>OY978448.1:25525108-26775108 GCA_963854805.1 Plagodis dolabraria | reverse complement strand
AACAATTCAAAGAAAATTAATCTCTTTGATAAATTAATCGGCAATAGATTTTGAAGAAAATTCTGTTTCCTAGATGAATGATGTCGCGGTTGAGATTGTACGGCCCACGATTACAGATAAGGGTTATTTATCCGCGTCACGTTTCTATAGACAGGGGTTTTAGGGTCACTACGACCTCAGGGTGTTGGTTTGGGGTCAAACTTGGACCCTTCAGCTTGGCACTTAGTTATCAAAAAATTTAACAAAGTTAAACAAACTTGGATTTTATCAGTTTATATACAACTAAGTTATTATACAAGTTTAAAGTCAAAGTCAAAGTCAAAGTCAAAATCATTTATTCAATTTAGGCGTCTACGACGCTCTTATGAAGGTCAATTACAAATTTTAATATTGAAATATACTACATTGTACTGCCACGTTCAGCAAACAAAAATTATAGAGCCACTGCGAGAAGAACGGGCAAGAAACTCGGGGCCATTCTTTTAAACGTTTTTTAAAAATGTGTTTGGTACATACTTTATAATAAAATTATTACAATACTTAATTTACATTACGTAGGTGTTAGGCGCTAGCTTGGTAGAGGCGAACCAGTCCAAGCATTTTTGTCGTTTAAGTAATCACAAACTGTGTAGTAAGATTTCTTTATCAAAATATTCTTCACATGCAACTTGAATTTTCTTTCTGTGAGCGTTGTAATATGTTTGGGCAATTTATTATAAAACCGCACACAATTTCCTAAGAAGGACCTTTTATTTGTCTTTGCTAATCTAAAACCTGGCACCGCTATTTTATCTTTATTCCTAGTGTTATAATCGTGAGTGTCACTGTTTGATTTAAATTTGCTCAAATTTTTACGAACATACATAATATTTTCAAATATATACAGACTTGGTAAAGTTAAAATATTAATTTCTTTAAAAATATCTCTCAGGGATTCCCTAGGATCCATTTCATATATGGCTCGAATTGCACGCTTTTGTAAGATAAAGATTGTCTCTATCTCAACAGCAGCTCCCCACAGCAATATACCATAAGACATAATACTGTGGAAATACGAAATTATATATAAATAATAATATAAATATAGAAATTATATATAAATAAAAATATAATATAAATAATATATAAATAATTTAAGAAGTTGAAGTTGCGTACATCATTATTTATAGCCCGCTGTTTCAAATAGTTTGCTGTAATCGTGTCGTAAGAGTCAGTTTGTATTCTTGTATGCAACGAATAAACTTAAAACTACTGGACCGATTTGTATGAAATTTAGTATAGAAATAGTTTGAGACCCATGAAAGGACATAGGATAGTTTTTATCCAACTGCGCAATAAGAGGTTATTGGATTAGTGCGATAACCGACAAACCTGCGGGCGGAACGCGGCCTTTTTTTTTGTATAATTCGTTAAGGATGATATGTGTGTCATAGATTTTTGTGTTATAAGATGATGAGCAACCGGACGGAGAAGAGAAAAATATGATTTTATTAAATCGGTAAGGAATGAAATATCTAATTGAAATTGGTACAGTGCTGTTTATAAACGGTAATCTTACATAATCATGAATTCATTTCTGTTATTTCATACTTTTCAGGGTTTAAAGTCAGTTTGGTATTATTTTTTTTCGTTTTAGTGATGCGTACTGCTTACAATATAATGGCCACTCGCATATTGGTCATCATCGAAAAGAGTTTTAATCCAACTTGGAGGTTAATTCTACCCAAGAAAAAAAGAATATTTAAATCAATTCATAATTGGCAGAGTAATCGCATAACGCCTACTTAGCGTGTTAGACCTAAGGTGCATTTTTATTATATGTATAAATTATAAAAAAAATATTTTATATATAGTTGTTATTAATACAAAACTTTATATATAATACAATACAATACCATAACTAAGTAATACAATTCCTTATTTCATACTTCTAGGTTAGCCTGAACATCTTCAACCACATCATCACTTACCATCAAGTGAGATAGTGGTCAAAGGCTAACCTATCAGGCATAAATAAAAAAGTAAATAAATAAAATTAAGCAGTACAATTTCTAGTGCAATACATAATGTTTACTTGCTTGTCTGTTTCTTTTTTAATTTATTTTGGGAAAAAGTATTATTTTGCTCTGGAATTGTAGCGCTTTTTTAGCATTGGGAATATGCATTTATGTAAACCGACCCACCGGGGAGCATTTGGGGATGTCGGGCCAAGGGTCAAGTTCCTAAGCAATACGTTACAGTCAAATCTCAAGTTGACGTTGAAAGTCAGAAAATCGTGTTTTATTTTCTATTTTTTTCCGACTTCTATGAAATTACCGACGGCTATGAAATTAATATTTACAATTTTGTTAACATAATCACATATACTACCTTAAAAAATATGTCAAAATTTCGTAGTAGTATGAACATGAAACATTTGAATAAATACATTTACCCTCTTGGTGCGAACTGGCCAAATTCTCAAGTAATCTTAATTGAAAACGGGTGTGGAAGTTAGGTACTTATTCTCATTGAAAATTTCGGTGTGGCTGTGCTTAGTTAAATAGGTACTTAAATATTAGCATCGAATTACATACGGTTATGAAAATAGCTTAGTATGTTTTGTTATTCTTTAATGTCATGATTATAAAGTAACGAGACGGACAAGATGCCGGCCTGATGGTAAGAGTTACGACTGTTCATTACATTTGCAATGTTACCGCTTTCGTTCGGTTTGACACTGCACTGAGACACATTGTGACATATGTTTTTATGTCTCGTTATTCTAGTTATTTCACTTACTACAGTTCCGTTCACGCCTAACACAGAAGTGTTTGTATATACTACTACTTAGTTCAGTATTCTCATACTTAGATCGTACTATAGATATAAGTTTTAGTTTTACAAAATGCGTTCATCATTGATATCTTTGAGTGTCTTTGCTTACCTATAACCATTTTTAATAAGTGTCTACTAAGACGAACCCAAAAAATTAAATCTCAAAGCAACAGATCCTTAGTCAATTTGCATAATTAATAATAAGAAAAAATACACTAATTATTAGAGCACATAATAATCCTTTTCCCGAGCGGGAATCGAACCCGAGTCCGCTGGATTCACAAGAATCTTGTGGTACTACTTTGTTGTTTATACCGTTACATTGGAGACTACGGCCATCGATCATACTACTAGACTTTATCTGCTCGAAATAGGTGCTTTTTCAAACACTTAACTCTGGGATTGATGGGGCTACCCCTATATTTATAAATATTCAGTGAAATTACAAGCATTCAGTAAAAATCATAATTACAAAGACCACAAGATTGTTGTCCCGAGCGAGAATCGAAACTGCTTGGAAAATTTGCGTGATTTATGAAGCATATTACTGAGTAATCTCCCAAGAGATTGCTGACTTTCGGTTTCCGGTATAAAGAATTTGTATTTCATATTGAGTACTGTTTCCTTGATTTCTATTGAGTACTGTTTGTATGAGCTTACTAACTCGAAAATGAATCTGAAACCATAACTCTTATCTAGGACAATTTCTAGTCAGTGAGTGTGTGACATTTACGTAACGGCCGCGCGCACGTACGGTCATTCGAACCGGGGCATGATTACCAAGTCAAATGTGCCCGACGGAGCCCAATGAATGGACGATGACACGAGGAAAATGTTCATCGTAAATTGTAACTACGTCCGTCTGCTCGTAAAACATACGCATGTAAAATTCTAGAACCAGTGCGGAGCATGCAAATTGAAGCTACTCTAACATAGGGACGTATTTAGGCCAATTTTCAAGTCCAATTATTTAGGTTGAACTATGGCCGGTCACTTCTCCATACAAACGTCGGAGGGCTATCACTCCCTTTTTTGAGATTAGGTCCAGAATTAAGCATAATACCGGTTGATCCCGTCATTATCTAGGCTTGTTTCGTGGCAAAATTTCGAAAAGATAATTAAGTTGAAAGAGAGCCTCGAAAACTTTACATGCGGGTCTCGGGGATTGCAGAATAGCGCTGCTTTCCACCTTCTAGTATTTGCCCTGGTATTTTGCTTTTTGTTGCGACTCTTAAAGAAACATATAGGGAGGAGATTTTGCACCCTTTCTATTCTAGCCCGGCAACCCACGGCAGCATATTTTTTTACATTATATTTGTGTTATTTCTTATTCGTAAAGTAAGTAAGTGCTAAGTAATTGGGTTTAGTAGTCAAGTATGTAACCCAAAAACAAAAGCGTTCACTGCTCTTGCTTCTAAATACATTTTTAAAGAAATAAATATATGGCAATAAAATACTTTCAAAGTTGTGTGCGTCGCAATAAAGTACATTCTAAATTCAGTTCATCGCAATAATATACCTTCAAAGTTGCGTGCACCTTGATGGAGTAGGTACATTCTATAATTAGTTCACCGCCGGAGCGTACTTTCGAAGCAACATTGATCGAACTTTACATAAAACGTTACATCGAAGTTCTGATGGACAGTCCGGTAATTCAAGGTTATCCTGAACAACATCTTTGACCACATCATAACTTGCCATCAGGTGAGATAGTAGTCAAAGGATATCTGGAAAGATATCCTATAATACTATCAGGTATGAAAAAGATATATATTATTCATATGATTTACTTAGTTTACGTATATATACACAATCCTATATTTTATATTTATCAAAATTTGTATGCATATACTCAAATATAATATCAGTATTTAGTATAGCTGTAGCGATTGATATAATGATAACTTCTTCTATAATTAAGTAATATGTAATCATAATATTTATACCATTCACAAGCATGGGTAGGTGTAAATATAGTTCATATGCGTGGATCTGCCTAAAATATTCCATCCCTGTTTAAATAAACATAAGAAAATGAGTGTTCGTATCAATAGCAGGAGTAATGTTTACATTGAGTTCCTGTTGGATAGTGGCCAGTGCTACATTCTCTTTGAATGCAAACAAACTGACAGAACAAACAGTCGGGTCTGATATTGCCGGCAGTTGCGGCACCGGAAACATGCTAGTTAGCTATCTGCATAAACGTGCATTGCGGAAATTGCAACTAACGATTTTTTTATAAACTAGTACCTACGGTGTGTTAAATTAAGTAATGTAAAAAGGTTTTTTCATTATTTAATTCAATATTTAGTTATATAATACGATGCGAACCACATCTTCATGAGTTTCTCAAATAGATTAAACTTCAATTTTCTATAGTAGATAGATTCAGGCGTTACTTTCCAGAAATCCATATTAGAAAATAACAAATATTTTTTTAAAAATTTGAAGAAAATATTAAATGAATGGCAACTTTTAATAAACAAATACAATACAGGAAAATTAACAATTCAAAATCATCGATTGCTGCTTAACAAATTACAATATTATACAAGTGATAACTTCACGCCGTCACGCAAAGTCACAAACATTTTCACTTGCTTTGTTCTTCATACACGCCCATCCCTTCTGTTAAGAGAAGTTATGAAATGGGCTTTTTTTCAGAATAAAAATATAATTTTACATATTCCAAATTGCTAACCCAACACTCCGGAAATATAACAACCCTTATTGTTCGTTATTATAATACTGGCAAAATAATATATAAAACACGAATAGTTATCCTAGCGATAGCCACCCGACATTTGATAAACACGAGCTTTGTTGTATTGATTCTGATTCCAGGGTTCTGATATGGGATTTTATCTGCCTAATTTTAATTTTCCTCTGAAGGATGGGTCAATCGGCCGGAGACTTCGGGGAGTTGACGACGGTACTTTTGCGGTCGCCCGGTCGCTCGAAGGGTTTGAAAAAAATACAAGCCATTCTATATCGGTGCGTCAGCTATGTTTTGGTTTGTTAGGTATTGTGGTTATCACGACTCTACAGATCCATATATATCAATCAATAACAAAAGATCTTCGTACCGTAATCTCACTTGTGTGGGGTCGGAATTCAGAGGAGGTCCCATCCAATCACATAAAATAGATCCCACTGGATATTCCTTGTTTGTTTAGGGAGGACATAGATGCTGGCTACCGCCTGTGCGGTCGTCCAGCTCCACCGGGTTTTGGGCGAGGGCCTGGCCCTACAATAGCCCGGGAGGGAGAAGTGCCGAAGGCACTTCTCCCGAGACGGGCGTAGAAGGCGAAAAGCGCTTTCTACCTCCGTCTCCTGCGGACGCCGAAAACGTGCCGCTACTATAGGAGGGGTTGACAGCGAGCTCAAGGGCACCACTGTGGTTCGGACCTCGGCTTGTCTCGCTGTCGAGAGACATGGGGGGGATCGGAGCAAAATGCCTCTGTGCAACTGCAGTGTTGCACAATTGGGCCCTACTGAATAATACTCTTTGACTATTTGGAGAGCAATTTATCGTGACCTTGTTTTTGCCTCGAGCTCGCCGGCGGGCTCGGTGTTTGATTGTGTGACCTCTAATTACCTCACACCTGGGGATTTTACCTCGACGACTTGCGGATAACGCTAAAGCTGCCAATGTAATGGCTGCGATGGGGTCATCCGGGTCGTCTAATACCTGCCGTGGTCGGCGACGGGGGGGTTTGAAAAATGGGATAGAAGAGGCAGTCGAGTAGTTCGATGCCTGGACAACCAATGGGTTCGGGTGGTGGGGCGCTCGATCAAAGTATCGGCGGGCGCAGTCCTTATTGAACTGCGCTAAAGAGGGAAGGTTTAAGTCGCAATGCAACTCGGTGTTCCGGATATACCACGGGGCGCCGGTTGCATTACGAAGAAAACGGTTTTGGATGACTTGAAGTTTATGAAGGTGGGCCTCACTAGCATGACTAAACACTACTGATGCGTAAGTCATGATGGGGCGGATGCAGGCAGTGTAAAGTGTCTTCTTATTACTAAGAGACATTTTACTCTCTTTGCGAAGTAGGGGACCAAGGCGACCCATTATGAAGGCCGCTCTGTTACGGACGGTTGTTATGTGATCGTTAAAGGTGAGATGACGATCAAGGGTGACTCCGAGGTATTTTGTTCTAGGAACCCAGGGAATGGGTTCGTCGAACAAAATAAGCGGTTTCGGGTAAGGGGAGCGTGTCTTCTCAGTAAAGCACATAGCTGTGCTTTTAGCTGGGTTGACCGCGATGCGCCATTTTCGGAACCAGTCACCGATCTCGGTGATGGCCCGTTGCATGACGAAATAGGACTGTCTGTTGATATGCCACCCAGTGGTGTAAATGGCGGTATCATCCGCATATTGGGCTAGGAATACTTTGGGCTGAGAGCGTGGGATGTCACTGGTATACAGTGCAAAGAGAATAGGTGATAGCACGGAGCCCTGAGGGACTCCGGCTCTGACTGGGTGGGGGGAGGAGAGGGTGCCTTCCACGCGATAGCGAAAGCTTCTGGCTTTAAGGAAGTCTTGTAGGATGAGCACAAGACGTTCTGGCACGCCAAATTGGTATAGCTTGTAGATCAAGCCGTTGTGCCAGACTTTGTCAAAAGCTTTCGCTACGTCGAGGAAGACTGCTAGCGTAGTCTGGGGTTTGGGGTACTTATTGAAGCCCTCAATGATGTGCTCCGTGAGACGGTGCACCTGTTGGACGCATGAGTGTCCGGGTCTGAAGCCAAACTGCTCATCTGGGATAAGGTGGTGTTCCTTAGCATGGGACTGGAGACGGTTTGCAAGTAACCGCTCGTAAAGTTTGCCTAAGGCACTGAGGAGGCTGATGGGGCGGTAACTGGTGGGGTCAGATGAGCTTTTGCCTGGTTTGTGAATGCCAATGACATTTGCACATTTCCAGGTGTCTGGGAATAAGCAGTGGCTCATAGCAGCATTGAAGATGCTGACTAAGAGATGGATGAGAGGAGGAGAGAGGGTTTTAAGAACCCTGTTAGAGATGCCATCGGCACCGGGGGATTTGCGCGGTCGGAGGGCCTTGATCAGTCTCTCCACCTCAGCGTAAGTCGCTAAGGTGATTGGTGGGAGTTCAGAGGTGACCACAGAGCTTTTACGTTCGACTTCAGCATCCACCGAATCGAGGTGAGCTTGGTCAACGTGATCTACGTTAGGGGAACACTGAGCCTCTAGGCTATCAGCTAGGCACTCAGCTTTGTCTTCGTCAAAGAACGCTGGGACTAGTGGGACTGGTCTGTATAAGGGAGGCATGTCATTATGGTTACTTCCTTTCAAGCCTCGCGCCAAGTCCCAGTAAGCATGGTGGCTTGGCACGAGGTTTGAAAGTTTATCGCCCCATTGTTGATCACGCAACTCAGACATGCGACTTTGAACCATGCGTTCAAAGTGGCGTTTCTTAGTTTTGTTCTCTTTACTGGGGTAAGAGTCGTAATGTCGGGTCACTGCTTTACTCTCCGTCACCAATCGTCTCACATCCGCTGGAATGACAAGGCGCCGGTCGTCCGGCACTATGACCTCCTTTGCGGATGCACCTACTACGGTTGAGAGGTGATTGGTGAACGAATCGATCGCAAGGGTTACGTCATCTTTTGTCAGGATGTCGTCAGGGATCTTGTCAAGGTCCGGTGAACTGATAGCCTTTAGGGCATCGCCTACTTGCTTCCAGTTCACTATCGTCTTAGTGGGGCGGGGGAGGTCAGTCGTTGGGTCGGGACCTAGTCGCAGTATAATGGGTCGGTGGTCAGAGTGAAGCTCGTGAACCACTTCTATGGAGCGTACCCGGAGTGTTACGCCTCTGAGTAGTGCCATGTCAAGCAAGTCAGATCGATGGTCTTCCATATAAGGGTAGTGAGTGGGCTCAGTGGGCGCAATTATGTCAAAGTTAAGTTCTGCGATTAGGTTTTCAAGTGCAATGCCTTTGGGATTGTTGACGTTACAATTCCATAGGATGTGCTTACTGTTGAAGTCGCCAATCAGAAGGACGGCGCTTCCTAATGAGAACAAGGCTTCTAAGTCAGCTCGGACGATCGGCTTGGAGCAAGCTTGGTAACAGGACGCTATGACTATAGGTTGATGACCAGTCATAGCTAGGAGGCAACAAGATGCTTCCATATTAACAAGAGTCGGGGTAGGTAGGGGAATGCAGTGCAGGGACCTTTTGTAAAAGATAAGAGTGCCTCCCCCACGGGAGTTCACTCTATCATTACGTACCGTTCTGTAATTGGCAAACCTAGGGTTCGCCTTCCCCGGTTTTAGAAAGGTTTCCTGCACGCATAAGATATCGATAAGGTGGGTACAACAAAAGTCGTGGACGAGGTCACGTTGTTTGAAGAGGCCGTCAGCGTTAAATGACGCTAACGAAACTGAGTACGGTTTCGTGCGTTCGGTTGTACTACCCATAGTGGTTGTACTGGGGAGGGGCCTGGGGGACGAAGCGCTTAAGGGCGCTTAGTAAGTTTGCGTGTTCCAATGTGTATTGGATCACGTCCGCTGGGGATTGAGCGTATTGCATCTTGTGGAATAGCTCTTGTACCTCATTGATGTCAACCGACATAGCCAGATCGCTGACTAGGTTGATTGCCTCTTGAAGAGGGGCAGCCATCAACGGCATAGGGGGAGCTTGTGGCCGGGAAGCGGCGCGGGGAGGGGCGCGAACGGTGTTGGCAGCGGGTGCCGGGAGCGCGGGGCGAGCCGGGGCCGATGCGCGGGCAGGGGCCGCGGCGCGGGCGGGTGCGGGTGCGGGCGCGGGTGCGGGCGCGCGGGCCGGGGCGCGGGCGGTAGCGACGGTCTTAACCATACTGGGTGGTTTAGACCATGCGTTACGGGCTGGGAGCGGCGCGGGTATTACCTGTGAGGCAGGTACTACCGTGAGTTTAGGGCTTACCCGTTGGTAGCGGTCATAAGAGGGACGGGTCGGCCTATGCCTTGCCACCCTGTGGTTCACTCGTGGTGCTTTAGGGCAACCACGGTAATTCGCGGTATGCCCTTGAGCACCGCATAGAACGCAACTGGGTGGGTCCGGCGAGTCCCGGGTGCTAGTGCACGCTGCTGTCGCGTGGTCGCCTAGGCACTTAACGCACCTAGCGCGAGCGAAGCAGAAACGGGAGGCGTGCCCGTATAGTTGGCAGTTATGGCACTGCGAGGGACTCCCATTCTTGTATGGGGCTTGGACATCGAGTCCTGAGAGGCCACAGACCTTTTTTAAGTTAAAAATGGCCTTGCCTTCAGGAGTACGATCTAGTACTACGAGTACTAGATCGTAGGGACTGCGGTCCTTCCCGCTGTACATGCGGTGAACTGCATGTACGGGGAAGTCTTGTGCCTTCAGGTCGGCACATACCGAATCGGTATGTACCTCCTTGGGCACACCGCGGATGACCACTCGGAGGACTTTCTCCTCTTCGAGCGCATAAGTGTGGAAGCTTATGCTCTCATTGCGGAGGAGTTTCGTTAGCGCTCTGTGGTCGCTAATGGTGGACACTTGAACTTTAATGCCCTGCTGCGTGGAGCGGGCATTAGTATAGTGGATCCCACGATCCGAAACTGAACGGGACAGCATGTCCCATTTGGTTTTGTCCTGAATGAACAGGGGCGGAGGTGGTTTTTCGCGGCGCGCGCTCGCGTCCTGAGGGGACGCGGCAGTGGTGGCCGGAGCGGAGGGAGGAGACGCGGGGCGCGGGGCGGGGGTCGGCTTCTTGCCGGAGGCGGGGGCCTTAGCGGGTGCCTTGGCGGGAGGGGCGGAGGTTGCGCAACTAGCGGCTTTAGGAGCACGCTTGCGTTTCCTATCTACGACGGTATAGCCGTCGTTGTCTGAGTCCGAGTCGGTGCGTAAGGCGCGACTCGGATCTACCTCCATCTCCGCTTCGGAGTCCGAAGTGGGCTCGACAACGGCGAAGGAGGGACGGGTGCTCGCTGGCCTCCCGATCGGTGAGCGCGAGCGAGACCTCTCACGGGGCGGGGCTGCCACCGTGCGTCTGTTGTCTGGGCCCGGAGCGGGCGAAGCCGGACTGTCCTCTGAGAAGGACCGGGTCAGAGGAGGGACGTTGGCCTCCGGGATTGAAGTCCCGGAGGGAGCAATAAGAGTGTCCGTGAGGCGGGCACTCGCTTCCTCTTCGAGGAGTTGATATTCCTTGCAACGGAACCCACATAATATTATGAAGCAGTGCCATCCAATCCCAAACAAAATCAAATAACTAAACAACCAATCAATACCGTTGGAACATATTCTTTAATGTTAAAAATTTCTTCTTCGATAAAAGTTTAATGTCCTAAAAGTTTATGGTTTCCTAGTAGGCACTTACCTAAAGTAGTATATTTATTAGCCACAAATTACCAAATACTAAAGAAACTTTAGGCATATTTAATATTTTATTATTTGTTTATTAAATATGTTATTGTAAAAAATATATTCATCCATAGACCATTTAATAGGAAGCAAATTTGGGCATATTACTGAACTTCCAGATAAGCCAAATTAGAAAATATGATCTGGTATCAAAATGTAGCTAGTGTTTTATTTTGTGATAAGAAGTAATGAGACATTTAAGCATCTGCCCAATAGAAACCATTAAGTCTACTTATTAGTTCCATGCGTTTTTCAGCAATAACCACTGCGTTCGTCACTCCAATATTATGTTTGTATCCCATATGTATGTATTTATATATATGTATTTTGCTACAGTCCCATTTACGCCTAAACATAGCAGTGTTTGCTTGCACGCTGCAAATTTGAGGCAAAATATCTGCCACTACGGTGATAACCACCAAATTGTCCTCTCGCTAAGAGCCTGTCCAATGATAATAATATATCGAGGTAAACACAACATGTCGTATAGTGTGATCTGAATTTAAGTGGTTGTCGTATAAAACAAAAAAATGCTTGTCTTTATTAATTTAACGGGATTTCAATTATATATAGTGTTGTTCTACACGTAAGGAAAAGTTTGAACAAAACATACCTCGATCACTAGCTACTACTGCTAGTGATACGAATTCTAATGATTCGACTTGCTGTCGTTCACGAATGATGTACGTTATCCTTGGTCACCGCCGAGCAAAAAACTTAACGCACAAAACGAATCGCGAGGTCTTCGGCATTTATGTAGAAGTTAATCTGTAACAACCATATCATTCTTAGGCGTAGCAAACCCGCCCAGGCCCAGTGCAGACGCTGTTACTAAAGTTTTAGTGAATCCACAGGCTTTTTTTTATTAAAAAAAAACACAAATTACAGAAACTACAATATTTTCTTAGATCTAAAATACTACGTTAGCACAATTTTTCACAAACAATCCGGTAAAAAATCTTTGACAATTGGACAAGCTTGTAGATCGTTACTTGCGTACATACAAGAGATTGCGTACAACATTCCTCCATGTACCGTTTGTTTTTGTCGAAAACCAACATCAAATGTTTTGAACCATTTTAATGAAACCTTATCCAAGCCAGTCCAATCTACTACATTTATTTTTATTTACGAAAAGGAAATTACACTGCAAGCATTATGCTGACTTTGTGTGGACTATTCACTAGTTTGTAAAATCACTCGTACCTACGTAACTACACGCACGCATAACTAACCTCAATAGAATCGGAATCGGAGGAGTATTACAACTGAAAACAAACGAGGTTTGGAAAGGAGTAAAAAATAGCCATAGCTAAAAAGAATAAACGGTTAAATGCGTGTCGAGCCACGCACAATGTAGGGTTCCGTAGAAGCCCGTTATCATAATATAAAACGATTCTGTAGTTCTTTATTCTCCTCCACTTTCTTCCTGCTAAATCGAAGAAATAATAGTACGATTGCCGCCAAGTTATTATATCAATTGTTATTCGAAAATTAACAAAATTCATTTGTGAATTCTATAGGTAGATAATCTAATGAAAACGTAATGATAACGCGATTCAGAATCCGTTGGTACATTGTAAGAATTTGAATGTCATTTAATTTATTTGCTGTACCAAAAATAATTATTCTATTATAAAATAGTTCATATATATATGAAAGTAAAATAAAAAGTATACACCGATATATGCAAGTAAGCTTACAAATGGGCTATTATACTATTAGTCTGGCCATATTACTTTAAAATTTTCTTTCGATTTCGCGCCATTTCATATATTGTTTCGTGTTCATTATCAAATAACAATATGAAATGACTTCGAGGTGTTAAAGAAAATAGGATAGCAGTATTCGCCTTGTACAGAGTAGGTATTGAGCCGTCGCGTCAGTCATAGTCGGTAATAAACACTCACTTGTTTTAGCGTTCAGTCCAGGCAGTCAAAAATAATTCCCACGCTAGCTCCGCCCATGCGGCGCAACGATCCCCGCTGCACCGAACGAGGCGATGTGCAGCGGCGCACGCGTCTCGCTTATAAAAATATTTGTGTACTTGAAATTAGATTCGCGAACACAGATACCATTGAGACGATTTCAACTTTTTTTATAATCTTATTCACGTGACGCATTTCGATACATAAAGTAACTTTGTATATACTGAAATTGATGTCACGTTTGTATTTTTATCAACATGACTAATATTTCTTAGTAAGAAATTGATTATTTGATTTACTTTCCAAAATTATTCTTACGGTCGACAGTAGCTTATAAAACTAAAGCCAAAAGTTTTACTTTTTACAATATGATCATGTCTGCTCGACTTTATTGGTATATATTATTATGTATGAATGTATTGGTATATATATTATTCATATTTTACTGACTTCCCAAAAGAAAGAGGGTTCTTAAATTTACTTTCGTTCTTAAATTTACTACGTCTATTTTTTATTTTATGTTTGACCACACATAATTTTTTTACTGAACCTTACAATCTTGAAGATTATTTATTTGCTAGTACAGTTTAACTTTTAATTGGTTTCATTTTAATTTCATCAACATCGGTCGAACGGTTTGCCAGTTACAGTCAAACTTACTAAAAAGTAATTTGCCAAAATGCCTTGACGATCGCAGTGCTTCTAGCAACGAATGTAAGTGGCAACTATGAATATAGATGAAAGTTATTGTTAAATAGTGATAAAATCTATAAATAATATGTGAATAATAATCTCTCTAGTAAAGTCTGTAGTCATCAGTATATCAAATAACCTGTCTAAGTCAGTTACATGAGCACAAAATTGAGATCATATTGCACCGATATCAACCAGTTAGTTACCAGACTTTTGAATTAAAAAAATTGTTTTCAAGTCTTTTTTTTTCTTTGCTATGTTGTTGTGTCGCAGTCTCTGTGTTTATAGAGAAAACATATTGCACCAAACCAAAATAAAGTGAGACAAGGGTCGGAATATGATGATGGTACATATCAGCCCAAACGGCACGATATATATTGATAAATGGGGGGTGTTTTTAAATTCTCCGTAGTAACGAAAGTGATTTCTACTGATTAAACTTACTACAAAAATTTCATTACCCCTTGGCGTGGACGATAATTTATGAATGAATCAACATTGTTCTCAGTATCTTGGAATGCGATTAATCAGATTACACATCATTAGAATAAAGTAAAATACCATCAAATTGAATGAGAATAACATTATATTATATTCGGTGAATATGGGTACAATTGACCTGAAATAAATGGATTTGATTTGTTTAAATGTTAGTCGTGGCCAATATATTTTACCATGACTCGTCATACAAATATGAATTATAGTTTTTCATAACTGTGCTACGGTACACGTTCCCATAATAATATAAAGTAGGTTGTTTTTTTATTGCTATCATATAATTTTTAACTATTAATTACTAATGTTGAAAATATGTTCGTATACATCCTATTACGTTTTATTTTTCAGTTACACTGGTGAACAGAAAGGTGTTATTTTACTACCACTCTGCTTTTAGATACCAACTATGGTAAAAATTAGATAGACCAACCAGATATAGATCTAGCCACTTCTAAACAGCAGGATAAGATTTTTTACCAAACTTGCAGAAGAGTCTATATACGCAATTGTAATGGCCTTAAACTTAGGGTTTTTTAAAAATAACACAACTGCAGAAACATTGCAGACAACATGTTATACAAGCTTCTTTTAATGCAACATGGCAGATAAGTGAGAGAGTGAGTGGCACTGGAACAGGTGACTAAATTAGACATTTAAATAAAAACAGTGGATTCTTAGATTGTAAGTAAGTGGTTATAGACAAATTAAGTTAAGATGTATATAAATTAACAAAAAATCATTTATGGAATAAAAAATATATTATTTTCAATTTATACAGTATTAATGATTATACAGAATTAATGATATGCAAAAGTGTACGTGAGAAATAACGAGTATCGGAACGGAAAGTCAAGTTTTTTTTCAAGTTTGCAGTCCCCCCGATCGTCACCCTGTGACCACGATCACTGCAAAGTGTTTGAAACGTCAGGACAAAAATAATGATAAATATACGCGATTTAAACCGTTAAATGTTGTTTAATTACTATGTGTAACAATCGCGAAAACCTAAGACAACATTAAGTCAAGTCTTCTTTTTATGGCGGGAGGAAGTACTGAAGCATTTGCACTTTGATGTTGCAAGTCACCCTCGACAGCCTCCTCTTGATTTTATCTTTTTCTAGAAGTATCCGCATATTCTTGATCCCGGATCAGTCTTTTCTTAGGGTGGTGGGGATCGACCAGCTCGGGCAGAAGGGAGTTCATATAGAATGTGACTAGTTTTGTCTCCATTTTTTTCGTCCAAAATTCTTCATCTTTTTGTAGAATTTCTATTTTTAATTTGTTGTCTCCATACTACACGGCAAATTAGCATTTAGTTATATTACAAATGTTTTTTTTTTTTTATGCCTGATAGGTTACCCTTTGACCACTATCTCACCTGTTGGTAAGTGATGATGTGGTCGAAGATGTTGTTCAGGCTAACCTAGAATTACTGGCTCTCAAGGACAGCTGCCGGAACACACCGTTAGGTGCTTGGCGACAGATTTTCTACTTGAGGCGGGCATTCGCAAAGTGCCCTACCACCATGCAAAATGTGCATTTAGCCTTCAGTTTGATAATATCAATCAGATTTTTGATTGATATATATACCTGCAAAATACATTTTACAGACAATCAGTTACCTGAAGCCTTCAGAAAAGCAACTGTACATTTCTGTTTGTCCGACAATCAATTTCGCACAATTTGTAATATAATTTGTAAGGATATATGTCGGGAGAGCAGTCGAATGACACCTGTCAAAAATCCAAAATGGCGATTTCAACACGGCCACCATACAAATTGCTCCGCCCCTGCTGAAGCTCGGCCTTCAGAAAGGGGGTGTTGGGAATATGAATAAATTAATTTAAATACATAAATTCAGATAATTTGCACGTCAGATTTTTTGCACGTCAAGAGTACAACATCGCTCTTTACCATCTATCTAATACCCTAATAACCGAAAAGGGGGTGAAGGCAAGTATAATACGTATCAACGATGGCATTCGCAAAGGAGTATTGCTTCAGATAGGAGGCCGGCCATAAAATTTAAGTCTTACTCCGCACAATTATGTCAATGCGTTGTCTTTTGTGTAGGTACTCAGAAAAAATATATTGTTTATACCGATCCTACAGAGGTGTGACAAGTGCAGGGCGATAATAATGTAAAGTTTTTTTTTCAGTGTAAAAAAGAAAATTTCATTGTATTTATACATTTATACGTTATTTTATTTAATTTTACCTGCTGCTCTGCTATGGATAGGTCAAAATAATTTTTAGCCTAATATAGGTAGTATATAAAATATTTCCTTTACGAAATTTCCTGTGAATAAAATTTGCAAATTTAGCAATACTAAAGTATTATGTTCAAAGAATTACTTACTTATTTTCGTGTAGTGGAAGAACAGTCTAAACTTATAATATGAGATGGCGACTCCGACAGTTCTCCCTGTTCCGAGTGATCTCGGACTTCGACTGATTTATTATTTTTTTTCCTGAGAAAGAAGGTGCATTTTTGAGCACAGTCTTTTTTATTATACGAGTATATACACAATCTATTTATTCCACTCTATTATTTTTGTATAAATCGATACTTATATGTACATGTCTAAGTGATAAAATGTATATTTAAAAGTACCTATGCAGGTGACTTTGTAGATAATCTCTTGGATATATACCTACTTGCCTGATTCTGAATATTCTTTCATTGATATAAATCTACATCTAGTCTTGAGGGACATAAAGAATGTTCGATGTTTTATTGCGATATACCTACCCACCAAACCAAATGCTTTGATTTGCTACGCTTGTGTTATTATTATTTAGCAACACTCAACTCCATTTACGGTTGAACGGCAGCTGTACTTTAGAGCCAGATAATTTTAGTTTACACCTGTTTGGCACCTTCAACCACATCACTTACCATCAGGTGAGACCATAATTATACATATACCAGATATTATTATAGTACCCTACTAATCATACTTAGATTAGTACGACATATAGTTATTTTACAGCTCCATTACAGTACTATAGGAAACCTAGTTGGTATAGAATCTCTTAGTTCGGTCGAGATAGTATGTTTCATGAATAGAATAAACACAAACGAATATTAAATTTGCATAGGTGCAATAGGTAAAAAAAAAACTGAAATATTATACGCTTTTGCCTCTCTCATAATTCTTGCAAAGTCTTTGTATCGACTCTTCTGCTTCCTTTTTTTATTTTTTAGTTATCTTTATTTCCCATATTGATTGATATACCTACCAAGATACGTATTTATACTGCTCAGGTGATAGCGCGCGAGCGACAGGTCCACGTCCAACGGCGCACAGCGCGGCACTGAAGGACAGCTCTTACGCATTGATTTTATTTCGTAAGCGTAAGCTAATAAGGTTGAATATCGAATCTTCCGATTGACCGTAATCCTGCACAGAACTAAAGGTCGTAAGTCTAAAACACAATTTAATTTATTATGAGAATACTAATAACTCTAGGTAAAATTTACTTTTACAGTGGATAATAAACTACATTTCCTTTCTATGTGTATTTATTATTGATATGTAACTGACGTAGTTTCCAAGAAAAATCCAATAATTTAAAGAAAAGGCTTCATTTAAAAAAATTAAAACTATCGTGTAAATTTCTTTCAAATGTGTTTCTGTCTTAACAACGGATAGAAAAAGGTTTGAAAATCAAATATTTAAGTTAACGTGTCGATTGCATATTTAAGTTGGTTAAAAAAACTAGTCGAATGAGAGTATTTTTTCCGCAGCCTCGTCTTCAATGCGGCAACGCTTTCAAGCGGGCGCGCAGCAAATGGCATGCGGCATACGAAGGGTAGATATTTTATTATTTTCTATTATACAATTTTTACGTGGTGTATCTATTTGTTGATTTTGTTTTATGTATGCTTAGTAACATTTGTAGTTTAGTACACTACGATCTGTGGCATAATATGTATATTATAAGCTAATATAAGTATCTCAGTAAGTGAATAAGTGTATTCTTATGAGAAAATAAATATTCTGAAACCGAATATTCCAGACACTTCAAAAGCTTGGTATCAGCCGTATGTTCGTATATCGTAATATCAACAGATACAACAACACTTCCTCTGTCGAAGACCACCCGTGTCTTAGAACTACAAATTAATGCTGTTAAACCCAGAATTGGTTGAAATTCCATTTGGAAGTAAAAATATTATGATAACGCAACAATAATCTTATTGCGAAAAATGAAGATTCCCGCTAGGAAAATGTCGCGTATTATAAAACAAGACCTAAAGCTCGGTGCTTATCGTCGATATACCGTACATGCCCTAAAAAATCTTTAAAATTAAATAGAGTGCCTTCCGTTGCGATACGCTAGTGAAGGGCACAGAAATATTCTCTTTACCGATGAAAAATTTTTCACACTTGTGTGAAATGAAGTGAGCGATGACCTTGGTACGACAGGTACAGACAGCAAACAATTCTAGTTTACGGCGAGGATGAGGTCCAAATGTACTTTATACCTATATACTGTCATATATATATCTATACTAATATTATAAAGAAGAAAGATTTGTATTTTTGAATGAACGAATAAACTAAAAATCTACTGGACCGTTTTGGAGTTAATTTAGCATGGAAATAGTTTGAGACCCGGGAAAGGATATAGGATAGTTTTTATCAAACTGCGCAAAAAGAGGTTAATGGTTTTGCGCGATAACCGCAATACACGCGGGTGGAGCCGCGGCTGGAAAGCTAGTCTATTATGTATGACATAGGGCATAGTTATTGTTTTTATTTAAGATTTAGTTTTCAATGCCAGTCTTTACCCCTTATAAACAACCAATTACTTCATCTTAGTCACTTTAAAGGATTTATTCTATAGATTTTATATTTGGTATAAAATTATCCAACACCCAAGTTCAACGACTTTTACTGGTAAACTAATAAGGGTTCCTTGTCAAGACTACGGAACCCTAAAAATCGGATTCACATAGCAAACTATTCAATAAATATCATACTACATAATTACAAATTAAAATGTCCAGCGCGCCATTCTATAGTAAAAAATACTCAGAACGATTTACTTTCAATCAGTTATTTAGAAATCACTTTTTGAAGCAATGGCAATGATGGCCGAGCGGTAATAGCTATGGACTGGCGGGCCGCAGATCTATGATTCGATCCTCAACGCTGGCTTGAGCTTCACCGCATGGTGAAAGAGCATTTTGCGAATGCTCACGTGGCTAGCTACTACCCTTAAGTAGAAAATCTCTTGCCAAGCACCTAAGAGTATGTTCCTGCAACAGTCCTTGAGAGCCAGAAAAATTACATGCACATGCAACTTAACAACTGTATGTCTCAGTATGACGTTAAAGTATATCCCTTAATAATATATAAAATTGACGTCATCAGCAATCCTATCATAAACGCGAAAGTTTGTAAGGCTGTATGGTTGTATGTATGGATGTTACTTTTTCACGAACTAAACCACTGAACGGATTTTAATGAAACTTTACTGTAATATAGCTTAGACATCAGAATAACACATAGGCTATAATTTATAAAGATATTATGTGAATTGTCGAAAATATAACGTTAAACGTCAAGTAAGAAAAAAATCGGTCATATGTACATATGTACTACTATTCTGGCGTGCGCTGCAAAAACCTCACGTTTCACACGCACATAATTTATATATATCAAAAATGTTCATCTTAAATTTACTTACAAAAAAGCTCGCGACAGCATATATATATCTCGCGACAATATATATCTTTTATGAGTAAGCCATTATCGCCAAAACAGTGAACCATATAAGCTATAAAAATTATAATTTATTTCTAATGCATATTCGGTAGTAACAAATTGATCTTTTTCTAAGTAATATTGTGAAGGCAAATGTGTGTGGGTGTGTCTGTATGTTCATTACTTCTTCACCCTCAAACGAATGGACCGATTTTGATGAAATTAGGTATGATAGAAAGCGAGATAGATAACTCTTTATTGAAAACACCATAATAACAACAGTAATCTTATTACTAAAACATAAATTAAAACCGAGTGTATCAATGGGTGGTCTAATCGTTCAGAGCGATTTCTTCCAAACAATCCATCAACAATAAATATGGTCAAAATGTTGGGTGGGGTTTCTTATGGTCTTAATAATTATATACATAAATAACTGCTGTATAGCGTTAAGTTTTCAAATGACAGTAACGATAGAGAATGGGTAGACTGAAGAAATTTAAATTGTTCCTTGAGGTAGCGCGGGGATAAAGGATTCAACACAATACTGTAAAGGAGAGATAATTTATGAGCATTCCGGCGACGATGAATAGGCAGCCACTTGAGCTTATTACGAAAATCGGAGACATGATCATAAATTTGCATAAGCCATAAATCTTATAACAAATGTATGATATGGAGGTAGATCCTTATCTACCTCCATATCATACATTTTTTTATAAGATTAAGGCTTACGCAAATATGATCGCTGGATTAACACATATCATACATTTTATCATCATCATCCATCACCACGCGGGTGTACCCCGGGGCGAAGCTTGTTCCTTTATAAAAATGTTGCTTTGCAAAAGTCATTGTAGTGTATAACCACCACAACGCAAAGTAACGTTGAAATATATTCAACGATTTTAACGATCGCTTCAAAGATTAGGTAAAAGTTTCTTCTAGAAAATACAAATTCTGCTTCGAAACTGTTTTTTTATCTGTGGCCGGCCTCAAACTTTCATTTCTCGGTAATTGTTTTTGGATGATATATAATGGTCATAGCACCAGAGAGTTGAAATACTAGAGTAGTTATATCCGAACACTATAAGCTCTATAAGCTCTATAAGCTTACTAGAATTTACCTATATACATACCTACGCACATGTATATGATGTTTGTAATGACAAGGAAAGAACGTTGAAATATTATGCGTCATATCTGTTGTAAGAAAGAGATAAATAAGCAATTCGTGTAACCACCGAACCGCCACGAGACGTTCCGATCACCATTACACTGCGATCTCTTTCACTTTCTCACACCAAACGATACATCGCTCATCCATTTATTAGTTCCTAAGATAAAATGACGATATTTTCTATTTCATCAATAAAAGCAATAATTACGCGTGAAATGAAACAGTTTTCTTATCTCTCACAGTGCTTGTATAATTGGTGCAGAGTCTAATGACACAAGGAAGGCATATTGTCCACAGATTATTCCTAAAAAACACGATTAGCGGCGATGTATTCACCGGACGCTCGGAAGTGCAAGACTAGTAGTGACTCTGGTAATTACCCTGAATTCGTCTAGTAAATATGGAGGGCACACAACTCATCTACAGGTAAAAAATCTTAGCATAGCACGCGTCGCATCGTTTAACTTTATTGATTTCATAATCAGATAATGGCTGCATTTTTAACCCGGAATCGGTAACATTTCACTCGTATCCTGTCAAAACATGTATTTATAGCACAATGAGTGATATTGCAAATGTTTTCCTTTTAAAAAGTTTTATTGTTTATTTGAAAATTTTACTCTTTACTGAATTATATGCCGTGGGATTCCGGCGGAGTAGAATAGAATCCCCCTCATTCTTACCGAGGCGTCGTAAAAGGCGACTAAGGTACACATGCATGTGCAACCCACCAGCACGTAGAGAAGGACCACTCTGTATGTAACGCAAACCCGGAACGGCATCTCCGTAAGGCACGAGCCAGGTCGGTCCTGCAACCGACCCTGCTCCACACGTAGCGACTTGTCGTTCCTGTGGATTCAGCCGGTGAGGTCGAGAGAGAGGCGCAGGCAGTGGGCAAACCTTTATCTCTTAAATTGAGTCCCAGGCGACGCAGTGTCTGTGAAGAGGTCACTTACTCTTAAAGTCCTTTTTCAGACACTGAACACTATCGTCTGTAATAGACGCAAAAGGCCAATGATGACTGAATTATATTTTGAAGTTTTAATTCGTGTCACGTTTATATCAATCAAAAGTTTAACAAAAAGCTTATTTTGGATGTCACTGACATTACATTTATTTTAATAGCCAATTAAGATTTAAATTGTTAAAAAATAGACGAATAAAGTTTACCTAAAAATCTGGAAAAAAAACAATTTTATTATGTACTAAATGGATGCGGCGATACCAATCCTGAAGTCTAATTTCGACTGTGACAATAAAAAAGCAATTTATCTTTTATGGCTCGCAAATAAATTAGAGTCTGGATTTAAAAATATAACATAAATTTAAAAGTGCGTTTGTGTTAGCTGGCAACCGACTTAGAAGATATAAAACGGATGCCTAAAGTCCTGGATTAGGATAAGAGATAGTAATATCCCAATGTACTGAGTACTTCCCGAGTGAATGCATATTAAATTATTATTATTAAGAATAAAAGAGTGGATGTGGGTTATTTGTAAAACTACGCCGCGTCCTCCCGACAACACTCCACTTACATTATATTGACACTAGTCAAGGTGCGAACCTTGAAGAAACATAAATAGGAGTTTTTTTATATCACCTAATTGCGAGTTGACTTGAAATCGCTTAGTTAATAAACGCTAAGCGATAACATGATGTGTGCAATATTTAAACGCGCAATTTGTACTTTCGTAAACCACGCTTTGGAAAATAAAAATACGAAAATCCGGAAAAGACTGTTAACTGTTCGGACAAAATCTAGGACTACATTTGGATTTGGATGAAGACAAATTATTTCCATTCATGGTTCGTTTCACATCAGTACTTGTCCCTCTCATGTGTTAATGTTAGTTTACCACAAAGTCTAATCAAACCTTTGTTTCTATGCGGATACGTTATTAATATTGATAGAAACACTAGCGAACCAGACAGACGTTGTCCTAACGTAAGGGTAAAAATATGTTCTTATAAATTTGAATTACATCTGGAAGGACGAAATATGTATTTGGATATCGCAAAACATTATATGAGGTGTTAGAGTTATGAAAGAGGATGGATTTATCACACTGCGTTACTATAACTTTTATGAATGTTGTTATGTGTATTATTTATTCCCATAAGTGCTATATATATATATATATATATATATAATGTTATTTTTGCGTCTATAAGGAAGGTTTTAATAAATGGTTCTTTACCTTAAGCTATAATATATCAATAGTCAATTTCAAGGAAATAATATAATAATACTTTTACAAGTACTACACAATTTCAAAATTGCTGTTTTTTGTCTTATTTTTTTTACGAGCAACTAATTACGGAGTCGGAATCAATCGAATTTTATACCATTTCAATTAAATTTATTTCATTTCTTCTAGCAGTAAGAAGGCTTGATACAGTAACTTTGCACAGTAATTCAGTAACAAATTTATAATTTATATTTTTTTACTGTCAAATAACGGTTAATTTTTAGAAATTATAACAATATTATATTGCACAATATTTATTTATTTCACATATCATATTAAAAATTAACAAAAAAAGGGTATTCCAAATAACTTATATAACTTGACAACAACAGATAACCAATTATAGGTTTTTACGGATAGCTAGCTTATGAAGAATATTCAAGTACAACACTAGTACAACTTAGTCTAAACATTATACTTATAATCAAATTCAAACAGTCGAAGAACTCACTCAGCAGCTGCCGAAGTGATGCAATGTTTGTACAAAATAAGTCTAGGCCAACTCTCTTATCTATCTCATTGAAATTTCTGCTAACACGTAACAGGTAGGAATTTTGCCTGTAGTTAGATTTAGCTAGTGGCACGTGTATTGAAACGCAACGCTAATTCTGAAAGCGTTTTTAGTTAACGTAGGTATAATGTAGGTACATATTTACATAATGTAGACAATATACATATTGTCAACATATTACGTGCTTTACCGGGCTTAAATCGCAACCCACATATATCTTTCTAATTAGACGTAATAGAATCAAAATGAGTACCTATACGTTAGCAGAGACTACCGACTTTCCCTTGCATCCGGCATGCCTCTCTGGCTTTCACCTATATCACATTCTTCATTTAATGCATCACATTCTATGAAAATACCACTAAGAGGTAGGTACTGGAAGAGTGTAATGCCCATTGATTCATAATACCCGCTCTTTGACCTGCCTTGTTTCCAGAACTTTTCAAATAAGACCAAAACATTAACCGTAGTGGGTTCTCTATGGTAACTCTATTTACATTACTATTTGGTAGTAGTTAATTATTATCTCAATACTTTTTCAATCACTCTTTTGACATGCCTAAACCATATTCAATCGATGTCGTAACTAAAAGACTTAAAAATATAAGATACATAAGAAGGGAACATCAATGTTCCGATAAGCAATAAATGTTCATTACCTTGGTCAATTTACTGTTCGGTACACAAACGGTAACAGAGATTGAAGTCCCGTGACGTCATCGGCCGTGACCCGACCCAACAGCCCCACACAATCGTTACTTCGGAACCAAATGTATTGGTATGTACTGTATGTTCAAGACTACTTAATGTACGTATTAGGCGTGACAGAGGTATGTCTGAACACTATTGATTAACAGCTAGTTTAAGATATAAAAAGATATAAACAAGTTTTACTAGCCTTTAAGTAAAAAAACGATCCCCAAGACGTCTGCCAAACGTGGAGATTATGGCAAACCCCTCCAAAAGGGGGAACTGTGTTCAGCAGTGGACAATCCGGCTAAGTAAAAAAAATGTCAAGGTTACATATTTAAACGACGTAAATATTTAAAATTCCAAGTATATACATGTTGATAATTAGTAATTAAACAACTTTAAACGGTTTAAATCGCGTATATTCATCATGATTTTGTCCCGACGTTTCAAACACTTTGCAGTGATCGTGGTCACGGGGTGACTAATTGGTTTTATTTGTCACATGATAAATAAATACGCGATTTAAACCGTTTAAAGTTGTTTAATTACTATGTTTAACAATCGCGAACATCTAAGACAACATCAAAAAATTAAATTATAATATTTGCACTGATTATAATAACGTAAAATTTACAGATATTTCGTTTGCAGTTGTCTTAAGAAAAAAGATACCACAAGCTACATTGACATACCCTTTGAATGTGAAGAATAGATTATGTAAAAAATATACTTCACCGTTTTGGCGATAAATCATACATCAGTATGATAATATTACTAAAAAAACTTATACAAACAACGACCTTGTTGCTGTACTGTTTTATTTTAGGTACGACTCGAATCTCATTATTTCTTTATAATGAGTTTTTCATTATTACGCAGATTGTACAGTAAACTTTTTCCTGCTTTTCCTGCTTTTCCGGAATTACCTTATCTTCATGAATATCGAACAAAGTATTCTAGATATGCAAAGGGAAAAAATACCATACCCAGCATAGCTAGGTCTACATGATAGCTAGTATAAAATATAATGAAAATTAAAACAACAAAAAATATAAAACTCTCCTACACACAATTTACCTAGCAGCTGCATAATAATGTCTACAAAGACTTACAAGCAGAAAGACGTTTATTTCTCCTGCTTCCTCTGATATGTCTTTATAATGAAATCAAATAGGGATATAAACCACTTTATAGATATAGGTTCATATATAACAAAATTGCTACGTAACAAAGTTGCGTAAAACACGTTTCGTGTAATTCACGATATTTATGGTTTATTTTATTGCTTTTTAATTTTTATTATCATATCTGAGACAATACCTACACAATTTTAACACATACTGTACAAATATAAATTTATTAATTATTAGATACAGTTCACCAGGAACGTTTATTGAAATAATTTACCTTGTTTGCCTTAAATTATATTCCGGAAATCGGTGAATTGTTTTGCTGGTATGGTAAGTTATCATATAATTAATTACAAGTATTTCGAAGAATTATAGCACTGATGTAATAAGTAAGGTATGGTAAGTTATCATATAATCAATTACAAGTATTTCGAAGAATTATAAAACTGATGTAATAATTCTTGTAATATGATCAGCCACACTGTTGTCGTATGTATGCTGTCGTTCGAACTCCGCCAACGGCCATTTCCGAGGTATCAGTGGAGCATGGCGGCAAATAAAGAGAGGTCCATATTTATGTCGAGGATCGCGCGACGTAGGTAGATTCGTAATTAGTTATTGTAACGTCGTAAAGACCAACATAGCTATGGGCAGTAAAACGGGTCTAACTAACATCTTCTATCTAAGTGTACAATACAGTGAGAGTTCCGAGATACCTGCTTTATTATTAATTAAAGGTCCTAAATTAAGTAGATATCTTTGGTAGGAGTTAGGTTTTGAATTGCCTACTATTTTCTAATACCTACACTCCTTTGTACACTGTATTCTACATTTGTCATTATTTTCTTAGTTTGGGGGTTTGATCAATACACCTACTTATAACAAAATTTTTCATTTTTATAAAAAAAAACATTTTGGCCATCGTAGGCTATCTAGGGAGTCATTGCAATTATTTATTTTATTTTATTGCTTTGAGTCATAGTTCTGACTTTATTACTTATAATTTTTTTACTTAAGCTCATTAACGATATTTGTTAAGCACTCATTCTAACTTATATTATAAAATTTCTATGTGTTTTAATCTTCTGTATAGCAAATTCTGGAAGCTCTATCGGTGGTTCTTAAGCTTGGTTCATAATTTTGGCGAATAGCCATGTTCAAGGTTTCATAGCGCAAAAAAACTGAGCATAGCTTTCTCCATTGCTCGTTGAGTGACTCTGAGCTTCTCCGTATGGGCCACAGTTAAGGACGAGCTAAGGATGTAGCAAATACATAATATAATATAAAAACTTTACAATAATTATTGTTATTGTACGGATATTAGAGTAATCTATTTTATCATAATATATTTCCTAACTATGTTACGCTCGATTGCGCCTTTATACATTTTATTTTAGTATTGAAGGCACACAAGTTGCATCGCTTTGGAAACACTTCTATTTTGCTACCCATGGTTTTGTAGCTCGCACCTAATTCGGGTTTTCCATCAACTTGATGCTTTCACCAACCCGTTGTTTATCTCTTCCACTGTTTAGCAGTTTAGCAGTGAACTGATAACCGATGGGCAAGAAAAATTCTCGAGCGGTTACCACATTATACTGGAAGACGTAGAGTTGGTAGGCCCTCCCACTAGTTGGACTGACACGTAAAAGTCGCTGGTAGGCAATGTTTAAAAGTGGTAAATTCTAACGTAGGTAAACACATATAATATTACACATAGAAAGTAGTTTCTACTGATTAATTACTAACAGCCAAGCATAAATACGCTCAAGACGTAGGTATATTGTTATATAACAACGTTAATGTATTGTAACAAAGTACAGATGATATCGATATTGATTAAATTTACACATTATTTACGCCATACCACTATAAACCACGTGGTAGTGGTTTAGCCAATAAGAATGAGTTTAAGATACCTAAGAGAAAAATTGACTGAATTTCTTTTGCTTGTCTTTATCGTCGGGAAACAAGCCCAAGTTTCTCGATGACCTCGACTCACATACATTTGCCGGAAACAAAAACTGATCATTAAAACAAGACTACAGAAAAACTGATCATTAAAAACAGCGTCCCTCGGGGAACAATTAATTTCTAGGAATGGCAATTTTTAAAGGTTTTTTTGCCTCCAATAACAATTTCCGATAGAGTACGGAACGTTCGTGTGCAGATTTTATGTTATTGCAGCGTTAGTGTTTGAAATGAAATTCTAATAGTTGTTACCTGCCCAGTTAACCAGGTCAAGTATGTTACATTCAAACTTGTACCTTATGTGGATAACATTAGGAAGAGTTTTCAAAATTAATAAAAACGCAACAAAGAGATAAAAGCCAATTGGAAATATCTACCACGCTTATTTGGCACCTGCTCGGTAAACGAAACAATTCATCACGTCTTTACATCCCCGAAGTGGTAGGCAGAAATGTTTTAATACCTAAGCTATCCCGATGGGAATACACAAACAGAGACCTATTTTACACTGTAAATTCCTTTGTACAAATATTTTATAATATATCCGTAATAATACGCAGGTACTATTTTGCAACAGGACATTGAATGACAAACGGACAACTGTCACATTTATAACATGTCTGATTTGGGGATAAATGTCAAACAAACCTTTGAAGTGTGAGTCTATACAATAGGACGTAGCCCAATTTACGGAAATAATTAATAATATTAATATCCTCCAGCTGTCAAGGAAACGGAGCTCGGTATTATCAAACAGACGGCAGATAGCGCGGTATGCCCCGCTTTTGTCGCGAATCTAATATCATCAAACGACACAAACAAATATTCTGATAGCTCCCAAATTCCAGAAATTTGGGTAATACCAAATACTCCCGACAATAAACCGAACGCCAACTAAAATATAATAATGTCTTGTGATAGTTAAATAAAGGATCGTATTTCAATTTGGGCGCTTTTTAGCGTGGTTTTGTTGAATCCGCCGTATTTTCTCAAATTATTTAACGGTACGTAAGTCAGAAGTCACCTTTTGAACACTTTTTTATACGGAGTACGTTTACGTCGGCAAATATATATTTAGCGATTTAAATCGTTTAGAGTTACTTAACTATGTGTAATAATCGCGGAAACCTAAGACAAAATATATACTCGTTTAATACAGCGGCTGCATCGTTTCAATATTAGAAACTCGTAATAATTAGTATAGCGACACCTTAGCCTGAAGGAAATAAAAGAATATAACTATAATATTTTCTTACAGGACTGGCCTTTGATCACTGACTGTTTTTTCGGATAGTTATATAAGATATAAGATGACCACATGCTTGGTGAGCAGTCAAAATAGACAAAGTAAAAGTCAAAATCATTTATTCAATTTAGGCGTCGACGCTACTCTTATGAAGGTCAATTACTTATATTGAAATATTCTATTGCACTGCCACGTTCAGCAAAATAAAGTTATAGAGCCAATGCGAGAAGAACGGGAAAGAAACTTGGGGCCATACTTTTAAACATTTGTTAACAATGTTTTAGATACTATAGTAAAATTATTACAATATCTTTTTACATTACGTAGGTGACAGGCGCTAGCTTGGCAGAGGCGAACCAGTCCAAACATTTTTGTCGTTTAAGTAATCACAAACTGTGTAGTAAGATTTCTTTATCAAAATGTACTTCACGTGTAACTTGAATTTTCATTCTGTGAGTGTTGTAATATGTTTTTCACCCCGGGCGGGAATCGAACCCGCGTCCTCCGATTTCGTGCCGTATGCCAATTCCCGCCTGGGGCATAACATTTTCTGCTCCAATAATTTGTAAAATAAGATTCTGTATTTATTATATATATTTATATATTTCTGCAACTTATGCCCCAGAAACGGATCAAATATCTGTAATTAACTCCTTTAGCAAATGGCTCAACATTTTGTTATAGCGTATAACCAGACTTTTTGCGACTACATCGTGTCCCAATACTGCTACGACACTACCCTTGTATCATTGGTCAAAGTGCCCAGTTTCACAACTTGTGCAACGGTTATCAGTAAGTGCCTATTAACCCTATATTATCCATATTTTCGAGATTCCCTGCAGATGTAATAACGTACCTAATATAACACCGATAAGAGTGCCTCCGGTCCTTCAGTGTCGAATTCCGGAACCCTCTTCACATCAGAGGCCAGCGGCTCGGCCATCGAGGGTCATCAAGAAACGATTTTGGGCGTTATAATGATGTCAAATGACGATAACATCTATTCCTGACACTTTTGACCCCTCACTCATTGTCTGAAATTGGGAAAATTTCGAGTCACGACGTCCTTTTTATTCTGTGCCACGACTGAATGAACTTTGAATTACGTAAAGTGCTTCTGTTACAACGTGCATGAAAATGTTGATATTTTATAGACAATCATTTTGACTGTGTAATAACGAAGCTAAACGAGCGTGTAAGGTTTTACAGCGCTCGTAGCCTAGTCGTTCTTCACCGATCAACTTGGTAAAGCAAGATTCTTGGTGGTCATTACTTGGATAGGTGAGCGCTATCATGCTCGCGTTATAAGACATTTTGCGATAAACCGTGCACATATCCTTCTGACTGCGTAATTAACTTTACACTTAATTGGCGGCGCCACCCGATCAAAGGTGTTTCGCTTCTGTATATGTAGTACTGTGGTATTTTGCGATTGCTTCCCTGACCAGCTACCACTATTAAATAGAAAATCTGTCGCCAAGCTCATAATGGTGTGTTCCTGCAGCTGACTTGAAAGGTAGTTCCTATTCTATCGCATTTCCAAACACACCGTCCGTATATAGGGAAAATAGTGGTAAAAAGCTAAACAATTACATGTCACAAACAAATTAATGTAAAAATATAATGGTTTTATCACTAAAAAAAATTAGCATAAACCAGAATTAACTATTAACTGCAAAGATTCGAATTATTTTTTGTCACTCTGTCAAAATCCATAACCAATTTCTTAATGTGAGTACTTTAGAGGTTTTTTTATAGTATAGTGACAAGACAAGCACGAAGCCCAGTTGTTGTTAAGTGGACTGACCTCTGCCTATAACAGATACATTTAGTCACAAGTGACGAATTGCACTGCGCAAATAGCCAGGCGTGCATTCGCAAAATGCCCTTCCACCATGTGGTAAAGCTTAAGCCGGCGCGGTGGGGCTTGAACCATGGACTTATGGCACGGCAATCCATATCTATTACCGTTAGGCCATCATTGCTTCAAAGAAGATTTAAAATTTTTAAGCATGAATCATCAACTCAAAACCTTTTACATTAGTTCTGAAAGGCCTACTTCAGACTTCACTTAGATCAGAAAGTTTGTTGCTATTCGAAAGAAGTCGTCCATTAGGTACGTTTAAAACGAGAAGCTAATATTTTTCTACAACATTCATTTTACAATAAGCATTTCTGACACGAGATTGTTTTATACCTAAACTACTATAAGTGAATCCAATGCAAATGTTAGTCAGACTTATCCACGTTCACTTTATTGCCCTGTGTTTCGGACATTTCAATGAACCAAGATGAATAGAGCGGCCTGCAGGATACGATCACATGCGTATAATTCAGCTTTTCAATCTTCAGTTTTCAAATCATATGTTTTCAAAAATTTAGTAGTATGTTTCACCTAAAACAAAATATATTCGTGTTATAAAAAATAACAAAAAATCATCCTTCTTGAAAAAAACACTACACAGAATATAAAAAAAAAATCTAACAATGGCACAATATAAAATATCAAAACGTGCAACAGGTGAACATTTTAAACAGATATACATTTTAGATTGGTTTCTTGCAGGCAGTGCAAAGGTGAGAAGTCTTGTTTTCTTATTTATTAATGACAAGTGTTACAATATTTACGCTGATCCCTAAAATGTTTTGTTGAGGTTGGATGCTTTTCGCGTAACTGTTTCGGTTTTTTGTTTGTCCATGTTAGAATGATTTCTAACATGTTAGAATCAAATATCAGTCCAAAAGCATTTATAGGGTTCAGGTTTGAACTGGTGGTCGAGATGGCAGGTGTATAATATTGTGTGAGGCTGTTCTAACATTTCGTAACGGAGAAGTTGTTGACCACTTGAATCTTTTTTTACCAAACAAATAATTACTTGACGATGTAAGTATCTCTTCAGAGTTACTGTCTTGGTTTTCACTATTTGTACATTTGGATCCCGTGCCGTGATCACTCAAAATAAAATCGGTCTCAAAATAAATCTGCCACCAGTGTCTTCATCTTCGCTCTGTACATCATCCTCTTGAAGCCAATTATTTATAATGTCTGAAGCATAAGGGTCTGCAATATTTACAGACTGAATTTTTCCACGTTAGGATGCCATGATGAAAGCCTAAAACAACATAAAAACAGATAATAGTATACATAGTATATATATCGCAGCGCACGTTAGTACTTAACGAATGCGCTGCACAATGCTGAGCATACTCCATTTGCCTTATGTTTTTTGTTTGTTTGTCAAATTCTCCTATATTGTATTTTTTTCTGTGTATTAATATTAAGGCAATAAATGGCTATTTTTATTTTATTTATTTATCAATGAATAAGTAACCAAAAGAAGTTTTGCAACACAAAACACCACCATGAGTCCCCAGGACTCACACAGCACACTGGATCAAAACTCACATTTGCAAATGGCGCACACGCACGATCGCTTACTCCCGCGTCCCGCACCTCACTCCAGAAAAGTACCGAGCTGCACGAGTCCAAGCGCTAAATTATACATGTCGCTTCTTCATCGCGCAGAACGGCATGTTCCGCGCGGTCGCGGTATCGGGCACATTGGGCCCCTGCCCGCGGTGTTCAAACGCCGGTTGTGCTTCACAGCCGGGTCGTGGGGGTGTGCCTCTTTTCAGTGGCACCTTCATCATAGTCGGGGTAGTAGGTAAGTCCAGTGATCTTCTGCCTCCCTACTCGCGCTCAGCCCGTCGGAGGGACCAATGGGCGAGGCGCTCGGGAGGCGAGATGTTAGCGCGCTCAGGCCGGCCCTTAGGGCCCGGGCGTCGCGGCGTCGCTGGGGGTCCAGTCCGTGCTGTCTAGCGGCGGGCCAGGAGTTTTCCCACTCCCGCTAGTAGTAGCTGGGTGGGGTCTACTCCCTCCCGGATAGCCAGGAGCGCTTCGTGGAGAATGCTAAGGGCGGTTTCGAGCATTTCTAGCTCCGCCGCCGTCCTTGTCTTCGTCATGGCTGTCTCAACCTCGCGTGGGGTGGAGACAGGTATATGGCTCCGTCCTTGTCTCGCAGCCTGGGCAGGTAGTGCCTTGGCCAGCAAGAGATCTTCTTCTGGTGTGGGAGCAGTGGGTGGGATAGTACCCTTCCGCACGCTCTTCCTCTTCTTCTTCTTCTTCCTCTTCTTCTTTTTGTTCTCCCCCTGGTCGGTGCCACGGGCTGTGGGGCCATTGGCTGCGGCCATGAGGGTGGCGCTGGTTTCGGGTTTCATGGCTGTCGGCGTGGGGCGCGCGGTTGCGCGCTGAACTCTGGCTGCGGTGGTGGTCGTCGCGGTCGTGCCCGCGCGCTTGTTCCGCGCCTCCTCGCGGAACACAGCGCAGCGGGGGTTGTTATCGGTGTGTGCACCGCCGCAGTTCGCGCATGTTGCGGGCTCATCCAGGGGACGTGGGCAGTCGCGCGCGAAGTGTTCGCCTCCGCACCTCACGCACGCCTGCCGCCGGTAGCAGTTGTGGGAGGAGTGCCGGAATGCCTGGCATCTATGGCATTGAGCTGGGCCACTCCTCCCTCTCCAGTGTTCAAGTCTAATTCCCGGCATGCACAGGAGTTCGTTGACTTCGTAAATGCCGGGAGTGAGGTTGTCGGTCTTCTTGAAGGAAGCAAAGAAGATGCATCCTGGTCTGCCTCTTCTTGCTTGAATCTTCTTCACTATTTCGGGCTCATACCCGAGTGCAATGAGCTCGTTCTTGACTTCTTCGGGGTTGGTGTTGTATGGCAGTCCTCTTATGGCCAGCTTCAGGTTCCTGTCCTTCGTCGGGGCGTAGGAGAACCAGGTCACCTTGTCTGCCTCTCCCAGGTTTGAGAGGTAGGCTTGGATGACCCGGTATTCCTCGCCATCAGTGGGTGTGAAGCGGACGCGTTGGTTGTAGGGACGTACTGTAGGTGGTCTGCCGAGTCTTTCCTTCAAGGCGCGGAGGTGAGTAGTGCAGTTTGGGAAGGACTCGATGATTATTGGAGGATATCGTGGCTCCTTAGTCGGCTTAGGGGTCGGTTGGACGTCTGGTGGTGGGTTGGCAAGCGTGGGTGTAACGCCCGTCCATGAAGTAGATGCCCCTTCAGTAGAGCGGCGTCGGATATGTCCCGTCCCTTTCCCTCCTTGGAGGGATGGGGTGGGTGGTGGGCGGGCTGCTTCTTTATTTGCCGGAGCGGTTTTCGTCGTTGCTGCCGTCTTAGCTGTAGTTGTCTTGGCAGCTGGGGGCGGTGCGTGCCTAGTGCTAGCCGTGGTTACAGCGGCATAGGTTGCACGTGGCCCTGGCGTAGCGGCGGAGGTCGTAATTATAAATTATAATTGTAAATTATACACTTGATTTTCATCGTGTAAAAACAGCGGTGATTCCCGAGGACTCAGGGTGGTGAACTAAGGCTCCGTATCTATACCCAGCAAATGAAAACGTTATTTCAATGGTTCACATTACATATTTACATTTACATATATACCTATAAAACAAATTATTATATTATTAATTTACTTCGGCGGAGCATCTCAGCGGTGCAAGTATACTAACCTCGGTAGTGATTAGTAGTACATATTTGATCCGTTTGGTGTGGATACTTTAAGTCCGTGGGGACCGGGAACTTGTCGTATTTACCAAACTTATCAGAGCGCTTGGTCTATGCGACGCGAGATCAAAATACCGACATCTATATGGCTCAACGAATACGCATTGCAATTCAACGGGGCAATGCTGCAGCATGCTGGGCACGCTGCCAATTGGTAATGGTCTGGAGCAATTGGACTTCCTATATGTCTGCAATGACTAGTAGATTGTCTAAATGCTTCCACTGTTGTAGCTCTAGAGTTGTATATAGTGAACAGTTTGTTGATAAAGGATACCGCTTACAAAAAAATTGAAAATTATACGTGACTCATTTAGTGTAGTGGTATAATTCGTTGCTTTGGGATTTCAAGGTCACGGGTTCAATCTCAAGTCAGCTTTTAATTGTAGTTTACTGATAAAAAATCGTCAGTAGCTGCCCTGAGTATTGGAGCTGCACCTGATAGATGGCAACAAGCTCACCATCCATTACATGGTTTGATTAAAACGGATCTGTGGAAACGTGGGCTTAAACACCTTTGCGTTTACCTTCGAAAATACAGGCGTGACGATATATATGTATGTACAACTAGCGAATCGAGAGCATTACATTTAAATAAAATGACGACTGGAATATCATAACTTAGCGTGCACTAAGCTTATATCCCGTCTGATGCTAAGCTATGGCCCTATAAAGACCACTTTGGTCTCAGATAACTCTTCTTAAATGGTGACGGTCAGTCAAAATAACGCCGAACAACATTAGAAGTACTCGTGAAGCGTCAATGCCTTATTTATGTAATAGTTTTCTTTCTCATATATACTACTCCTATATTTTAGTTCTAAATTGATGAACCCTCAGGATAGCGCCAGTATGCTGCTGAGCCCATCGTATCATCTGCTTTCTGAGTTTTAGTTCAACGGATCCCCGAGATGGCGTTAGCAGTGTCGTTTCGGTAGATATTTGATGTTATAATCTACCTACAAAAAGCCATACAAGGCGCTCGCAACGAATATTTTTGTATAGGAGGTAAAGTGTAGACTATCCGTTCGTGTTTCCTTCACTAAAAAACGCATTTTAATTTTATTTATCTGATTGAACGCTTGAAGACGCATAAAATAACCTCTAATGTATACTTATTATTGTATGGACATCACAGTGAAGTGAGTGAAATATATTTTGGGCAAGACTTTCTCCCGATTATTTGGGATTTGTGTGTCGCCGGCCGGTCGCCATATAAGAACGCCAAGAACGACGTCTGCTGTAAATCCCAACTTGAAGGGTTTGTAGGCATAAACGAGGGTTGCTTAAGGTACGTGGGCTATTTACTACTGCATTGTGTATGTATTGGTCTATTGGTGTTTTCAGGGAGGTTCATCAATTTGCTCTAAAAGTCAGCCTACATTTTAGGCGCCATCGACCCCAACTTATTATACTGTACGCAAGTACAAATCAGGTGTAGGCTATTTACACTCCTCACCAAGTACATCCAAGTCTGTGACATACATACATACATAAAATCACGCCTCTCTCCCGTTGTTGTAGGCAGAGTCCACATATTTCCACTTACTATACTTATCCTTATATATCTTTTTCACTTCATATATACTCATCAATCCTTTCATACGTTGGCGTAGTTGAGCAGCGTTGGCTAAGGCTCCTCCTTACCTCCCCCCGACGGTTCCCGCCTTGTCGTGGCGGTGGGGCTTAGTAGCCGTGGCTTCGTCACCCACGGTGAAGCTAAGAGGAACCAGGGGCCGTGTCGGCTTGGGCAGTCGGCCGGCCCCAGAGGGGCCGCTCCACTGGGCTTTGCCTCTAAGTCCAGTATGGAGCGGCAAAGGGTAGGCTGCGGTGCTGTATGGGCAGCACCGCATCTGAGGCGGGCTGTAGTTTTGTGTAAGCGACACCACAGCTGACGGTGAGGGGCCACGGCGGGAGAGGAGTGCCGGTATTACGGTGCGCCGCTCTCCCTACCTTCCGTGGCCACGGCGGGGTCGCCACCGTGGATGGCGGATGCGGAGGGACCGCAGGGGAAGAGGAGTGTCGGTATAGCGAGGCGCCGTTCTCCCTATCCTCTGCGGCCGAAGTAGCAGGCGACGGGGCTACTTATCTGACACGTCGCAGGGGGACCTCGGGCGTCAGAAGCGGGGTTGTCTGACGCCCATTTACAGGCTTGGTCCCCGGGTGGTAGCGACGTGCCATGTGTTCTGGTGCGTCGTGAGGGGTAGCACCCCAGGAGGGGTCCGGAAACGGACAACCGTGGCGGGTTCGTAGTTGAGAGCTAAAGCGTCCCTGCGGCCCGCCTAGAAGCGGTAGAGTTGGAACACCGTGTGTTATTTAGTCGGTAGGGGCACTTGCTGCTGTGGGAGTAGTTGGTGTCGAGCCCGACATATCCCGGCCACCTTCCCCGAGGTGGACGGGAATGCGTAAATGCATTTTTCACACGTAATAAAAAAAAAAAAAAAAAAAGGCTCCTCCTTACCTGTTCTTTTTTCAGAACGTCTTCAATCTGATTTCAGAAGGTTCACCTAGGTCTTCCCCTTACAACACTTCCGTTCACTTGTCCCATGTATACCTGTTTAGAAATTCGTATTTTATTCATTCTCTCCACATGCAATTTTTGTCACGACATCCTCATTCACACCACATCGTTCCTTTATCACACTATTCCTTATCCTGTCACTCCGTTTGACACCAATTATACTTCTGTGGCATCGAAATAAATCTGACTTTGTAAGTTTTTAATTGTTTTCATAGCCCACCTATATAATAAGCCTACTTTTAGCTCTAAACTATAAGTAGGTCTGTGGCAATATAGACTCTAAAAAATTTAAATAATCAAAATGAACATAAATAAATAAATAAAATATATTCTTATTTATACGATATGCTTCAAATTTTTTGCGATATTTCATTAGGCTACCCAGTTTGACAGCAGAAGTAATAGCTACCTATCCAGATGTCTATATATATAGGAATCGTATCACCTAAAAACACAGCTCGTTCAAACCTAGGCGCGTATGGCTCTAGATAGTGTTAGATAAGCCAGTAAGATAGAAGAGATATAAGAAATATGTAAGAATATAGACAGATAACTAAGGATGAGACGACCGGAAATTTACGGTTATGAAAATGTACGAGCCCCTTATTTAACATAGTAAAAGAATAATTTATTCTTGTTCGTGAAACAAGGTGCTTATAAAAGGGAATAAAAAGGCTCGGGAAAAGAAAGATATTGCCATACCCACAAGGAGAAATTTACTCGCATATAATTTTGTAAATGCGAATGTGTATGTGTTTTTTTACCACCTATTTAATGGCATAATAGAATTTGGTGTAACTGGGAACATATTTTTCTTAGGTCCTGAGTAAGGATACATTACTATACTATTTTATCACGATTTACTGCTTAGTGGAAAACTAGTTATAGTAGCAACATCCGAGTGCAATCGCAGGCGAAAGCTAGTTTAAAGTTTTTTTTTGTAGTTAGTAATGCTGTAAATTTAGTAATATTGCACTGATTGGTTTCGTGGGCATATAAAGAACCTGTTTATCACATTGTAACAAAATCAATTTTGGAAGCACTTTTATAATACAAATTTTGCAATGAGTTTCGATCGAACGAGTCTTAACATTGGAAAATCTATGCTCAGAATGCTCAGTATACGCTCGGCTCCGTATTCTTCTGATTTCGTCCGATTATAGTATTAGTTATCTCGTAACATCTTCTTCGATTCATTACAAGTTTCGTCATGCCACATAAAATATATCGAACTTGAGGAGCACGACAATTCAAGTTATTCAGAGCTGTTCCACGAATTTCATATGTGTGATAAATTATAAATCAGTGTGCGGTGCTGTACACAGTCAACTGTCTTGGAAAAAACACAAAACACGCCAATGGCGATGTAAATTTTCCCTGGCGTCAAGTTTATGTGATTACATGGTTTCAGCATTAAGGCTGAGTCAGTCGTGTTTATTTTACCCAGTACAAAAATTTATATTCTCAGCGCAAGTCACAAAAACTACAGTAAGGAAATTACTTGTATGAGGAACCGTAGGCCTTACATTAAGCCAAATAGATATTAAATAAAAGGGATATTTTATGCATGTTATCTTTATATTTTTTTTTTAAAACCTTCAGTAGTTTCACCTCACCAAGGCTGTTTGATGTAAAAGTTGATTTTGTTTGTTATACTAAAAGAAATTTACTGATAAAAATATCTACTTTTACACCTTATTGCATAGTTTGAAAGTTTTATTAGTACTTTTAAAGTGTATGAATGTTACATAATTACAAATTTACGAGAGGAAAAAATTTAAATCATGTGCGGTGTTCGAATCCCGCTCATGACTTAATTTTTTTCCTAGTAAATTTGTAATGTTATCCGCAGAGCATGCGTTATTGCAAACATAAAAATATTAAAATTTAGGGTTGCATCATCATTAACAAGTTTAAAGCTAATTGCAAAATTAGTCTTGTTTGTAGTACAACGTAAGTTGAACTATAGATGCCGCTCCATCCCAATAAGATGGTTAAAGAACGATAGGAAAAAATTGAGTTCTCCTTGTCATGTTAGCTCAATTGGATAGAGCATACCCCAGCTAAAGAGGTGGATGGACGCGGGTTCGAATCCCGCACATGACTTAATAAAGTAAATATTTTAAAACTTTCGGGTGATTGACTTGGAAAGATACTTTTAGATAGGTAGGTAAGTACCTACACTTATATGACTGACTGTATGGTCCGTGACATACTTGTGACATTTAATATACAAACTAACGTGGTTTTCACTCATTTTAGTAAATTATACGAGATACCTAACTACTTACTAAAAACAAATTATATTTATTCTATGGTTTGAGAATTAATTTGAATGTGTTCAAACAGAAACAATTCTAATTTGGATATTTCTATACACACAGAAAATTACTGCTTGTTTATCCCTGGATAAATGTACGTGTTGTGGTTTATTGAAATAAGGAATTTAATTTGTTACCAGTCCAAGTTTTGTTTGTTTTTCATTGTATTCAATTTACCTCTGACCTCCCCTTCAAACCACACCAGAATTGATGGTTGATATTTGCTCCCAAATATTTGAAATCGTAATTCAAAATGTAACTCGCTACCATAGCACCGCTTCTAACATGAAATGACAAAAATAGCCCCTAAATAATAATTTGATGCGGCTGGTCAAAGAGTGATGAAATGAGTTTTTGGCTAATCGAGATACCATAATGATGTACACGAGTAAATAATTTTCATACAGCATACTGAAAACATATAAAACTGTTTTACCCCAAACACAATGTAGAGCTAAAGATTAATTTTCCTAAAAAATATAATTACAATTAAAAAGATCGACGTACAGACTTGACATATTTTATTATATATATTTTTTTTATGCTTGATAGGTTAGCCTTTGACCACTATCTCACCTGATGGTAAGTGATGATGTGGGCGAAGATGTTGTTCAGGCTAACCTAGAATTACTGGCTCTCAAGGACAGCTGTCGGAACACACCGTTAGGTGCTTGGCGACAGATTTTCTACTTGAGGGTGGTAGCTAGCCAGGCGGACATTCGCAAAATGCCCTACCACCAAGGCTTAACGTGCCCTCCGAAGCACGGAAGCGCTCAGTAGTAATGTCACTAGCGGTCACCCATCCAACTCATGACCGCGGCGAACGTTGCTTAACTTTGCTGATCGATTCAGAATGGTTAAGCAAACTTCGCTACGAGCGCTTCAAAATATGACAGTGGACCAGGGTTTTACTACAGAACTACAATTATTATACGTTTGGTTTATACAAAATATCCTAAGCTAACCAAAGGAACAAAAACACTGATTAAAGTTAACTAAATTACCAACTACCTAAAGAGTTACCTCGGACTTAACGCATAATAGCACATCAGTTAAGCCTACTTTACGGGCCATAGCTTTGATTGCTTTTACGGCATTGCTGAAATAACAATACTTAGATAACTTATTATATGAAAAACACGGGTGTTTGAGCGTGAACTTACTATGAGTCGATATCGCTATCGACAATGTTTCGGCTTCTACCGGAAGCCTTCCTCAGGATTTTGAGTATCGCTATCGACTCATAGTAAGTTCACGCTCAAACACCCGTGTTTTTCATATATTAGATATAAATATGAGCGTAAGTTTTTATAATATGATACTTAGATAACTTATTTCAAATTTTCCTACATCGTTCCACCTTGACCTAAATATGGAACCTCTTCGTTGCTACCTCTGAAATCCCCATTTGCGGAGGTTTTATCGAACTCGAGTCATTTTAATTTTTTTGCATAAATACGATAACAGCGTGTTTGTCTCAATATTGTAAAACCAATCACTTCAGTATGGCGTATATAAATTTAAATAATTTAGTTGTAACAATTTCTAATTGAATGATGATTAGAGCCCGAAAATGAAGTCATAGTTTTTAACAACCGTACAAGAACAAAATTTAAAAGTCAATTGACCTCCGTGGCTTTCAAACTGATGGATGTATCAATAGTTACTTGTTTATTTAATATTACCTTAAAAAACCTTTAAGAATAGGAATAATTTTGCAACTGAAAGTTTGGCGTTCGAGTATTAAAGGAGGTCTGGAAACCGATGTTGTTTAATTTGATGATGGTTTCCGTTTCTTGAATAAGTTGGTTCTAAAGAGGATATGAGATTACTGAGACATTTAACTCTCTTGATATTAGCTAATTTTTGGGTACCCGTTAAAAATTTTACAAATATTTACAACCTTGACTGCCTGAGTATAGGCAGAAAAACGAAATTATTTGAACATTATATAAAAATATATTAAGTACAAGTATTAAATGCTTTCGTTATATTTTCAAATATGTACATGTTTTCATCTCAAAAATACTTTTAGTGTATACTTTAAAAAATACACTGAATTATTCTGTTCAAAGCACTTACTTATAATACAAAACTATGTAATTTAACCTTAAGCTAACTTATTACATTGAAGTGGTAAGAAATCCGTCTGACCCCGACTCCGTACTTACTTGCTATCATTTTACTTTGAGATATTTGTAGTAAAAATATTAAATGATTTCCAAGAAAATGCCTTAGTATATTTTAGCTAAAGGTAAAGGTCCATTTATAAAAACCTTTCTAAAAGTGATAAAAATATATAGAGACGTAAAATATGCGAATCACTAAAAGACTTAAGAGCGGCTTGAGTGTTTAAACTGTCACGGTCATTAACATTATAATTATTATTACCAACGGGATATTTACCGTGTTTTCGGTTAGTTTTGAGCTCCCGATATTTTGACACTGTCGCGGGATATCGTGTTAGGTTCATAAAATATATGTATAAATATGCAATTTGAATAAGAATGTAAACTTTAATATTACTTCATTAATAGTCTGTGACTGTTTTGCTTCCTGGGCAGTCGTTCGTTCTTTCACCCGTTCGATAGTTCGGTCAAAAAACCTTTTGAAGTAATCAGTTGAAGAGTGTCAGTTGAACGGAAAAGAGCTAACGATTGAATATTTGTCCCGATTAATAGAAAAATTAAAATAACTACTACTGTATGCAACAAGAGTGGAATATTATATATATTGATATAAACCTGGAGTTTCCTTGAGTAATCTATTACAATCGGGAGCTCAAAACTAACCAAAAACTAGCGACGCGCCCCAGCTTCGCACGGGTAATTACGACTATAAATTGAATATCTAATAACAAATATTTTTTAAATATTTTAAGAAAACATCAAATTAATATTTTAATAAAACACTTGCTTGCAAACTGCATTTCTCGATCGTGAAAAGTAATTGCATTTCTCGATCGTGCGCTCAAAGAGTCAAGACCTCCTGAGGATGCTTCGTGTAGAAGCGAAACGCGTTGAAAAATTCTTCCGGTGTGGCTGCGTGGCGTTTGTGACGTCACGTCGGGTTACCAGGAAGAAAAAAATTCTTCCGGTTTGGCTGCGTGGCGTTTGTGACGTCACGTCGGGTTACCAGGAAAATTAGGCGGAATTGTCACTAGATATATTTTTTAAGTGTTTTATTAAAATATTAATTTGATGTTTTCTTAAAATATTTAAAAAATATTTGTTATTATTGAATATGGATTTCCGCAAAGTAACGCCTGAATCTATTCATTACTATAAATTGAGATGTAAGCTATCCTATCTTTCAATTTGATTTGCAGACGGTGTGCAATTTAAAATTGGTTCAGTAGTTTAGGAGTACATGTGCGTGAGTATATCACTAAAGTCCTCCGTAATGGTTGAAGTGGGTCCCTGATTGGTTTTAATGTACCTATACAATAGGGACACGGTAGCAAGGACTACAATCTACAATGTTTTCACACGGTATAACGTCTGTTGTCCCTTAGTGTTTATATAAAACACATGAACGTGTTCGTATGGAAACAAAAGATTTGATATAACCTTGTAGTAAACTCACATTAGAGAGACAAAAGCAATGTTGTGAAGCGGAACATGAATGTACATAATGTTTTCTTATACAAAATATGCAAATGTAGTCCCAATTTCCCCGTCCGTGCATTTGGACAGCCGTTTCCGGAAATTCCTATTTGCATTTTCCAAAGTGTGGTTTACGAATGTAGGTACGTATTGCCCGTGTAGCGGAGCTATGTGATTAATGGTATACATTGTATTGTGAATTGAATATTTATGCATTTAGTAAATGAATATGTAGTAATTATAAGTTTATATTTTAGTATACTTACATAAAATCAATAACTCATTATATATTTAAGTTCATTTAAACAAACTCTACTAGGTAAATAATAATGTACAGATAAAGTAATGTTTGTAACTACGAGTATAATTAAACAGGAACCAAATAAATATTTGTAAAATTAGATTGTAATATAATATAGTTTTAGTGATATCATCGATGTATTAAATATTTTATTGTACTAGCAAATTTAATTTCAATATAAACAGGTACTGTTTTTGACCGTTAACATTTCTTCTGCCTGTAATTGTATAAGACGTTCAACTATTTTTTTAAGAATTCTGTTTATAAATTACTTTGTTGAAGTATATAAATCTATGTGTGTGTAATTCAGCTAAAAATCGGCGAGAAAAAGGAAAAATAATATTTTTTCCTTATTCTCGCCGATTGCAAAATACATGTAATTTTAGTAGGTGTGGGCTGGTAAAAGTGGATAACACATTCGATACGCATTATATCTTAGCTGGTAACTTTATACCAACATATTAATTTCAGTTCAACTAGCAAAAAATACTTATTACTTAGAGTCACTCAACGAGCCATGGAGAGAGCTATGCTCGGAGTTTCTTTGCGCGATAAACTGGAACGTGGATATTCGCCAAAGAACCAAAGTCACCGACATAGCTCTCAGAATTTGCAAGTTGAAGTGGCAATGGGCGGGCCACATTACTCGACGAACCAACAACCGATGGGGAAGAAAGGTTCTCGTGTTGGTACCACGGTACACCGGAAGATGTAGAGTTGGTAGGCCCCCATTAGATAGACTGGCGACTTTTATGATGTCGTCAGTCCATCTAGACGATCACTATGAAGGCATCATAAAAGTCGCGGGTAGCCAATAGCCGTACTATGTGGCGTTCTATGGAGAAGGCCTTTGTTCAACAGTGGACGTCTTCCGGCTGATGATGAAATTAAACTTCTGTATATGTATCATAAAGGTGCGGAAATAACACTAACGTTAACAAAGTCAAAATGGAATAGCGTGTTGTCCGAAGGACGCGACTACGTTCCTTATAGCCTTAAAGCCGAGCTAGAGTCAGTTTTTAAATAATAAATAAAATTAAATATCTTTATTGCAGGCAAAAAGTACCAATATCGTACACGGTAAAATTAAAATAGAAATAAATAATATAGTATAATTGCAATAACATATTAGCAAAATAGATATATTAAGTAAAATTGCAATAATACATGTCATTTTTAGTGTTCCGTAGTCCTGACAAGGAACCCTAATAGTTTCAGCTATAATTTTGTATGGATATGTAAATCAATTACGCCGACAAAGACGTAAAATAAAATTCTGTTTTTTTTTTTCGTAGCTCCCCTACGATATGTGTATTCGGGATTTTTTTTTCATCAACCCCATCATATGTGGTATCGTTGAACAGGTCTTTTTAAATGACATAGGAGGGGTTGCTAATAGTGTTTTTCAATTTAATGTTCCATTTACGAAATATTAAACTTTAAAGTGCAAATTTTCGTTCCAGCAGCGCGTTCCCAACCTCTAAAATCTAAACTTCTGGCTTAAAAAATCTGGAAAAATTCATAATGTTAGCGCAACTAATGAACTTTCAAGGAAAAGTATAGCGGTTGAGATATTAGTTTAGCAGTAAATTTAGTACCAAATATAAAATCCTTAGAATAAATTCTTTATATTCGGTGTGTTCCGGCAGCTGTCCTTGAGAGCCAGTAACTCTAGGTTAGTCTGAACAACATCCTCGACCACATCATCACTTACCATCTGGTGAGATAGTGGTCAAAGGCTAACCTATCAGGCATAAAAAAAAAAAAAAAAAAAAAAGTTGCTTGGCGACATATTTTCTACTTGAGGGTGGTAGCTAGCCAGGCGGACATTCGCAAAATGCCCTACCACCAAGCTATAACGACTGCCATTCTAAGACAACAATCGGGACCGACGGCTTAACGTGCCCTCCGAAGCACGGAAGAGCTCAGTAGTAATGTCACCAGCGGTCACCCATCCAACTCCTGACCGCGGCGGACGTTGCTTAACTTTGCTGATCGTTTCAGAATGGCTAAGCAAACTTCGCTACGAGCGCTTCAAACATTCATAATATTCTTACCTTCTACCGACTATACAAGCCTAATTGTGTTCCAAACATTACGTTGTATTGATAAACCATTCGCACGCTGTAAGTTGAGATAAAAGTATCCTAAAACCTTATTTAAGTCCTATGGGCGCCGTTTAATATCTTGGAAGTAGACTGCCAACAAATAACACATACACATTTCACTTTTATACTATTATAAAGATAATATTCTATACAGTGGACATTCAAGATATATACTCGCATTTATATTTTGAAATTCAGATTTCAATTAATTTTTGCGCCGAAAATACATTGCATAGTCACAGTTGAAATGTGACTTGAGCATTAGTATCCCCGCTTTAAATAAAGATTAATTATAGGTTTTAATAAAGTTTGAAATATTTTTTTATACAGAGTTTAAAGGCATACGTTAGGCATTTATAGATATTTTTTTCCCACATTTGTTTTAATCATAATAAGGTAATGAATAGATTCAGGCGTTACTTTGCGGAAATCCATATTTAATAATAACAGATACTTTTAAAAGTATCCTAAAAAACATTAAATATATTTAAATAAAACACTTAAAAAAGCATAAAATTATATATCTAGTGACGATTCCGCCTAATTTTCCTGTTATCTACGTGACGTCACAAACATCACGCAGCCTAACCGGAAGAATACCCGACTAGTTTCGCTTCTAAACGAAGCATCTTCAGGAGGTCGTGACTCACCGAGCGCACGATCGAGAAAGACCGGTGAGTCAAAATAATTTAATTCAAAAAGAAGCAAAATTTTCATATAAACAAGAAATCATATTTAATAAAAAAAAAAAACATTTGCGCTACAATTTTGTACTGGAATGTTTTGGTAGGATACGAGTAAAATGTGTCCGATTCAATTAAATACGACCATTAAATTAAGTTAGACAATGCGGGGTGTTTCATCACCATTAGAGGTCAACCAAAACTATCACCATGGAATTGGGGGTTTGGGTCTGGCCACAGATAAGAAAACAGTTTCAACGTAGCATTTCTAATTTCCACGTCACCTTTTCATATATACTAGCCGGGCTCTTACTAACTGTTATCTATTCTGTATCGCAATCGTTTGAGTATTTTCCAATATACGTTACGTTGATTTTCCACTACAATGACTTTTACAATGATTTTGCCCTCGGCCACCATTCGTAGCGATGCTTCGTTAAAGTAGTGATGGGTATGAGTTACGCTGTAGCGCGTAGCAACCCGCCTTTGCTTTAGACGTGTACAGTGATGTAATAGACAGTTTATATAAAAACTACTAATTTAAAATGGAAAGTGTTATAAAAGTACTTGTCTTGCTTTCAGTGACTTTATCGTTGTTCTCAACTGTCTTTTGAGTCCACACTGTCATGGCATCATCACATTCATATCATAACTCATACATAATTTATAAATTGGGAGGTATACTGCATACTGATTTAGATTTTTATCATGCATAGGATTAAAGAAAAAAAAATATTTTTACATCCCTCTGAGTCCTCGCGAACTTATTAACAAAGGAATTGCTGCGTAGCACGGATTTTATCAATTTTAGATACCATATGAAATTTGTTGTAAAATGAGACAATGAATTATCTATTTTTATAATTGATATATAGCTCTATCCAAAATTATGTCACGAATAGAAATTTCAATAAATATATATATATTATAAAAAAATAAAGAAATATTACGCTTTGCCGCAATTTCTTAAAATTCGAACCTGACAAAACTTGTCCGTTCTGTAGTGTCCACTAAAGAATGGCGCGTTGGACATTATAATAATAATAATTTTATTCAAAGAAATTGTACATACAATATTTCTTCAGGTTAGATATAACACAATTATTTCAATTTGGCTAGAAAATTATGGACATTTTAAGCTAGAGTATCTGCTGCTGAACTAGGCTTATCACCTGTATTTCAGCATACAGCGCTCCTTCCCTTATATCGCTGCTACTAGCCTCTACTTTAGTATTTTATATTAATATTATCTTAAAATAAAACTAATACAATTGATTTCTTAAACTATTTTGTGTGCCTCTTTGTGTAAATGAATTTATGAGTGTGTGAGTGTGAGAGGGTGTGTGCACCTATCCTTTGTGTGTTATGTATGAGGTCGTGTAAGGCAATCTAGCGTATATGTATTTATGGTACTTAAATTAACATGTTTTTATTAATTAAAAAAAGGTATTACTGTTATAGCACAATTTATAAGTAGTATTCATGCAAATTTAGTTTATTTCGAACTACCAGTTTCACAACTCTAACTATAACAGCTATCAGACTAGCAGACATTTCAATCAAAACGATGGCGATGTTAATATAAAGAAATTCTTAAAACAAAACGTATTTAAAATTAACATTGTTCACGCCGGTCTTTAATTAAATATAAATAATCCCCATCTGTACCCGTGGGTGTCGTAAGAGGCAACTAAGGGTAACACACCAGAAGGTGGGCAGCAGCGCTTTCTGAGGAACTGATATCGCACGTAAAAACATAATAATTGCAGGCGGTGTTCGGCGGTACTCCATTACAATATACTAACTACTTTAAAATGTTATCCCGACACGGTATTTAACCGAACATGTACCTACTACCTACAAAAGAAAATTCTAGATCATTTAATGTTAAAAATAGAAAAAAATACTAGCGTGTGTAGCAATATTAGATACGACAGTTACGGATCATTACATGACATTTTTTCAAATCGAGCCTCGATAATGAAAGGAAAAAATCTGCAAAATCAAAATTTATGATCGATTATGACAAAGCTTGCACTAAAATTATGAATAGTAAACTTTATATTTTACCATACTGTGAAAATTCGGATACTTTAATAGAACAATTAACAAATTTACTAATAGAATAATTAAAACAAAGTTCTAAAACTGTATCGATTCCTAAAACTAAACGCATCATTGAACCGTGGTTAACTCCCGGTATTCTAAAATGTGTTGGAAATCGTAATAAAATGCACCATAGTCCAAGATTTGATCCTCTGAATACTAAAATCGAAATACAAATGGTACCGTAACTATTGTAATCTATACTAATATTATAAAAAGAAAAGATGTGTAATTTTGTATGTAACGAATAAACTTAAAAACTCCTGGACCGATTTGAAATATTCTTTCACCAATACAATCCTACATTATCCCTGATGATCATAGGCTATAAAACATGTTTTATTTTTATTTTTTACCCATGTGGAGCTGGGGCGGGCCGCTAGTGGATTGATAAAAAACTGAAACGTAATTACGAAGCAGATAAATTAGCGAAATGTAATAATAATACATTATTATGGATTAATATAAATAAAAGGATTTGCTAGTGGTAGCGCCACGCTGTAGCCCTATGCGTCTCCCTCATAGTATAGACGTGAGGGCATATGTATTGTCACTATACCTAAAACATATAAACATATATAAACTCATTTATTGTTCCAAAATCCATTCGGTGTTGTAGAACTCATCTGATAAGTACTGATTCTATGGAGATTTGTTTGGCGTGCATGTTCCTATGTTATTTTAGTGAGAAAAAAGAGAATAGAGCGAACGCTTGCAAAATATTTTATTTCGTAGATATATATAAATTTAGTAGAATGGACATTTTGTTTGGAGGAAGGTTTAATTAAAATGGTTGTAAAACTTTTGATGACTGTTTTCGACAAAAACAAGGTTCTTGGAGGAACGTTGTACGAAATTAACGAGCTACAAGCTTTGTCGAATTTCCGAACCTTTTTGACTGTATTGTTTTCTGGGAATTCTGCTAACTTTTTACTGCAGATGTAAAAATGAAACTGTTGTTTAAGGAATATAATTATACTCATTGTGATCTTCATCAAGCAAGTGTGTATCTAACTGACACCGAACCCCGAGTTTCTTAAACTAAACTTCTTTATCTACTTTCGTAAATTGAGATTAAAGTTACTGAAAATATAAATTCAGTAGATACACGGACCTTACGAAAGATTTAGTTATAGCGGTTTGGCTTCTGACTGATGGTTATAACGGCTGAAAAGGCCTGAAATTTTGGACTTATGGTACAGAGACCTTGCTTAATTTGAGCTTGTATTTTAAAACTCATGAATTTACCAATATAGTGGTTTATAGCGCCGTAGGAAATTATCGTGATCTAGTCGTTCTGCCAATTACTAAAAAGGCAGTTCGTAATATGTTACATTACAAAATATATGATTCCGATTTGAAAAGAAATCACACTAATTAAAAAAAAATACGAATAATCAAATTAATTCACTGACTCACCCACATACTTATTCGCAGGATTAATGCTAAGTAAGTATATCATTGTTTTGGCATGAAATTTGCTCCGTAAGGGGAGTAAGGGGAGTAAGGGGAGAACGGAACTAACAACTTATCCAGCCCAAATGTCAACCTCACCTGCACGTGCTTCGGCGGCGGTACCCGAGCGGGTACCGGGTGCTCCCTGCTAGATAACGGACGAGGCTCTGGCGACCGAGCAATGGCGGTATAACCATACGTCCTGGCCGGGCAACCGGGTGGAAGAGGCCTTATCAGCCTTGAGAACTAAATACTCTCAAAAAGGAATGTAACGCAGAAGGACGAGGGGTGCCACTGCGTGAAAACAGACCCTAAGAACACCATCTTTTAAAAAAAAAATATGACAGACAACAAAATACGAAAGAGATTGCCGAGCGTACCGGCTGGCCACCGGCGTCAGAGATGTCCCGGGGTCACTGATGTCAAATATATTACCGGTGAAGACAATGCTAATAAGGAGAAACTACGCCTAACAAGGAGAAAAAAAGATCAAGCACTGAAAATAGGAACATGGAACGTAAGAAGTTTAAAGAAGAAAGGTAAACTAGACAATACATTAAAGGAAATGAAGAGATTACATATTGACATATTAGGTATTAGTGAAGTAAAATTTGCAGACAACGGTAGAATAGAAAAAGATGATGCAACCATATTTTATTCGGGAAAACCTTCCACTGAAAAAGGACATCATTATGGAGTCGGTATAATTGTAAAGAAGGAAATCAGTAGATATGTCGCTAACTTCGTCCCATACTCGGATAGATGCATGATGCTTCAACTTGAAGCTCACCCATTAAAATTAAACTTACTGCAAGTTTATGCTCCCATAGCACAGAGTAGTGACCAGGAATTAGAAGATTTCTACAAAGACATTGAGACAGTTCTTGATAGTACCAAGTCCCAAGATATAAATATAATATTAGGAGATATGAACGCAAAAATAGGTAAAGGGGCAGTAGACAAAATTGTGGGAAACTATGGACTTGGGTACAGAAACGAAAGAGGTGACAGGCTAGTAGAGTTCTGCACAGAAAGGGATTTAATTGTAGCAAACTCCTGGTTTGAACATCCGCCGAGAAGACTGTATACCTGGACGTCTCCTCAAAACCGTCCTGACCACATAGTAAAGAATCAAATTGATTACATACTAATTCCATCACGTTTTAGAAATTCAATAACAAATGTCAAAACTTACCCAGGAGCAGATATTGGTTCAGACCATAATCCAGTAGTTGCAAAAATTAACTTAAAATTAAAGAGTATTGTGAAGAATAGTTGTAATAATAGAAAAATAAATATAGACAAACTTAAAATTCAAACCGTAAAATCCTATGTGAAAGACAAGATCAACCAAGAAATAAGAAATATCAATAATGATGACCATAGAAAAATAGACCCAGTCACAATAGAAAGAGAGTGGAGTGAACTAAAAGAAGTCATGCTAAAAGTTTCAAAGGAAGATCTTGGATTTCAAAGGAAGAGGGGGAAGCTAGAATGGATAACGGAAGAAATATTAGAATTAATGGACAAAAGAAGACAGAGTAAGAATACAGACACAATTAAGTATGGGGATCTAGATAATATGATCAAAACAGAAATAAAGAAAGCTCGGGACTTATTTCTTGAAAGTAAATGCCTATCAATAGAAAAATTGCAAGAGAAACATGATAGTTTTAACTTACATAAAGAAATTAAAGAACTTACTAAAACCAATAGGAAAAATCTACAAGGGACCCTGGTAAATAGCGAGAACAAATTAGTGACATGTCAGGAAGAACAGTGCAAAACATGGGAAATATACATAGAGACTCTATTTCATGATGAACGAACACCAAGTCAAGCACGGGATCAGCTGATCCAGGACATTGATGGGCCATCTATCCTAACGGCAGAAGTAGTCAAAGCTGTGAGGTCGATGAAAGATGGCAAAACAGTTGGCCCGGATGGAATACATGCTGAAATTTTTAAATTATTGGACAATAGCGGTTTTAATAAACTCAAAGACTTATTTAACAAAATATATAATTCTGGAACTATCCCTAAAGATTGGCTACAGTCGACATTTTTACCATTACCCAAAAAAGCGAATGCTAAACACTGCTGTGACCATCGTCTAATTAGTCTAATGAGCCACGCATTAAAAATTTTCTTAAAAATAATATTTAACAGAATTAATCCTAAAATTGAATTTAACATCAGTCCCTCACAATTTGGATTCCGCAGTGGTTTAGGAACCAGAGAGGCTTTGGTGGCGATACAAGTATTAGTACAGAAATGCCTCGAATTTCAGAGAAACGTATACATATGCTTTATAGACTTTGAAAAAGCTTTTGATAACGTAAAGCACGATAAGCTAATGGAAATTCTGAAATACACAGGTATTGACGCTAAAGACCTAAATATAATAAAGAACCTATACTGGAACCAAACAGCTCATATCAAAACTGGTCAGTATCGATCCAAAGACGTTAAGATATTAAAGGGAGTGAGGCAAGGATGTATTATGTCTCCGACACTATTCAATGCATACTCGGAATCAATATTTAACGAAGCTCTCGAAAATATTGATATAGGAGTGAAAGTGAATGGTGAAATTGTAAATAACATCAGATATGCAGACGATACAGCACTTCTCGCCCACTCTATGGAAGATCTACAAACACTGTTAGACCGCCTAAATAATGTAGTTAAAGAGTATGGACTAAAAATGAACGTGAAAAAGACAAAATTTATGGTCGTCAGCAAACACGTAATCGACACCCATTCACTTTTAGTCGAAGGAAAACCGATCGAGCGAGTCAAACAATACAGGTATCTGGGATGTCTTCTAAATGAAAATTGGGATGCTGACACAGAAATCCGTACAAGAATAGAAATAGCCAGAAGCACATTCATGAGAATGAAATCCCTATTTTTGAACAGAAACATTAAATTAAAGCTGAGATGGCGAATGGTCAAGTGTTACATTTTATCGATACTGCTGTATGGTGTAGAGGGGTGGACCTTAACTAAAACAACAGAAAGCAAGTTAAACGCATTTGAGATGTGGATATATAGACGAATGCTCCGAATCTCCTGGAGGGACAAAGTCAGGAATGAAGAAGTTCTCAAAAGAATGTTTAACAAAAAACTTGAACTGCTCATCACTGTAAAAAAAAGAAAGGTCGCATATTTTGGTCATCTACACCGACACACAAAATACAGTTTACTCAAAACTATTATTGAAGGGAAAATGGAGGGAAGGAGGGGTAGAGGCAGAAGGAGAATAGCCTGGTGTGACAATTTAAAATGTTGGACCGGTACTGCTGACGCCGCTGTTCTTAGCAGAACAGCTCAGGAAAGAGTCATATTTAGAAAGATGGTCGCCGACATCCGTTAGGATATGGCACAAGAAGAAGAAGATGCCGATTTCTCTCAACGGCGTGTCTCGCCACGATGAATCTATAAAAGAACGCGGTAACGATACGATCAGATAATCATCAAATTCTTAACCTTAACCCATTCAACATGGTGTCAGTAGTATTGGTAGTGCAGTGTGTCTTATTTGATACCGCAAAGGATGCGATACAAGACCATAATAATTTAAACTCACAAAGAACTCCAACGACACCAATAAAATAACCTATTATATGAAGTACTGGCTTTGCTTCTACGACCACCTGCCCATTCCTGACCCGCGTAAGTAATACTCTCGTTGGTGGTATGCGCGCTACCTTTTGGGTAATTAGAGAGTTATAATGGTATTAGAAGCCCTTTTGCACCCAATGAGCAGCCACACCACGAGATAAAACGAGAAACGACACGAGATAACTTTTTACGCTTTTCAAAAGGAAGCTATTGAATAGTCATTATATAATAGACGAGAACTGAACGATGTGATAACGATTTTCGTAGTAAGTACGGTGCGATTCCTAATCGCGCTACGAAGGTAGGAAGATCATGATCTTGCAAATATTCTCCCACGTCTTTGTTATTTATACATGTTGAGGAGGCCTTACAAATGCAATACCTAACAAACCAAAGGTATTCATGGATTCAGAATGGTTCGTAATATTTCCAAACCCTTCGAGGGACCGGGCCGACCGCAAGCGTACCGTCGCGTCATGTACTCCCCGAAGTATCCGGCCGATTGACCCATCCTTTAGCAGAAAATGAAAATTAGGCAGGTTATTCCCATATCACAACCCTGTGACCACAATCTACCTACATAACAAAACTCGTGCTTATCAAGTATAAATCGTGATTGAATCGGACCGCAGTCGTCGTAAATGAAAATCATTCGTATTATTACTATGCTAGTAGTATAATATGAAAATAAATATGAAAGCTTGCTATTTTGCAAGACTATTGGCATAGATATTTGGCATATGAGTAACTATGTATGATCGTATATGGCGTTTTGGAAAAGGCCAGGACCGTCGAGTATGAAGAATGTATGGGTGGAAGCAAGCTAGATATCCAAAGTTCGTAGCAAGTGGAAATCCGTAGATTTTTCGTAACGACGTCATTTTTGTACGTATTTAAAATATTAATTCGTATGTTATAATATACGAGTAAATACTCGACAATTTTTAATTATTTATAGCAAGTTGAAGTTAAAAGTATTCAGAAAACCACTCAGACAGAGATCTCATCGCCTCTAAACCATTTTCATATTCACAAAAATCATTCTTTAGAACCTTAACACTATATAATAAATAATTTCCGCAGTGCAGATGTTGGCAGGCTAATTTTCGGTTGCGCCAATCCCAGCAAGCCAGGTTCTACCGTTTGTTCTGCATTTAAGGATAACGTAGCATGTCCGATAAGAAATTAATGTAGACATTACTCCTGCTAATGTTACGAACAGTCGTTTTCTCTTCTTTTGTGTATGGAATATTTTAGGCACATCTACAATATTATATTCGAACAATCTCGAGTACAAGTTTCTTTGCCTTTTTCTTTTTTCTATCTCTTCCATGGTAGCTAAAACAGGACCACCTGATTGAAGGTCGTCTTCAATGTATTCTCTGCCCCTTTTAAATTCGTTAGACCACTTTTGAATAGTAGATAATGAGGGAGCCGAATCGTTGTAAAAGGCGACCAACTGGATGTTTTTCTGAGTTTTTCCTTGTTTCGTTAGGAATTCAATGAGAGCACATTGCGATTTTGAAAAATGAATGTAAATTTAAAGCTGTGGACGTTAAAATCCCATAAGTTATAGATTACAATGTCGACAAAAGTAGATCCATTCAAGATATTATATTATATACCTTATGAGTAAACTGACATGGAAATTCAATTACAAAGTGTACAGATTTCGCGGGAAAAAAGATTACAACTCTTATACGTTATTTGTACCTAAACGAAAGCTTAACGTTTGATGAACACTAAGTTTTGGATATTTTTAGACGCTTTCGCGATTTCAAAAGCAGGAAAGGGAAATCGGCATCAATTGTAAAGAAATGGGGATAAATACTCTAATAATTATCATTGTAGATTTATAAGATATAATTGTAAATCAGACACGCGATCAGCTGAGTGCATTTGGTCGGTATGTAAACAAGCGTCAAGAGAATTCAGTCAACAGAAACGCTTCGTGGAAGGTCTTACGGTTGTGTCCATCTTATGGGATAAGAACGTATTCCAGGAGGCCACAATGATACCTAGTGACAACGTGCGTGCATCAGAGTTACTATAAGTAATTTGTGGTCATCGCAGATATTGACGGACTTTGCGGAAAACCTAAGTGAGTATACGAAGTGCCTTAGTGAAGTGAGTGCGATTAATATCTACGTAGCTCTTTCCATACAAACATAGTTTTGTCACATGTTAAATACCAACTGTCCCACTTCCAACTGGTTGAATTTTTGCACGCAAGTCATTGAGTCTAAAATCTACGCTTCTGATTTGCCAGTTTTCTGTTTTAATATAATAATGTTTTATCTACAAATGTGAAAATAAGAATTCCCATACTACACGATTTTACAAATAATTTTGAATTCAAATAATTTCTAAGCAAAGATTTTTAGCTCAAAGATATGTAATTAAACATGTTAAATTTTACATAGTTTTAACACTTGGTATTTAAAATTATGACTAAACGACATTTGTATGGAAAGAGCTATGAAGACTAGCCTTAAAAAACTAAGCCATGTTTTCTCAAGATAGCTTTCAAGCGTATTTTTTTATGACTGTATATTCATAAAAAAATATAACAGTGCAACTTGAGTAAATATCCAAAATAACGTTAGAAATATAGTTTCCGATTGGCAAGTCTCCTTTGAACTGAAATTTGACCACCGAACTGCCATCTACCTACATACTAAAAGTGTTGTTTCTATTTATTTTCGTTTTGATCACAGTACAGAAATAATTGCATGTTTTTTTTTCAATTTACAAAATAATAAATAAAAGCAATGTTTAAAAAAACACTGGGAAAAAGGTTTACCTACTCTACCAGCTCACGTATGATATAACATTAATACAATGTTTCAATTAATTGACAATGTCAACCCTACATGTATTACCAATTTCAACCAAATTCAATCTTTCAGTACCATTAAATCATTACCAATGAATTGTTCAAAATCAAATTATTGCTGAACTTTATTTCGAGCTTCTATCCGGTACCCTTTTCAAAAGAACTATAGACTAAGAACTTCTGAAAGTCTGCAAAAGGTCTACAGGGAACCCATCAAAAACTTCAGGTAATTCTACTCCTTGTTGCCTTTTTCTCGACACGCGTACATTTGCCGAGAACAAAATCTGAACATTAAAATGAAGGCAAAAAATGTCCTCGGGGAACTTTTCCGTTGTAAAAATGGCTATTTTAAAAGGTTTTTTGCTTGTAATAACAATGTTCCGATAGTAAGGAACGTTCTTATCCAGCTTTAATGTTACAGTAGCATTTTTTAGAGATAAATTATAATAATTGTTAGATTAGGTATCAGTAAAACAGGTCAAGTATGTTACATTCAAAGTTGATCCTTATATGGATAATGGATAAGTTTTAAAAAACAGTAAAAATAAAACAAATTATAAGACAAAAGTCAATGGGAAATATTGCTCAACTTTGCTAGCGGCGCGTAAATGGTAAGCCGCGCTCTTTTGGTACCTGCACGGTAAATGAAACCTATCATCGTGTCTATTTATTTCCCTAAAGTGTCCGAGTGGCAAAGATGTCGTACTACGCAGCCTTGTCGATGGCAATGTAAATATAGAACCCTGTATTGTCACTCTTAAACGGTTTAACCAGCACTGAGCAAAATATAAGATATTTGTCCTCTAATCATGTTGCCGCATGACAAATCAAATACACTTTCACCTGTATAACATGTGTTGTATGGAGATAAATGCCAAACAAACCTTTGAAGTATAAATTTATATATAAAGGATGTAGCCCACTTTGCGGCAATAATTAGTAATATTAATAACCTTTCGAGGAAACGGAGCGCGGTATTATCAAACAGACGGCAGATAGTGCGGTAAGCCCCGCTTTTGTCGCGAATCTAATATCATCAAATGACACAAACAGATATTCTGATAGCTCCCAAATTAGACTAGATGAGACGCAACCCTGGCATCATAAGTCAAAGTACCCAGTTTCACAACTTGTGCAACGGTGATCAGTAAGTACCTGTTAACCCTATATTATGCATATTTTCGAGATTCCCTGCAGATGCCATAAAATAACGTAATATAACACCAATAAGAGTGCCTTCGGTCCTTCAGTGTCGAATCCCGGACCCTCTTCACATCAGAGGCCAGTGGCTCGGCCATCGAGGGTCATCAAGAAACGATTTTGAGCGTTATAATGATGTCAAACGGCGATTATATCTAGTCCTGACACTTTTGACCTCTCACCCATTGTCTGAAATTGGGGAAATTCCGAGCAGCAACATAATAAATTTAGTGCTTATATAATAATGGTGTAAGAAAATACTGATGATTTACAGATTTTTGAATATGTAATAGAAAGCATTAGGATATGAGGGCGAGTTAATTAAATAAATAAAAATAGTGTATGTTTGTTGCCCATCACTTCCGAAACGACTAAGATTTTGATGCAACTTGGTATTATTTTATACATATATTATTGAGCTCTCGGAGAATTTATACAGGGTAATTTGAATCCAATTCCCTGAATATCCCGAGAAGCACAATTTAACGAACAAACCACCGGCAAAAGCTAGAAATAGTTAAATTCAAGATTGGAATGAACTTTTGTAACACGGTTTCATTGGAGGACTTTAAATTTATTTTGTAAAAATAAATAATAAAGCCCGAGGCGTCACGGCAGTCAAAGTCGTACTATGCTATGACTTTGAAGGTAGATCCTATTAAGTTAATAATTGACTGCAATGATTCTCGTTTAATATCCAAAATCTTCTCTTATTGCACTTACTCTAGATTTAGAATTAATATTCCATTTTTAAAATCCTTTTATGTTTCACATGGGTACTTTGGATTCCTAAAAGAAGGCATTAAAAGTTGAGCAGTAGGTAAGTATATATTAACCTTAAAACAATAATAAATATTATGTAACTCGTACCAGTTCCTTTCCACTCATAGATTGTATGAATGCGATCGTTCCTTCATGTAAAAATAAAGTTTCATCAATCATAAAAAAATCTTGCTTTGTTCATTGACAATCTCTTTGGTGTTGAGTTGTTAAGAGCTTTTATTAGTATAGTAATATAGATTTAAAAAAAAACATGTAAGCTCTACACGAATTACATTACAATACATAGTATACGCTAGTATAATAGAAGAAATAGAAGCCTTTACGAGCGAGTGTATTGAAATGTTTATTCTAGAAAGATCACAACCGCTTTCTCGCCTCGTTAAAATCTGTTATTTTATAAGTACCAACTTAAATTATTATACTCTCGAGATGAGCGCAGTGCAGTGCCCTATGGGTCATTACGCTTAGCCCCGAGGCGAAAGTTTTCAGTTTGTCTTTTACACTACAGTGCACGCGCCCCTTTTTTTTACATGGGTGCTCGCGTGCTCTACTATAGTAGAAATTATAAATACAAATATTTTTAAACTGTGAAGTTGTAAAATGATGAATCCCAGTAATATCTTATTTATGTTTATTTTAAATCACTATAGATGCACAAACTAGCAGTTTTAATGCTTCAAAAGTATCTAAGGACCAATTTATTATGTCAATTAAAAACGTTCGAGATCAGCTCCAAAAAAAACTTCTAATAAACTTACTCTCCTACTGGTGATAATCCTCGCGTTCAATATAGACTTGGTGATCAGGGCAAATCCATCTGGGACATCGCTTGCACCACTTTCTGGTGGACTGATTTCTTGCTCGAGAGCAAAGGCAAAATTGCCTTCTCTTCCCAGTCTTTCATCAGGGTCATTGTTAGGCATCTCATCTGTTTGCAACAAAAGCCGTTTTATTATTTAATACTGAGGGAAGATTTTCTAATGTCAATCTTCTTGCTATGAGGGATATATAGCTCATACGAAAGATCGTAGAGAAAATTGCATCTCACAAAATTTTTCTGGCCTTTGTTACGGTGATGACTCTTTGTCCATCTTTTCGCTAAAACAAAGCAATCATAATTACTAAATACACCGGTATAGTCGGTAAGGCTTATCTAGGAGCAGGAGGACGTCATTGTAGAAATGAATGAAAGGCAAGATAATAAAAGAGTGCGTTCTACTATAGTAGAGCGCGCGTGCACTCTAGTGTTAAAGTCGTAGTATGCTATGACTTTGAAGGTAGATCCTAATAAGTTAATAATTAACTGCTATGATTCTCGTTGAATATCCAAAATCTCCGGCCCGTCTCTTAAAGCACTTACTACAGATTAGAATTGAGCATTTATAAATTTTCATGAATCTAAAACTCAAAACCTTTTTACCTAAGTTTTAAGAGATAACTCAAACTGAGGGATCTCTCTGACCTAGGTTAGGTTAGAGAGTTCGTTTACATGAAGAAAATCGTCCATTATGGTAAAAAGAAGGTGCGAATTTAGTTCCACAACATTCATTTCACAAACGCATTTCTAATTTATGCTACACAAAAGTATTAGTTACAGTAGCAAACACTTTAGTTACAGGAAAAATGCAGTCAATACCTTGAGAATTTTTTTTATATACCTGTCATTTGCAGTTATAAATATTTAGAAGTCAAATCCAATTTACATTTTAGTTAGGCTCTTAACGAGAATTGTCTACTCTCACTTGATTTAGGGTTAAAATTACTAATTGAAACGTAATTAGAAACATTAAGCTGCGCTAAGACTGATAGAGCAAAGTAAAGGATAAGCTTTTAAGTCTTCATGTGACATCTTAAGCGCGCTGAACGTTTCAACATGAATAGCTTAGTACTTATTTGCCCATCCTATTAAGTAGTCACTTCAATGAGTCAGGTAGATGCTGCCTAGGACTTAATTGCTATTTAGCAAATAATTGAAGAATGATATATGAAAACTCATTTATTAAATATTCAAAGGTTGAAAATAAGAATTACCCAATGGTGAAGTGAGCTCACTATTTACTAAATTGTTTGTTAATTTTCACTCACAGAGCTTAATTTTTCCACGAATCCCTTAATTCAAAGTTTACAACTTAGTGTACGCTATCTACACAGTCAATAACCTGAAGATTACAAAACACGCCTTAATAGACAAAACATAAGTTATTGTGATAGCAACGACGTTGACCACAAATTTACTTTTTCATATTCTTCTTCTAAGAATAGAGCATAGGTAGAGTAGGTATAGCAAGACTACAGCGTAGGTATCAATGAATGATATTGCTTGGGTGTAGAATGTAGAATATTTCAATATTAAAATTTGAAATGGACCTTCATAAGGGCGTCGTGGCGTTTAAATTGAATAAATGATTTTGACTTTGACTATTTAATTTTTTTTTATTTTTTTTTGCCGGCGGTATGCTTTTATTAAACAAAATACTATGAACTATATACAACACTACAGCTACTACAATAAAAGCATTTAGACACCTATAAGTCATAGCAGACTCATAGGCAGTCCAAATGCTCTAGCCCACTCCCAGTTGGAAGCGTGCCCAGCATGCTGGCAGCATTGCCCCGTTTAATTGCAATGCTTATTCGTTGAGCCAAATATGTGCCAGCATTTTGATCACGCGTCGCATCGACCAAGCGCTCAGATAGGTTTTGGAAAATACGATGAGCTCCCGGTCCCCACGGACCCAACCTCTCTACACCAAACGGTAAATATGTAACCCAGTACTTTTCTCTATGCCCATACCGAGGTTAGCATATTTGCGCCGCTTGAGTTGCTCCGCCGAAGTAGCCGCAGCGCCAGCCCCCACGTTGGTTTCAGAAAGATGTGACGGCGCTAAAGTGTCCACGCAAGTAGCGTCCCACACTAAGGGCCGTCCTAACTTCCACGGAACCAGAGTCATGCCGTCAGGTCTTTTACCATCGTCACGCATCAGACCATTCGGTTCGAGAATAGCTGGAACATTGGCGCTGGTAAAAGCCCGGCGAATGATATCGTATATATATATATATATTATACGATATCATTATATATATATATATTATATAATATATATATATATACTATTTAATCAATTAAAATTTTCATAAGATTTTGCCATACGGTACAAGGGAGATCATTTGCCAGCATTGGTACGACAAAATGTATTAGGAAATATGCATCATTTTAGTAGCAGTTGAACTCTTTGTGAACGAGTTCGTCCGGGAAAGTACTGCCATCATATTTATTTCTACCACCAATCAGTAATAATACATTATTGTACTACATCATCAGTTACGTCGCATTACTGTGTTCCGGTTTGAATGGTTTGGGTGCCGCTTAAATTACAGGCACATAAGACCTTACAACCTTATGTCTCAAGGTGATGGGCACAGTGCAGTTCATTACTTGTGATCAAATGCATCTGTTAGAGGCAGACGTTACCGCTTAACACCAGGTGGGCAGTGCTTGATAGGTCACAATAAAAAAAAACACAATAATTTTACAACTGCATCGGTTGTCAATCTGCTTTCCGTGAACAATTTTTAAATATTAATTAAATTAATATTTAAAAACATAACTCGCCTCGTGTGACCATTCCTTTAATTTAATCCTGTGCCTACACATAATGTCCTATAGTACACGTTCGTAACTGTTTTTTCATAATCAGATATGGATTTTTTTCTTGCTTGATAACCAGTTATGAGAACAGAATGTACTTGCCGTTTTCGTAACCATGGACATATACAAATCAGCCCAACCGTTTTTGGATTATATCACTTTATCTTAATTTACTTTACATCCATATTGTTGCCGAATACGTTGTTTTTAACCGACTTCCAAAAAAGGAGGTAGTTCTCAATTCGACTGTTTTTTTTATCTTTTTGTACCTCAGAACTTTTGACTGATCAAGCCGTTTTGGAGTAGTCCAATAACTTACCAATGAAAATAATTACCAATAATGATAAAGTAGTCGTTGACAATGAATGAAAATCAGTCCCGTAAGTATCAAGAGTCACTAAAAAGAGTCAAAAATTTTTTTTACCAAAAAATGGTATCGACTTCAACACCCAAAAGTGTGAAATAACTTGTCGAAGTCGGTACCATGCGCACAATATCGTTATAGTAGGTACTTTGATCAATCATGGTACCGACTTCAACAAGTTAGTTCACACTTTTGGGTGAACTAACTAAAATTATATCGATTTTACACCATATTGAATACAAAATGGTATTCAAACATTGCCTCGTGGGGTGCCGGGCTAGAATATCACCCCCCCATTGCTATACCTGTGGGTGTCGTAAGAGGCGACCGTAAAGTGGGCAGCAGCACCTTCTGAGGAACTGATATCTTAAAGTGCGATCTCCAAGACGCCTGCCAAGCGTGGGGATTATGGCAAATCCCCCTTAATGGAGGAGGCTGTGTTCAGCAGTGGACAATTCGGCTGATACAGTATTCAAACATTACGACTGAAACTGCGCTTGCTCAGAGTCAATTTCTCTGTATTATTCATGATTAATACTTAAAAAATACTGAGTGAGATCTCAAGTCCCCGAATATATTGCATAAATATTACAAAATGTGACCTCAGCCGGGCTTTCAGAAGGCTGAACTCGATAAATTGTAGTATGATCGAATATATTTATACCACGCCCACTCAGAAAGTGTCTCAATGTTCATTCAAAAATGTGTTATAAAGTTTGTCATTTCTCTCTTATAAATGTGTGACGGGAAAAGTTATATGGAATTTCATTACTTTCCTCCGTAGCAGTGAAGGAATGTTGCAGAAAATCCATATCTGCCCTGGTAGCGCTTATTTAGTATTTTTAGCTGCTAACAAAAAAAATACAATCGACAAATCTCAAAAAGGGTTTATATCAAATAATTAGAAAGAGGTGGGATTTTTTCGTACACAATTTTCAATGAAAGGAGGTTGGCAACCTTTCTCTGCACTACGAAAAAAAGTGCGGCAATTTATTTGTTTAGTTAAATTTTGTGTTTTACAAAATAAATAATTTAAAATACACTTTTAATTATTCCAAAAAGGTAATTATCCAAAATTTCATCTTATAGTAGAAGTGGCTATTTTATCAAGATGACACCACCAGATATAAAAAATACAGCTCCAGAACTTACTTCAAGAAAAATGTTATATCAAATAATAAAAAAATAGAGGTGGGATTTTTTTCGTACTACATTTTTAATGAAAGGAGGTTGGCAACCTTTCTCTTTCTATGAAACTGATAAAAAAGCGCGGCAATTTTTTTGTTTTTTACTAAATTGATAATATAACAGTACGGGTTTCATTATTCTAAATAATTTTCCAAAATGTCATCTGATAGTGAAAGTGACGATTTTATAGTGACTTCGCCACCAGAAATAAAAAATACAGCTCAAGAAGTCACACATAAAGAACTTACTTCCTGAGTCTCGGGACAAATATGAGAAATCTTATATTTTATTTTCCTCGTATGTGCAGTATAAAGCACTATGAATCACTCGGGAGAAAGTTCTATTTCTGTTCTAAATAATTTTCCAAAATGTCATCTGATAGTGAAAGTGACGATTTTATAGTGACTTCGCCACCAGAAATAAAAAATACAGCTCAAGAAGTCACACATAAAGAACTTACTTCCTGAGTCTCGGGACAAATACCTACGAGAAATCTTATATTTTATTTTCCTCGTATGTGCAGTATAAAGCACTATGTATCACTCGGGAGTAAATTCTATTTCTGTTCTCGAGTTTCCACTAAGCCTTAAACATACTCTCGAATAGATATAGATCGTTTTCTCCCCTCGATGTACAATGTAAAATTGTATAAGATAAAAGGAGTTAGGCATCATGGCTGAAACAAGACGTGTTTATTTTCCCCGGTAGAGATAATGTCAATATATTAAGGCTGTATATATTATGTATAGTTAAACGGCATCCATCATATCGGGGAAATAGGATTGAAATAAACTCTGTATCTTACGCCACGTAGGCACAACGTAGCATCACAAAATGAGTGAAAAAAAAAATAACGGAACTTACTTTCAATACTTCCGAAGTCCGACTATGTTAATGTGAGATTAGTGTTTTGAATAGCCGATACAATCGACTTCAACAAGTTATTTCATTATTTTCATTGTTTTAAATTTACCTTTGGCCTCTTTAAACCTCATAAGAATCAATGATTGATATTTGCCTCAAAAATATTAGAAATTGTGATATGAAATAAAAATTACTAGGTACCATAGCAACGCCATATTATTATATATTATATTGCACCGCTTCAAAAATGAAAACAAACATACAATTATTCAATGAATCTGGTCACAGATAAATTAGTTTTTAGGCTGATTGAGATTCGTATCATGATGGTCACTGCTCGTACAGCGTTTTTCTATCGCAGGCAGAACTCGATTCAATCAGCTAGCTTTCAAGTTGAATTTAATAAATTTTACCTTAATAAAACTTGTTAACGCCACTAAAACAAATTATTTAATACAAAAGAACATCTTACACTTACACTTGTCCCCTAATTCAATAAGTTAGTAGAATTAAGAGTTGATATTTGACCGTGAATATTCAATTTAATTTGATCCCCATGATTAAGCATTATTAATGCTGCGGCCAAACCTGCGTTATTATAAATGAATACTACCGCATGTTTGGCCAATACTTTTTAGCTAAAAATCCATAAGGTAACACTTACACTCAGTTTCAAAAAATTGTTAAGTATTGACTTAGGAATGGTTTTTACAAAATATTCTGCACTGATTGAGAGAAATAAAAAACACAGCTTAAAGGTAACTAACAGGTATCTCGGGACTTGACTGAACTTTAAACTTCTCGAATTGTTTGGCCTGTTTTACGTCCCATAGCTTTGTTGGCATTTACGGCATTACAACTGAACTTCACCCAACTACCTCCCCCATAATCTACCTACATCGTTCTATCCTTGACCTAAATTTGCAGCCTTCCCGTTGCTACCTCGGAAATCCCCATTTGTGGAGACCGTACCGAACTCAAGTAGTTTTCAAGTTTTTGCATACATACGACAATAGCGAGTCAGATCAATATTGCAACATCAATCACATCAGTTCTATAATTATTTTTTGAGGTACTGTTCTATCATAAATACTAATATATGAAATTATACTTTACATGTAATTTTTTAACAGACAGAATCAGAATCAGAATCATTTATTTGTCTGAACATGGTACGTATACATTCACGGAAGCATACAAGATATTATGTCATTAGTTACAACAATGATGGCCTCAATCATGTTCTTGCCTGGTGTGGCGTACAAATTTCATATCAATAGAATATTTCAGTTTACCTTAATAAAATACATAGGTTAAACCTGCTTAGCAGGGTATTTTAAAATTTGTTAGCAAAGTAAACCCATACAAAATAAACAAAATCACAAACAGTGGGTACCTACATAATGTCCATAAATAATTAGTATTCATTATGTCAAACTCGTAGAAAACAAAAAAAAACACAACATTACATAATGTCAACAGCTAATTATGATTCATTTCATGTCAATATCATACCAAAACAAAAAAAAAAAAACTCAAACAGTACATTATGTTGAGACTTATAGTTGTGGATATAAAATTAGCTACGCGGTGTATAAGCTAGCTGTTTTGACAAAGAATTCAGACTCAATTCCGGCGCCTAGTTGATGCGCTTGAACAAATTACTTATACATTTGGTTCCGAAGTAGGGGTTCTGCGGGCTTGTTGTGTCGGGTCACGGTTGATAACGTCACGGGACTTCAGTCACTGTTCCCGTTTATGTACCGAGACGAATTACTTAGCATTCCATGGAATCACCGTGCTGGTGTCGGGTCCATAGCGTTTCAGAGGAAGAGGCTAGAGGGGCCTGGGGCTTGCAACCCAGGTGCAGGGTTAAGAGGCCTCTTTACAATGCATCAACGCTCCCCTTCCCGCTCAAGCCTCCTCCCCTACCTAACCAAATTTGGTAAGATCCTACTAATGCCGCCTTAGATACACGTTCTAGGATGGAAGTTACGGTTGTTCTTGGCAGTCCCAGGTCTTTAAGTAGGTTATATATGGATTTTGCTGGTATACCCCTTGTTCCAACTTCTACAGCATATAAATTAACCACATAACTGTTTTTGGTTAATTCATTTGTTAGGTAAGTAAATTGAGAAAAGTGACGACAACTTATGACAAATTCGATAACTGATATTCTTATCTTATAGTTTGAAGTATAAAACTTACTACGATTGAAAAAATATTGACAATACAACTAACCATTACCTAATCTTATAATTATCTCTATAGCGGGAGGGTTTCTTTTGGTTTATTGTTTTGACCTAAGGTGAGAAAATCTGGAAACAGGCCAGATCAAGAGCAGAATATAAACCAACGGACATGGCACTCCCGTCACATTCTATGAAGAATGTGATGTAGCTAACTGAAAAGACAGAGAGTCATGCTGGAAAGCAAGTGAAAGTCCGAAGTCTCTGTTGAGGTTCATTCTGGAAACAGGCAAGTTTGAAATCAAGTATGTATTCATACCTACATCAGTGGGTATATTCATACATAGAAGTCGTACTAATCTTTCTTTGAATAGATATTTTTGTTTGCAACATTTTATCGGCTATTGCTTAGTGAGCTTGAGCACTTATAAAATATTATTGTTACCAGGTATTTTAATGTACAAGAGACTGTCTTGTCGAGTACCACCATATCATCAAATATTCTGCCACCAGGCCGTGATGTGCAACCTACCGTCTGTGCTGTGTTATTAAAAAAAATGTTTATTACTTGAAGGTCACTGCTCGAAGTGAAATGAAAAAGATAAAAAAATATTTCCAAATAAGATTACAAGCACTATCGTGTGCTGACTGAAAATCAGAATTAAAAATTGTTACAAAATTGTTTAGTTCCAGACGGGAATCGAATTCGCATCCTCCATTTTTGCTCCGGATGCAAGATAAATATAGGCATATGGCTCGAAACCGGAAGACACGGATTCAATTCCCGTCCGGAACATAATTTTTGTGCTCCATTATTTTGTAAATGAGATGAAAAAAGATAAATATAAGCCATACAAGTATAAGCCGTTTAAGGTTGTTTCATTATGTACTATAATATATATTATATATTATGTAATAATTGCGAAAGACCAATGTATCAGTTGTAATAAAGAATACTGGTCAAGTGCATGTCGGGTCTCGTCTTTTTAGGTTACCATTTTGAAACTCGACTTAAAATAAATAGAAATCGTTGGTTTTGATGATAATTACAAACTACACCATAATCAGTACCAGTTGTATAGAGGTCATGATAGGTAAACCGAAATTTGAGATTTCTTACTATGAATGATTTCGAAATAGACCCAGCTTTGACGGGCTCACCATACATATACCTTTTTTAAATAAAATAAACCTTTTTTATTGATTTGTGGCGGTGAATATAAATTCTACGATCAAATTATCTTTTTTAAGTAAAATTGTGATTCGCCGAACAACGGAAGCAAGTATTACATCAGAAAAAACATCACACAATCTCACAATGAAGAAACAGACTCACAAACCAATAATGAATATGGCGCACAAGCCAATACTACCATTAGAATAAAAACAAGCAAGAAGAGAAAGACAGACGGAAGTGAAGTTGATCGACAAATGCTTACTTTAATTAAATCTGTTGAAGATGACAAGAGTAAGACTATGTGTATTTTCAAAGGTATTTCTATTATTCCAAATTTCACACGTGTGTGAAACACATATAGACGGCCGTCCAAGCTAACATCCATCCGGTAAAAAATATATGTATACAAGGATATCCGTTTATTGACGGTCCGTTATCCGGTAAAAACGGGGGTCTACTAGCGCTCTGAGGGTGGTACTTAGCCAGGGGAGCATTCGCAAAATACCCTTTCACGATGCAGTGAAACCCAAGCCGGCGGTCCCCACCGCTCAGTACCCAGCTATTAACGCTCGGCTATCATTGCTTCTTAATTAAACATACTAAAAATATATTTGCACTCTGTTCGATGAGCTCTAGATGATGACGTACCACATGCTAGGGTGAAAAAAAGCTTTATGGGCTACCTTCTCGCGTATTGGAACCACCATGAAAAATAATTTATTGAAATTATAGTTCAATATCTTTCATCTTTGGGTCTATGTTTTACGCTCAATATAAAAATTGCAGCCTTGAACCTCATTCCTCTTCCACTCACTCACATCCTTGGAGTGCCGAATCAGAATTGCACTTCCCCATATCATCCCATGGGTATTGTAAGAGGCGACTAAGGGGAAAATACTGGAAGGTGGGCCACAGCGCCTTCTAAAGAACTGTCAACTTACACTGCGATCCCCAAGACGCCTGCCAAGCGTGGGGATGGCAAATACCCCCTTAATAGGGGAGGCTGTGTTCAGCAGTGGACGATCCGGCTGTTACAGTACCTCATTCCTCTTACGATAAGCTAGTGAAGGTGACATACGGATGGGAGGTCAGGCAAACATCGCTGAGTCTGTCATTAATAGAACTCCATTTCGACTTTTGAGAACAGAACCCTGAAAAGAGTGTAAGCATAATAATATAATATACATAACCTACAGAATTATTTGAACATAGAGATATTGTATCACATCATACCTCAACACAATCACGTACTCTGTTGAATGAACGCCATTAGTGGGGGTTTCGCCAAATCTCCACGTTTTCGTCTTGGGGATCGCAGTGTAAAATGACAGTTATTCAGAAGGCGCTACTTACTACTTATTATTTTACTCTACGTCGCTCGCAAAAAGATATGGAGGTGCATTTCTAACCTGGCACCTCATGACAGAAGTTGATATGGAAGGTATGTACCTAAGTATAACCTAATTTATATTTTCAAATCAACATTTTAATTATTCATGTTTTCGTATCAAAAGTTATATTTAATGGTATTAAATTATTACCGCTAAGAAAAAATATATAAAAACTATTTGATTATTGGAAAAGGCAAAGGACCCGTTTTATCCCGACTCTGTTATTACTTCCTCGTATGAATAAGAAAAAATTACAACAAAAAGTCTACTGTTAAAGTTGGGTAATAAAACGATACAATTATATAATTTCTTTGGCTTGGTATATTAGAGCTAAAGCGTATCAAAACCTTCAATATTTCATAACATGTATAACGTAAACAATAATTAACACTATAAAGACTGCAAAGAGCTTACGAGTGGATTGCATTTATTGCAATGTTTAATACAACTTTCATAAAAGATAGCGTAACATAGTATGACAAAGCCAACCTCTCTCATAATATTGAAACCGTATTTCAGATTTTGCGCTTTTCAAATACATTTTTCGTACTTCCAGACATAATTCGAATATAAAAGATTATTCATTTCTTCTCGCTTTTACGTTTAGGACAACGTCTTCGCTAGAGTTTCTATAAAATGGTGTAACGTAATTGTATGGACAAACATATTTGATAGTCCCTTGTGGTAAACTCACACTAAAGAGGGAGAAGCATTCATGTGAAACGGACCATGTTTATATGTTCATAATGTTTGCTCATCCAAATGCAAATATAATCCCAATTTTCGTCCAAGCAGTTAGTTTTTGAAGCGCTCGTAGTGAAGTTTGTCTAGCCGTTCAACGTCCGCCGCAGTCATGACTTGAATGGGTGTCCGCTAGCGGCATTACTACTGAGTGCTTCCGTGCTTTGGAAAGCACGTTAAGCCGTCGGTCCCAGCCGTAGTCTACGGACCGCCTGGCTAGCTACCACCATCAAGTATCTGTCGCCATGCACCTAACGGTATGTTCCGGCAGCTGTCCTTCAGAGCCAGTAATTTTAGGTGTCCCTGAAAAATATCTTCGACCACAACATCACTTATCATCAGGTGTGGTAGTGGTCAAAGGTAAGCATATCAGCTACATAAAAAATAATTTGACAGCCGTTTACGTACTTTCCCATTTAGTTTTCATGTCCAAAGAGTGTGCAAATAGCTCATTAGAATACTTTCATTTTGTGTAGGATGTTCATCAATTGACAAGACTTCAATTTATGAAATATTTAGAGACAGTATATATTCAGCAGAGAAATACATTACTTATCCGCCTTTTTCTCGCTGTTATATATTTTAGTAGCAAGATCTTACGATATAAGATTGTCCATTATGTAATCGTTAACCGGTATGTGTTGGTTACCAGCTTAGCGGTTCCAGGTAATTCAATAAATGAAAAATAAAAAAACCCCTATTTATGTGTCCCAAAGTGCGAAGATAAAACTAACGTCAACATAATCAAAGCGTAATGGCGTGTTGTCTGGAGGGCGCGCCGTCCCCACAACTGTTAAGCCGAGCTAGAGTCAGTTAATCTTCATTAGTCTATTTTTGCCTAGCTAGAGTATTAAAAGTAGTATATAAGGTACTTAAACTCCATATCCCTAGAGAAGAAACAAGTTCATCTTTCGATTTGATCTGTTTGCCAGTCACACTAACAAAACATATTGAAATACGCAGTGATTCATCAAAAGGAATAATCATCATACGGAGAAATAAAAACAATAATTTACTTGCTAGTTTCTTAAACATTCGTACAACGGAATTGTAACTAACACATTAACGAACTTGTGTCATGGGAGGTTAGTCTTTGCTAGTTGTGCCTACCATACTAAAATATGTTAAGGACCTGATAAATCTGAAAGTATAAGAGAAGCCTTTCTTCAATTATTTTATTGTTTTCTTACGAGTAATAAGAAAGTCTTCGTATAATTGCGGCCTCAAAACTCAAATGCTTACCAACTACCCGCATTTAAATCTTTTGCAAATCACCCGCGTGCAATTTGTTCATATTGCGCTCACTTGGGAACTACAGTCAATAAGAATAAAAGTATATTATATTCTAAACCTAGGACCCAAGAAAGCCGTTTTTTCAGAGTCGAGTGGAAGCAAAAACACACACTTTTGCATTTATATAATAAGTAGGATAATCCACAAACGAATATACAGTATTATATTTCAAAATCCAGATTTCAATTTATTTGCGATCCGTATATGATAAATTGCTTTGTTATTGAAATGTTGCCACAGCCCAAAAAAAGACTCCAGGATTGGTATCCCGCATCAATCTATACAGGATAAATTGTACTCGTAGCTACAGTAAATAAATTGACTTCAATATAGTTACGTTTTTAGTTATAAGCAATTCATAGACAATTGCTTGGAATAGGTGAAATTGTCACTAGATATAGTTTTAAAATTATTTATTAAAATATTAATATAAAGTTACAAAACTGTCGCGAGTTTTGTCCATAATTATTATTTAGTAACCGGCTAGGACTCGCGTAATATTTACCGGATATTGCTCCGACCAGTTTCGAACTTATTTGAAGTTCTTTGTCTGGGAGTCACGTTGTGCACATTGTAAGTCCTATACCTATCAAAACGACAATGACAATTACAGTGATAGTTACATGAGTGACAGTTCGGACGGAGGAATTCTGACTTTGACAGCTACGGCGCAACCGTCTCAACGCCAGTTACGTGCTGAGGCCCGCGCTCGACGCTGTGCACAATCGCGACTCCCAGACGAAGAACTTCAAATAAGTTCGAAAGTGGTCGGAGCAATATCCGGTAAATACTACGCGAGTCCTAGCCGGTTACTAAATAATAATAATATAAAGTTTTCTTAAAATATTTTTAAAATAGATGTTGTCATTACACAATTGCCCATTCAATGTTAAATAACTTTGCTATCAAAAGTTATGTTAAGTAAGATATTCAAAATAAGCTTTTCACTTAACTTTTAATTGATATTCACGTTAAATTGACGCAAGATAAAACTTGGTATAATTTATTAAAGAGTAAATTTAATATTTTTTTTTCAATAAACAAGAAACTTTATTTATACTGTAAATCTACAAAAATAATTCAATTCTTATATTTCTAATCTAATTAACATTGACGTTATCTATTATAACGAGAACGTCGAGAAGGTCAACAATCCTCAATTCTTAGGATACGTCTGGACTCATGACTAAATTGGAAAGTTCATGTAGGATCAATTTGTACCTGAAACTGAGTAGATATGTTTTTGTTATGAATAAGCTTATGCATACAGTGTTGATAGAAGTAGCTAACAGCTTACCATGGCTTCGTGCCATCAATACTAAACTATGGACTAATTCATCTGGGGACAGGGTATGTTAACATAGATAGATTATTACATATACAGAAACGTTGTGTTCGATGTATTAATAGGGTCAGTAGCCCAAGCACGAACATTTTGATAGTAAGTAACGTAAAGGTATCGAGTTTACAGTAGGTTTACGCAGTAGGCGATGGTTGACAGCACAAAGCGTCGTTTGTTGGCCAACGTGAACTCGATATGATTACAAAAGTGACGTCATTCGGCGTAAATCAAATTTATTGTACCTTCTTTCTAAGAGCTAATAATTAATTTCAAAAGAGGTTTGAATTCTTTTTCAGCGTATACAAATTCCTTTATTTTATTCGAGCTTACGTTAAAATTAGGATCGTGCTCGCTATTTCATACAAAACGTTTTACGTGATGAAGCGTTCGCGTTAAAATCACGACACGTCAGATGTCAAAACCTTTCAATCTGCCAAAATTTTGTTCCTTTTACGCACTGCCTTGATCAAATCCTATACAATATGGTGACATTTCGATACGTTAACGAAACGGTTACGTTTTCGCAAGTTATTCGTGCTAGGGCTACTGGTGCCTAGATAGCTGCGTAAATCACTTTTCAAGGAATATAAAATTGTTCCCCTATATAATAGTATTTCCGAAACGTTTGTTTAATTATTAAAGATCATCCAGAACATTGTTAAATGTGAAGATTTTACACGACAGATTTCATTTACTTATTATTTCAACTTATCATTATAACAAAAGAACTGGACATAATACATGTATTTATTTACATATATTATAGGATTTATAATAAAATGATAATTTTGAAAGGAAACGTATTTATAATCCATTGACTGGTCATTATCTTGATGTAATATAAATGTACTTATTTATAAACTTCAGTGACAAATAGACCTTTTAATATAAGCACATACATGCAGACGCATATACGCAGAATTCAAAGAACTGTGTTTCATAGGTATTATCTAAGACCTTTTAATAACTATGTATGGTAAATAAATAATTGATTATGGTAATGAAAACAGGCGTTTGGGCAATATTTCGTTGAAATACATGTTTTGGCAGGATACGAGTTAAATGTGGCTGTTTCAATGGATCAATGCGGCCATTTCATGAAATCAAAGTTAACGACAAGCGGTGCGCCATTCCCATTAGATGTCAACCAAAAACAATCACCGAGAATTGGGGGGTTGTCCAGCCACAGATGAGAAAACAGCTACGAGTGAAACGCAAAATTTGTAACTTCCACGTAGCTATTTTATGTGTACTAGGCGTGGTACATAGTGACTTTTATGTAATCTGTGTGGTGGTGATTTGACTCGTTGAACGTTTTCCAATATACGTTGCCCACTGGACACTTCTGTAATGTTAGGTTTGATTCTACAATGACATTTAACAATGTAATTGTTTTGCCCTCAGTGTAGTATTATTATATGTTCTATGGTAGAAGTAATCTGTGCCCCAATACAGTGACCATTCGTAGTGATGCTACGCAAAAGTAGTGATGGCTACAAGTTGCCTACGCTGTAGAACGTAGCAAACTCGCCTTGCCTCTTGACGCGTACAGTCTACCTACAGTGATGTGATTATATAAAAACTACTAAATTGAAATGATACAGGATAATGATAATCGTTGTTTTTAACTATCTTACGGGTCCACACTGTCACTGCATCAACATTATTAATTAATAGAATACCATTAAGAATTCATCTTTAAACGATATCAATTATTGTCTGTCTATATAACCGATTTCACTCCAATACTAAATTAATAAAATCATTGAATTATCTAAATATATTTTCTTAAAAATATAACCGGACTCTACCTTTTCTTTCTGTGATGTCTACCAAAGAACGGCACGCTGGACATTTTAAGTAATAGATAATTGTATTTTGGGAGTGCCATTATCTAAAACGACTTCCATTAAACTGTTTGCGAAGGGAATTTTCTGCTGAGTCTACTGTGAAAATTTCTAAATACCTATAATGTCAGTTTCTAAAACAAAAGCCAATTAGTTCAGATTTTTTCAATAACTTACGATCCAAAATCACAGGCATATGAAAGAAACTAAAATCTTTGATAACAAATGTAACATTTGTATATCTGAATAGAACGTTTAGACGTTCTAGTATCGTGTTCTAAACTTACTTGTTTTGGACAGAAGCGGTAGCTTGAGTGAGTCTATGAGGGTATTTAAACTGGTCCATTGTTCCAAAATCCGTTTATTGTTTGTAAAACCCGAGTACAATATCAATTTCATTGTTGTTTGTTTTGCATGCGTGTACATAGTAGGCACGACTGTTTTTTTAATAAAGTACTAGCTTTTCCGCCGCGGCATCAGCCGCGCGTATGCCAGTTATTGCGCAAAAATATTAACCTCTTTTTGTGCAGTTGGAAAAAAAACTATCGTTCTTTCCTGGGTCTCAAACTATTTCCATACCAAATTTCATCCAAATCGGTCCAGTAGTTTTTAAGTGTATTCGTTGCATATAAAAATACAAAAACACAAATATTTCTTCTTTATAAAGTATTATTATAGTATAAATATTATACTATAATAATATAGATATAGGTACAATAGTCCGCACCAAGTCAGCTGTTTGATTGCAGATTCTTATCCCTTTTCGTAGAAAAAATAAGTTTTGCAGATTGGGCTCTTTGTTTGGATGAACGTTTAATTAAAATGGTTGTAAAAGTTTTGATGGCATTTTAGATAAATTAAACTGTCTTAGAGGAATGTTCTACGCAACTAAAGAGCTACAAGCTTTGATGAGTTTTCGAAGGTTTTTTAGTCGTGTGCTAGGTCTATAAAAGTATCATATGAGCATTTTTATACCTTGTTAAGTGCAGTCACATACTAATAATGTATCTATTATCATACATTGAGATTAAAACTCCATAAAAAGCAGAAAAACCTTTTTACTCGAAGGAACTGCATTTATACAACTTTATGATACATTAGGCGCAAACTTAGCTCAAGTAATTAATATTCTTTTCAACAGACAAAAAACATAATCTAAATCAACCGGCATTAATATGAACTCAAATTTAATATAACCATCTATGAAAAAAAATTAAGCCCGTTCGACATTTTCGAAATCGTAATAGGACTTAAATTACTGATAAAGTTTAAAAGAACGAAATAATGTTTAAGATGTTGTCGAGAAATACTTTGAGTATCAATTAACCCCGTTTATAGTTCAGAGCGGAAAATATGCAAGCGAAACTTATTTTTCATTTCTCATACTCGGAAAGTAGTTTTTGTTTGATCCGAGTAGCGGGTGGAAGACGCTGCTCTATGGAGGTGGTCAGGTGTGCCTGAGGGCTGGAAAAACTTATACTCGATGCTTTCTTCTCTCGGGTGGGAAATGTGTAGGAGTTTGGTTTATAATAAACTACACACTGACACAAAATATATATGGTACTACTAGTAACTATGGTAACCTTTAGTGTAATTTTTTTTCTATGTAAAATACTCTGCTGCAATAAAAAAATAACAACAACTACGTTTATAACTTTATGCAAAAGCTAAAAGAACTCGTTTATAACAGAATTAATGTGACATTCTCAAATTAGTTTATGTTATTCGGAAATGTTAGTCACTCATTCTGTTTGAGCTAGAGAGCCAGTGTGAATTAAAAAAGTACCTATCAAGCGGGATGGCTCTCGGTGGAAAAGCGCTGTGTTTCATTCACTTCTCAATGAATTTTAACTACGTATCAATTACTCCTACTATAATTTTCAGTAAATATTTTAGTTTAAGTCTAATATTTTATTTTACACTATTTTTTACTTTTCTGAGATTTGACATGATTATGATGGCATTTTATTATTAAATATTGTAGAAAATACGATTTTTTTTATTTTCCTTATAGTCGTGGGGAAAAGTAGAGTGTTTAACACGGGTAAAAGTTATCAATTCCTATGCCGAATATAGCCGCCCGTAAATATTGTACACACAAATTATACTTTAATATTAACAAATTGTTCTCACCTCTCGTGTTATTATTGTTATTTATTAATATTTTAGAAAAACAAAAATATTATAAGTTCCTTATATTTGAAATAGAAAAGTATAGTGTTTAAAATGGGTCAAACTCATCTCTTCCTACTCGGACAATAGCCGCCCTCGCTGCGCTCGGGCAAAAGTTAGTAGTGTTGTTCATGTTTTTGTAAATATAATTTAATATTGACATATAACAATTTTATATTGAAAAAAACTAAATATAGCATGAAAATAATTATGTATGAAGGTACAAGCCAAAATATCAAAAGCATTAAAAATTCAACTTAATTTTAGTACTATTTAAAACCGTCACATTTTTTAAGCCTATAATAATTATTACATTACAAGAGATTTAATGTGAAACCGCCCTTTAAAAACCGGTATTGTGATATAACGCGTCCGTCAGTTCAACAAATATATTAAATGCATGTATTAGTCCTTTTTGTTGTAACCCACATTTTGCTCGCTACAATAACATCATTAACGATTTACTCATATAATATATGAGTGAATTGTAATGTTTTTAAATTTTGATATCTTGTAAGTGATTTGTAACCTAAAGAGATATAATAAAGATAAGTTAAGTAACTAAAGTACACGTTGTTGTCATTATTATATACCTACCAAACAAAACTACACGAACGTAATTGACCCAGTTTCTCAGATATTTGTCAAACTTTGCTTTTAAATGCTTACTACTTACTACAGAAGCAGTGTAGGCTCAGTGGCATAGGCTATGGACTACCACGCAGCAGGTCCATGGTTCGAATTCCGCCGCGGGCTTGAGCGTCACCGCATGGTGGAAGGGCATTTTGCGAATGCCCGCCTAACTAGCGACCACCCTCAAGTAGAAAATCTGTCGCCAAGCACCTAACCATGTGTTCCGGCAGCAGTTCTTGAGAGCCGGTGAAATTACAGGCACTTTAAACTTAAGGGCGCACCGAGCTTTTTAGGCGCGCCGCGTATGTGTGCGTAAGTAAGGCACGCCAACAGCATCCGTCCCCGTCCGACGGCCGAAAAATTACTAAAGCGGATAGGGACAAAGCATCGCGGCTCTGACTAAAATGGGCGAAACATGCCTGAATTTGAGTATTTCCTTCGTATAATAAAAACAAATACCTATTTGAAAAATGTAATGTGTATACGTTATAGAAAACATGTTGTTTTTTTTTTATTATTCAAATACGGATTACTCTCCGTTAAGTATTTACGCCGTACTAAGGGTTTATTTCGTTTTTTACATGTAACTTTGGATTTTTTTCTTTCGAGAAAATATTAAGTAATCGTGTTTCCAAAGTGTATGATTTATAGAATGAATCCTTAAATATAATATATATTGATTACATAACTCAAAATTAAGAAATGAAGATACAGCAAGGGATCTAACGAACCACAATTACGTATCGCTGCCTCGGTGCAGGCTTAAGAACTGTCTCAAACGTGACGGTCGCAGTGTAATTCGTGACTTGTGACGAAATGCATCTGTTATAGGCAGAGGTTAGTCCGCTTTACATCAGGCGGACGTCGAGCTTGTTCCGCCACAATAACATAAAAAAAACTCTACTATGTAAACTTTTTAATCTACGTTCGTGTAACTTTGGTTAATTTTCGCAACATTATTAGTGCCATACTGAATTTCCGAGAAGATACATACCGCCGCCAAGCTTGACCCCAAGCCGACACCCAGGGGTCACAGTGACCCTAAAACCCCTGTCTCTGGTAACGCGACGCGGATAAATGACCCTTATCTGTATTCGCGAGCCGTGCAATCTCAACCGCACCATCATTCATCTCGGAAACTTAATTTTCCAGTCATTTTCAGGATATGTAAAGTTATTTATCAGTGTGAACTACAGGCCCCAAACCAAACCAACGGACGCATGCCGTGTTGATAATTACTACACAGTAGAGGTCTTAAATCCAAACGCACTCTCATGATATCTCTCATTTGGCGGTTTCCACAGACGTTCACACACGGTTCCACAAACTAACCTTAACAAAAGTAACTTTTATAATAATTACTTTGCACAAAACAATAAATGATTATTTTCTTGAAGCTTTGATAGACTTTCCTTCTGATGATAGCTCTCGTTAACAAAATACTTTTGCCATATATTTCTGATATCAAATATGAGGTGATTTTAAAGGATTCATACATTCGATGGTAGCAGAACCTGTATATATGATAACTATAGGATCCCCAGCTAGTCTATATCTAAATAATTTAAATCAATTAAATTTATCTAATAGGTAGGTACATAAGTAATAAGTTTTTAATTTCCACGAGAATTCTCAACAGCAACACTTCGAGATTTTAACGAGTTTTTGAAACCTCAACTTAATATTTAGTATTTATTTACTAATGTCATCTACTTAATTTATTTTTTTATGCATCATAGGTTAGTTTTTGACCACTATTTCACCTGATGTTAAGTGATGATGTGGTCGAAGACGTTGTTCAGGCTAACCTAGAATTACTGGCTCACAAGGACAGCTCCCGCAACACACCGTTAGGCAATTGGGGACAGATTTCTTCTTAAGGGTGGAGCTAGCCAGGCGGGCATTCGCAAAATTCCCTACCACCTGGTTGTAACGGCTGCCATCGTAAGACAACAACCGGGACCGACGGCTTAACTTGCCCACCGAAGCACTGAAGCGCTCAGTAGTAATATCACTAGAGGTTATCCATCCAACTCCTGACCATGGCGGATGTTGCTTAACTTAGCTGATCAAGTAACAATAGCTAAGCAAACTTCACTACGACCGCTTCAAAATTTGTATAATTTGTGCGCTGTTTGGATATAGGAGAACGATATTACTTTACCGCTACATTGCAGCGCGCACTGCTATGCGAGTGATTTAAATTTTATTGATTCTTACTGAGCGCGAACTGCAAATTGAATAGTGGCCTAAATATGTACCTAATCGAATTAATGTGTTAATACAAACTTACTTACCTACTAATTGATGTCAACCGCTTGAAGCGACTCTTCACACTTCCAACCAAGAATTTTAACCCACAAGTGTTAAACCGTTTTAACCTATAATTTTTAAAGTGTTCTACCTTTTTTTTATGTTATTGTGACGGAACAAGCTCGAAGTCCACCTGATGTAAACCTCTGCCTATAACAGATGCATTTCGTCAGAAGGCACAAATTGTAGTGCGCCCGTCACATTGAGACTTAGTTGTTAAGTCTCATGTGCCTGTAATTTCACTGGCTCTCGAGGACTGCTGCCGGGACACCCCGTTAGGTGCTTGGCGACAGACTTTCTACTTGAGTGTGGTCGCTAGCCAGGCGGGCATTCCCAAAATGCCCTTCCACCATATGGTGAAGCTCAAGCCCGCGGCGGGATTCGAACCATGGACCTGCTGTGCGGCAGTCCATAGCCAATGCCACTGAGCCATCACTGCTTCTAAAACCTACCAAACTACCTACCGAAAATAATCTAATAAACCGCCAAGTTCACAGGCAATTGGGAAACTAAGCATTAATGGTGATGAGACTTCTGAAGAAAATATATTTTTAGGAAACACAATAGACAACACAATTAGTCACTAAGCACATATTGATAAAATTTGCAAGAAAATGACGAGAGGTAATTACGCTCTCATTAAACTTAAACCATTGTTGGATAAAAAAACGCTAATGTCCGTGTACTATGCATGCACATAAACATTGAATAATATATCATTACTATTGATATTCTATTACTGTTTGGGGTAATGCTACAGAAGTAACATGAGTTCTCAAATGTAAAAAACGTTCAATAAGAACAATTAATGGGCTGATAAAGCGTAGCCCCGCAAGGGAGCACTTCAAGAAAGACAAAATTATGACAGTTGTTTCCCTTTACATCTACAATTGTTTATTAGAAATTCATGAGGATATTCCAGAAAAGCAGGAAAATGTTTTACCTTACAGTCTGCGTAATAATGAAAAGACATTATAAAAAACAATGAAATTCGGGTTGTATCAAAAATCTGATTAGCTAAAGTACAAAAACAAGGTCATCAGATTAGCTAAAGTACAGAGTCAAGGATGGGCGCGGGTTGAAATCCCGCACATGACTATATTTTTTTCTCTTGTAAATTTGTGATTTTGTAATGTTATCCGAAGGGCTGGCGTTATTTCAAACATAACAATATTAAAATTATAAGTTTGTCATCATTTACAAGTTTGAAATCAATTACATAATTGGTCTCATTATAGTACAACGTAAGTTGAACTATAGGTGTCGCTCCAACTCCATACGATGGTTGAAGGACAACAGCAAAAATTAGAGCTATGAGTCATAATGTCATGTTAGCTCAGTCGGTCAGAGCATACCTCTATAGGGCTATAGTGGTGGAGCGCGGATTCGAATCCCGCACATGACTATAATTTTTCCCTCGTAAACTTGTAATTTTGTAGTAGGTATAAATATGTATTAAATGTACCTTGGACTTGCCTGTTAAAAATTACAAAAGGGCTTTTAAAAATTATTTATATCTCTTAAACTATTATGACTAATAGCTATAACTATCGAATAAACATGCAAAGTAAACGTTTACATTATAAAACTAGGTTCGCTTAAAAAATATTGTCCGCCTTAGTTTCGAGTCGATTAACATTTCATCCAAACTAATGATAAATTTTGCTAAAAGCGTAGGACGTCGTAAAAATTGAGACCCTCCATTTCTCGTCGGAACCGTTTTATATCCATATCTGTCGTAATCAAATTAATCGCTCGCCGCTCCTTGTCAGCTATCACCTAAGTATATTAGCATCTCCCTTCTATGTGAGGTCGATATAATTATGGTTTTAATTGAAATAAAAGTATTAACTTTTTTTAATTAGGTACCAAACGTCTTCCTGTCGCACACACTATAGACCCTAAAGACAAACACTAAAAGTTGGTATCACTATGGATTTAGTGGTAACTGATTTTATATCTGTGTTGTTGTTAATAAAGAGATTTGTATTGTAATGTAATAACCGATAGAATATAGGGGCTCCGCTATCAGCACGAGCATTCCCAAATCTTTGCACTATTATTTACTCTGTAGCATCTTGTGGCCGCCCGATTATAAAATCAAAGCCTATTAGAAATACATTTTTATGTTTGACATCCTTTGTATTGGAAGAAAAACTTAGCGTCGAACCGAAGCTCCAATTTTGGACTATTTCACCTAAATATCCTACTTTATTTCGACATTCAATTTAAGTCAAAAATTTAACTTACTTTATTTTTACGAGCCCCGACCTGTCAAAAATGTTCTTCTATTTTTCTTTTTTTGGGGGATTACTCACATCGCTTGGTCAACAAAGACAGATTCCCCTTTTAGCTTCTGCACATGATGTCTACAAGCAGCGGAATTTCATTGCCTGTTATTTGCCTGACGATTATTTCTTCAGGCATTTAAGATCATCACTAAAAATCTGTAAGTTTAGTACGAGTAAATGTTTAACGTGTAATAAAAGTTCAATATGCCCGAATGCACAGTCTATTACAATTAAAGCCACAATCAGACGAGCTGTACAAAACATGAACAACGTTCATCCATCAAACTCATTTATTTAATTCTGTTACCCACACAAGGATTAAATCTCTGATAAATTACAAATATAACGTTGGCTTATGAAACATGAACTGAATATAAATATGCGCGATGATAACTGCGTGCAAAATTATGATATATGGCACTTTTCTGGTGAAATCCAAAGGATTTGTAACAAGGATGAATTAGTAAAGGCTACCGACGCATGTCGCGTTGAAATAAACTTGAGATTCATGCAAAGTCTCGCTTTGATGGAATATTTATAAACGAATTATAAGGTAATAGAACCTGATCGCTCTGATAGAGTAGGTATATCGTGGGAAGCTGTTCCGATTATACGCGTAGGTTACGTTTCAATAGCATCATGCTTTGTTTTTTGCTGAGTCAGCTGTGGACGTCTGGTTACTCTTATTTCTAAATTAAATAATGGCTTTGGCGTTGAACTGATATCGGATTTATCAGAATTAATGCAAACATACATATAATCACGCCTCTTTTCCCCAAAGGGGTAGGCAGAGGTGTGCAAACACCCACGTTTCGCCAAAAGGGTCTTGGTCCCTTGTAATAGGGGGCGAGCATATTGCCATTCACCGGGAACAGTTTCAGGATCATACAAAATATTTATTATAACACACTGGACGAAACACAAGAACATAATAGAATAATATGTTTACGCTAGCAAATTAAACAAAGATTCCCAGAGTTTCCCTTAAAAACAACCAATATATTAACTGAATTATTTTGATGGTTTTCAGTTATGACATAAAAGGCATTGGTATAATATATAGAGTACTGCCACTATGTTAGGGTTTCTTTTGCACCGTTTTTTAAAGATTCAAGATTCGAAAATGTACCACCTTAAACATAAACATCGATTTAAATAAAAAAAAGGAAGATAGGGTACGCTCTTATATCACAACAATATAATGTGGAGAAGAATTAACACAAGCATTGTATACGTCAGGTTTTAATGGATGACAAAGAATGGAAGACAAGCATGCAGTAGACATACGTAAACTACTCGGAGTCAATATGGAGACGACACCTGATTTGACGTTTGTTTGAGGTACGGTTCTCCTGTCTTTTATAAGTTCAACGACCTTAAAGCTATCATTTGAAAAGGGCTTCAGTTCTCGCTCCTTTGTAGACGTGCAAATCCCGGCTTAGTGAGCCATTTGTTTCCATCGCGCTAAACCACTGTATCGCTTTGATGATTTATTCAAATACGAACGCTTCTGAATTGTTTCATTAATTTCGGATAAACAATGACGTACCTACACATCATCTATTGACAAACAAATTATAACAGCATTATGGCTAAATGAGATACAATTCTCTCAAGTACAGGCTTATGAATAAGAGGACTGTTTAGTATATTTATTTGTATAGTATCGACCCCAAATACGCGAATTCATATATCGCGATCGTATCATCTCTTACTATTGATGAGATTGTGTTCTAAGGTAAGCCTGTCAGCAGTAAAAAAACATTGCAACCGGAGTCCAAATTTTTACGTTCCCAGCACTTTGTATTCAAATCAAATCAAATCAAATAATTTATTTACTAGAATGTTGTATAAAGCACAGCTGGTGGTAAATTTAGAATATAGGTTCAAACATTCTACCATAACAATGGTGTGTATATATTACATAAAATTTACACAATATGTTTAATGAATAATTAATGTATTCGAATGTTATAATAAATAAAACTAATAAGTAGAGATTTCATGTCAGTATCTTGTGTTTAAAATGTAAATTCAATCAAAGTTAAAAAAATAAAGAAATTTATATGACAAAATTAAATACTTACTTATACAAATTTTGTTATTGAGTCAATAAATTCATAAATTATTTTCTATTATTTAGTTTTATGTGTCATAAATTCGTTGAAGTTAAAAAAACAATTTTCAAGTAACCATAATGTCAGTTTCCTTTTAAACACATTAATGGCATTTATATATGAAATTCTTTTTATAAGGTCAGATTACTGTAAAGGCAGAAGAGTTTATATTTATATCTAGTAGTTCTCATGACCACCTCTGAGTCGAGAGTAAAGAATTTATGATGCTGCTTAACAAAATCACAAAGTTCTTTTATGTACATACACAGAAGTGGTAATATACGGAAACTCTTGAAGATAGGTTTGCAGGTGTCCATACACCAGGCCCCACAAATTGTTCTTACAAATTTCTTTTTTATTAAAAAGCCTTTTCAATCTCGAGTTACCCCACAAAAGAAGACCGTACGAAAGCACCGATGACACATAGCCGTGGTACGCACTAAGTGCAGCTTCGATGGAAAATGTTACGCGTAACGGTTTGATAGCATATACGAACCGGTCAAGTTTATTACAGACATATCCTACATGTGTCTTCCAGTCGCAATGCTTGTCGATCATTATTCCTAAAAACTTTGTAGTTATTACTTCTTCTATTCGGTTTCCATCATAAAGTACTTTTAAATCAATATCAGCTTTTCTGTAATTACGAAATTGGATCATTTTAGTCTTTGAAAGATTGATTTTAAAATTATTGTTATGTAACCATTTAACAACTTTATGTAGCGCGAGATTTATGTCAGTTTCATAATTAGCTTTATCTTCACATTTAATTATTTTTGTTGTGTCATCTGCGAACATAATAGTTTTGTGTTTAGTGACGTTTGGGAGATCATTTATATAAATGACAAATAAAAACAGCCCAGAACTACCCTGCGGGACACCAAAAAATTGTTTAGATCTACTTAAATTTTTTAAACCTTTTTGATACTTTTGAAACCTCAACACATTGATTTCTTTCTGATATCATTTGCTTTTCCTCTTATGCCGTACTTTTCAAGTTTATAGATTATTAATTTATGATCCACAAAATCAAAGCCTTTACTCATATCGAGGAAGAGCGCAGTAAAGAGTGTGCTTTCGTTGATTGATTCAGAAATAATTTTCACTAAATTAAAGCGAGCGCCAGCGACGTAGTGCTATTTTTGCGAAATCCAAATTGTTCTTGTTTGAGTATATCTTGGTTAGTAACTAAATTATAGAGCCTTTTCAATGTAACTTTTCAAAAATTTTTGGAAACACTAGTATTAATGTAACTGGATGATAATTATTCAGTTACTTCTCCGTTTTTGAATAAGGGTTTCACGCTTGATTCCGTTGTTTCTTTAATGTATAAGTAAACTATGGAGTAGTATTATTATATGTTCTATGCTATGGAGCAAAATGGCTATTAATTGCGTCATCCTGCTTAGGCATGCGGTCAACTCGAGAATTGTTTGCATTTGCGCTTCTATTAGTTGCTAACCCTATTGTGATTGACAACACTGTTTTAGTGTCGCCCGCTGCATCGATTGAATTTTTTACCTAACTTGCTATTTGGGCCTCTACTATTACTGATAAGTAGTGCGTGTATAATTAAGGCTACTACAACGTGATCTGGCTGATTGCATTGTTTAAATATAAGACTTTTAATAATAAAAGTTTAATGAAATGTTTTCTTTGAAATTTGAAATGTAAGCAAGTTATACAATTTAGAAGTTATACCGAAACCAATGGGTTTGTGTTTTTTGTACAGAGTCGAACCGTAACCGCGCATTCCTAGACATTTTAGTAGACATTTGATGAATCGAAAAGTGTTCTTCCCATATAATATCAAAGATTCTTAGCGCTTTGCCAAATTAGCGCGGCCATTATTGTCTTACACAAAAGTAATTATTACTTGAGAAACTGGGTATACTTTCTGACCCTGATAATAGTTCAAGAGGTGGTAAGACGTCATGGGCTTAACTGCCTTTAGGCAGAGGCGTCCACGTACTGCCATCTCGCTTAGACTGAGTATACCAAACCGCTCCTTTGACTGAAGGAATCTTGCTGGTCAGATGCATTGATTTAGTAAGTATAAGAGCTTTCGTGCCAAATTCGTGCTTGACAAGTTTTGATTCTGAGTATGTCTCGTATTTCCTACAATGACGTATGAGAAAACATATTCATAATAAAAAAGATAACTGTATATAAGTAAAGATGAGTAAGTCACGTTAACAGGTAGGTCCACATCTTGAAGGAAGTATATATTCCAATGTTTATTTTATATTAGTCTAAATTTTGTAAGCTACGATGTATTTCCAGTTTTGTGGTATTCCAATAAAAAAGAAACAGGTGATTTAATTTAACCCGTCGCATTTGGTAGAGCGTAAAGGAAGCTAATTATTAGAAGGTATTTTTGTTCCCCGTACCGTGGCTGAGGCAGTTTACAGTTAGCAAAGCTACGTGATTTGCTACGGGTCATCTACGTCCGTTATTTCGTAGACTGTCCTCGTAGCAAAAGATCTACCTTTCGTTTTATTTGTGGTCTCGGGCAATCACTGTGAATGCTGCAGACATGAAAGGAAAGTAAAATACTTTTTGCTTGTTTTGATGTTCAACAATCACCTGAAGAAGCTTGATTGCGTTGTGGCGTTATACATGTATCGCAACGTAACAGACATTTAATTGACAACTTAGTCAACTTCTGATACTGAAAATATGAAATAACTTTTTGAACTCGATACCATGATAATGCAAATACTCTGACATCAAATTATTCAATGTTTTACAGTTGAAAGACGCCAGTTCCATTGTATTTTATAAAACTCTTTTGCTGTTGCTAGATTTAAATTTCATCTACTTGATTGTACATATATATACCGGGTAAAGGCTCTAAGGTAAACGCTGGTAAAGTCGACAGTGTCCTAGTACTCGTCAGATTGCAATAAAAGGCCTGCGATTTAATTGTATCCCTACCTACTAAAACAGTTTTTTTTGCTTCAGATTTATAGTAATATATTCCGTCATTATAAAAGCAATACTCAGTAAAAATTATAATGGCATTGGAGTATAGACCGCTCAAACGTAAGCACTTCCAAATTTTGATTATTTTTTAAAGTTCGGCTGCTGAATGGGACATCCGACTTACGATGTAAGATTCTATATCATGATGGGCCAGCCGGACATTTTGAGGAGTACGATTATTTTGTCTCATTGTTATTTTAATTATCTGACGATCTAATCTATAAAATTATATTCTTCTTGTTGCTGAATATTTATTTTTGCGGGTGACATTCATTGGTACCTAATAACCCCTGCTTGTCCCAGTTCTCGTCAAAATTAATATTATTTTGACGAATATTGGGACACGTTTGAATAAGTGCACGTAATATCGTCAATCTCAACGTAGTTTTCATTTGTACTTATGTTTACATAATAAAATGTATATACATAATAAATACAGCGTTAAGAAGTATACTTTTTACTAATGAATTTAATATTACATGGTTTAATGTTCACTGATAGTTTGTTGTCGGTTAGGTATACTAAGTTGTCGAATTTAAGGCCATTTTGTTGTGAGTACAAAGGAATGACCTGATACTCGTCAACATTAATAGCAAGAAATATTTTTTTGCTTCCTAGCATTTGGTGATTTTTACTGTGATATCATAGTTTATCAAATTTTAATAAATCTATCGCGTTTCTGATTTTCAGACATATTCACTTAATCAATTTGCTCACTTTTCAAAATGTTAATGTAACCTACATTAGTAGTAACTGAAGACTTGTTTGAGCGTCCATTCCTCAGCTAAATGATGTTCTTGAATATGGATAACTATATTCAAGAATATAATTATACGAGACGAGAATGGCTCTCAAACAGCTTAAGAACAACAAGGCACCAGGAACTTTTGAAAATGGGTGGAAAACCGGTACTCTCAGTCCTCCAGAAGTTATTTAACTCCGTTATCTTTGAAACGCCAAAAGCATGGAGCAGAAGTGTGGTGGTACTGTTCTTCAGTAGAGTTTCCCAGCAGGTGGGTCTTAAAATGAACATGTACAAGACGAAAATTATGTCTAACGTCCATGTTGCACTCGTACCAGTAGAATTTGGGAACGATAAGCTTGAAGTTGTTGGCCATTACATTTATCTGGGACAGACTGTCTCGTTAGGTAGATTCAACTTCGACAAGGAGGTCACCCGAAGAATATAACTCGGATGGAAGCTTTCGGGAAGTTACGCGACATCTCGTCGAACATCCCGCAGAGCCTCAAGACCAAAGTAATTCAGCCAGTGTGTGAGTGATGACTTATGGCACTGAGACGTGGTCCTTAACTGTGGCCCTTATGGACAAGCTCAGAGTCGCTCAACAAGCTATGGAGATTCTTTGCGCGATAAAATCCGGAACGGGGATATTCACCAAAGAACCAAAGTCATCGACATAGCTCTCAGAATTTGGAATAAAGGTTCTCGGTTACCACATTACACCGGAAGACGTAGAGTTGGTAGGCCCCCCACTAGGTGGCACTGACGACATCGTAAAAGTTGCTGATAGCCAATGGTTACACGCGGCTAATAGCCGTTCTATGTGAGAAGCCTTTGTTCAACAAAGGACGTCTTCCGGCGCATGATGAATAGAGACGCAGTTACAGTAGCTTAATATAAATTGAATTATTCATTGAAATGACTGTACCTAATTATACCTATTATATATTTTATAAGTTTGTTAAATCATGTTTTAAGTAAACAATATGTGAAGACATGTATCAAATAGTCTTACTTTCCTAGCGCCAAAGATGTTTAACATCTACTGCTATACTACTAATAAAGAGTATAATACTTATAATACGAGTAGGTATAGTTAACGTTTCATTCGTTTCAACGTTTCATTTCGTTTTTAACGTTTCATTTCATCCCTGTCGAAGTCTGTATTCTGATGTCAACTTCCATTTGTAGCAACTGGATCTCAAATGCCATTTTTCTTCACAAATTATCGAAAATTCAGCCCGAGAATATTCGATAATTTGTATCAGACAGTGTATCTCCTTTCCTGGACCATTGCATATTTAAACCAGATGTAGAAAGTTTTCTTTCCCATGTTCTATCGCATTTTCTGTCACTGCTGTGGGCGGTTAAACCGCAAGTGACCTATTTCTCCATATTCAAAACATCGAGGGCGGAATCACTGGTTGTCGTCACGGTTACGTTGTGTGCTAACCTCTCGAATGCAATGCGTTCGATGATCATGTCGTACGGCTTCCACCTCCAAAGCATGGGCTAATGCACCTTTCAACGATGCGTGATGACTCAGCCTTACTGCAGCCCTCGCTTCTATGTCACGAATCCCGTCGATGAACGCTTGGAGTAAATTTCCATCGATAAGCGCTGGTGATATCTGATACGCCTTCCGTACGAGCTTCTCCACTTACAGGGCCCACTGTTGCAGATTCTCACTGCTTCGCTGGTTTCTATCTTTGAGCTGGGCTCGGAATACATGCTCCAAATGAGCATCACCGAAGCTAGATTCCAATGCCTCTAGAAGCTGATGATATTCTAATTATGTCTTTGCCTAGCCTCAAGTACTGTCAGGGCTTGGTCAAGACGGCCAAGAGGTTTGCGCTGTCATAGACTGATCTTTATTTCAACCATTCGCCTTCACAACGGCCTCTAATTGGATTTTATAGGCCATCCACGAAGAGGTTCCGTCGAAAGGTGGTACTTTGAATCCTCGCAACGACACTTTCTAAAATCGGTTCTCATGCTGGTGGACCTGATCTTCCACCACCTTTCATTAGAAGGATCTGCTCTTCTTGGCGACGGGTCTGTTCTTCCCTGTCCTGTGGCAGTTGTTCCTCAAGCCGGTGGGTCTGTTTTTCCTGGCGTCGATCCTGCTCTGCTTTGTCTTGTTGCAATCACTCTTGAATACGCCGGGCCTGCTCCTCATGGTAGCGGGCCTGCTCCTGAAGCATATCCATTATTGCAGCAAAGTCAGGCGCAGTCAGAGCAGCCGTAGTGAAAGGGGCTCCCAACATAGCGGTGGCGGTTGCCTCTGTAGTCGGCTGTTCTTTGGAGAGCACTGGTGGTATAGTTCCTCCAAACCTTCGTTGGTTGATGTCCTGTTGCCGCTGACTCCTCGTTCGCATGCCCTAAACGTTTTCCTTTGGGAGTACAGGCATTATATATCCCTGTACTCCCAGGTTCGGGATAAATAATGCAATACGTTTTCGACAAACTGACACCTTTATTAACCAGTTCTACAGTCACTTCACACTTTTCTTAAAAAAACACAGAACACTGAACTGTTTGCACTTTACAGATCGCTAGTCATGCACTGTACTGAATTTTATTAGTCGCGCTTGGAGCACTTGGTCGAAAGATAATCGCACTGTGGCTCGTTTCGAACTCAAAGTAATACGGACTGGTCGGCCTAGACCCAACCCTATTTATACCCAAAGTCATAGTTTCTAGAATGTTCACAAATAGTCTAGGTAGAAAAACAATAAGGGCCATAAATCATCCTTTTAACGTAAACATTTTTTGTATGGAATTCCACGAATACTAACTACTACTTATACTGTGGTTCTTTACTAGTTGCCTTAGAACAAAGGCGACCCTTTTTTATAACCTTTTGTGTGAAGAGTAGGTACATTCTTGATTTCTTATACTTGTTTATTGACGTTGGATTATTCTAGATTGTTCGAGCCCTTGCATCATAGCCGTAACAATACTTTTGACTAATCATATGTGTGACAACTACTCTGGCACCGGTTGGATATAATACTCAAAAAAATTTTTTTTAATGGTCAGTTTATTTGTAGAAGAAGATAATTTTCTTTAGTTTTGTCTCACAGACAAGAGTTAAGTACTGAAATTAACTAACGATTCCTAACTAACTAACTAATTTTGAGCAATAAGTTAATAAATGGAATATAAATATATATCCTTTTGTTTTAGTCAATTTATAACCAATGTGCGACTGACTTAATTATTTAAACCACTTTATATTCAGTGCAGGGGACAGCATTGATAAAAACACCATTTAAAATTGACCATAATATGAACTTTATATACAAGTAAATTAGAGTTCAAATTAGTGTTGAAAATTGACGAGATTTGGGACACCTTGACGATAACTACCCCAAGTCTGTCGGATACTCGTACAAATAGCTTATTTTTATTTTGTTGAATATTTAACCACTTTATACTTATTTAATCATTATAGTACAACACATATCAAAAAGAGTAATAAATTATGAACCTCGTCATATATATAGATAATTTCTATGTTCATTAACTATAACGTGGCAGAGCTGTAAACACAACCGTGTTCAGAAACTGACGAGTATTTACCTTACTTAATTAAAGAAAAACATACAATAAATTAACAAGCGTCAACTTGAGATCTATAAGAACTTAATTTAAATAAGCTTTTAATACAATCGTTATCGATAAATCAAACATTATACAAACACAAGAAGATAACATTGTATGTTAAAACAATAGAGATATAAAATAACAACGACCGGAATGAAATCTGCGTGGTCGAAAGAAAATAATGCAGAGCAAATTAATCACAGAAAAGCAAACAATACAATTTCTTGGAAATAACAATGCCACACTTTCCGATTACCAACCAACAAAGGAATTTATATTATGTCCCATAAACGAAAGAGCAGCATAATACATAATTTGTAAGTTTTTCGCGTTTCCTACACATATAATTACAACATTAAACAACTTTATTTACATAATAAATAACTATAAAATTACGATGAGAGGAAAAATTATAGTCAGCTACGGGATTCGAACTCTCGCCATCCACTCCTATAGCCGAGGTATGTTCTAATCTAACCGCTAAGCCCACATGACATATGACGTAAGACTCCTAATAATTTTATCCTTTCGTTCTTAAATGTGATTTTTCCTATCATTGTATTTTGTAATGTTAATCGGGGAGCATGCGTCGTTGCAAAAATAAAAATAAATATCGATTATTTTGGGTTATTTTTTCCCGACATTTGAAACATAAAAAGTTGTTTAGGGTCCGTTTCAGAATGTCCTAATAAAGTTTTGGGTTGCTAACTAACACATAAATAACTGAATGATATAAATTACAGTTAACATGCAGCGCGTTTCAAGCTCTAACCGATGCATAGGCTAAGTCGATGACTGTGCAACGCAAAGATAGTGTTTTGTTTAATAAATATGTTCTGGTTAGTATAACCGGAACTTACTCGAACATTCTGAAACATGCCCTTAGTTTACTAACATAAACAAAACGTACTTAATGTTATGTTATAACTGTTATACATGTAACAGTTGGTAGACATTTACTCACCTGTAATAATAGACAAAACGTTTTGCATATTACGTATTGAATATATAATGAGCTGTTGAATCTTTGGAAATTACTACAACCAAAGAAAACTAGTAACTTAAACACATACACACCTATGCTAAAATGTTTTATGTACAAGCATAACTGTATTTCAATGATGTTTATGTAGATCTAACAAAACTAAATAGTCATTAAGAGTTATATCGCAACTTTTAAGGATTCCGAACTAGAAATGAAACCTTAGTTTACCTTGGGCTGTCCGTACGTCCATTTAAAATCCGTAATAGAACCGTAAAACTTAGCTGATTGAGTTTTTTTATACAATATAATATGATAGTATGGCAGTTTGCCTTACAAATAATGTTAATGACGATTGCAAAAAAATTGTGAGGAATAAGTACTGTGTACAATGAATGTGTTTATAAATGTTTTTGTTTATCATTGCTCTTTCGTTAACAAAGTAATACATACAAACGTCAAAGTTGGTACGATTATATTCAAATACTTATCTAACTTACATCAACATATAATCAAAACCGGCCAAATGCAGGTCGGGCATCTATCGGACCCAAATGGCTGGATACGTTTAAATTGATCATGCCTTAACTCGTTAGCATCACCCGCACCTGAATTCGGGCATTTATGAATGAAATTTCAATTATTACTCTTCATGTATAATGCGCATGGATTAAACCATAAAATAAATAATAGTCTTATAATAAACATGTAATCCTACAAAACCTTATGCTTCGTAACATATAATATAACGATTATCAAACAGTCTTCTTCTTCTCTCGGTGCCCCTTCAATCAATGAAGGTTGGCAATCAGCTTTCCATACTCGTATCTATCGTTGGCGAGGCGAAAAAGTTCAGCGGCACTCGCAATCCCTGTCCACTCCCTGATGTGACTTGTTCCTGCGACCAGCTCGTCTCTTTCCCGCAACTTTTCCCATTATTATTAATTGAAGAAGGCAATATCTGTCATGTCTAAGTACATAGCCCAAATATTCTACTTTTCTTTCTTTGACGGTTTTCAAAAGTTTGCGTTCTTGTCTAACTCGCTGCAGTACTTCCACATTGGTAACTCTGTGGATCTAGGAAATCGCCATCATGCGCCTGTAAAGTTTAAATTGATCATGCTTTATGCAAGCACGCACCTGATTTCGGGCATTTATGAATACAATTTCAATTATTACTCTTCATGTATAATGCGCAAAGCAAACCATAAAAAAATAATAGTCTTATAATAAAACATGGGCTGTAATGTAAACCTTATGCTTCGTAACATATAACGAATATCAAACAATACTCATATACAACCTGAGAGTTAATTTATAAGTATTTAACGGGACTTTTTGAAGCAATGATGGCCGAGCGGTTATAGCTCTCGACTGCTGTGCCACAGGTCCCTGGTTCGATCCCCACGGCCGGCTTGAGATTCACCGCATTGAGATTCACCCTCAAGTAGAAAAGCTGTCGCCAAGCACTTAAAAGTGTGTTCCGGCAGCAGTCCTTGAGAGCCAGAAAATTACAGGCACATGAGACTTAACTACAGTATGTCTCAATTTGACGGGCGCAGTGCAATTCGTCACATGACAAAATGAATCTGTTATAGGCAGAGGTTAATCCGCTTATCATCAGGTGGGCCTGGTGCTTGTTCAGTCACAATCACATAAAAAAAACTTAAATCAATCTACGCTGTTCATACTTGTAATGCCACTTATGTGGTAATAAACATTACGTCTAGGTGGATATGAAAAAACGTCTATCGTACTTACTATACTATAATACTCGTACATAGATTATTAGGTGACATTACTCCAATGGAGTCACGAAGTTTTGACATTGAAAATTGTGTCTTTAGCAAAATGAATATGGCTCTATTCACCATGGCACGTAAATTTTATGCTGATGTGGTTGAACCGGGCACCTACAGCTCGAATTTCGATGAGTAATGAATTCTGCGGCAGTTTTACCGCACTTTACGTAATAAAACGTGATGGCGTTCATGAGAGGCAAACAGGACGTTTTGAAAGCCTTTTATCATTTGAATAATATATATGTATTATGAACTTCAAATGCTTTTTACTAGGAATGTGTGAAACTAAACTGCCTCAAATAAAAACATCAAATATACCTTAATTTCTAAAAACCACGTAAGTTAGTGAAATAATATGTATATTTATTGTTTTCTTAAGTTGTCGCGATTGGATTATTTGATAAAAATAATTAATTAGGTATCAAAACTTTATTGACATAAATGATAATTGACATTTATATTAATCGTATTTTCAAAATTGTTTGTCTGCGTGGCCAAAATGCTGGCACTAACATCCCGGTCCTTGTCGTAGCCTGGGTTCGAGCAAAATATTATAAATAACTATGTGAGTAACTAAGATCTTTGAAAATTTATGAGAAGTGCAACCATAACGAAGATCCCCCGTTACTTTCGAGTAGCCTCTCTGCCCGTGCCATTTTGCCTTAGGGCGGACAAGCACGGACGTCTATTTAAATACGCGTCGGGATATACGCGCAGTTCTACGCAAATTATTGTATATCGTGATGGAATGGAACAAATAGAGGAATAAATACCGTTTGAAAATAAACCGTAAAGTAAATATAGAGCGCATGGTTGCGGTATAATACGTTTGAATCGTAAATTGTATTTTTTCAAATTAATAAATCACATAGATAATTAAATTAAATAGTCCATACCTAAATTCGTATAATTTGCTATGGATACTAAGTGTTTAGTTATGCCTCGCAATCGCTCGAGTTTACGACAAGAAATTAAATATGTATTTTCTCCATAGTCAAAAATCTCAATAAAACTTACATAAAATTATTAATATGATTAGAACATCTAAGCTATATTTTCTGCGCTGTTTTTCGGTACATACACATCGCGAAAAATTAATGTTTGGCGATACATACACATACTCGTAAAAGGAAAGACAGCTGATCATTCTTCGAACACTTATTTATTGTTCATACCTCAATGCAGTAGTTTCACTATTATAAAAAAATACACTTGGACTTCGATTTTAACCCCAACTGACTCATTTATTTGTAGTAATAAATCTCACCCCAACACTCCACCATTAAAAGATCGTTAGTATATACCACTATCTATTACATTATAACATGAGCTGCGCGCCGCGGTTTCACCCGCGTAGATAATGATAAAAAGTGTTTTTTTATACCTGATAGGCTATAATTTGACTACTATATCACCTGATGTAGGTGATGATGTGGTCGAAGATGTTTTTCAGACTTGCCTAGAATTACAGACCCTCAAGGACAGTTGCCGGAACACACCGTTAGGTGCTTTACGACAGATTTTCTACTTAAGGGTGGTAGCTAGCCACAGGCCCGGATCTAGTGGGGGGCCAACCGGGCTATCTGCCCCGGGCGCTAGCTCCAGGGGGCGCAAAATTCATAAATTTTTCAGCAACATCGTCATCAGTAGAATACGTCCACTATTGAAAACACATAAATGAAAATTGGTATCAGAAAGCGCCCTTGCACCTAATTGCACATTCGTAGATAACCACAATACGAGTGTATTATATATATTCCTATGACCTGACTTGTACGAGTTCACACCGTGAAAGCGCGCTCGTACTGTGAAAACGCGGCTTATTATTTTTTGGCGGGAAAGCTCGGCCGCGTTGTAAATAGGTAAGTACTTACCTACAAAACGTTCGACCATGGCGCGAGAAATGGGCGCTTCTCACTGTGTAAGTAAGTATTTACTGTTTATATTCGGAGCTTTTATTTCGAGATACCTATCTAAACTAAATCGGGTTAAAAATTGGGTTAAAATACTTGTACTTACTACTTGTTTTGTAGTTAAAACGACAAAACACAGCGAAAAAGTAAGCATAAGTATAGGTATAGGAAATAATTTATAACTTGAAATGTTTGACCATGCGAAAAGTGACCTAACCAAACCTACCGTTAACCAGTTCACGTGCTCAAATAGGTATATTTACTGATAATATTTTACACGAGAAAAAACTTAAATCACAACCTGGTACAAAAAAAATACCTACAACGCAATCACAGACGTAGGTAGGTACGAAAACGAAATATTCGGTTATATTCGGGCGGACTGGTGGGATCGCGTCATAGACGATTTCACCAAAATGCGACAAAATCGTTGCCTAGGAGTACTATGAAATGAGAAGTAAGCCTGTAGAATAATGGATTGAAGAAGCTGAACTTTTATCAGAAAAGTTGGAAGTCGAGCCCATTCTCAAAAACAAACGATTTCCAAAAAAAAGGCAGCACGACGAAATTTGTGAGGAAGGACGACTAGACTCGACTCAGCTATTTTCCAAAGATATTAAAATAGTGTTTGACAACATATTAACAGGAATTGGGACAAGGGTAGCGAGTTCAAACCATTGACCTAGTATATATGTATAGGTCAATGGTTCAAAGAGTCTAAATGAAAATTTCGCGTTCCTTACTGGCCATGCATTTTTTGACATGTCTACCCAGGATCTGCAAAAAAATGGAGCCGATCTAGCAAGAAAATATTCAAAAGATTTAAATGCAACTGATTTTAGCCAAGAACCAAAAGTTTTCAAAAATCTAGTAACAGAAATTAAAGAAAAATCGAGTGCATTTGATCTCTTAGAACACCTGTGCAAGCACGACTTGAGAGCAGCATTACTAAATGTAACGATAGCTTTGAGGATATATTGTACTTTAACGACGACATCTGCAAGCTGTGAGCGAAGTTTCAGCAAACTGAAAATAATAAAAACTTAATAAAAACTTATCTGCGTTCAACATGAGTCAGGAACGTCTATCTGGCCTAGCGATACTTGCCATCGAAAATAAAACTGATAAACTATGAAGAGATAATAGATTCTTTCGCTGAAAGTAATGCACGCCTTGTAAAGCTGTAGCATGATTTAGATAAAAAGCTGGGGCTTAACGATTGAAGATGTGCATAATGTCTTGCTTGCCTCTTGGATGTATGTATATTGTTGTATGTTTATTATAAGTTCTTGTATAATTTTACGTCACGCAAAAAAATAAGTAAGTAATTAAATGGCTATAATTTTGTCATGTTATTAGTACCTACTCATATTAGTTAATATTCCCCCAGTCCAAATATTATTATATTTTTTCAAATAATTAAACCTTTTCCTGCCAGAGGGAATAATGGTGTTGTCAATTTGGTAATATGTAGCCGAAATTTATTTTTCATAAAGTGCAGATGGGAAATAATGGTAAATTTTACGAGCGTGCTCTGGTGTAGGTAAATCACATAAGTTGGAAAAAATTGTTTTTTTAGAGTTAACTTTTTGTTCTTGCAGCAAAAACCCGTACGAACTAGTAAAGTTTACACCTCTTTACTGAGGTAGGAAGTTTACTGTGACTAAACTTTAATCCTTTGTTACTTGACCTTGACTAAGTAATACATATTATATATTATGCATAAAATTGTTAACTAATATTACTTGACACTGGCTATATGCCCTTACTGGGCGAAACAAAAAAAAACTATTGGTGGGGGGCACCAAAACAAGTTTCTGCCGCGGTTCGAAAAAATCGTAGATCCGGGGCTGACTAGCCAAGCGGGCATTCACAAAATGCCCTGCCACCATGCTGTAACGAGTGCCATCGAAAGACAACAACCGGGACCGACGGCTTAACGTGCCCTCCGAAGCATGGAAGCGCTCAGTAGTAATGTCACTAGCGGTCACCCATCCAACTCCTGACCGCGGCCGACGTTGCTTAACTTAGCTGATCGATTAAGAATGGCTAATAAAAATTCGCTACGAGCGCTTCAAATTCGTGATAGTGATGATGATGTGATGTATCCTATGTGTTATATACTTTGTATATTCCAAGTTTGTGGCATTATTTGTGTTAATAAAATATAATACGTATAACTAAATCATTTAATACGTAATAATACGTATCAAGTGGATCGAGTAGATCCTTAGCTATTCTTCAAGCACTTCAGAAAATGAGTTCGCTAATAATGACGCAATGTATACAAAATATTTTTTTAAAACCAATGGTTTTGAATCTGAGGGTTCTATGATACTTAATTAAGGATTAAATTATGGAAGAGGTATATGGTAAAATTATAAAGATTAAATGTATGACGTCTATTGTACCTTTTGACATATGATATACATATTAGAAATCGTTTTCGAAGGAAAATTAATTAGATATTAAAGCCCCTGGTCAGACGATGCTAAGTTACGAATAAATATATATAATATCTACGGATAAGCTAAGCATGGAGTGCGCACCGCGCAGCACAGGATTGTGTTGAATTAAGAATATCATGTCTAAATCAAGTTTTACGTGTTCCATATCTCGCTTGATGTAGCCTGCCATATTATATAATAGTCTGTCTTATATATAATACTGTCTTAACGTCATTTGAAGGTAAATTATAATGTTTCACTGAAACATGGCTTAGGGCAGATACAATGTTATTTAATGTCCAACGTAATTGAATTTGAGAGTTCCGTGCTACTTAATTAAGGATGAAATGATGGAAGAGGTAAAATATGGGGAAATTTTTAATATTAAATGGACGACGTGGAAATGATTCAATTTGGGCTCGTCCTATTTTAGAATGAAAATTAGCAAAATACGTGTCCGGTTTTGATTAAAATGTCCATCATTCGGAATTTTTTTGCTGAAATGTTATTGTATTGTAATTTTATTTTGTTTGACCCATGGTGCTTTGATATTTCGTTTAGATTTTATATCACGGAACTCTTATAATATGTTAGAAAATGAAGCTATTTACTTGGGAAAATTGCCTTGATAAAGGCGATAATGTATAATTTAAATAGTTATTAGTATTTCACGTGAGTTAATCGTGATATGTATATTATTTGCCACTCGCACTCCCCACGTAATTATGATGGATACATACATGCCATTTCTAGATATGAAGTGATAGTGAAAAAGGCATGATGGCGTAACGATATACTATTTGAACAATAACAACTCACACACACAAGTATTTAAATACTACGTCTCAACATCACCCATATTCTTAAAATTTGTAGCCAGATCCTTAACATACAACTAAAGACCTATGTAATTCTGAGCACTTGCAAGCAGATGCACATGTTCAGGAAATACTGAAATAAAACGGCTTCAAAATCAAGATAACAGGAGGCCCATACTACAAATAAACTGAAGGTAACGAAGTTATTTTGATTCTGCGTTATACTCTATACCTATATCTACATCTCTATGTACGTTTTGACAACATCTCAAAGTAGAAAATAAAGATATACAACAATTTATCGTAATTTATATTAATGCTAGATTACATTGGCAGAAAGTCACTCTTTTGTAGTAAGTGCCAAGCGAAGACGGATGTTCAAAGCCCCGTCGAGTCGACCCCATTTCTCCTTCACTATACTGTTAGTTCATATGCCACTTAATGCTCAAGTATATAACACCACAGAGCCGGCCTCGCCGCAATATGAGTCGAGAAGTGAAATCCCCGCTGTGCCATAAACCACGCACGAGTTCACATCCCTGTCATATATTGTACGTTATATATAATTCAGTAATACAGTGATTTTCCTTTGTTGTACACATAAGCTGCAAGACAGTGATATGCCTTTTCAGGATATGGACATAGGTACTCGCTCCTCATCTCTCTTCTCTATATCTAGCCCAGAACACTCCTCGATAAAAATTATGGGTTTTGGATGAATCTTTAGGCGGATATATGTAACTAATTTCAACTTCAGTTATATCTTGCTATTTACTCAAATTAGGAAAAACCACGTCAGTTTCTATAATAAGATGTAAGCTTGTCAAATATCGCTATGTTCTACATCGATATGAAGTCTCAATGTTGAAATAGGTGGTAAGTTTCTTGGTAAGAAAATTTAATAATACCTGTTACAGCCGACCAGCAATCAAGAAAAAGAGTTTTTTTTTTAACGATGGCTTCCATTCGTCAGTTCTTGTTGCTGTCTAGTACTGTAATATCATGGCTATACATACTTCGGATTTTAACATAAATGTTTGTAAAGTTAAGGCAGATGATCGTTTGGGCAATCGCTCCGTCCGAAATGCGAGAAATATTAGGGATTAATTTATACTGTCCACATGGATGCAATTATAATGTTTAGAAATCGTCAGTACTGATTAGGTGATAATATTTAATTTGTGCACTGTTACACTTATTGTGAAAATATACATATTTTGGACATGAATATATTTTTTGCATAATTGAATACCCTATGTGACCATAGGTTGATGTTAAAATAAAGTCTAATTTAGGGTTTACAGCGACAGGTAATCGTTTGTCACTCTATAACATAAAAATATTTGGTTGAAAAGAAGCAAAATATAATCAAAGTCTTAAGTTCTTCATATATAATACGTATCTCATCAAAAATAACCCCATAAAGATGTCAGTAAAATTACAAACATAAAGATAAAACGATACATAATACGTCTTCGATGTCGAACGCAATGCAGTGTATTGGACTTACGTGCTTTGAGCTAGCGACAAAATATAAATGCCCAGTTTACAGCTATTTAAATAAGAGAAATAATGCGATTTATTATCTCCGATATAGAATTTGGTATTTATGCTTTGAATTAGAAACAGAATATGTAAAGTATCGTTTGACATGCCCTTCTGGAGTAATACCATGAGCTATGGGCTCATGTTGCTAGTGCGAAATATTTATGAGGTTCCTTAAGTTGTTTACTCGGGAAATCGTTTCGTGCTTTATCTTTGAAAGGCGGCCATGACTTGCACGCTCTGGTTTTAAAAAGAATGCAGGATTTATTGCAAAAGAATACTTAACGTCTCAAATACCACTTTACAATAACTTAAAAAGTATAGGGCGGCGTCCGTTAAGGCTCGGAAATTACGAAATAGTGCCAACAAAATATGGAAAATCTCATAAACCAGGTACCGGATGGTACTGCAATTTAAATACACGATACTCAAGGATATAAGTAATACTTTCATCAATTTCAAAACATGTTTCCTAATAATTGCCTCGATAGAAAAAAATGTCAAAAACACCTCTGAAAATAGAGAATTCCTACTTTTTCCGCCAGATTTTAGTGTATTAAAATTTGTTTTTTTTTTCTAAAATATAGATTTTTTAAGTACAATAAATTTCATAGATTATTTTTATACAAAAAAAGCACAGTTAATGCGTACTGAGCCTGTTTACAAAATGTCACATACGCCCTTTCATTCCGAGAAGCGTTAACATCATGTCGCACTATTTACTCCACGGATCTACGTATATTGCTATCATCCTCGCTCATATCGCGGTCAGCCGCGTCGTGCGTCGGACCTGCGTCACTTTTCTCGGCAATCTCAATTAAAATAAAAAATGGGTAAAATTAGAAATAAACGCTTTGGGAGTGCAAAAAAGATGTATAAAAATCGTCAAAACCGCATGATGGCCATAATAAGGCAAGCTATGGCTTCCTTTCTCCATGTATGTATATTTCTTTTATTAATGAAATTATCATATTATGATTGTGAACCCTAACGCAATATAAAAACACTTCAAACATTTTACAAGACGTACTGTACAACTTTAGCTACCTAAAATAATTATTATAAGCAGCATTCAGAATTTTTCCTAATGAATGTATCGTAATTATTTTAGGTGCATCATGATTAATTTATACAGTTTCTGACAATAAGGCACAAAGCTTATGTACATAATTTTTGACTATTCAATCGTCGTTTAAATAGCGCATTGTCAGTAACATCGCTTTGCAATCAAGAGGCTCGAGGATCGAATCTAGCGCGAAGAGATTCTTTTTGGTCAAATTTTAATTTTACGACATAATTCTTACAATAATAATTTTACGTATGTACGTGAAACATTAATAATATAATGTGTCCGGCAGTAAGGCATAAACGATATGTGTGTAATTTTCGACACTTTACTCAATGACTATATAGTGTGTAACTACTGAAGTCGCATCGGAAGTTCGAGTACAGTGGATCGAATCTCACATACTTAGATTCTTTTTGGTGACTTTTTTTATTTGTATTACTATTTATTTGATACGTATTATATTTACGTATAATTAAGTTTTCTGACGCGTATTCAATTTACAATTACAATGCTTGCAAATTTATTAGGTATCTCGAGTTTCCATGTTTTCATATAATTAGAGAGTTTAGTATATCTAATGTGAACATTAAATAGATACTACCTAATCTAGCTACCTGACCACGTTTTTTCGTAGATCTCGGAAAAGTATGTCTTTTACAATGGAAAGGTAAGAAAAACATGAACATGTTGAAATTTTCCTAGTACTTACTTGTTCAAGCCACAGCGTAATAGTAACAGTAGAACAACATTATCAATTTACTACTAAGCTATGTTGAGTAAACACCGTCCTTCTGTGCACTACTATAGAAAAAGGCAGTCTCTCTTTTTTATTTTTAAGGTACGTAATGTGAAATATCAGACAAGTTTTTAATAATAAATATAAGTACAAAAATTCAATAAATGGGTAAAATGAGCAACGACGTGTTACATAATATTTCATGTGCATTTTTTATCGCCAATCATTTTCCCACCCTTATATCACTTATATAGAACCAATAACTCTGTATTACAAAACCCCATGCAGTATGTGCGCGGCAACCTTCTCCATGTAATTTTTTGTTATCTGTCGTTCGATCGGCTAAAAGCTTTTTCAGACTCGATTTTACACGCCTAGCATCAGACCAAAGAAAATTCATAACACAAAAACTATTGTAATATAGGATAATATTACTGTAATATTGGAATGTAATCCATCAAAGCATGCGTTATTGCAAACATAAAAATATTTTAATTTTTTAATTTATTTCGGTATTTTTCAGATGTTCAAATTTCAGTCAAAGTGATCTTACCTTTCCAACAGGAATTTGGAAAGTCAAAGCAACTCAGGTCCTTATATTTGTACTTTATTTCGACCAAAGATGTGCTTTTTAACCGACTTCCAAAAAGGAGGAGGTTCTCAATTCGTCTGTTTTTTTTAATGTTTGTTACCTCAGATCTCTTGACTGGGTGAACTGATTTTGAAAATTCTTTTTTTGTTTGAAAGCTGATGCTTGTCGTTTGGTCCCATTTTAAATTTCATCAAGATCAGTCAAGCCGTTTTGGAGTTACACTAAAAAGATTAAAAAATTTTTTTTAACAAAACATGGAACCGACTTCAACACCCAAAAGTGTGAAATAACTTGTCGAAGTCGGTACCATGCGCACAATATTGTGATAATAGGTACTTTTGAAGCATCATGGTACCGACATCAACAAGTTATTTCACACTTTTGGATGTTGAAGTCGGTTCCATTTTTTGTTAATTTTTTTTTTTTTAGTGAGTTTCTCTCCTTCGTCCATTGCCGCGAGACTAGCGAATAAACTCACAATGTAACTTGAGTTGCCAAGCCAACTAATAACAAGGTAATCTTGTTTGTAATGTGTGTAATGTTTTCCGCCAGATTTCACTAGACGTTTTTAGCTTACGGTAATGAGAAGAAAGCGCCAAAAACCCTAGAAATATTCAAGACTTAGCACCAAATGCGCCAAAACAGCAACACAGTGAGTGAATGATCGGTGTCGGTGGCAGTTTTTTTTATGGTGGGACCAGCGCGGCGCGGGGTACGGTCTGTTGTTGTAGATTTTGCAGCGCCGGAGTTAACTTGTATGCAGCTTACGAATGAATTTTAAACTCAGATTTGTTTCAATCAATTGCTTATACTTCAATCAATCCGGATTCCCCTGACACAAGTGTCCGGATTTTACCCCGACACTGTTTAAAAACCCCTACCAGACGCCCCCCGGACGCCCTCTAAACTAGGGCAAATCCGGGGAAACCCGGTCGGATGGCAGCCCTACTCTCATAGAATGTCTGATTTTATGTCGCACTCCGGTGCATCTTCGAAACAAAATCTATCTATACAAGTACATACATCAATTGACGGCACGGGTGTCGTTTACAAACATATACGTATCTTTCGTAATCTTTGACAAATACAGGTAATAACAGTAATACCACGGTTTTATAATCGATATGTAATATTGTGGTATTACGTACGAATAGTAATACAAATACACTCGAGAGCAATGAATCCGGGTCACTTAAAGAATCCTAAAAATCTCGGAAACTAAAAATGCTAGGTTAATGCAATAAATTGTATTTAATAGACAATGTAATACTCCTTAAATGAAGGTATTAAAACTTCTTAGTTATTGTAAAGTTATATCATAAAAAAATCAAATTTGAAAAAGGGCCACTTTCGAAGATGGAACTACGAAATTACAGCATTTGGTTTTGCTTTTGTTTGTAATCTGTCATTTATGTGGGTACATAAACCATGTTGATAGTGCTCTATATTCATTATTCAAGCTGAAATTATGTCGCTTACGCCTGAAGAATGCACCAGAATACTTACAATGCTGAAAACCGGCCGGAGTCAGCGCGATACAGCCAGGACTGTCGGTGTGTCGCTGTCAACAGTACAAAGAGTTCTCCGACGTTACGAAGAAACTGGTTCTAACCTACGCAGACCAGGAACGGGCAGAACCAGGTGTACCACAGCACGAGAAGACCGATACTTGGTGAACACCATGCTTCGAAATCGCTTTCTCACAGGAACTGAACTCACCAATCAGTTTCGACGCCTCGGAGGAAGTAACCCAAGTGCATGGACAGTAAGACGTCGGCTTGCTGAATCTAACTTAAAACCCCTTAGACCTGCAAACGGCCCTAAACTGGAGCGTGGGCATCGTATTTCGAGACTAAGATATGCCCAGAGCCACGTAAATTGGAGTATTGAAGATTGGTCAAAAGTTATGTTCTCCGACGAATCAAAATTTATGCTCTACAAGCACGATGGAAGACACAGAGTGTATCGAAGACCAGGGGAAAGATTCAAGCAAGCATGCATCGAAGAAAAAGTAGCCTACGTTGGTGGGTCTGTACTTGTGTGGGCCGGAATTTCTTCTGAAAGTCGCACAGAGCTGGTGATCATAGAAAACGGCTCTTTAACTAGCGTAAGATATGTGGAAGAAATCCTCAATGATCACGTTGGTCCATTTATGGTCAATTTAGGTGAGGATGCTATATTTATGCATGACAATGCCCGACCTCATACAGGTAGGATTGTGAATGACTACCTTCAAGAGATGAACATTACTCGTATGGAGTGGCCAGCGCGCAGCCCGGATATCAACCCGATCGAGCATGCTTGGGACGAGCTAGGCAGATGCGTAAAACAACGAAACCCTCCCCCAATCACGCTTCGTGAGCTCAAAATTGCTCTCACAGAGGAATGGGAGAATATTCCCCAAAATCGTATAAGGAACTTGGTGTACAGCATGCCAAACCGCGAAAACGCAGTAATGGAAGCACGAGGAGGCAATACGAAGTATTAAAATTCAAGAAAATCGTAATAAAGTTCAAAAATTTCATGTTTCCTATTTTTGTTTTAAGGAGAGATCAGCAGTTTTTTTCTTTATGTAATTTTGTGTTAATAAAATGTATGGTGACTCATATTTTTTTTACTTTCATTAAAGGAGTATTACATTGTCTATTAAATACAATTTATTGCATTAACCTATCATTTTTAGTTTCCGAGATTTTTAACATTCTTTAAGTGACCCGGATTCATTGCTCTCGAGTGTAGTAATAAAATTATCAAACAAAATACTTATCTTTCTCCTTGGGTGATCTCAATAATGGTATTATTTTGTTAGAAGTTTTGTTGTTCCACCCATCTACACAATAGCATCCACGAGATGTATTTATTATATTATTATTAACAAATTGAAACAATAACTGTACCTACCTACTACATTCTCCATGTGATTTTTGTTAGTGAAATCTTAATAGTAGTGACACGACGACTTGTAGTAATAACACGAGCAGGTACCCTTGATTGTTAGCGGAACCAAGAATAAACTACGCTATTTGATAACTATAGAATACTTGGAACCGACGCCAACACCCAAAAGTGTGAAATAACTTGTTCAAGTCGGTACCAGGATAGCTCAAAAGTACCTAATATCACAATATTGTGCACGTGGTACTAGTGTTGGACTTCGACAAGTTAATTCACACTTTTAGGTGATGAAGTCTTCTTTTTATGACCCTTGCTACTTACGGGATCGATTTTCATTCATTGTCAACGACTTTATCATCAAGATAAGTAAATATTTTTCAGTTATTGGAGTGTATGTCAAAAACGGCTCGACCGATTTTGATGAAATTTAAATGGAACCAAACAACAAGTATCAGCTTTCAAACAATAAACGATTTTTTTAAATCGATTCACCCAGTCAAATGTTCTGAGGCAACAAACATATAAGAAAAACAGACGATTTAAGAACCTCCTCCTTTTTTTGAAGTCAGTTAAAAATACCCAATAGTATAACCCGCTATTTGTATTTTGATCTGGGGTAAAAAAGCTTTTTTATGATTTTCTATGTAAATTTTACACGATATACTTGTTTTTGTAATAAATAAACCATCTTTTCTCTAACAGCTTACGCCTTGCATCAAAGTAGATACATAGTTCATGTTCATTAAAACTATAGTTCATGTTCATTAAAAATTGGTAATAATCAAGACTAAACTTGTACTACTGTAGGTATGGTAAATTCATTAACTGTGTCACACTATGATATTTACAGCATACAATCAACTAATGGTTGGTATCATGTATGCGTACTAGATGGCGCTTCAGCACACATCACATTCGTGTGTGACAAGATAGTTTCTACTAGTTCTACTAGAGGGCGCTCTAAATTTTTAATCAAATAAAATATTACCGTTGACTTGCGGACGTGGCGCCATGTACACCGCGAAGTAAACACGCGAGGAGAAGTGGGGACAAAATCTAACATCTGTTTTTAGAATTCTGCCCCTTAAATAATGATACGTAACTTTGTACACAACTACTCTTGACAAACGTACTTATGTAATTGTCCATCTGAGCAACATTAAACTGGTACGTTTGATTAAAATTATGAATAAACAAATTTTTGTACTATTGAAATGATATGGCTATAAGTAAAGCTTATTTAATCGTTATATCGAGGAAAACTTAACTAAACTAAAGATAGAAGATTAATAATAATTGAAACGAAATTTTTTTCCCATTAAACTAAATTGGTTATGTCACGGAGAAAATAAAAAGCAAAAGCTACTCTTGAAATTATACGTCGAAGTTAATAAACTTTTGTCAACAAAATATAGCTTGTTAGAAATTAACGTATGCGGAGCGTGCCTAGTCATTCTTAAATAAGTTAAGCATTATTTGCTGCGGTCACTACATCGCGGCTTCACAGACCGCTAGTATCGTTTTAGGCCGTCATTGGTCCCAGTATAGTATAGTCTCAGGATGATACCTAGTGTATAAAGCACGGTGCTAGGGCATTTTGCGGATGTTCACCTGACTAGCACCCATGCACCTTCATAGAGAAATATGTCACCAAGCATTACAATCAGCAGTACAATTATCATTATACTGTTAGTCACTGAAGAGATTTGTTATTTCTGGGGTGGTATCTATAAGTCAAATCTACTTCCACTAGGAAGAGTTCAGAGGGCTATGTTAAAAGTATCTACTTTTAGGCTATTTCTTTATCCAACTGTTGAGCTGTATCAAGAGTGTGAAGTTTTGACTGTGCGTCAACTTTTTATACATATTTCAAACAATATTGGATCATCACTCCAGACTTCCCCTGGAATCAATTCAAAATGCATTCTCTAAAAGACGAAAAGACATAGTTTGTCAGCCAAAAAAGGTAAATTTTCGTTAAATATTTTACGTATTTTCTTAGCTATATCTTTCTATATAATAAAATAAATATTCCCTTTCTATATATAATACAATACAATACAATACAAAAATTCTTTATTGTTTACCAAATTAGAAGTAAATAACACTTATTAAGACTAATTTTCTATGGTAGTACAATGGGCGGTCTTATCGCTATGAAGCGATTTCTTCCAGACAACCTTTGGATGGACAGAAACTAAGGAAGAGGTGGACGGTGGTGAACAATAAATTATGTTTAGATAATTAAATTCAGATACATAAATCTAATATATGATAAATGATGATAAATATATAATATATATGCATATATATGAATATATATATCAAATATACTTACTTATTGACGCTATATATATATATAACATAAACAAATAATTACAATGTTATATACTGGATAAGTAGTGATTTTTTAACATTACTTTAAAAATTCCAAGAGATTTAGCACGTCTAATCTCGAGTGGCAAAGCATTCCATAGTCGTGCAGCTTGTACTGTGAAGGACTTATTGTAGTACTGAGAGCTATGAGGGGTAATTTTAAGTTGGAGAGTGTTGCAAGAGCGAAGAGACAGATCATGGGTCAGATGGAGAAACACAAAACACTTTTTCAAGTTAAGGCTACTACAGAATGGTTAAAGGGATATGATTATGATGGGACAGAAGCACTGTTCTATATTCTTAAATAATAAGCAATATAAAACTTCCATCGTTTTTCTTTTTTCAATTAAGTAGGGAAGGGAATGCCTGATATTCATGACACGGGGAAACCTAGTTTGAATATCAGCTATAAGTTACTAGCTTACCTAACATTTTTTGTAACTTGCATCAAGATTTAATGTAAAAGACGTCTTTAGTTTTCATTCATATAATGTATCTAAATTAAGTATTCTTTTGCAAATAAATATTTATCTTATCTTATCTATCATCCATATCAATTAGATCAGCTTGCTGTCACCACAACAAATTGTTTTCATTGGAACTTCTCAAACATGCAAAGTTGTAGTTATTTATACCGAAAACTTGGAAGTAGACAAAAATATTGTAGCCAATTTTGAGCGTTTCCACTAAGCAATTTAAATAAAAGATTTCAAACAGGATAGAGTTATAAATCATGCTATCTACAATACTTGAAATTGGATTGAAAGGCAAAAATAAGCTGCGGGATAGTTGAGCAAGAGGAGACATAATAAAAAGTTTAAAGAAATTTATTCTCATAAAGACTACACAGTCACTTACATGAGAACAAGAACATAGCATATTTCTTACTATCGTTCGTTTATACTAATACAAGTACTCATTTAACGTATAAAAATGCAGGTAGGCAACACATCAACGCCTTGTTTATAAGAGATCATTGTTGACGACGTGTTGAGCTAGTCGCGATTTAAATACGTTAAATGAGCTTACATTTTTTATGTTTGGCGGTAATCAGTACTAATCAGTACTAATATTATATATGCGAAAGTAACTCTGTCTGTCTGTTACGCTTTCACGCCAAAACTACTGGACAGATTTGAATGAAATTTGGTATGGAAATAGTTTGAGACCCGGGAAAAAACATAGGATAGTTTTTATCCAACTGCGCAAAAAGAGGTTAATGTTTTGCGCGATAACCGACATACGCGCGGGCGGAGCCGCGCTCGGAAAGCTAGTTTATTATAATGTTGTGCAACTTCGTACGTAATCATTTTTCTTCCACAATTTGTTCTTATCTTGGGTAGCACTAGAAAACTTGCTCGGCGAGTACTTCACTTTGTGATCTGTTTTACCTTCGTAAAGGATACATTAGTATGGATTGTGCTTTTCAATATTTTTCTGACAAGTATGCATTTGTTAAAAATATATAATTGTTTTTAACATTCATTATTTTAGTTTCTTTGAATATTTTGGAAGTGGGTGTTAAGTAATGGTAGTGGAATAGAGTTTTTATAAGTTTGTTCTGTAGAATTTGTAGATTACCTAGTTTTGTTTTGCAAGCACTGCCCCAAATTAAAATTAGGTACAGTAGATGAGGTTTGACAAGGGAGTTATAGATAGTGTAGCGGATTTGACGTGGAATACAACGGACGATGCGTCGAAAATAATAACCAATATATCAGTATTCAAACAGTAAGTCAATTGAAAGCAGGCTGAATTGCTATACTTCTAACACAATTTACTTGCAGGCTTTCCTTTGTACCATTCATCACAGAATAAAACGTACGTACGCAACTGTGAGAGTTCTACGTTGAATATTATAGGATACCATTGCAACCAACGGCCACAATAAACTTGCAAGATCATTTTTAATATGTTGAAGTGAATATATGATATGTTCTGTTATACCCATAATTATTAATAAGTTAATATAGAACCTAAGACTGGGGATAAGTCAATAGATCCATCAGCAGTCTCGTTCTGACCGCGAAACGAGCCACATATTTTCTACATAAAGCTACAAAATTGGTTTTTATTCAATATCGTATTTCTAAATCTTGCCTTTTTATAAAAGGCTTTTGCCATTTCACAGTTCATCATATTATGACAAGCCATGATGCTCCCAGTACGATTTGAACCAAGGACCTTGCGTTCAGCAGATGATGGTCAACGTCCACTGCTATAGCTATGTTATCGACGCTTCAAAAATCAATCATTGAATCAAAAATAAATGTGTTAAAAATGATTTTTGCATATAAATGTCAGGAACGTAAAAGTCCTCTTTCGAAAATAGTCAGTGATTTTTTCCCTATTGGAAAAAAAACAACTCTAATAAAAGTATATAATCTAATAATTTACTAAACTAAATTATTGAAAAGCTTGTATAGTAATTCTACATTTTTAGCTACAGATGATTGTTTTCCATCTATCCAAATAACTGAAGATAAGTCTAATTCGGCTTTTATGTTTACTTCAGTCCAGCTCGTAGCATAAAGTAAGAGGAATTGTCATCCTGTTTCATGATACTGATCGGAAAACATGGGTACTTCAGAAATTATCCAATAATATTATTTTATTGGATTAAATACTACGAATTGCAGGTTACCACTTAACATCAGGTGGGCCTAGTGTATGTTCCGTCTCAAATATATAAAGAAAGTGAAGTTAAGCAAATATTTTTTTCTGTCAGTTGATTGTAATTCAAAAACTACTCAACCGATGGCAATGAAATAGCAGCAGAGTTTATTTCGTTTTACTATGTCTGTAAAACGAAATAAGCTAAGCTATAATAATATAGAATATACATTTATTTATTTATCTTGGTTACCTACATAAAAAGATATTGACCCTGATTTCGACATATTATACGACTTTAATCGGTTTAAACATCACAGATGTTATAACACCTGGTAAGAGAATAACTACTATGCCAAGTACTGTGGGGCAAGGTAAAATGTGGGAATAAGAAAAAGTTAATTATATGAAATGTCACAAAACACGATTTAGGTTGTAAATATACTGCACACTTCTTACAAATTGAATTAGTTATATTTTTGCAAACTTTGCAAGTCAATTGAATTTTCTTGTATTCAACGAAGACTAGGAGTGGGACAAGGTCCACGCTTATCAGTTTTCTTGTTGGTCTCTAATAAAACCCTTGAACTAACTCTCCGTAAAGTGAGATGTTCATACTCATCTCCATTTTTCCTATAAAGTTTCCAAGCATTCTTTGCGAACTATTACAATTGAGGGGAAAATTACTACTTTATCACGAATAGAAGTTCGGTAAAAACCTATATTTTGGTCGGATCTATTCACACCTCCCATGTTCTTATTACATTTATTTATAATAGCAGGCTGATCCATCAGGATATATTACTTCTGCTGTTGAGAAATTATTTCGCCGTATGTAGTGCTCGGCGCTATCTAGGTACATTGTGGTGCTAGTACCTTGAAAGTCATTGAGAGTTAAATCTCCAGAAACTGATTTCCATTGATTTATAATGCTGTTTCTCGGCGTCGTTTTAGTTTTATATCGACAGAAATCCATTGCTGCGACAATACGCTATTGCAAATACAAAAGTTTGTAGACCACTATTAGATTTATAGAACAAGATTTTTTTTTATAATGGCTGCTTTGGAGGAAGTCTACAGTGATGAGGCAATGGTCCCATACGATAGTGATCATAGCTTCAAACAATTTATACGCGACAAGCCAATAAGGTGGGGGTATAAGTTTCCAGTCTCGTTTTGAAAGGTTGGACCATATCATTGAATACAAGGAAATTTAATTGACTTGCAAAGTTTGTAAAATAAACTAATATCATTTGTAAGAAGTGTATTGTTTATATACACCCTAAAGCGTGGTTTGTGGCTTATCATACTCCAGTTTATATTTCTAGAATATATAAATAAAAACATTTCCCGGCTTTCCCAGATGTCAATGATTTTTTTTCATAATTTCCCCGAATCTTAAGAGCCATAAGTAACTACATACTAACATATTGTAAACATCTAATATGATAAATATTTTCAGGGTTATCTGGGTAAGAACACCCTTCTATTTGCATCGGGGGTTAAAAAAATCCCGATTTGTGAAGCTTTCATAGAACTATGTTTAAAAAAAAAATTTCGAGCGAAAAGAAATCTACTTAACTAGGGTTTTTTATCGCAAAATTTTAGCAGAATCTTACAAAATAATATAATTATTATGTTTTTAATTATTCAGCATAAAGGAACAATCCCTTATAAGAAGGAAAGACTAAGGCCTAGTTATAGGACACCAACCTTAGTAGGTCATATGTATTTCTAAGAAAACTTCGATGCTCTCGTAAAATAGCTTGCTTAGTCGTTCTTAACCGATCAACTAAGTTATGCAACTTCCGCTGAGGTCTTGATTTGGCTGGATGACCAGTCATGATATTCAGTACTACAGAATGCTTCCATGCTTCAAAAGGCACTTTAAGCCGTCGTCCCAATTGTTTTCTTTGTCTTAGAAAATCAGTTGTTATAGCATGTAGTAAGTAGGGCATTTTGCGAATGCCCACCTGGATATTTATCACACTCAAAAGGCTAGTATATCGGCTATAAAAACAAAATAAGCTCTTAAATTCCTACTTCTTACAAAAGCTACAATACGATGCTACGCATCTCGTAGCATCTCGTAACCGCTACGGGCTTATACAGTTATTGCCAGTGCAAACCGAGCGCTCCAGGGCTTAGTGGATATCATAGTACGAGGAAAAGAATAAAAATAAATAAATGTCTATTTATTCAATTCCACATTCAACATCAAACGAAAAGCTACTAAACTGAGTTTGTGTATTTGACTTAAATGTGGAATATACTTATTATTTTGTAAGTCACTTGTTGCCAATTTCATAAGTTAATGCAAATTTAAAATAAATATCTGTTTCTGAGCAAACGCCGAGGTCTCATTATCATTACAGACACAAACAGAGACTGTTTTGATAATATTAATTTTGAATCATGAATTCATTGCCTTCATTTAAATTTGTGGTTAAATATAATACACTTTTGATCTCATATCTTTATGGTAGATTTATAAATCGACATAAAATAGGCAGATAACTCATTATTAAAACACCATAATAACAAAAATTAACCTATTACTTAAACATAACTTAAAAACATGTGTACCAATAGATGGTCTTTGTTCATCGCTCAGAGCAGAGCGATAAGACCCACTGCTCTTCTTACCAGACCTTCCAGAGAACCCATCAATGAAAGATATGCTAAGTATATTGGATAGGGTTACTTAATGTTACTAATTTACTAAAAATATTAGCAATTATGTTAATAATATATGTACATATAGCTAAACTATAATAAAATATTTTAAAGAGGAAAGATTTTATTGTTTGTTTGCATTGAGTACGCTCTGAAACTACTAGACCGATTTGAAAGATTGTCTCACAATAAGAATCTTACATTATCTCTGATGAACATAGGCGATAGAATATTTATGGCAGAATCCTCTCATCAAAACTGGAGATTCTGAGAGATCAATCATTTCATTGAGCGGCGTTCTTAGGGGACGTCTGCCGGTTCAAGTACCTTTATATAAATCACGCACTAATAAATAATTTTAAGTATTTTTTTGCTTTAGGCAAATTGTGAAGCATATGCGATGTTATAGGTTAAGTAAAAAAACCGCTGCTACTGTTATTATATATTTGTAGTAATTTAACCCCTTTTATAGAACAAAAATTAGGGCAATAAACAAGAAACAAGTTTTGTGTACCCAGTTTTTCCTTTTCACAAAAACATCGAAGCGTGGCAGTCAAAGGAATGCCTATTTAAAATGACTGTAATTGCCTTTGTACGTAACCACTTGGATATCGCTCACGGACTATAAATAACTTGAAAAAGAACTTATTTGAAAATCTGAGGTGAGGATCTCGCTGTTTCGAATTCTGTGATAAGTAGATGCTTGCGACACAACTCGTTTTGCTTTTTCGTATTACCTAAAAGCTTTTCAAAGAAATAAATAATTATTCCATAAAAAAAGCAAAATTACTTTTTTTTCTAACCTACGATGAAAGTATGAATGGTAAACGAAAACGGATTAATTCAAAATTTCGGTAAGCCTCAAACTAAATAAAAATTAAGTATGGAAATAAAAATTTAAATTAAAAAGGTACATTGTGTAATATGTTTACAATGTACCTTTTTGTACATTGTGTACAATGTACCTTTTTGTATAAGTTATTTAAATTGTGTATAAGTACATGGTGGCGAAAAATGGAAGAAATAGAATTAAAGTTAAATTTTTCATTCAAGTCAGTATTGGTAGTACAACTGAAATGCCAAATTACTGACATGTAGTCAGTCAGCGACAACTAAGGGTTACGGTCGTTACATCCCGTAATTTATTTTTAAATAATTTTTGTTATTCCCTTTGAAGGATGGCCTTTATTTATTACCCTCGAATGTGGACGGCGGCCATGGCATAGTGATACAAGATTCCACAACACTACGAGGAAGAAAGTATAGTCCGCGCGCCGTGAAGAGCCTCCTTTTTAAAATACTATACACAATTCAGAACTTTATATGAGCTTTAACTTCTATAAAGAAACTACTAATCTACGTTCAATACAAATGACTATAAGGTCTAATATTAGTTCAATTCTAATATAAGTCTAATGAACAGTTTCCATGTGATCCAAAATAGGGTCTCATTAAGAGCTACATCTTTTGTCTTTAGCTAGGCTAAAGCTAGGTTTTAGCTAGGATTTTTAAGATTTTGACAGCTTGAACTGTCATTTTGATAGGTGTCATGGATATAATAAATATTCAAGCAATACCTTCAAAATAGGGGCTTGTTTGGAGTCCATTTTATATTTAACGTAAAATCAAACTTGAAAGTACACAACTGAACTGTCACTTCAACAGCTGTCGTAATGATCATGACGTATGTCCTAAATCAAACCAACATTGGTTCAGAGAAACCCTCAAGCGCTGACTCCTAATTCACATTATATGATCCTGGAGATGACAAAATTAAGAAAATTATTTGAAAATGTGCCAAATTTCATGCAGAAGTGGATTTTTACCTATAATTAAAATATTTTATAATAAATCAAAATCATGTGTAAGTGTCTCAGACATGTACTGTTATACTAATTACGTTAGTAGCATTGTTAGTTGTCAAGATCAAATGACCTATGGGTTGGCGCTAACGCTAGAGCCAACGTTTGGACACAATTTTGTCAAATCGATACATTGATCCTACTAAACATACTTTGGCATAATATCACGAAAATGTTTATTTTAATGCGTGATAGGTTAGCCATTGACCACTATCTTACCTGATGGTAAGTAATAATGTGGTCGGAGGTGTTGTTCAGGCTAACCTAGAATTACTGGCTCTCAAGGACAGCTGCCGGCACACACTTAGGTGCTTGGCGACGGATTTTCTACTTGAGGGTGGTAGCTAGCCAGGCGGACATTCGCAAACTGCCCTACCACCATGCTATATCGACTGCTCTCCCAAGACAACAACCGGGGCCGACGGCTTAACGTGCATGAGCGCTTCAAATTATCAATATATATATTATAATATTTGTTATAATTTTAACACGTTTTAGTAAAAACAAAAGAAATGAAATGTTCCTAATTTATACGTGTGCGGCGTCTGCAAAGTAAGCATCCACTCTCTCAAGATATATGGTCTTGACTAACCGCTATTCGTGGAAATCATTCATTCATTCAACAGTCGTCCATTCGGCCTTTAATCTTTCTCCCATATCAAATTTGTCAATTACGTAAATAGAAAAATCGCTAAGCTCGCAAGCAAATATTCCTACGCTGTGTGAAAAAAACAAGTAATTTCAAGATTTTGTGAACCTCATTATATTACTATCAGTTATTGAGTAATTACGTATGTAAGTAATTAAATAACTCGATGAATTTAGAAGTGTTTCCTAATTCGTGAAGCTGTCGTGAATCTGGACTCGTATATAATAATCTAGTTAAGTTGGGAGTCTTCAGTTTCCACGATATCTTAGAGCAAGTCTTAATTAACAATTTCGTCTGCCATCATTCGCGCGGGAGAAGTGCGTTAATTAAACTTTGACTTGATAATATTTCGCTTTCGGAATCAACAAATTTTTTTCAAGAAACAAGATGAAAGCTGGTTAAATTGCCAAAACAAAGGCATCAAGACAATTTAACCGGCATTCGTCCTGTTTCTTGAAAAAAATAGTCATATGGTTTTAGAAATAAGGCGGGGAGGCTAGTTGTCCAGCCTCCCTCAAGCCGCAAAACTAACGATATGAATCTAAAATGTATTACTTACAAAACTTTTTTATTTCTATTGTTGACGTATCATGAATATTGTAATGTTTAACATACAAATATCCTAGTAAGGAAATGTAAATAAATAATATTCCTATCCATAACTAGGGTGTTTGTTACTCATAAAAAATTGTCATGTATTGTTTAGCGGAATAAGGGCCCGTTTCAGAATGTCCTAATAAAGTTTCGGGTTGCTATGCAACACATAAAATTACTGAATGATAATAATGACAATTTACATGCAGGTTTTTTTTTTTTTTTTTAGGCCTAATAGGTTAGCCTTTGACCACTATCTCACCTGATGGTAAGTGATGATGTGGTCGAAGATGTTGTACAGACTAACCTAGAATTTCTGGCTCTCAAGGACAGCTGCCGGAACACACCGTTAGGTGCTTGGCGACAGATTTTCAACTTGAGGGTGGTAGCTAGCCAGGCGGGCATTCGCAAAGTGCCCTACTGTAACGACTGCCATCCTAAGACAACAACCGGGACCGACGGCTTGACGTGCCCTCCGAAGCACGGAAGCGCTCAGTAGTAATGTCACCAGCGGTCACCCATCCAACTCCTGACCGCGGCGGACGTTGCTTAACTTTGCTGATCGATTCAGAATGGCTAAGCAAACTTCGCTACGAGCGCTTCAAAAACAAACATACAAACTTTAACCGATTTATAGGCTAAATCCATGACTGTGAAACGCAAAGATAGTGTTTTATTTTTTAAACATGTTCTGGTTAGTAAAACCGGAACTTACTCGAACATTCTGAAACAGGCCCTAAATGTACCAGAATATTTTGACATTTATAACCAAACCATTCTAATAAATATACCTTTATTCTGTTTTGCTGGACTAAAATATTTTTATATCTAGTAATGTTGTGCAAATATTTTTTCTCCGTGTACCTGTATGACCTACTTACGCTCTATATATTTTTCATGAACCCAGGGTTCCAGTTAAAAGGCAGGTGTGGCACTTGATCCATTGCGCTGACATATTGCAAAAGGTTATTAGATCACATGCGATGTTTAAATATATCCTATGGGTCACCAAGATATAGGCCCAGCTTAGTTTGGGGCCCGCTGCCTATCTGAATTTAGAACATACGTACATAATATATTTAAGTATATTCTGAAATTGTATTGTAGTCCTTTAATTTAACTGTTTTTACTTTATGTTGTATGTATATGTTACTCTCAATGGGATAGATGCAAAAGACTTGGTTTTGGTTCTAATTTTAATGTTTACCATAATATATCATAATACCATATGCATTATGATATGTTACATATACATATAACTTATAACGTTTGTACATAATTTATGATTATTGTAATTTTGAATAATTAATTAAAAAAGAAGAAAGAAGTATTGCTAATTATTGTAGTGTTGCCCTCTCACATATTTGTTTACCTAATTATTTTTAATATAATCGATTAGTTTTAATTTATAAACATATTATCTAATCAGTGATGTAAATGCTCACCCCGCAAATTGGCTACACGTTTAGTCAAGGAAGGAATGGCTCCTCATCTCCCTTCCTGTCATTCATTCTAACTGTACATCGTTTTTATCTCAATAAATAAGTGAAATTTAATTCGAGGTGATGCTGTTGTTTGTTGCTGTATGGAGTTCAATACAAAGAATACTTATGGCATGGTGGTAGGGCATTTAGCGAAGCCTGGCTAGCTACCACCCTGAAGTAGAAAATCTCTGTCGCCAAGCACCTAATGGTGTGTTCCAGCAGCTGTCCATGAGAGCCGTAATTCTATGTTAGCTTGAATAATATCTTCGATGACATCACCACTTAGCATCAGATGAGATAGTGGACAAAGGCTAGCCTATCAGGTATAAAATAACAGAATGACTTGAGTTAAGGCATAAAGCTACGGTGCCGGTTGGATCAATTTGTGCTTATCTACAACTATAAGAACAAATAAAGTATCAAAAAAAACCCATGATAATACAGGAGAATGGGTTTCTTGATTGCAGTCTAATTATGCTCATCGTATAAAATGAAATGTCAATTATTAAATAATCTGTTACTGTTTCTTCGAACTCCAAACGTATCCGGGCTTAACTAATCCTATTCAGTTCCGTGGCTTTTATCAACGATACAAAACCCTTTACACCTCGTTGGTTTCTACACAGAATGTCAAACAAACAACGTGGAACAAAGCCACATCAATATGGCTCGGAAATCAAATACAACAGATCAAATTGGAATAGTCGTAGGTCCTAGTTTTATATGAATTGAAATAAAAAATATCAATGCGTGTCTTATGAGATGTACTGATAAAATAGGCAGACTACATAGATGATGTGGTAAATGGCTACGTATGATTATTACGGTAAAAGCTGATGACAATAGCGGTTTTTATTAATTACACGACGGCCCAAATCCTGACAACTCTCTTAAGTACTAAGAGAGTAGTACTAAGAGAGTTGTCAGGAATCCTGACAACTCTCTTAGTCATACAGTGTATAGGAAACCCACCCATACAGATAAATATCTCAATGGTAACTCCCATCACCATCCATGTCAGTTGGCTACCGTAGGCAAATCTTTGTTACAGAGAGCACATGGCATCTGCGACACTGACCATCTCAAGGAGGAGCTTCAGCATGTAAAACAAGTACTGCGAAGCAATAATCACAAGCTCCCACGAATGCGTCACAGAAGCCGGCCCAAGCCTTCCACAGTTGAGCGACAACCTGCCATCTTACCTTACATCAAGGGTGTCACGGTCAAAATTGGTAATATCTTAAGACGAGCTTCAATAAAAACTTACTTCAAGCCGCACAAGAAGATTCACCAATTTTTAAGACCTGTTAAGTGCAATATTCCCTTACAAGATGCAAGTGTTTACAAACTTGATTGTGAATGTGGGCTGTCATACATTGGGCAAACAAAGAGGAGCGTTGGTATCCGAGTAAAAGAACACATTGCTGACATGAAGAACAGACGCTCAACCAAGTCTGCGGTTTGTGAACATGCCCAGGACAAACCCAACCACTACATTCGGTTCGACAAACCACAAATCCTCGCTAGAGAGACCCGGTTTATGCCAAGAATGTTACGCGAGGCTATTGAAATCAAAAAGTACCCAAATTTCAATAGGGATGGTGGTTGGCAAGTACCACCTGCTTGGGATCCTGTTATCAAATTAATTAAATCCCAAGTCCGACATAAATCTGCAAGACCTCTGGACACTGTGAGCGAATACTGCGTGAATAGGGAACGTTATGATTAATATAAAAATTTCTGACGGTAGACCAAATAATTTCTTAATAACTCATGTGACAAATAAAATCAATTAGTCACCCCGTGACCACGATCACTGCAAAGTGTTTGAAACGTCGGGATAAAATAATGAAAATTACGAGTATACGCGATTTAAACCGTTTAAAGTTGTTTAATTACAATTTGTAAATGTGATTAGCAAACTTAGCACGTGGTAGTGCTTGTATATTGAGAAACTATTTGATTTTATTATATTATATCTAAGGGGTAAACGTAATTTTTACATTGTTTGTATAAGGGTATTTTTTCGGAATCTAGTGAATCTAATGAAAATATTGCCACAAACGAGTTTTCACCTTTACTGCACAATTCAACTACGCAGTTAACAGATTACTGATACTGTAAAAAAAAAGCACCATGAAAGTTATACATATAATGTTTGACATTTTTAACATGTACAATGTATAACATTTTTAGGTATAACCAAGAAAGTCATTCTAATTTGAGAAATGTATTACAAACACTTTTTGCTTTTAAGTAAAATTGTTGTCGAATTCTCTGATGCGCCATAGTCAATTTCGTTAATTTTTGTCCACGACCAATGAAACGAAACAGAGCGGTATATGCGTTGGGATTAGAGATTTGTTGTATGTAATGTACTAAACCGATTTCGATTTTTGCATTGAATAGCTATCATTTTAGAGCATATTTGCAAACAAGTTGTACGTCTATTTACCACCAGGGAAACTGAGGCAGCTAGAATACTCGGCACGTAAGCTTCTCAGAACGATTGACTGAAATAGGACAAAATCGAGTCAAAACGAATACCATAATGGGGGATCGATACTACAGCTGTAGAAGTGACAGTTCAGGTGGTACTTTACAGTTTTTATTTCACATTTACGATATAATAGACCCAAAATACGGGGTGTCTGTCATAATTGAAATGCATAAATGTGCATCTCAAAAACTATTGTAATTAGACTACTTGTTTTTTTACAGAAGTTATAGGGATCTTCATTTCTGATACAGACAACTTAAAGGATACATCTGTCACACTTAAAGAAGCTCTGTCTCAGGAACAAATGATTCTGGACTACTGGTCCATTGATAGCTTTCATTGCCGAGTGATTGTAGAGTGACAGCTGCGTAAGAATTAATAGGCCTTTCATACATCTCAAAACCTGTTAAACGTAGATGAATAGGTTCCTTACAGAAGTAAAAGCTCTAATTGGGCCCTTCATTTTATATTCTAAGTGAAATTGCATTTGTAATCCTTTACTTGTATGTACTCTTTGTTGTATCTTAATCTTTTAAATAAATGATTACTTACTTACTTACTTCATTTATGATGCATACTATTTTCACGTGACATTGTGGAATCTTCTCCCACTACACCGCAACTATCGTCCACATTTGAGGGTATAGTATATAATAATAATAATTATAATAATCTTTATTTTTTCCTTCCACAATAGTTTCTATAACTAAATAATGATAATGATGGAATTACTCATTACAAGAAATGTCTTGGGAAGGAACAGGAGCCCAAACTAGGTTGATCCTGTGCTATGGCCCCCCACCTCGAGCCTTTTTACTTAATATTAGTTTATACAGAATCTATTACGTAGGTACTAAAAGATATTAAAACTTTTACATACTAGAATACTTGTGAAAGCTTTTTAATATAATATTGAATACTAAAACTAAAAACTTGGTTAGTAGATTTCTTATAACTAAAAATGTGGTAGATACACTTCCCGCGTATCCGTAACCAGCATCTCAAAACTTACATGATATAGATAGCAACGCGTGGCTATTCCACAAAGACCAGGTATTTTTTTAATGTTGAAAGTCGATAGTAACGAAGTTTACTGTACTTGATGTACTCTTTAAGAAATTAAAAATTAAAAGCAAAATTTAATATTTTTTTCAATTAATAAGGATAAATAAAAATTTCAGTAAGCCCCCGACTAAAATTAAGTGATTAACGTAAAATAAAAATAAAATGCCTTGTAAAAATGGTTGATAAATTCATAATATATATACACTCGAGAGCAATGAATCCGGGTCACTTAAAGAATGTTAAAAATCTCGGAAACTAAAAATGATAGGTTAATGCAATAAATTGTATTTAATAGACAATGTAATACTCCTTAAATGAAAGTAAAAAAAATATGAGTCACCATACATTTTATTAACACAAAATTACATAAAGAAAAAAACTGCTGATCTCTCCTTAAAACAAAAATAGGAAACATGAAATTTTTGAACTTTATTACGATTTTCTTGAATTTTAATACTTCGTATTGCCTCCTCGTGCTTCCATTACTGCGTTTACGCGGTTTGGCATGCTGTACACCAAGTTCCTTATACGATTTTGGGGAATATTCTCCCATTCCTCTGTGAGAGCAATTTTGAGCTCACGAAGCGTGATTGGGGGAGGGTTTCGTTGTTTTACGCATCTGCCTAGCTCGTCCCAAGCATGCTCGATCGGGTTGATATCCGGGCTGCGCGCTGGCCACTCCATACGAGTAATGTTCATCTCTTGAAGGTAGTCATTCACAATCCTACCTGTATGAGGTCGGGCATTGTCATGCATAAATATAGCATCCTCACCTAAATTGACCATAAATGGACCAACGTGATCATTGAGGATTTCTTCCACATATCTTACGCTAGTTAAAGAGCCGTTTTCTATGATCACCAGCTCTGTGCGACTTTCAGAAGAAATTCCGGCCCACACAAGTACAGACCCACCACCGTAAGCTACTTTTTCTTCGATGCATGCTTGCTTGAATCTTTCCCCTGGTCTTCGATACACTCTGTGTCTTCCATCGTGCTTGTAGAGCATAAATTTTGATTCGTCGGAGAACATAACTTTTGATCAATCTTCAATACTCCAATTTACGTGGCTCTGGGCATATCTTAGTCTCGAAATACGATGCCCACGCTCCAGTTTAGGGCCGTTTGCAGGTCTAAGGGGTTTTAAGTTAGATTCAGCAAGCCGACGTCTTACTGTCCATGCACTTGGGTTACTTCCTCCGAGGCGTCGAAACTGATTGGTGAGTTCAGTTCCTGTGAGAAAGCGATTTCGAAGCATGGTGTTCACCAAGTATCGGTCTTCTCGTGCTGTGGTACACCTGGTTCTGCCCGTTCCTGGTCTGCGTAGGTTAGAACCAGTTTCTTCGTAACGTCGGAGAACTCTTTGTACTGTTGACAGCGACACACCGACAGTCCTGGCTGTATCGCGCTGACTCCGGCCGGTTTCCAGCATTGTAAGTATTCTGGTGCATTCTTCAGGCGTAAGCGACATAATTTCAGCTTGAATAATGAATATAGAGCACTATCAACATGGTTTATGTACCCACATAAATGACAGATTACAAACAAAAGCAAAACCAAATGCTGTAATTTGGTAGTTCCATCTTCGAAAGTGGCCCTTTTTCAAATTTGATTTTTTTATGATATAACTTTACAATAACTAAGAAGTTTTAATACCTTCATTTAAGGAGTATTACATTGTCTATTAAATACAATTTATTGCATTAACCTAGCATTTTTAGTTTCCGAGATTTTTAGGATTCTTTAAGTGACCCGGATTCATTGCTCTCGAGTGTATTATTCACCAACCCAAGAAATGGCGATAATATTTTGAAAACGGCAAAATTGCAATACCCACTGAACTTGAAAACTTCACTGTATTAGGAACTTGAAAACTTCATTATTTATTAGGTAACACGTTTGTTAACAGGGGTCTGACTGATTTACAAACAGAAAGCAATTCCGTAACTACTAGTAGTTTTTCGCGACTTTTTCTCAGTCGGTCCAGTAGATACTTTGATCCTTGAAAATGACCATTATTTTTCTAAAATCTGTAAATGCAGTTCAGAATATTTTAAAATTTTATGCATAGTCTCCTGAAAAAGCTTTCCTGTAACTATAACGGTTAAGCTACCTGCCCTTACTGTCCCGTCTCAAAAATTTATCCTGAATATTATTAATGACAAACACAAGAAATCGAGATCAAAATGCAAAACTATATCACTGAACTTGAAAACTTCAAATGTTATATTATTTCATAGGTACCTAACACGTTTGTTAACAGAAGTGTGTCAGATTTACAGAAAGCAATTCCGTAACTACGAGTAGCTCTGAGGGGGCAAACACCCGTAAACAAAAGCAATGTACATCTGGTCTAACACAAAGGCTGCACAGTTTGACCTTACTTTCATTGGAGATGAACTTGAAACTCCAAGGGAATGAGTGAAAACTTACAAACGTTGAGCTTGTTTATTGTTTTTGATTTACTATGAAGAGAGGAAATTGCGTTTAGTTCACTTTGTTTATGAAAACAACCAACGGTTGTTTATTAATCATAACCTAGTTTTTTATCACAATCTAACCTCATGGAAAGTGATGATGTGGTAAATAGGCTTAACCTAGAATTGAACTGGCTCTCGAGCGCAGCAGTTAACACACCGTTTGGTGTTTGGCGACAGGTTTTCTACTTGAAGGTGGCTCTCATAGCCAGGCCCCACCACCATGCTGTAACGAAACTACTACCTTAAAAACAACTGGGACCAACGATTATTGGCGAACAAACGGCTTATTGCCAAATTATTTATTCTTGAGGTCGCTAGCGTTCAATACAAGCCATAAGTGGGTATCCAAATAAAGATATTTGTTATTTCATACTTTCAAGACCGGTTTTAGCCGGTTTTAATTATATAAGTGTATGTAAACCATTAGTAACCTCATATATGCACCTGCAGTTCCATGGTGGAGGCCGATGGCCATCACGCACTGAGCTGTCGTCGATGCACGGGAAGGTTTCAACGTCACCATGCTCTCAATGACATAATCCGGAGAGCCTTTGTATCGGTGGATGTGCCGTGTATGCTTGAGCCACCCGGCCTCGGCAGGTCCGATGGCAAGAGACCAGACGGTATGACTTTGGTACCGTGGAAGAATGGAAAGTGCCTCTTGTGGGACGCCACGTGCGTCAACACTGTCGCTCCCAGTCACCTTAGTCGTACTGTCCTTTCTGCAGCGGCTGCAGCCGAGGACGCGGCCACTAAAAAGCGTCACAAGTATGCGGCTTTAGAGGCGCAATACTTGTTTGTACCGTTCGCAGTGGAGACAATGGGCAGCTGGGGCGCAGACGCAAAAAGCTTGGTTTACCAACTAGGGCGCAGATTAAGGGAAAAATCTAATGACTCCCGCTCCGGCTTGTACCTAGTGCAAAGGTTGGCTATCGAAATCCAACGAGGCAATGCAGCCAGCGTTATGGGCACCTTTGCGCCAGGTACAATGAGGAGCGGGTTATTTGATTAACTAATTATATTTTTGACCATGCTGAAAATTTTATTTTGTGTGTTTTTATGTTTAATTTTATAATTTAATATTTATATTTGACTATTTTAATTGACATTTTTCTATATTAGTAACTGGTAATAGGTTTGACAAAGTAAGTATATATTTTTACATGTAAGGTGCAAATGAACAATAATAACTCACAAGATGAAAATATTTGTGTTTGCAATATGTGTCAGCTGGTCACGATCAAATAAACATGACCTTGGCTATTCCAACAATTTGTTATATACATACATGTTATGAAATGAATTTAAGAGAACTTTACATTTAGAATTACTATACAAGCGTTTGTTCAGTCAAAACTCCACTCAAATGACTTCTAGGTGATTCGCAACAGGTCCAGTTCACTTATGGATCAATTCGCAAATGGTCCCCTACGCTAATGGTCCCCTACGCTAATGGTCCACTTTCTATTGGTTCAATTTTCAAATGGTCTGTTTCGTAAATGAACCACCATTTACTTCCGCTTAGTTACACTTTGACATACTGACGAGTAGTGCTATTTACTATAGGCATTTGCTATGAACAAGACACCTATTTCTCATTCAGAAATTCTAAAAACTGCGAAACTTCGAAATACTGCAAGGAACATTGTTTATTGCTAAACAACTTTAAACGGTTTAAATCACATATATTTATACAACGAAATAATGTAATCTTATTTTTCGTGATTATTATAACGAGTAAATAGGCAATTATGATAAGAAAGAGTAGGTAGGCCTTTAGACACGGTAATGTTATCTATACAGTATCTTAACTCGGCTCTGTCGTTGAAATAACTACCTACAGCCGCGCTGTACGTAAACATGCGATAGGGCTACCCGCGTCCAGTATTTTAATTACATTTGACTACTTTGTGTTTCGATTTAGTTTTTTGATTGTAAATATTTTTTTTTATATAAACAAATAAAATTCTTTGTGAAATGAACAGGAAGTGTTCACTAAAAATACGTGTTGTTTTTTGACTTGTAGGTAGATTTAATTAAAAAACCATGTTAATAGTTGAATAAATAATCAGTCTTAAAAATTTGCGACCGAAAAATATTTGTGAGACGTACGCTTTATTACGTATACGTATGATTTATTATTAAATTTTAAAGTATAAAAAATCCGCATTTTAATATATAGCTTATAACAACCACTCGTGTCAATCACTTTCCTTTACTCTATTCACTTTTTTTATTAATCGAGGCATATTTTTTTTCGGGGATTAAAGGAAATACTTGTCCATTAAAAAGACACACATTATGTACCGTCAACTATGTAGACTATAAAATAGTTTTACTTACTAGAAAGTATAATTATTTTATAAGTATTACCTTTCAGTTTCCAGGTTATCTAAGAAAAGTTATCTCTGGATGCGTTTTTGACGAATTCATGCAACTAAAACAGCACAATATATCCTATTCGTCATATTATATATGTAATATGCATAAACTTAGTTTTAGTGCAAATATCGCGCGTTTATTGTTAAAAAAATAACACATCGTCCATTCGTCACTGCGGCACAGACGCGACTGTCTGCGTACCGAGCGCAGGCCGAGATCGAGGCGCGTAGGTATAACTCGCGTTTCTTCCGTTTCTATGAAGTTGAAATACTGTATAGATAACATTACCGTGCTTTCAGTGAAGAATTGTAATCGTGTAAAGGTGCCCTTGTGGTTATAAAACCGGTTACAAATCGGTCCAGCACCCAAAAAGACACTCTGGATTTATTACAAGAAAATGTCTTTATGCATAGAATGTCGAAACGAATAGAAATTAAGTTATTGTCTGTCAATCTGAGCTAGCATGAGAGATATTTCGCACACGAAACATTTTGTCGATGTCACTTTTTAAGATCGATATTTATAAAGAGAAAAAGCTTTAAGCGAGATTTAAAAAATAGAAGTACTTACTAAGTTGTAATTGTTTAAAAACATCTAAGATTAGTCTCATTACATCAATTCGTATTTTTCATAACAATAATAAGTTTTGCTTATGGACCATCTTTCTAAAAAAAGTTTTCATAGATTATATCGACCGGCAGTTATTCTAAAACTCAATGCAAAACTAAATTGAAAATAATAACGCACATGCAGAAGTTGGTACGATTAATCAGAGAAATATTTTTTCTTCACACGACATGACTGAAATCTACGACAGGAAATTCTGTATCGTGGCATGCATGTTCAATTTTCGCAATTGAGGACACAAATATATTTTTCAATAAACTATTTCGAGAAAAAGAAGGATCTATCATTAATGTGCGCAAGCTGGCCCGTGTGAGATCTTCGCTCCAAACGGTTTCCGAGATGCAGTTATAAATGTTTTTTAAAATTTTACCGACTTTAGACATAAAATATGCATTAAGGATAACACAATATCAGATCTTACTCAAATTTAAATGGGAACACATGACAAACACCAACTTTCGAATATAAATAAAAACATCAAAATCGGTACACCCTCTAAAGAGATATGAGGTAACACGCAAAAAAAAGAGTCGAATTGAAAACCTCCTCCTTTTTTAAAGTCGGTTAAAAATAGTTTTGCATAGAAATAACAGCACGGTTAACCCTATCTGTAATAATTTAACTAAAAGCCTCGTTTCTACCCATTCGCACAGCAAAAAGGCCATTCAGTCCCTGCGGCTTAGTTGGTAATTAAATAACTCCAGCACTAATTCTGCACTGCAGTATGGACTACTCCGCACATAGACCAAGTTAAACTTTTCTTAAATAAATCATACCTTATTTTAACAAAAAATGGAACCGATTTTTAACACTGAAAATAATAAAATTACTTGTTAAAGTAGGCCCCATGTAGATTCAAAACACTCTGAGATCACATTTTGATGGTCCTACTTCAACAAGTAATTTCATACTTTTCAGATTTAGAAGTAGGATCCATTTTTTGTTAAAAAAACATTTTCACCCTTTTTAGTGATAATTACTGGATAAACGATCGATTTTTACTCACTTACAATACTGGTCAACGTCGACAAACCTTGCGACTATCAAGTTATCTAGATACCTATGTCAAGCATTTTTCAGTTAGTTGTGTGTAACTTAAGAACAACTTGACTGATTTTGATAAAATTTGTATGGGACTACCTCAGAGGAATGACCTTTTCAATAAAACAATTATCAAAATTGGACTACTGTGTAAAAAGTTAAGCGTGGTTAAATATAAATAAAAATTTGAGAACCTCCTAAATTTTGGGAAGTCGATTGATAAAATTTGATGTTTCCGTGCATAAGGTCGGTTCTATTAAGCCTGCACCGAGGCAGCGATACGTAATTGTGGTTCGTTTGATCCCTTGCTGTATCTTTATTTTTTAATTTTGAGTTATGTTATTAAATTATTATATTTAAGCATTTTTTGGAAACACGATTACTTAAAATTTTCTCTCTAGAAAGTAAATCCAAAGTTACATCTAAAAAAACGGTCAAATGCGTGTCGGGCCACGCACAATGTAGGGTTCCGTAGTAGCCCGTTATCATAATATAGAACGATTCTGAAGTTCTTTATTCTACTCCACGTGTTTCACTCACTTTTTGAGACATAGTTATAAAGTTTTATGTGCCTGTAATTATACTGGGTCTCAAGGACTGATGCCGGAACACACCGTTAGGTGCTTGGCGAGAGATTTTCTACCTGAAGGGGGTTGCTAGCCAGGCGGGCATTCGCAAAATGCCCTTACACCATGCGGTGAAGCTCAATCCCGCGGCAGGATTCGAACCATGGACCTCATAAGTATTCTTATTTATAGTAATTATTGTGAGAACAATTTCAGTGACCACAAATTAAGTAAAAAAAAATTGTGAGTAAGGCATAGGTTGAAAGTACAAGTTATTTAACCATTTAAATAAGTCCTATTCATAGATTGCTGTTTTGTCTGTGTCTAGATATATAAGTGTTTATTCGTAGTTTTTGTTTCTAGTTAACTTTATTCTCGGCGAATATCTTAACCTGAGTTCAGAAATTCACTGAAAATCTGTTCATGGTTGCACCTTAACAGGTGTGCCCATAACTCAAACTGAGTGCTTTATATGTTGTATATTGTTTGTAACAAGTTGTATGTCATTTAATTTATTTTGTGTAGCAATAAATAATTATTCAATTTTATTCTAAAATTGTTGATGTATATATATATATATATATATATATATATGAAAGAAAAATATAGGTATACAATTATAAATGCAAGTAAGCTTAAAAAAGGGCTATAATACTATATAGCTAGTCTGGCTAAAGACTTTTCTTTTTTTCAACGAATCAAAAACAATTATTTTGAAATAGGAACGCGTTTATTATTTTAACTCCCGTATCCCACTCGCATATTTTTCGTGTTCATTATCAAATTACAATATGGAATGGGGTGTTAATGAAAATATAATTGCATTGATCGCCTTGCACAAAGTGGGTTTGGAGCCGTCGGTCATATTCCAGACACTTCAAAAGCTTGGTATCAGCCGTATGTTCGTATATCGTAATATCAACAGATACAACAACACTTCCCCTGTCAAAGACCATCTGTCAAAAGATCAGGGCAGCCGCGTGCATTCTAACAGAACTACTACAAAGGCTGTTAATGCTGTTAAAACCATAATGTGTCGACAACCCATTAGGAAGCAAAAATATTATGATAACTCAACAATAATCTTATTGCGAGAAATGAAGATTCCCACTAGGAAAATATCGCGTATTATAAAACAAGACCTGAAGTTTGGTCCTTATGGTCGATATACACGATCAAAATGCCCTCTGTCGCGATACGCAGGTGAAGGGCAGTAAAATATTATTTTCACCGATGAAAAAACTATTGAAGAGGCCTACAAACAGCCAAATGATAAAGTGCACGCTCACAGTTCTAAAGAAGCTGCTCAAGTGGTTGGACAGGTACAACGTGGTCGTAATCCTGCGTCAGTGAACATTTGGTGGGGCGTATCTAACCAAGGCGTCACAAAGTCATTCTGGCCCTCATCTAGCCTAGTCCTCAACCCCCAAAAGCCCAATCACAAGTGTACAAATGAAGGCCAGTTTTAGAGTACATGGCTTATTGTAAATGACACGCTGACATTGAGTCTTTTATAAAATCTCTGAAGCAAGCAGTGGCGAAATTTCTCATGAAAACAGAGTGTTAACCCATAGATTTATGGCCAGACAGGTAAAGGTGGCCGTTTCAAATAGAATATTGCTTTTATTTTTTGTCAGTTTTAGTAATATTACATAACTTCATTAAAAATTGCATTTTCATTTGTAACTTATAACTTATTTTTAAATTTATTTTTAACTAATGGCCGGACTAGGACTAGACTAGGTTAGCAGTTAAACATATTATATGGCTTCCAGTCTTGTGTTTGTGGGACCAGAAAATACTTCTTGTGTACGGTACGGCGAGTATGAAGTCCAAATACTTATGGTATTAATTTATTTATTTAAGATTACATTTTCAATGCGAGTATTTACTCTTGAAAAACAACCAACTACTTCATATTAGTCGCTTAAAAGGATTTATTCTTAGGATTTTATATTTGGTACAAAATTATCCAACACCCAAGTTTAACGACTATAACTGCGCAACCAATAAAGTTATCTAAACTGCTATACTTTTACTTTAAAGTTCATGAACTGCACAATTATCATGAATTTTTTCAGATTTTTCAAGCCAGCAGTTTAGCTTTTAGAGGGGGGGGGACGCCCTGCTGGAACAAAAATGTGCACTTTAAAGTTTAATATTTCGTAAATGGAGCATTTAATCGAAAAACAGTCTTTGCAACCCCTAAATCATTTTAAAATACCTATTCAACGACTTTTTATACGACTGATTAGACGACAAAAAAAAATTTCATCCCCACTTCACATGTATGGGAGCTATCCTAAAAAAAAATATTTTAGAAAATTTTATTTTACCACTTTGTTGGCGTGGTTGATTTACATACCCGTACCAAATTTCAGTTTTCTAGCACTAACGGTCTCTGAGCAAAACCTCGGACAGACGGACAGACAGACGGACATGACGAAACTATAAGGGTTCCTTGTCAGGACTACGGAACCCTAAAAACGAAATAAACCCTAAGTACGGCGTAAAAACTTAAAGTAGAGTCATCCGTATTTGAAAAATAAAATAACAACATGTTTTATATAACGTATACATATAAATTTTTTCAAATAGGGATTTGTTTTTATTATACGAAGGAAATACTCAAATTCACGCATGTTCCGCCCATTTTAGTCAAAGCCGCGTTGCTTTGTCCCCATCCGCTTTTGTAATTCTTCGGCAGTCGGACGGGGACGGATGCTGTTGGCGTGCCTTACTTACGCACACATACGCGGCTCGACTAAAAAGCTCGGTGCGCCCTTAAGAGCCCCTATTCCAGCAAAGCCATTTTACAGCCGTTTTCTCAAGGCTGTTGCAGGTAAAGTATAAAAGTTTTTGTTTTTTAAATGATGCAGGAAGAAAGTTTATTGTTTTTTTAATGGAGTGCATTAACCAAAACAATAAAAAAAACAACTGAAATCCGACAAAATTTTTTTTACCAACTCATGTTTTCAAAAATTTCTTCATCAGTGTGACTTCAACAGTCTTTTTATCGAACAAAAATTATTCGTTTTACAGATTGAAAAATATCAGTAAACCAATCATATTACCACTAATGGAGTGCATTAATAACATTTTGATAAATATATGTTAAAACTGAGTAAATAAGGAATTGAAAGGGCACTTTTGGCACAAAAATACCATTCAAATTTCTTGTTATTTCTACAAAATCTGGTATTTTATCATATAAATAAATATGCAATTCATTAGTTGAAGTTTTTATTTAATAGATAATAATATTTTGTCGTTAATTTAGTGAAAAATGTATTTTATACAATTGTTTCAATATGACCTATAAATTACGGAACACAACGCCTTGCATCTTGCATCTCAGTTTGCGCCTAGCGCTCGCGGAGGGAGGACGTATCGCTGCTTGTCCCGCGCCCTACACGTGCCGCAACTACGGTGCGCAATGAAAATTAGCGTGACCGAGTTGTTTTGATCTATGCGTATGCTTTTATTATTGTAAAGGTATTTTTGTTGAGACCATGCCTTTTTCATTATTAACTAGGATTTATTATTTCCTGATCGGAATTGAATTTTTAACCGACTTCCAAAAAAAGGAGGAGATTCTCAATTCGTCTGTATTTTTTAATGTTTTTACCTCAGAACTTTTGAAAGGGTGAACCGATTTTGAGTATTATTTTTTTGTTTGAAATCTGATGCTTGTCGTTTGGTCCTATTTAAATTGCATCAAAATCAGTCAAGTCGTTTTTGCGTTACACTCCAATAACTGAAAAGTATTTACCTATCTTGATGATATAATCATTGACAATCGATATCGTAAGTAGCAAGGGTTACTAAAACTAGTGATCAATTTTTTAACCAAAAAATGGAAGCGACTTTTTGGTTTTTGCCATAGTAAAAAAATGGAACCGACTTCAACACCCAAAAGTGTGAAATAACTTGTCAAAGTCGGTACCATGCGCACAATATTGTGATCATAGGTACTAACTATCATGGTACCGACTTCAACATGTTATTTCACACTTTGGGTGTTGAAGTCGGTTCCATTTTATGGTAAATTTTTTTTTTACTATGGCAAAAACCAAAAAGTTGCGTGGTTGCTATATATAAGAAAAAAGTTTTAAAAAAAAACTTGAAACTAGCTAGAGGCTAAAATGTATTTTTTTCTTATTTGTTCTTTATTTTATTTTATATTAGGTATTAACTTGGCCAAACAGATGGAAACGAAGTAATAAATTTTTACAACAAGTGTCTTTTACACGAAATAATTGGCCATCAAAAAGCACGATCTATGCCTCTCAGAAATAATTTTATTTAAGGCAAGACTATCTAACGGTCTGTACCGTGTACTGATTTGGTTAAAAATGATGTTTATAATAATATAGACGTTATATATTTTATTAAACAATTGGTACCGACCCTGAGTTAGGATTTAAGACTTCTATATTAAACGCACCTTATTTTCTTTCCGTAGCGACCACTAAAGCCGCTCCACCAACGGGGCAGTTATACAAATATAATGAACCAAGATAAGCATGCACAAAGCAGGTATACAAACTGCAAAACTAAGTTATTTGCCTATATACAATGATAGTTAGAAGTACATAATTGAATATAGATACCTACACAGTAGTCCATTGAAATGTTACAATTTAAGACCGAATATTGCATTTCTTAGAGGGCGCAATTTTACTTTTGAGACATATGTGGGTGGTCCATAGAAGCTTAACCTCAAGTTTGTAGGGTCGCCACCCTTGTCCTCCGGCCGCCATCTTGGAAAAAGGGGTGAAAACACTTATTTCGCGATATCTTGGAAACTATGCGTCTTACAAAAAATTCTACAGCATATAATTTGCAAATTATTTTGCCTACAAATATGATTATATAACTTTTTGCCCTAAATTAAAAATTTAAGAAGTTATAACCAAAAAGAGTGAGAAAATTTTCATATATTTTTTTTGCTCTATAACTTTCTTTTTCTCATTTTACAAAAAAGATACCTCAGACCAATCTTGTTGATTATCATTTGAGGAATTTTTTTATGATTTTTTAATTTATTTCATTTAAAACACTTACAGCGCTACAAAGTTGACCAGGTTCATCAATGCTCATGGGAATCCGGTCAAAATGAAATGTTTAAGTAACTTATATTTTTCATATCCTTAAAAAAAACAAATCGTACAACGTCACTTATTCATACCTAACTGTTTTCCTTACCATAGAACTTACCAAATATAACTTACCGAAGGATAGGCAGGTAGAAAAGGTCTGAGTTACCGTTTGGGGACAAAGGAACATCTGCCTGCTACGACTATTATTATTATGCGCAGGCTTAGCTGTTTCTTCTACCTCAGTTTATTCTCTTAGTTGTGCTACATTTTTTTGTTACGTGTAAACGTGTTGAAAATTGTGGATATTATTTTCAGTTTAATCAATTAAACTGCGGGTTTCGGAAAAAACATACTCAAAACATCATCTACAATATTGTTCTGGGGTAATTTTTTTGTAAAATGTATAAAGAAAGTTATAGAGTAAAAAAACATATTTTTGCTTATAACTTCTTTAATATTTAATTTAGGGCACAAAGTTATATACGTACCATATTTATAGGCAAAACAATTTGCTACAAATTATGTCCTAACGAATATTTTGTAAAACGCATAGTTTCTGAGATATTGCAAAATACGTGTTTTCACCCCTTTTTCCAAGATGGCGGCCGGGGAACAAGGGTGGCGACCCCACAAACTTGAGGTCAAGCTTCTTCTAAAGACCCCCATACATGTCTCAAAAATAAAATTGCGTGCTCTAAAAAATGCAAAGCTCATGTAACTTTTCAATGGACTATAGTTATATGTGTGCTAATGTTAGTCAATGAGAGGTTAATTATTAGGTTCATTTAAGTCTACTTTGTATGTAAACTGTAAAGATGCGAAATGAATTTACAAAGTTACATAACATTCCACATTATTTATCAAAAATAAATAACAATTCAAAAAGGATCAAAATGTTTTACTCCATGCGACATCGTCTTTGACCGCTCGATCCTTGAGGCCCTTGGGTACGTTAAATTCGTACTTTCTAAAGCGAACTCCTCCGTAACCGCTGAAGTTGAAGACTTGAAAAAAATATATTTTATAGATGAATTCAAGTACAACATTTGCAACATATGATTTTACGGTATAACTTTTACTATTGCCTTTAAAAAAATTCAAACTACATACTATTTCTTGACTTATATGGCGAACTCCTTCTAAACGGCTACGATTTTTGAAAAATAAATTGTACCATTAAATTTCTAGATTGTTATACTACAATTATAACATAGCATTTGTAAATCCATTGATATTTTCCTAAGAAAATGTCGAATTATTCAGATTCAGAACGCTTGCGGTTCCGAGGTGCTCTGCGCGGACGCGGGCGGCAGTGTTGCGCAAGCGTTGGCACGGGGAGGCTGTGTCGCTCGTAGCTCCGCTCGCGCTTTCGACTGATAACGATCTTGTCTTTGTATTAGTGCATTGACACGCGAGATTCGTAGCTGTGTGCGTGCAATGATTCGCTCGCTGCAGAGGGCCAACTTGATTGCGACGTGAAGTATGCGCGGTGACGCTTTATTATTGGTATTTTGTAGACAAATTTTATTCGAATTGTCTCACATATGAATAGAATCAAAACTTGAAATTGACTATGTTGTGGGTAAATTACAATGGGCGGCCTTATCAATAAGATCAATGAAAAGTTTTATAATATATATACAAAATTAATTAGTTATGTCTATAACGCTCTCATGTTAACTAAAGATAATATATTTTTTTATATTATGGTAAATAGTTTCCGGCTTTAGTAGTTTGTAGGGTACAAAATGGTTCTCTACTACATTTAGAGTTTGTATGGGGCTACATACATCTTTTGGAGTTCTAAGCTTTTCTTGATAATTGTATTAGGTGTTTTGATATAGGTTAATTAATACTACATAAGGATAACGTCTGCCAAGTGAAGATGGATAACGTATCTCGAAAATAGTGAGAGATAGGTAAGGGAGATTAGCACCGTGGGGTGCCGGGTTAGAATTGCACCTCCCCATATAATCCCGTGGGTGTCGTAAGAGGCGATTAAGGGAAAACTACTGGAAGGTGGGCAGCCACGTGGGGTGCCCGGTTAGAATTGCACCTCCCCATATCATCCCGTGGGTGTCGTCAGAAGCGTCTAAGGGAAAACTACTTAAAGGGGGGCAGCAGCGCCTTCTAAAGAACTGCCAACTTACATTGCGATCCCCAAGACGCCTGCCAAGTGTGGGGATTATGGCAAATACCCACTTAAAAAGTGAGGCTGTGTTCAGCAGTGGACGAACTGACTGTTACAGTTACAGTACTGAAAATCGATATATAGGTTTTTCTGGACGTCCCTATTCCAAATTTGGAATTTATTTTTCGATGACGTCTGCCAAGTGAAAAAAGTTAGTCCGATATGGCTGAAAATCGATATCTAGGTTGTGCTGTGCGTCATTATTCCGAATTTGGAATGTATATTCCGATGACGTCTGCCAAGTGAAAAAAGTTACCTAGATTTGGCTGAAATTCAAAATCTAGGTAGTTCTAGACGTCTTTATTCCGAATTTGGAATTTATTTTTCTATGACGTCTGCCAAGTGAAGAAAGTTACTCCGATTTGGCTGAAATTCAAAATCTAGGTAGTTCTAGACGTCTTTATTCCGAATTTGGTATTTATTTTTCGATGACGTCTGCCAATTGAAGAAAGTTACTCCGATTTGGCTGAAATTCAAAATCTAGGTAGTTCTAGACGTCTTTATTCCGAATTTGGTATTTATTTTTCAATGACGTCTGCCAAGTGAAGAAAGTTACTCCGATTTGGCTGAAATTCAAACTCTAAGTAGTTCTGAACGTCTTTATTCCGAATTTTGAACGTATTTTTCTATGACGTCTGCCAAGTGTGGAAAGTTACTCCAATTTGGATGAAATTCAAAATCTAGGTAGTTCTGGACGTCTTTATTCCGAATTTGGAATGTATTTTACGATGACGTCTGCCAAGTAAAAAAAGTTGCTCCGATTTGGCTAATAATCGAAATCAAGATTTTTCTGGACGTCTTTTTTCCAAATTTGAAATTATTTTTTCGACGACATCTGCCAAGTGAAGAAAGTAACTCTGATTTAGCTGAAATTGAAAATCTAGGTTGTTCTGGACATCGTCATTCTGAATTAAGAATTAATTTTTTGAAGACGTCTGCCAGGTGAAAAAAGTTACTCCTATTTGGCTGAAAATCGATATCTAGGTTTTTCTGGACGTTTTTGTTCAATATTTGGCATACATTTTTCGACATCTGCTAGGTGAGGAAAGTCACTCCAATTTGGCTAACATTCAAAATCTAAGTAGTTCTGGACGTTTTTATTCCGAATTTGGAATTTATTTTTCGATGACGTCTGCCATGGGAAGTAAGTTACTCTGAATTGGCTGAAAATCAATATCTAAGTTTTTCTGGACGTCTTTATTCCAAATTAGGAATTTATATTCCGATGACGTCTGCCAAGTGAAAAAGTTTCTCCGATTTTGCTGAAAATCGATATCTAGGTTGTGCTGTGCGTCATTATTCCGAATTTGGAATAATTTTATCTATGTCGTCTGCCAAGTGAAGAAAAATACTCAGAATTGACTAAAAATGGATATCTAGGTTGTTTTAGACGTTATTATTCCAAATTTAGAATTTGTTTACGATGACGTATGCCCAGTAGATAAAGTAACTTCGATTTAGCTGAAAAGATCGATCGTCTAGAACAGTGTCTTTCAATCTTATAGATTTCTCGACCCCCTTACAAGTTCAAAAATTCTGGCGACCCCCATGTTATACAGACAGAGAATTTATAATTTAAATGAGTACGTAGGATAATGACTTGCTTTGACTTTGATACCTTTACTTTTTAGAGAAGAAAATATTTTAACAGCTAAGTCAAAGCATTTTATGCATAACTTAATTTATGATCAACCTCTTTCCAAAGCCAGATATTTAGTTGTTTTCTATCTGTTCAGAAAATTGATAAAAATAATGCATTAGACCACGCTTGTGGTAAGTCCTCACATTCCTTGCAAGATACTAGTATTATACTAGTTGGCATAATTTGCAAGATACACTTTTAGTTCACTTTCCCGAATGTTAATTAATATGTAATACTCTGAATCTGGCAAGTGGATTCTAAATCTTTTCTTGGATAAGTCAACAGAACTGACTGATCTCTCTAAAAATTTAGAAGAATTCTGCATAGATTTAGATGCTGATGGAATGCTTCAAATTGAATTTTGTTCACAAAGATGAATTTTGAAAGAAAGGAAAGCAAAAATATCCAGATCTAGTTAGGGAGAAGCTCTAAAATTATTAGTACCATTCACCACTTCATACCTGTATTCTATTATATCTTTTTAATGGTGGACATTATAACTAAAACGGGAATTAGGAAATGATTTGATTGTTAACGTTTCAAAAATAGTACCTCAATTTGACATTTTTGTAAATTAAACAAGCCCGTGCCTTTTTCCTTCTGCTGGCGACCCCCCGACTAACGCGACGCGACCCCCCTAGGGGTCGCGACCCACAGATTGAAAAACACTGGTCTAGAACAACTTAGATATCGATTTAGGTTGTTCTAGACGTCTTAATTCCAAATCTAGAATTTATTTAACAATGACGTCGGCCAAGTGGAAAAAGTTACTTTGATTTGGCTACAAATCGATATTTATCTTGGTTTTCCTGGACGCTTTTCTATTCGTACTATCGATCTTAATTGTTATTAACTGGTTGTGAAGTGCGTGAATCCCTCTAGGGTGAGTTCCTTATTTATTATTGTTATTTCATAGTGCTGACTAAAACCTATGTAACGTAAACAGCTGTGCTGCCCTTCCGCGCTAGACTGTGAGTTTTAAAATGTGAGTCGCTGGTAACAGTACCACGATCGTGTCGGCGCGGCTTGGCAATGGATCTCGGTAGTGAGTGTTTCGAGCACTCACTACCGAGATCCAGAACTATCAGCTGACGCCAAGACCGCCACATCTGGGACCTGGATCCCGTGTACTATCAGGCCAGTGTCTCCCTCCGGTCTATGTAACTTCAGTAGAACTGTGCGGCTGTGCAACCTGATAAGGCTTGGCCTAATAAACTTTTCAAACCTACTCCCTGAGTTTACCTACCTACCTGCTGGCCGTGGGATGATTAGCAGTTCCCTATCGCCGCAGTACGATAAGAGTAGGAAAATTATGATTACTTATCAAAGACGCACGAATTAACATCAAAATAATATTTTGACTAACCTCGACGTTTCGATCAAGTTGCATTGACCGTGGTCACGAGTAGACTGAAGAAGCGGGTGTCATCGTCTTGAGGAGCGGCGGGAGCGATTTAAATCTACCCCGCTTGGCTTTCGTTAATGTAATTTAGAAACATGAGTTTAGTTCACGAAAGTTTAAAGAAAAGTACTTATAAATCAATTATTCAAATCTCCTAATAAATGAGAAAGTATATCGGTTACCTTTTCACGATGGAACCAATCTTTACAATATAGCTATAGATAAATTGCCCATATTATTATTTCCTAGACAAGAAATTATTCATCTCATATCTCGTACCCGGAAAGTAGTGTTTGTTTGATGCGAGTAGCGGGTGGAAGACTGCTTCCCACCTATGGGCGGGAAAATCTAAAGGTAAATACTTCCTTCTCAAGGGCCGACATGTCCAATAGCACAAACGTTGGCCATTTTGTATTTTTGCGTACGACACAGTCGTCCCTATTCTTATTTTTCAATGTATTTTCGTCATTATACAAATCTTACTTTTATATCGTCGTTTTTAAACGAGTAAACCCGCGTCGGCTATAATCTCATTTATAAGGAGATTTGAATAAACGATTGATTATTATAATTTTCTTACTCTTATTCGATATATCTTAGCATTTTAAAGATGCGTCATCTATCTTTACTTAGCAAACGTCATTGAAAAATGAAATCCAAATGTAGAATAATGACGCCCAGCACAACCTAGATATCGGAGTAACTTTCTTCCCTTGACAGACGCCATTAAAAAAATAAATCTTAATTCGGAATAATGACGCCCAGCACAACCTAGATATCGATTTTCAGCCAAATTGAAGTAGTTTTTCACTCGGCAGACGTCATCGGAAAGTAAATTCCAAATTTGGAATAAGGACGCCCCGAAAAACCTAGATATCGATTTTTAGCCAAATCTTAGTAACTTTTCTCACTAGGCACACGTCATCGAAAAATAAATTCCAAATTTGGAATAAAAACGTCCAGAATAATAATAATAATATAAACAATAATATAAATCTTTATTTAAGCCAATAACACTTTTTCCAAATCTTGTATTGCTGGTGGTCTTCACACTTCGACGTTGAAGTTTGTATCGTTAAGATCTTAATTGATAGCTGTACAGTGCACAGTTGACTTCAGTACAATTTTTCACGCAAAATAGTTATAAACATAAATTTAACTTACAAATTATCCATAAAATAACATCTTGTTCAGTTTCATACATTTTTTTTATAAATTATCCACACAGGTGGTATTTATATTTTAACTAAATTTGTGTTATTTACGTGTTTGTATGTATGATGCTATATGGTGATATATAAACTGAAAAATTCAGGACTTGATTATATAAATATGTTTTAATAAAAGGGCTAAATCTTCTTGCAAAAGTTGTACGGATGACAGGTTATTTTAATTGGAAAACTCGTTTATGTAGCATATTACTAAAATTTGTAGATTTTTCAAAGAGTCTGTGTGCGAACTGAAAACAACCTAGATATCGATTTTCAGCCAAATCGAAGTACATTTTTCACTTGGCAGACGTCAACGTAAAACAAATTCTTAACATGGAATAATAACGTCTACAACAACCTAGATATCAATTTTCAGTCAAACCGTAGCATTTTTCTTCACTTGGCAGATGACATTGAAAAAATAATTCCAAATTCGGAATAATGACTCTCAGCACAGCCTAAATATCGAGTATCAGACAAATCTGAGTAACTTTCTTCACTCGTCAGATGACATTGAAAAATAAAGAAAAGGAATAAAGACGTCCAGAACAACCTAGGTAGGTACACTATACATTTTCATTTGACGACTGATCTCAGTCGCAGTTGCAATTGCGGATACTCACTAGAATCGTACGGTAGGAATATAAAGTGCCATGTTACCGGAGCGCATCGCGCATCTGCATATTCTTTGACCGTTATATTTGTGCAGCGAGCGCGGAACGTATGCGGCGATGCGCGAGTAAAGTAAGCTCGATTAGGTCCAGATGCTCAAGGCCATTGGCGACTCTAATCGCCTTAAGAGAGAACGCTGCGTGCAATTCTCTATACTAACGTATGCCCCTATTTTCCTCCTTGTTATAGGGGCTAAAATCTCTCAAATTGTTTTTAACGGTCTATAATAGCGATAAATATAAATGAAAGTACACTAGATAGTAGTAACCAAACATTGGTATTGGTTGGCTGTATAATGTTATAATATAATAATATGGTTTTCATATTTTTGCCTTTGCAATAACGCATGCTTTGAGGATTACATTACAAATTTACGAGAGGTAAATATATAGACATGTAAAATGGTCAGAGCATGCCCCGGCTATCGTTCCAGTTCGAATCCCGCACATGACTATAATTTTTTTTCTCGTAAATTTGTAATTTGATAATAATAAGAGGATACCCTACCTTACAGACTAGTTTCTAAAACTATATCAAACTATATCTTTTCTAAGCCAGTTAAATGTTGGCACAAATATAACCCAAATTCAAAAATATGAAATAAAACATGTCGACGGCTTATGTGACTGCATATGATAATGTATTAACATGTGATGTGGGTTTGTCTACGGATAAAAATAAATGTACGATAAGATGTATTTTGTGTGATGTGAGAGTTTTAAGTATGTGTGTGCGAAAGAGGCGTTGTTTGATAACGATATGTACATTCCAAGAAGATAATAAAGATAGGATTTATTTCGTAACTTGAATGTTGATTGAAATGTTCGTCGTATGATCCTTAATTGCTATTTTATTTATAGTATATTAATATACGGAGAAACAATGTGATATGTATTATAAAAACATTGTGGTATTACCTTTTTTTTGTTATTGTTGATAGGTAAGCCTTTGACCACAATCTCACCGGATGGTAAGTGATGATGTGGTCGAAGGTGATAGCAGGCTTAACCTAGAATTACTGGCTCTCAAGGACAGCTGCCGGAACACACCGTTAGGTGCTTGGCGACAGATTTTCAACTTGAGGGTGGTCGCTAGCCAGGCGGGCATTCATCCATAGCCAAAGCCACTTTTTTTACTTTTCCATCACTGCTTCAGATGCGGCGCGGCGCGTTTGATGGTGAGCATGCGGCGCAACAGGTCGTGAGCTAATATGAACTATGTACCTCATCGTTGTACATAGTTCAGTCTAATGTAATTGTAAGTGTTTGTAATTGACCTTCATAAGAGCGTCATAGACGCCTAAATTGAATAAATTATTTTGACTTTGACGTACCTACTGAGCAAACGTATAGTAACTTATATTATATACACTAGTATGTCAACCTATACATACCTATTATAATAATTATAACTATTCCACAACATAGTAAAGCAGATTTTTGCGAACGTCCCAAAGAGTGGGTATCATGAGCCAGTCGTATGATACCTACATTCTTACCGTCTAGGCCAAATGACAGCTAAACGTTGACTGTAATCGAATAGGTATCTGCATGGTTAGATATAATATTATTGACATTATGTAATGGAATTTGGTAGTGCTGAACACGTTTCCCCGATTTCTCTCAAGTGGCGGCGTGCGAACTCAATCCAAATACAATTTCCCTTAATTCAGTAAACGCAGCCTCCAGCATTTCACTAAATAAAAGTATATACATACCATATGATAATTAAGAAGAAGATAATTAGAAAAAACATACATGATTTTAATAATGCGATGTATTTTATGCACCCGTCTGTCTTATAAATCTTTTAAAAAAGCACTTGCTCAATCGGTCACTTGGGTTATTCCTCTAGGGACCGTAAAAACTGGCACCTATAATAAGCCGAGGGAAATGTTGCCGAATGCCATTTTATCTATGATATATTTATATGATGGATAACATGACTTGAAAAGTTGCGTACCTTCTACCTTCCAGTTTCAGCGTGAGAACAGGTCGATGTCACCATATATTGTATTTGGAACACAGCAGTCATGCAAAATTTCAACTCGACCGGAAAGTCACCAAAATACTTTTTTTCACAAATCAAGTCAAATAGTTTATTTTACCTTAAATTTAATTTAATTATTGGACAGATCTTAGTATTTATTCAATAAAGTGATTGTAAGGGGTTACCTAGTCGAGCATTGCAAGTAAAAGTAATAAACACAGCAATTGATAATTTAATGGCATTACAATACCAAATTACAATGATATTCGAATAATTTTCTACGAATATTAAAATGAAGATGTTAAAATTAAGAATTTTCTAGTCAGGATGTTTGTTCTACAAGTGTATGTTATAATTATTTGAAACAAAACATTAGTGACACTGCTGGTAAACAGGGTAGAAATACTGGTTCTCACTGCTAGAACATAACAACGGTACGTGCTTGGGTATCTACTTGAGGGTGGTAGCTAGCCAGGCGAGGAATTTCAAAATGCCTAAAACAATGGTGCGATTATAGCAACGTACACTATATAGATTCCCTTCTAAAGTATAATTTTCATAAAAAGTCCTAAACACACTGAAAGGTAGCCGGAAAGTTTTAACGCAGGTCCATTTATGGCCTCGGCGGAATTGGCAAAGTTTCACAGGCCAGCTGATGTGGCCGGACGAGGGTATTTATTAACTCTACATGCAAAAGGCGTTATCTGATGTTTCTATTGAACCTTTTTGCGGAGAAAGCACGGACTCATTTGTCAAAGTCACTAACTTGAACTTGTAAATATATAGTCATGTAATTCTGTAACTCCTAGGAGGAAGTATCTCTACTGTGGAGATGACATTTAAATTCTATTGGTGTGAGACAAGAATGGGAATACGCTTACATTAGTTTGAAAGAGGCAGCATCTGTTTGTTTTGTCTTGCTCGGCGTATGCGATTTCTTTGCTTATTTACAAATTTGTCTGCCACAGTTGCGAAGTATGGCAACTGTTGTACAGTTGCGAAGTTGCCATACTTCGCAACTGTGGCAGACAAATTTGTTTAATGCTTGTTAGTGTCTTTCTTTTCGTGTTAAACAACGATTTTGAATTGTAAATTATAAGTTAAATTCAACGCTGCTGCTTCTACCAAACATGGTGAGTTGCAGTATTCTTGGTTGTAAAAACAGATCTGAACGAAATATGGAACACATTACGTATCATATGTAAGTGCTATTTTTTCATATGTCTTCAACATTCTTTATGCGATTCAAATATGAATTTCTGATCATAACATGAATGTCTGCGTGTTAAATTATTTGTTAATCTTACATATTACAACACAATAATTTCCTGATTTTGAGATTATAATCCACAAAAATTAAGTAGTGTTCTTTTATCTATCTTTCTCGCTGTCCTATGAAGAAATTTGTTCAGAGTGAAAATAGAATGTGAACATAGATCAAAAATTATACTTTTTCGAATTATAGCAATTTTCGGGATACCAGCTCATGACCGACGATTTTCCCATAAAAGTGGGTAATTTTGTATGTACCACTTTTGACCAATTATGTTGTAAAATTAACCCAATTACATGTTGATTTGCAGTTTTCGTAAGGATGCTGCCCTTCATCGTGTATGGATTCGTGCAACTGGACGACAAAATTAATTAAATTAAATATTACAAAATTAACTAATTAGACGAAATTTCGCCACAGATTCCTTAGGACCTAGATTAATATAACTCGGGGCATTGCGATATAACTAATCCACGCGGTTGAGTCTACAGGCGCAAGCTAGTTATCCAATAGTACTAACCAATATCGGTTTAGTTACGTGGGTAAACAGTTATTAGGACCTCTTAATCTAAAAAGTAAGATTTTTGTCCCACGTCCACTAAACCAATATAAAAATTTCGAAAGTTTTCATATTTAAATGACAGACCTTGATGAAATTTGATATCTACATGTAGATAGCTTAGGTTGTAGATACCTTTAAGTAGACTAACATTGAACTATGCTTTAATTCATAATATCAGTTAGTTTTAGAATCATGGTAATTTTCTAAAACTAGCTGACCTGGTTTCTCTGCCATTAAGCCTGCACCGAGGCATCGATACGTAATTGTGGTTCGTTTGATCCCTTGCTGTATCTTTATTTCTTCATTTTGAGCTATTTAATTAATATATATTATATTTAAGGATTCATTCTATAAATCATACACTTTGGAAACACGGTTAGGTACTTAAAATTTTCTCTATAAAATAAAAACAAAGTTACATCTAAAAAACGAAATAAACCCCTAGTACGGCGTAAATACTTAAGGGAGAGTCATCAGTATTTGAATAATAAAAAAACATGTTTTTTATAACGTATACACATTACATTTTTCAAATAGGTATTTGTTTTTACTATACGAAGGAAATACTCAAATTCACACATGTTCCGCCCATTTTAGTCTGAGCTGCGATGCTTTGTCCCTATCCGCTTTAGTAATTCTTCGGCTGTCGCGTCGGATGGGGATGGATGCTGTTGGCGTGCCTTACTTACGCACACATACGTGGCGCGCCTAAAAAGCTCGGTGGGCCCTTAAGGTGGACCGTTCAATCTGTAGCGAGAAATATAGAATTTAACAGTCTTTCTATTTGTTGCGAGATCGAATAACATTTGTAAGTATATGAATCTTTAATTTACTCAAATCGGAGATAATTTTTACAGTATTTTGTTATTGTATATTACATATATGTATCTGATTTCATATAATTCTCTACTAATCCGCAAAAACAGTTAAGAAACAATTACAAATTTGTAAGTTATGATGCCAAAATACTTTAGGGCTTTAGGGTATACTTTCTGGTTTGCGCAATTTAAAAACAATACACGTACTAAAGTTATCCGATCTAGCAACATGTATTAAATTTTGCATTCCCCGCTATAACAAATTGAATGGTCCACCTTAAGCAAGTACCATATAAATTCTATTTTTTTCAGTAGGTGCTGTGGAGGTATCTCACATATATAGTATAGGTAATAGTGTATTCTCGTATATGACACATACAATGAAGTTTTTTATTTGACAAATAAGTAGAGCTGCCTAAATGAATTTTTAGAAATAACACAAAAACACAGCCTGGCGCCGAAAAGCTATTTAGATAAAATTAAACGCATTAAAATAATCTATTCTCTTGATTTTATGACCACTCGAAAACGAGACTCACAAAAAAATGGGTTCAAGGGTTTTTTTGTGAAGCTTGGCAAAGCTGCAAACCGTGGGAAATATAAAAAATACTGTTGCGAGGGTGTTTACTTAACCGATCCTGGAATTGACCTAGCAGAGGACAAATGATCTGTGGCTGTTTATTTTATTACTAGATCAACCAATCGATGACGGTGGAGGTGTTTCTTTACATACAGAGAGGGGAGATAGAAAGTACTGGCTGGGGAAAGACGAACTGAGGAGATGTGGAACATTAACAGATTAGCGCTGGTTTAACGCGGAAGTCAGTTTACAAACTGCAGTAACTTCAGTGTTTTATTATTATTTGATAAATTAACAACTTAAGTTTAAATTCAGTGATATTAGAAGACAATCATTTGGTAACGTTGATAAATCCTATTCTCAACATACTATATAGAGTTAATTCTAGTGATAAATTTAAAATTACACCCAATATATATTCTATGGAATTTCAGAGGGTTTGATGTAATGAAAATTAAATTAAATTGAATAGTCAATTTATTAATGATAGTATTAAATCGTATTACCTTATTGAATACATATATCTTATTTGCTACATACAATTAGTATATTCATGTCAAGGATGTCACTTGTTATGTTGTAAAATATATATATGGGTATGGTTTTATTTTGTAAATAATTGTGTATATTAACATATATTATATGTTTTGTTGATTCTACTGTACTGTGTAATACGACTATAGAGGTTTTTTTTTTTATTTCGCTATTCATTTTTTTTCCTCTTATTAAAGTCTAGGAAATGAATAGCGGATCATGTGATTAATATATATGTGTATTTTTATAGATACATATATATGTAACTTTCACGATTTAAATAATCAAAGAGTGTAGCTTAAATACCACAACAAATTTTAAGATCATTATAATAAAAATTAATATGATCTATATTAAATTTATTTTATTTTATGATTAAGAACCTTTCCAATCAGATAGAATATAATATATATAAAGAATAATTGAATCTAAAGTAAATTAAATGAATATTTGAACTCTAGCTATTGAAATAGTAATCCACACTTAATTAGATCTTGAGATAAATTTATAATTTGTTTTGATAAATAATTTATGATAGTTTACTTAGTTAATAACAGTTAGGATAGTAAAATAATATTTGACTTTAATTATTTAGTATAGCAGAATATGCTGGAGTATAGAGTATTCTTTACCTAATTTAGGATAGTAATATAACATAAATTATTTCATTAGGGCTATAACGTAGCATCTAATCTAGATAGATAGGTCATATAATTTCCAACACAAAGTCCTGCGAGCAGACAGTAAGGGGAGATCGAGTCCAGTTACTGATCCAGTTTCAACAGGGAGTATATTAAAATAAGTACAGTATTACAATTCCACTTAACTCTAAACATCTATATTATATCTTTATTAGGACTATGATAGGGAATAACTACAAAACGATATCTTAGGAGAGCGTGCTTTTTTACAGTCTTATATTTTAAGGCCTATAACAAAAATATGGGACCTAGATTTCACAAGTCATTACATGGTTGTGCCTAGAAGCGGCAGTACAATACGTCACAATACACGTCCTCTCACCTGAACCGACCTATAGATTTCTATGAGCCTGGCCAGGCAAACACAAATTTTGTGTTGAATCACGTGATATTTGAGATATACATAAATCCATGGTTTTAAAAGGGCTAATAAAATATACATATAGCGCTAATTTCGCTATCAGAATCAGAGCAGCTTCGTAGCTGGAGATAGGTTAAATTTTTGGTTGGTTCCGCCCTGAAAACACTTAGGTGTACGCTGAGCCGCGTTTTATTGGTTCCCACGACGCTAATTGGACTGGTTTCTATTGGGGAGATGATTTTTCCTTCCACATAAAATAATGCATTCTTGTATTGAATCCTGCCACTTGCTAAGGATGGTCTAATTAGAAATAACTCTTCCATATATACCTTATGAATCAAACGCATACATTAATATAATTAATTTAATTAATTTACTTGTTGACCTCTCTTAATTAAAGCAAGCCAGGAGGAATATAAAAGTGATTATTTTATGGACATTCAGCCTATGTACTGACATAAAACTTGTGTAAAACATGAGTGATGGTTAACAATCACATTAAGTAAAGCTCTCCTATGATTTCGTATCTCTGAATCAAGTAATCCTTTCTCAATATATCATAACTCTTAACTTAGACGATCACACTAGCCTGTACCACCACAGTGCGTCAATATTTTTTCTGAAAGCTTCATTGTAATTTGGGTAATGTTATGGGACACTGGCAATTCCGCAATATTAGGTATTAATACTCTGCCTCTTTCGGGTATACGCGCATAGCTACTCCACATAGAGATACTTCCTCCTAGTATAACTCAAATTAGCCGACCATGACTACTTGATTCTAGTTCGGACGAGTTTTCACCGCGACTTGGAAGCGTTTCGAAGTGTTTATCATGAACGCAATTCCTAATTTGAATGAAAACTGGTTTCCGTGGGAATTGGAATCACCATGAAAAACAGATTTTTAAGCTCTATAAGGTTCTTTTTTATTCTGTGTTTAAGGTGTCAAAATTATGTTTATCACATAATATGTTTATCACATAATTTTGACTCGCTACTTGCCTCCCACACAAACAGACGACTGGCGTAAGTATGAAAATACCATTCGCATTTTAATATAATTGAATGTAGAAATATTTTCAAGTCTATTAAGATAATGCTTAGGTACTAAAAACCTTTGAAATAGTACCCAAAACTATATAAATGTATCAAATCTAGCAAATAAATGGATCCCAGAAGTTTCATTTGACATAAAAGCCTTTTATTAAAAGCGACACTGCGTCCAACGGAAAAGATATGAACATTTTAGTACTCATTCAAGAGATACGAAATATTAATATGATAACGGAAGTACGCCAAGTTCAATAAAGTTATATATTATATAATACAGTTATATATTGTCTTGCTTAAAAATTAAGTTGAAAAAATAAGTAACTTAACAATTTTATTTTATATTCGCGGCGCTCTTTACAAGAGTAATTAAAAGATACTTAATTAATGTAGGTCAGGTTACTTTTTAAACCCTAGTAGATCTTATTGATAGGTATTTCGCAAGCTTATTTAGTTAAATAAGCTTGCCAAATACCTAATATATAACCTAATTCAATAGAAAAGTTTACTCAATAGTCTGCCTCATTTGTCGAGTGGTGAAAAGCGTCGCTCTGGAATATCAAAGTCCTTGGTCCTATCCGCCGGGTCGGACAGTAATTAGATTGAGTATTTATAACAAAGGAATATTCAATGGCATCTATCTGGACACAGCTTCAGTCTGACAAAAATGTCAAAATATCTTCAGTTACTTTCGTTTAATGGTAAAATAGTTAAACGACACTAACTGCTTGTTAAGCGGTGATTTCTTGTTAATAACGTACGCATCTAAAAGCAGTAGTTTAGCGCAATCGAAACAAAATGATCACTAAGCCGGAGATTATTTTATCGTTTTTTGAATAGTGGTTACTTTGTTCTATTCTGAAAAGTGTATTTATATATACTAAATATTTTTTTCTTTTTAAACGGTAGATAAAGAACGCTATCGTTGTGTCAGTACTCTCTGTTTGTTCTACTAATAGCTTATATACAAAATCAAAATAATAATTTAGTGATTGTTTTGATGTACCTACAACTCTGGAGAAACTTTTTCTGTTAAGTATACGCGTAATCACGCGTAACAAAAATTAAAGAAGTTATTTCTCATTTGTTCTTTCAGTTTACCTTTTTTATGATATAGTGAGAAATGGGACTTAGGAACTCCTCCAGTACCATCGTACGTCGGCACCACTAAGTAAAAAATAAGGGAATAGATAATTGAGTGCAATTAGATGCTAACTTAGTTGTTGCCACTTAGAAGATTGATTTTTAGAATATTAATTTTGAAATAAGAGTAACCGAAGTTATTGCACGGCTTGCCTATTAGAAAAAAAAATTAATCGTACCATTGAAACTAAACTATGCGTATAGTAATGGAATAGCTTCCAAAGATTAAATCTAGTAGTGCGATCACCGTTGAATTGTTTTCGGTTCTCCCTATTTTTTATCCAATATTCCATCAAAGCGGGAATTAACATGAATCGGGTGTTTATTATGACGCGTCGCCGCGGTAGCTTTGCCTAATTTCATCCTTGTTACAAATTCCTTGGATTTCATCAGAAAAATATCTCATTTATACCATAATTTTGCACTCAGTTTGTTATATTCCCCGCATATTTATATTCAGCTCGCGTTTCAAGCCAACTTTATTTGTGTAATTTATGTGAGAGATAATCCTTCACAAAAATATTGTTTCGTAAATTAAATAATTGGCGTTGATGGATGAGCGTTGTTTATGTTTTGTAAAGCTCGTCTGATTGCGGCTGTAATTGAAATCAAGGGCATCAAACACTTAGCTAATGAGTTGATTGCGTTGTTGGTAAGGGCATAAGAGCTTTTATTTAATCTGTGCCATTGGCTTTTACTAAAATTAAAGATTGGACAAGTAATGCCCTGAAATGCCTGAAGAGATAATCTTATTAGCTCTTTAAATATAGAGTAGATACTACATAATAGATTTTTTCTTGTTATTTTTTTGGTTTAAATAAGCAAAACTTGTCTTCATCAGTCGGGGTTTAAATTTCTGAACCGAAGAAACCTTGAACATTTTAGCTCGTTTCTTCAAAGGCACTAGTCAAGTGAGTATGTCATTGTTGACCGAGCAAAGCGAAAGCGAGTAAACACAAATCTGCTGCGGCCAGAATATTAGACTATATATCATTTTTTTATACCTGATAGGCTAGCCTTTGACCATTATCTTACCTGATGGTAAGTGAAGATGTGGTCGAAGATGTTGTTCAGGCTAACTGGCTCTAAAGGTCAGCTGCCGGAACACACCGTTAGGTGATTGGCGACAGATTTTCTACTTGAGGGTGGTAGCCAACCAGGCGGGCATTCATAAAATGCTCTACTACTATACTATAACCACTGCCATCCTAAGACAACAACCGGTACCGACAGCTTAACGTGCCCTCCGAAGCACGGAGGCGCTCAGTAGTAATGTCACTAGCGGTAACCCATCCAATTCATGACCGCGGTTAAGAATGGCTAAGCAAACTCCGCTACGAACGTATCTGATCGAAATAAGCGCTTTTTCAAACACTTAACGATATTTATGATGTCACCGCCTTTCAATATTAAATGTAGCACAAGCACAAAAATAGAATAGAAAAAAGAATAGAAAGAAAATTAAGACTAAATAAATTGAATTTTGTTTTTTTGTAGGTACGTCTAGTCATATCCTACCCATCGTATAAGGACCTCTTCCATAGTTTGTTGTGTGTAGTAAAAGGCAACTATGAAAAAGAACGCACAGTTTACTAACCCGTCGATGTGCGAGGAGTGTTGCGACACATTAGGCGCGCCGCAGTGCTCCTTACTATCGTAATGCCTTGATAGCGTGCATATTACCAATAAAATCATTAACAAGAAACAAGCAAGTTGAAGGTCATAAAAATGAAACCAAAATCTTATATAATACTTTAAGTACGTTGTGATAAAACAAGAGATAAAACCTTGATGTCGCACCTTCCGAGGAACCCAGAGAAATAAACCTCATGCCAAAACAACGACCGTATACTTAGAATGCGATTGATCGTGATGGATCAGTATGGGAAAAAATCTGAAACAGTAAAAGATAGAAAAATATGTTCAAAGGAACCATGTCGTCGATTCAAGAGTTTAGAATTTTAATTTTTGCAATAACGCATGTACTGCGGATTACAATACGTGTTATAACTTGTACTATAGGTGTCGCTCCACTCCCTTACAATGGTTAAAGAACGAGAGGAAAAATTACAGTTATGAGTCATTGTCATGTTAGCTCAGTCGGTCAGAGCATACCCTGGATATTGGGGTGGATGACGTGGGTTCGAATCCCGCATATGACTGTAATTTTTCCTCTCGCTAATTTGTAATTTTGCAGTTTAGAAAACTACTTATTTAGTTTTACAAAAAAGACAATGTGACCCGGGAGTCAAAACTATACATTAATAAGTCTAAATATTATTTATTTTCAAATCTATGTATTGTTAGGATGTCTAAAGAAAATGGTTAAAACAACAAGGAGTGAAAAGCTCGATCATTTCCCACGGAACTATTAAATCGCTCTCTAATGTTTTCTTTTTAGTGATGGAACACACTCGCAGCTCACCTCATGTTAAACGGTGACCTCTGCCTATAAAAGGTGCATTTCCAAGGTCCAGGCATTATATATATGTTCTTCTTACAATATTTAATAAGTTAATTTCATGATTCGCGGTGATAACAATACGGTCAAAAAGCCTTCGAAGTTCCAACAAAGCTTGTAACTCGTTAGAAGCGTACAACATCCCTCCAAAAACCGTTTGTTTTTGTCGAAAACAACCATCAAAAGTTTTACAACCATCTTAATTAAACCTTCATCCAAACGGAGGGTCCATTCTGCTAAATTTATTTTTATCTACGAAAAAGAAATATCATCAGACTTTCATACAAAAAAAAATCAGATTTTTGCAGAAATCAACCCTAAGATGTTGTTAACATTTTACCAATAACCATGTATACTCGTAATGTATGTTTGTTACCAAACATTTTAGTTTGCCTCCTGCGCTGTTGCCTCGTAACTATTGCTGAAATGGTACTTTGAATAGCAGAAGACTATTTCTTATCAGAATAAGACCCCAGTAGCCTCGGCTGAAAGCGGCAAATTGGAATCAAGTCTCAAACATTTTAATGAAAGTCTTTTTAGATAATGGTACTCTGAAAATACAATTATAACTTAAAATGTCCAGCGCGCCATTATTTAGTGGACACCGCGCGGCCGCGATACGAAAAAGCATTAGTTTGATAATTAATAAGTTGTTTTTTCAAATGCTAGTTTAAAATACCTGTAAAATAACTGAAACTAACGTTATTTCGTATGGACGCTGAATTGGTTGAACATACATTTAATTTTATTTCCATGTAAACATATTTTTTTAAATCTTGTTCTAAAATTTACAATCGGCACCCTTCTTCCTTTGAAGCAGTTCTAGTAATGCGAAAAGCAGTAAATAACAAAATCTCACTTTGAGGGAATTACTAGTGTATTCGAAGCCGTCACCACATATTAATAGTTTTATGTATTTAGCGTAGCATTGCTACAAACGGTAGCCGAAGGCAATTATATATGAATAAAAAACACTGTGAATGCCGTTGCAGCGGAAAACTATTGCAACGTGACGTGAATTGGATTTATTTTAAGTTTTGTGATTCGACAAATAGTTCATTAGAAAATTCAAAATATATGTATAAAAAGGCCAAAACTTCAATTATTTTGTATTGATAAAATAGATATCTTCATTGAATGTTTTAATAATTTACACCGAAAACAAACACAGCAGTTCTCGATTTTTAATTATACTATGCCTTTTTGAATTTGAAAACGATATATTACACTTACTGCGAATATCAAAACGGGCTTGGCCGTTGTTGGTAGGTAATTGCTACAAGATCTCACTGAACGATTTATTGATACGACTCATTATTTCAGTACAAGTCTACAATTACAAGAAAACATACTCCCGGCGGCATACGCGACCAGCGGCAGTCGATGGTCTGCTCACCTCGTTATTAATATTTTTGTATACATCAGTATTACTTTGATTGTCTAACTATTATCTGTAGGTACAGCGTAGTGGTTAGAAGTAAATGTATATAGAATTTCCGGAAAGCTACCACAATTAAGAAAAATATTGTATAGATTCAAAGATTCAAAGATTCAAACGTTTATTTGCGTAATTATAGAGTACATAGGATGCTGGTATTAGTGCATGAACATTGTCAATCTCTATAACTTACTATTTAGCATGCAAATTAGTTTTTATACATAACTTGTTTAAGTATGTATAGTTTATACAAAAACTGTTCCTAATAATATACTGAACATTTAGCATCATATACTGAATATTTTAAACATCTCACGCATTATTCGATTTGATTTCATTAGTAAATTAATGAGTTTAAATGTTAATAATATTTCAATACAATTAATACATACAACAGTCACAGAGTTCATTACGCGTCAAAGTTATAAGACATAAATTCATTTAATGTGTAAAAACATTTCATAGTCAATAATTTAAATAATATTTTTTTGAAATAGTTGAAAGGAGCATTTTTAATATTTTTTGGTAAGTGATTAAATAAAACGATTTGAGTGTAGAATGCACTTGTATGATACGATGTAGTTTTAGGATTAGTAGTAACCAGATCGTCCTTATTTCTTAGATTAATGTTATGTAACGAAGACTTTTTCTGATAATATTTACAATTGTGCTTTACAAACACGCAACATTCGTAAATATAAAGAGAGCACAGGGTCATTACTTTTAGGTTTACGAAGTGAGAACGACAGCTCTCAATTTTCTTTATGCCAGTTATGGCTCTGATACATTTTTTCTGAAATATAAAGCATCTATCTTTATCCGTCGAGTTGCCCCAGAACATGAGGCCGTACCTTAAGTTCGAATGTATGTAAGCATGGTATGCAGACATGGTTGTTTGTATCGAAGTCACTTGTCTTAGCTTTCTAAGCGCATATACAAATCTGCTTATTTTATTGTTGACTTGATGTATATGTGCTTTCCAATTACATTCGCGATCGACTACGAGTCCCAGAAATTTATGGTCTTGTACTTCTTTTATTTGTGTGCCATTGACTGTGACATTCAGTGGATGAAGCGTTTTTTGAGGAAATCGAAAGCTTAAGATTTTGGTTTTATCTAAATTGAGCATTAGTTTATTATATTTCATCCACGCATTAATTTTTTGTAAGGTCTTTTCTATTTCGAGTTTAATAGTATATTGGTCGTCAGCAGTAATAATGACTGTACTATCATCTGCAAACAATACTATCTGATGACTTGTGCAATTCGGCAAATTATTAATATAAATAAGGAACAGCAGGGGGCCCAAAATGCTTCCTTGAGGAACACCAGTTTTAATTTTTTTTACTTTAGACTTAAATGTACACATATTTTTTGTTTTTTGGTTAACCCGAGAAATTTCAACATATTGTTTTCTATCTGTTAGGTACGATTTGAGCCAGTTCTGCGCGTTACCCCTAATGCCATTTGTAAATAATTTGTCTAAAAGAATTTTGTGAGAAACGAGGTCAAAAGCCTTGCTCATATCCATAAATATGGCAGACACAAGTTTCTTGCTGTTAAGGCATTCGTATATGGTTTTAAGAAGTTCAAAGGCAGCAATGGATGTTGATTTATTCTTTCTAAATCCACATTGCTCTGATGCTAATATTGAATGTTTATCAAAAAACATTATCAGGCGTGTATGCATAAGTCTTTCAAAGACTTTTGAAATTGTAGGTATAAGTGCTATAGGTCTATAATTTCTTAAGTAGGTACGTTTTCCTTTTTTATGCAAGGGTTTAACAATTGTCAGTTTAAGTTTTTCAGGGAATATACCTTCACTAAAAGATTTATTTACAAGGTGTGTTAGTGGTGCTGCTATTATGTTAACAGCCTCTTTAAGGATACGTGTAGATACACAATCATAACCTACTGAATTTGTGTTTTTTAGTCCTAGTATAGCTTTCTTCACTTCATCTGACGAGGTTGGTCTAAGAAACATTGATTCTGTAATAGACTTGGTTTTGTTATTTATTACATTTATATCACCACCATTATTGCAGTTGTCATCTTTTTCACTTGAGACATTTATGAAGTAATCGTTAAACAGATTTGCTATGTTATTTGGTTTTGTATATATAATATTATTATGTTTTATGCACGTTATGTTACGAGTATTTGGTGTAGAATTAGTGTTTTTGTGAATTATATTCCAAGTGGCTTTAGCTTTATTATTTGAGTTCACTATATGTTTGTCATTACTTATTTTTTGAGATTCAATTATACATTTTTTTAGTAGACGTCTATACTTAATATACTCTTGTTTTTTCTTATTGTTTGATGATTTTCTGTATTGCAGATAGAGACACCGTTTTTGTTTCGTAGATGTCTTTAATCCCTTCGTTAGCCATTTATAGCGCTTTCTGCATACTTTTTTTTTCACGATGGGGAAATATAGATTATAAAATAGTATAATTATATTAAAAAACTCATCAAATGCATTATTACAACAACTTTCCGTATAGACGTTTTCAAATGTGAGTTTACTAAGGGAATCTATGAAATTAACTATGTTACTTTTATTAAATATGCGTTTTTTAACGAAAGTGTAAGGCAATTCTGTCATTTTTGTTGGAGCTGTAAGTATTTGTGCCGTGTGATCTGATAAACCTAAGTCGTAAACATTAGTTTTAGCTTTTATTATATTAGTTGCAATATTATCTATACAGGTCTGGCTTCGATTAGTAATTCGCGTGGGGATTGAATTAATTGAGAGTTTGAAATTGTATGATGACAAAAGATGTTTGAATTCTTTAACTATATTGTTGTTTTCGTTTAAAATGTCAATATTAAAATCACCACAGATAATAATTTGTTTACCCGATTTTTTCATTAAATACTCCAATAATAATAAATATAGCAACATATACACCTACTATTACAGCCAAGACGTCTGTTCGATATGCGAACACTTAAAATATGGAGCTGTGTGGACTGTATAATAATTAATGACGATGACGTGCTGAGCTAACGATCCAAACAAATAGACAAGAGGAAGCAAAGAAATCCACCACGTACCTTTAATACTTCCACGAACCGTCCCCAAGACAGGCTGGCTGGATGAGATTTCTTCTGAGTGATGTCGGTTTTTGAAAGTTCACATAAGCACAACACAAATAGGTATTAATTCTGCACGGCAGTAGTTCAATTCATAGCTCACGGAGCTAACAAAAAGAAACGTTCTTTTGAAGAAGGTACGAAGAATACGACCCACGGGGCTGCTCGACGTAGACTGACAGACGTGTCTCTGTCGTGTCAATTCGTTTCTGTTTCCATCCCAAGTCGAGGGTAGGACGCGAAAAACATCACGGGCAGCGGCAAAAATCATTCACCACCCTCAAATCTAAATGTAAGGATCGAACATACCCCCCACCGAAATCATCGTGATGATTTCAAGTCAATTATTCAGAGGAGGATGTCTATATATAAAGATATTTAATAAAATGGAACGTCCAAAATTATGTGCTACGAGTTAGGGAAATTACTATAAAATATAGATATGATTTGTCAATATAAAATAAATTGTCTGTTCGAAGATAATACAATTAGTTGGTATAAGGCAGAGGGCATACTTTGTTAACTGGCCGCTTTAGGATACCCTTTTGTGTCCTCAGAGTGACGACACGAACCATATTATCAGGACCGGGATGGAGACGCTCCACCCTGCCCAGTGGCCATTGAAGTGGACGACTCAACTCTGACTTTATCAGGACCAAGTCACCCAGCTTAAGATTGGGAGGAGACGTGAACCATTTTGCTCTTTGTTGCAATGTATGCAGGTAGTCATCGGACCATTTCTTCCAAAACGTTTGGGAGATTTTTTGTAAGCACTGCCAACGTGACAGACGGTTCATGGCTACATCATCATAGCTGTATTCTGAGACAGCCAGTAAGCTTTGTCCTATTAAAAAATGACCTGCAGTCAAGGCTTCAAATTCGTTTGGATTATCTGAGAGAGGACAGAGCGGACGCAAATTTAGTATGGCTTCAATTTTGCAAAAGACTGTAGTTAATTCTTCAAACGTGAGCAATCTATCACCTATAACGCCTTCAAGTAATCGTTTCGACGATTTGATACCGCTTTCCCACAGACCACCCATGTTGGGAGCACTCGGAGGGTTAAACTTCCAGTCTATTTGACGCGAGACGCAACCGTCAATGATTGTGTCACTATTGTCGCGGTAAAATTTGCAAACGTCCTTTAGATGTTTGGCAGAGGCGGTAAAATTTGTGCCGCAGTCAGAATGCAAAGATGAACATAATCCGCGACGAGCGACAAATCTATCTAAAGTTGCAAGAAAGCAATCGGCTGATAAATCGCTAAGTACTTCGATGTGTACACATGTTACTGAGAAGCAAATAAAAAGTGCCATGTAGCATTTGTGAATCTTTGCGTTTCGAAGTAGGCTGTTTTTAATGTAAAATGGACCACCTAAGTCACAGCCTACATGATTGAACACTTTGTTAGGTTTTAATCTCTCAATGGGTAGCGTACCCATGCTAGGTTGAACAGCTGTAGGGTTGCATTTGAAACATGTCACACACTTTGACAAGACACTTCGGATCTTGCTACGAGCAGATACGATCCAATATCGTTTGCACAGAATGCCTTGAAGGGTTCGTGGACCAGCGTGTAGGTATATTTTATGAAAGTGCTCTATGAGCAATGTTGTGATGTGACAGCCTTTAGGCAATAAAAGAGGATGTTTAGTGTCATAAGGTAGGTCGGCTTGAGAAATTCTACCCCCCACCCTGAGAAACCCACGGGGATCTACGAAGGGTGACAGTTTACGCAGCGACGGAACGAACTTAGAATTTTGAAGTTTGACAAGTTCATCAGAAAAAGGTTTTTCCTGTATGCATTTTATTATTATGTCATGGGATGCGTTCAATTTTCTAGTTGAAAGAGGGCCGAATGACCGCGCTGGTTTTTGTTGCCGAGAATTATTAACAAATCGCAAACACTACGCTAAGACACGCTGTAGACGACGAAACGTCGAAAACGTTTCAAACGTTTCATTTAAGTCGGCGTCTTTAGCACCACTTTGTGAGGGCATTGAAAAAGTATCGATGTTAGATTTTAACTCTAGAATCTCCGTTTTATCAGTGACGTAGAACGTGCTAATTGGCTACTGGTGAGAGTCGTCAGCCAGCCAAGTGGGACCGTGGAACCAACGCTCGGAGTCCGCTACGAACTGAGCGGAGATTGTGCCGCGTGAACACACGTCGGCCGCGTTGTGCTCGCTCCTCACGTGGTACCAACAGTTCGGAGGAACTACGTCGATCACTTGCGCCACTCGACTAGACACGAATGTTTTTAATTTATATGGTGCCGTTTGCAACCATGCGAGTGCAACAGTGGAGTCGGTCAACGCAGTTACCTCAAAATTTACGTTTTGAATATTTTGTTTCACGAAGAAAACAAGTTTAGATAAGAGTACGGCAGCCATGAGTTCGAGTGTCGGTATGGAAATGGGTTTTATCGGTGCGACCTTGCCTTTGCTGAGAAGCAGTCTAGTTTTTACCTCGCTGTGTTCACCGACACTGCGAATATAGAGGCTCGACGGGTACCCACGGCTAGATGCATCGCAAAATGCAATTAAATGCACTTTGTCGAACTGGGGTGTTAGCATGTGCCTTTCTATGCGAAGATCGGAGAGAGTGGACAGCGAGTTTATGAAGCTAGACCACTTGTCACGTAATTCAGGAGGCAGTTGCTCGTCCCAACCGAGATCTAATTTCCACAAGTCCTGCATTATGCATTTCGCGAGAAAGGTACAAGGGGATAAGAATCCAACAGGGTCAAAAATACTTGCCAACAATTTGAAGACCGACCGTTTTGTGAAAGTACAATCTTTCATGTTGTACTCGAAAGAAAAGCAGTCATGTATGGGTGACCACTTTAACCCTAAAACTTTAATAGGTGAACATAAGCTGTCGTCGCTGAAGTTTATAGCGACGGCTCGGTCGTCGTCAACATTGTTCAGGAACTCAGGTGAGTTACTAGCCCATTTGCGAAGATCAAAACCACCCAGTTTAAGAAGAGCTACGAGCTCCTCCTGTAACCTGCTGGCTTCAGGAACGTCCTGAGTAGACCAGAGAAGATCATCGACATAAAACCCGTTCATGAGTACCTCAGCTGCGCGCGGATATCGCTCGCGCTCATCGCGCGCTAACTGCTGTAACGTGCGGACGGCAATGAATGGAGCACTACGCAAACCATACGTATTGGTTGACAGTTCATAGGTTTGAACTGGTTCTGAAGGTGATTCCCTCCAATAAATATGTTGATAGCAACGGTCGGCTGGGTTAATGAGTACCTGTCTGTACATTTTAGCAATGTCAGCCGTAAAACAGATTTCAAAAAGTCGAAAATTGAATAATATTTTTAAAATATCATGATGCAGTTTGGAACCTGTAAGAAGGGTATCATTTAATGATATACCATTGGACGTGCCGGCTGACCCATCGAATACCACTCTAACTGGGGTTGTGGAACTCGAGATACGTAGTCACGCAGTGGTGAGGTATTACGTACCTACTGGGCTCATCACTAGTGTACTTTTTCATATGGCCTAGTTGTTCATACTCACGCATGAAATCTGCATAGGCCGTATTCAATTTGGGATTTTGAGCGAGACGTCGCTCGAGATTGAGAAACCTACGCATGGCGAGGTTGCATGACTCACCTAGGGGTGTGCGGTTCGGATCTAGTAACAGAGGGGAAACATACCTACCGCTATGGTCACGGTAGTGTTGTTCAGAATAAATATCTTCAGCGAGTTTATCAAGTGGGCTGATAGGGTTGTCACACGGCGGCTCTTCAATTTCCCAAAACGCGCGAAGTTGAGTGTTGATGGTGTCACCATCAGTGGCGTATGACGCTAAGTTAATAGAATTGGCAACATTCGTGATACCGTCGTTTGAAGTACACGGTACTTCTATTCTTCCGCATAAAATGTATCCGAAGATGCTACTTAATGCAATCGGCAAAGAGGAGTTAAATATTATTTTATTTCCATCATATATGTATGGGAATATATCACCCGCTAAAATCATATCGACGGGTGATTTTTTATAGAAGAAGGGGTCCGCCAAAAGTAGGTTATTGAATTTATGGGAGATATTATCTTCTGATATTTCTACTGTAGGCAACTGAGCAGTTAATTCTGACAGTATAATAGCATCAATATCAAATCTAGGATTCTTGCACTGTCTTGGCTTAATAGTGCATGACGTCATCCCAAAAGTTTTAACATTATTTCCAGCTAAACCATAATTATAAGGGCATTTCTGTCGTGCCAACCCTAGCCGTTGTAAACAACTTGTCGATATAAAATGAGATTGAGCTCCGGAATCTATAAGTACTCTGCATGGTTGCTCACATCTGAATGCATCTATGACATTTATTACAGCTGTTCCTAGCAACACAACATAATTCTTATTGTTTACATTTGACAAGCGCGTCATGTTAGAATGCATGCCTACACTCGCGTTATCGGATGTGCACGGAAGGGCCGGCTGCGGAACCGGTTTGCTATTAGACTCGACATGTATTAATGTGTGATGACGCATGGAACATATAAAACATTTGAATTTACTTTTACAATTAGTCGATACGACAATTATCACAGAGTTTTAGGTCTTTAGCACGGCTAAATCACTGAGCGGGTGACAATTCACGGAATTGAGCACACCGGAAAATCATATGATTTTGTCCGCAATGTACACAACCTTGATTAGCGGTACTTTGCGACGTTGACTGTGAATAGGCGCGTCTATTGTTTTGATCGCTGGATCGCCTGTTTACATGTTGATTCACATTATTAAAAGCTACATTTTTATTTGTAACAGTATAATATGTATTCGTAGATTGCGAATGTTCTAATACCTTTACTCGCTTTTGTATATGACTCATTAATTGTTCGTAAGTGGGTATCGCCTTTTGGTCGATGCTCATTTCGAATGAATTTTTTGTATTAGCGTCTAGGGCTCGCAAAGCTATGTGACAAAATAAATAACTAGACAAGTTATCGATGTTTAAAGCGTTAATTGCCCTAAATGAGTGGTCAAAAGTCTCAATGAAATTATTAAGATTGGTTGGAGACTCCGACTTCATGACAGGAAAACTTAACATTTTTTTTTATTTTTTTTTATGCTTGATAGGTTAGCCTTTGACCACTATCTCACCTGATGGTAAGTGATGATGTGGTCGAAGATGTTGTTCAGGCTAACCTAGAATTACTGGCTCTCAAGGACAGCTGCCGGAACACACCGTTAGGAGCTTGGCGACAGATTTTCAACTTGAGGGTGGTAGCTAGCCAGACGGGCATTCTCAAAGTGCCCTACCACCATGCTGTAACGACTGCCATCCTAAGACAACAACCGGGACCGACGGCTTAACGTGCCCTCCGAAGCACGAAAGCGCTCAGTAGTAATGTCACAAGCGGTCACCCATCCAACTCATGACCGCGGCGGACGTTGCTTAACTTTGCTGATCGATTCAGAATGGCTAAGCAAACTTCGCTACGAGCGCTTCAAATATTTACCAAGATATCTAAATATTTACCAAGAAGCATTCGATTATCTTGAAATCTGTCAAGGAGCGATTGCCAGACTACCTCGTAGTTATTTGACGTAATTGGCATGCTTTTAACTATACTGAGCGCGGAACCTTTTGTGCAGGACAATAAATAATGAAATTTATCAATATTGGAAATTGACGCCTGATTGTGCACTAATGAGCAAAATGTTTCATAGAAAGTGGTGAAATTTTCTATGTCTCCATCAAATTGAAATAGGTCAATTTTCGGAAGGCGAGGTCGAGATTGACTCGCATCGATATGGGCTGGCGGTGAAACATCCGCCATTTTGTGTGCATACTTTGATAAACACAATTTCACGCGAAAGTACAACTCATCGAAACTCTTAAGCTCCTGATCAGAAAACTCGGTATCTGGTTCTGAGTCCAACCGTATTATAAAAATGTCCATGCATATTTTTTCGTATTGATCACGCAGTAATTTTATTTCAGCTGCACGCAATAAAAACATTTCTACTTGATCAGGTTGATCATATAAAGATTGAATTTGGGAAAACAACCTTTGCTTCATAGCAATATTTCTATTTAAACTTTTAATATTTTCAAGTTCTCTTTTCGACTGAGGCTTGTCGACATTATGCGCCATTTTGAATGAGCAACAGCAGAGAACTTGTTTGTTAAATTAAAATGTGAATTTACGAAATTCCTTGGCACGGCTAATAGTGATTTAACAATGAAAAATATAAACTATATAAGTAGGATATTATGAAATATTATCCGACGAAGATGGACCATTAAATGGTCGATATGCGAACACTTAAAATATGGAGCTGTGTGGACTGTATAATAATTAATGACGATGACGTGCTGAGCTAACGATCCAAACAAATAGACAAGAGGAAGCAAAGAAATCCACCACGTACCTTTAATACTTCCACGAACCGTCCCCAAGACAGGCTGGCTGGATGAGATTTCTTCTGAGTGATGTCGGTTTTTGAAAGTTCACATAAGCACAACACAAATAGGTATTAATTCTGCACGGCAGTAGTTCAATTCATAGCTCACGGAGCTAACAAAAAGAAACGTTCTTTTGAAAAAGGTACGAAGAATACGACCCACGGGGCTGCTCGACGTAGACTGACAGACGTGTCTCTGTCGTGTCAATTCGTTTCTGTTTCCATCCCAAGTCGAGGGTAGGACACGAAAAACATCTCGGGCAGCGGCAAAAATCATTCACCACCCTCAAATCTAAATGTAAGGATCGAACAACGTCCATGATTAAATAAATGTGTTGGAGGTTTGCTATAATCCCCACGCTTTGCAGGCGTTTTGGGCGTCGCAGTGTAAGAAAGCAGTTTTTCAGTAGGCACATTTGCACATTTTACTTCATCGCTTCTTACGACTCTCACAAGAAATACAGTAAATGGAATTCGACACCTCACGGAGGCAACATGAGCGTTCCGGCAACTCTCCAGAAGTGCCCATAAACATTTTTGGTATTAAGGAATTTTGTTATTAGGGAATTGGAAAGCTACCGCCATCAAGTCAAAAATCTGTAGCCAAGCACCACTATTGTTCCAGCAGTTGTCCTTAAGCGCCAGTGAACATTTCATGTAAATCTTAGATTGTAGAAAGGAACTTGGTTATGGACTTCTGCCAGGCTACCACGACCAAAATCTTTCACCTAGCACCTCCCAGTGTGCCGGTAGCTGTCCTTATGTTACAGTAAATATTTTAGGTATTAGACGGCAGTAGGGTATTTTGTAATGGACGCCTGGAAAGATACAAGTGATAATTCTATCGCCAAATACCACACACTGTTCCAGTTGTTTGAATATTCTAGATACCAACATTAGTACCAACATAGTGGCTGGGCATTTTTGTATTCTCGGCGGGAATGCTACGACAGTCATAAAATAATCTGTTACCAAACGCCATATAGGTTTCGGCAACTATTATTATGTAATATTACATGGTGGCGTTTTGCAAATGTTCGGTTTGTTACACTCTCAAGAAAAAAGTCTGCCGCCAACTACGAATTTGTTTTGTTTTTGTTTTATTCTATCTATCTATATTATATTATATTCTATCAGAGTTAAGAAGATAGGTAGGTAGGAGACGTAGGTTCGTACGGTTTGTTTTTCTGTATGTATTTGATGTAACAAACAACATAATTAATATTGATATCCTTTTACAGCATCATGCGAGTCTGAGCAACACCATTTTAAAGTCAGGCAACATAATTCTCTAAAGGCGTGATTAGCTGCTTTGATTTGACATCATCAAGTTCATGTAAGGGACGTTGAGCCGCTACGCTACTGATGAATAAATATGTAGGTATGCCATGAACGACACTATATCTATAATACATATGTTTTTATCATTTTTTATTGTTTCAATAGCCAAAAAGATATTTACATGAATTGTTTGTTATAATTATTCAAAATTTCATGAATTTTCTTAATAATTATTCATTCATTTTCCAATTTTTTTGCAGTTTCCTCGCATAAATACACGCGGGCTGCGATCCTCCATGGTTTCCAGTTTGTTTGTGCGCGATCGGAATAGTAGTTTTCGTGTTATAAGCAAAATATTAAAATTTTCATACCCAAAAGTCCACCTTAGGTGGACCATACCCCATACATTGTGAGAATAGCAAAGTCAAATCTACTGCGTACCATAGAGTATTACACATCAACATTTACGTCTAAGCAATAAAAATCACACATGATCCAAACGATTTTTTTACACCCGACACAAAAAAATAATTTTTCTTCAAATTTACAGTAGATTTATATTATTTTCTTGTTGGACACCATAAACCGCAATATTGTAAATCTTCTCAATGCAGGGTTGACTGTAACAAATTGCTTAAGCGATAAGAGCGCCGACCGCCCATTTTCCAATCTAATTTATTAATTTGTTATATTTATTTGTTACTTAAGATTGTTGATCAATAAAGAATTTGTATTGTATTGTATACTAGCTTTCCGGGCGCGGCTCCGCCCGCGCGTATGTATCCTATGTTTTTTCCCGGGTCTCAAACTATCTCCATACCAAATTTCATTCAAATCGGTCCAGTAGTTTTGGCGTGAAAGCGTAACAGACAGACAGACAGACAGACAGACAATTAGAGTTACTTACGCATTTATAATATTAGTACTGAGTACTGATTGTCCCGGTAACTTTCCTTATGACATTGAATACCTAGTTTAGGTATTCGATCATCGATGGTAGTAGGAAATTTCGTTATAAGGCTCTGGAAAGCTACACTAATCAATAAAAATCTGTCGCCAAGCAACATATAGAGTTGCGACCACTGTCTTTAAGTGGCAGACTGTACCAGATAGCAAAGGGATAAGAAATAAAGATACAGCAAGGCATCAAAAGAACCACAATTACGTATCGCTGCCTCGGTGCAGGCTTAAACCGTCATAGGGGACTGTGCGCGGCCATCAACCAGACTACTAGACTTCATCTGATCTTTAGATCAGTAAACACTTCTTTAGAAGTGTTTTTTCAAACACTTAACTCTCGTTATGATGTCGCTACCATTCTATATTTCTAAATATTATGATTACAAGCACTATCGCGTGCTAAGCGAAAATCATATTTTACAAGTTATTGGAGTACACAATTTTTTTTGTATAGGCATCCGGCGCGAAATCGGAGGGCGCGGGTTCGATTCCCGCCTTGGGCATAAAATTTTGTACTCCAATAATTTGTATATGATTTTCGCTTAGCACGCGATAGTGCTTGTAATCATAATATTTCGAAATATATTATGTTATGTTCATATTTAACCTAACATTACGTCTAACATTATGTATATTACTTATTGAAAATTGTATAATATATCTTTTTTAAAATGTCACTTATATTCGATAATATTCAACTGAGCAATCCATAGCATTTTTTGATGGGAAGTATTACATATCAATGTCCATAGACAAATAAAAGGTTTTTTTTTTATAAAATCTACACTTTATCCTTTACAGATTGATGCGGGAGATACCAATCCTGAAATCTAATTTCGGCTGTGGCAACATTGCAATAAAAAAGCAATTTATCTTTTACGGTTCGCAAATAAATTGGAATCTGGATTTTGCAATATTCGAGTAACTATGTACCTCGAATATTTTGCTTGTGGTTTGTTCAAAATATTATACCTACATATAAATTTGTGTGTTTTTTGCCACTGGACTCAGCAGTGGTTAAACTGATTTCGAAATTCGAAAATTAGGAGTTGTGTCAATATGCCTAGACGGAAAACCAGACATAGAGACAGACCTGGATCGCAAAAAGACGTCATGCAATAAATTTCAGACCAACAACATCCTGGCACACAGGGGACACAAACGCATGGAGCCACTGGTGGGGCAGTAGAACCGAAAATGCCAGAGGAGAAGCCTACAACACTTCCTTAACGAAATGGAGCTACAGATCCAAAACATCGGAGATATTCTTACCTTCGAAGAACCCAGGGTACTGGTACAGACCTTTCCACTCACGACGGTGTACTCTTCCATATTATTTTAGTGGATCTGTAATTATTACTGCCTACTCAAGCGATTACATTTTACATTTTATTGTTTCACTGTGTGGCGGACTTTTTATTGCGGACTTTACTATCATATTATTGTTTCACTTTGTATTACTATTTAGAATAATTACCCACCTTTAGTTTTCAATTATACTGCATTATTTTGTATGTTTCCGAACAACTTTTAAGTTACAACTGGCAACACAACACAACACCCGCCAGTGACGAGTTTGGTCGGTTACATATAAACAGCATAATAAACGCTTACAATGTTATATACCTGTGTCACGTATTTAGTATTTAGCGCAAACAGACTTTTATAATTATTTAACCGTATTAATTTACATTATAATAACTTTGAATTCGAACTAATTATTTGTAATATTTTCCGTGTAGCTTTCAAAAAACTTGTAGTGTCAAATTGTATAATAAGTAGTATGTAACAATCTTCGGCATTTCATTCGTCGAGCTATCATCCATCACACGAAAAAACAACACGATCCAATAAAACACAAAGGTAAGGCCCGTACCCTGGGCTATACCATCATCCGCCCAGGTCATCCCCTAAAACTGTATGTGCCATTAGCATTTACACCTACACTAAGACTTAGTTTACAAACGAGGCCACTCGTACCAATGTGCATTACTAATTTACTGAGAAGGGCAGCACCTTCGTGGGTAAATAGATCTGCTCGTTCCCTAGGTCAAAGATTGCAACATAGGATACTTTTATCCCGATTTATTAAGAAGTCAATCCATAGAGAAGAGTAATATAAGAAAAATCAATCGAAGCAAATTAATTCCACGAAGCCGTTTTACAACGGATTGAAATGTAGGTAATTGGTAATGCGTTAGATGTAATGTAAGATCAGATATAGTATAAATAAATCTATAGTATAAAATAAATTGAACATTAGGATACTTCCTCCTCCTCGAGTCGTAGCTCACTGCTGAGCGTCGTGATACAGAGCTGTTTCCACCTCCCTCGATCTTTGGCGTGGCTCAGAGCATCTGTTATCGTAGTGTTCAGGATTTTGGTTACTTGATCGGACCATCGTGTCGGACTACGTCCCCTGGGTCGCTTTCCTTCCGTCTTCGCTGTAACTATTAGTTTCTCCAGGTTGTCGGAGGGTTTACGTGCTATGTGGCCGAAGTATTGCACCACTCTTTTGAGGCAGATGCTCGATAGCTTTTGCGTTATCTTCAGATATTTGAGGATCGAGATGTTTGTCCACGGTATGCGTAACATTCGCCGCCAGCATCACATTTCAAAAGCATCAATACGTCGTCGGTCTGCCATTTTTACGGTCCAGGACTCTGCTCCATACAAAAAGATGGGAAAGACCAAAGTTTTGACAATGTAGGCTTTTGTTCTCTTGAGTATATATCGATCCCTCCACACCTTTTCGAGCTGGGTCATAGCCGATTTAGCCATTCCAATGCGTCGTCTGATTTCTCCTTCTGTACCACCTTTGTTCGATATGCTTGATCCCAAGTATACAAATTTGTCAACTATGTCGTACTGGGAAAGATGGTGTACGTCTCGAAGTGCTTTCGATCTATCAACGACCATTATCTTGGTTTTGGCTTGATTGATGTTAAGGCCCATTCCGCGACTGACTGACTCAAGGCGGTTTAGCAAGTCAACCATTTCCGATCTGGTTTTAGCCACTAGGGTAGGGGTTAGGATATTTAGTAGCATTAAATCATTAAATATAGCTTTTTTCTTTTGATTGTGGACATGGGGTCTATTAATATTATTTATTTTTATAACATACATTGTAATATAATCACGAAGAGAAGAGTCGTCCATTTGCTCTAACCCATTAACAGTAGGCAGCGTGCCCAGCATGCTGACGGCATTGCCTCGTTGGATATCAATAATGTTGATTCGTTAAGCCAGATAAGAACAATTGATTTCAATCAACGAATTCAACACGTTGCCTTCCGAATCAAACCTCGGCTATACCTGTGTGGTAATAAATAACATACCATGTTAACATGTCCAATCTTTGAAAATGTGAAAGTGGTTAGAGGTTCAAATCTTAACGTGGGTTTGAGCTTTACAGGCTGGTGGAAAGTCATACCTAATAATATAGGTTGCGCGTCGGGCATCCTCATATAGAAAATCTGCCAAGCACTTAAGTGCTCCGAACAAACGTAATTTTTGTGTAAGTTCGTAAATTACTCCTTTTATTTACAGCTTTAAATAAAAAGTCTTAGACTGGTAACTCACCTAATGGTAAGTAATGATGTGGTCGAAGATGTTGTTCAGGCTAACCTAGAATTACTGGCTCTCAAGGACAGCTGCCTAAATATACGGTTAGCTGCTTGGCTACAAATTTTCTATTCGAGATTGGCTAGCATTCATATGAAATTCCTAGCACCATTTACGACTACCATCCTAAGACAAAAACCGGGCCCGTTGGCTTTAAGCGTTCTCCGAAGCACGGAAGCGCTCAGCAGTGTAATGCCCTAGCGGTTACCCATCCAAGTCATGACCGCAGCGGACGTGGAGCTAAGCTAAGAATGCTACGAATAATACTTCAATATCAATTGTACGAATTAGTGTTCTTTATGCACTTTACCTGGGTGTTCTAATTCCATTCAATGTTTTAACTAATCTAATAAAAAAACTAAAATTGACTCAGAGAAATTATGATTACTGTTTCATACAACGCGTAACAAAAACGTTGTTGCCGGGTACAATATTATGCTATATCTATAGACTCCTGGTATATCTGCTAGTCGCTGGCTAGAGACCACTCTCAAGAAAATAAAATCTGTCCCCAAGCACCTAACGGTGTGTTCCGGCAGCAGTCCTTGAGAACCAGTGAAATAACAGGCACATGAGACTTAACAACTATGTCTCAAGGTGACGGACGCAGTGTAATTCGTTACTTATGACTATGCCTCAGAATGATCAGGATGAAAATGTATCTATGCCTCAGGATGACCGGCGCAGTGCTCGCCACTCTTGACAAAATGCATATTATTGGCTGAGGTTACCACTTAACAGCACACCTGGCGCTGCAATCCACTAAAATTACTGAATTAAGATGAATATTGTTTCTTCTCTTGGGTTCATATAGACTTAAAATACTTAACTACTTTTTACCCTCCAGCTAGGCAACAACAGACTTATAAAAAATAACTAAGCTAATCTAGCTCGGCTTAGAACGCCTGTGGGGTACTCCATGTACTCCAGACAACACGCCATTCCACTTTGATTATGTTGACGTTAGTTTTATGTCTGCACCTTAGAGAGAAACGTGAATAGAAGTTTTAATTTTTAATCACTTAGTTACGAGTTGAGCTGAAACGCTTAGCTGGTAAACACATACCATCTTAGTGATTACACAATGCGTATTAAGTTCTAGCTACTAATATTTGTATAACAGCGAGAAAATGGTGAAAAAGTAGTGTATATCTCTGCTGAGTTGCATCAATAATAGATTAGATACATTTTCAGAATGTTCGAGTAAGTTCCGGCTTACCGGGCGCGGCTCCACCCGCGCCCGGTAAGCTAGTATTTAATAAATAAAACACCATCTTTCCGTTTCACAGTCATCGACTAAGTCCATCCATTGGTTAAAGCTTGAAACGCGCTGCATATCAACTATCATTTTTATCGTTCAGTTATTTTATGTGTTGGTTAGCAACCCGAAACTTTGTTAGGACATTCTGAAACGGGGCTTAACGAAGTAATTAAAGCTGTATTGTAAAATTAGAACGTCACAAAATAACAGGCAGTATTATAATGGACAGTGCGCAAACAACTCTTTGGAAAATGAAAACTAAATGGGAAAGTCCGGAAACGGCTGTCTAACTGCTCGGACAAAATTCGGGACTACATTTGCATTTGGATGAGCAAACATTATGAACATTCATGGTCCGTTTCACATCAGTGCTTCACCCTTCTTAGTGTGAGTTTACCACAAGGTTCTTCCAAATTTTTGTTTCCATACGGATACTTTGTAAAATCTACGTCTACCATAATATAATAATATTTTAATAATAATATAATATTATAATGAGGAAAGATTTGTATCTTTGTATGTAACGCCGGACCGATTTGAAAAATTCTTGCACCATTAGAATCCTCTACACTATCCCTGAAGAACGTAGGCTATGGAATATTTTCAAAAAAAAAATGTTTTTATCAAAAGTTTTGATAAAAACCCGTGCGGTGTTGGCGCGGCCCCCTAGTTTTATATAAACGTAAAAAAACATCACCAAACCCATATTCTTCGAAGGGGTAGAGATAGGAGTAACTATGCACCCACGTTTGACCTTATTTTGAGATTATATAATAGGCGGTGAACCTATTGGCAACTACCAGGCAGACTCCGAAAAGCTACAATGTATATTTAATTATAGAACGAGTGTGCTGAAATAAATATGTATATAACTGATAAACGCTCTTGAAGATACATTACACCAAAATCGAAATTTGCAACTTTTATGAACGCTGTAATATACATCATTTATTTCAATAAGTGTTATCCGAGTAATAAAGCCGCTACAGAAGCTCGTAAGCTCTTTAGCGGTTTGCAGATCTTTCTGTTTTATTAATATTATGTTTATAACTGTACGGAAGGTTTTGATAAACGGACCTTTCCCCGTAGCTGAAATATTATACCGAGCCATTTTCAAGGAAATTATTTAATATTTTACCTCTTATTTTTGCTTTAGTTTTATCTTATTATCATAAAAGCAAGAAAGTACGGAGTCGGGATCAGACGAAGTTTTAACTATGATGAAATAGACTCGATTAGCGGTAGTAGCGAAGTATGCTTAGCCGTTGTTAACCGATCATCTAAGTTAAGGAACGGCCGCCGCGTTATGAACGCTAGTGACATTACTAATGAGCGCTTCCGTGCTTCGGATGGCGCGCTCGGCCCGGTTGTTGTCTAAGGATAGCAGTCGTTATAGCATGTTGGTGGGACATTATGCAAAAACCCGCCTCGCTACCACCCACTTCTCATAGAAAATCTGTCGCCAAGCACCTAACGGTATCTTCCGGCAGCTGTCCTTGAGAGCCAGTAATTCTAAGTTAGCCTGAACGACATTCGACAAGATCATCACTGAGATAGTGGTCAAAGGCTAGCCTATCAGTTATACATATATAAATGAATAGACTTTACAAAATTAAATTTTACGAGAGGGAAAGTTTAAGTCATGTGCTGGATTCGAACCTGCGTCCACCCCTATAACCGGAGTATGCTCTGAACAATTGAGCTAACATGATAATGAGTCATTACTAAATTTTTTCCTATCATTCTTTAACCATCGTATTGGGACGGAATCCCGCACGTGACTTGAATTTTTCCTCTCATATATTTGTAATTTTGTAATGTAATCCGCAGAGCATTCGTTATTGCAAACATAAAAATATTAAATACTTTGAAATAAAAACATGAATAATCTAGAGCACAACTACACCAAAATAATAAATCATTTACTAATATAATTTTCTGTTTTTTTGTTTTGTAGTTTTGCATTATTGTTTTCAGTAGATTTATCTTTTTTTCTATGGTCTGTAAGTATAAGTTGTATCCGTTACGAAATCTTGCATGATTTTATATTAATTGCATCTAGCCTAAAATAGAATTGCGTTGTGCGTACTATCAGCAACATCTATAGATGTACCACAAATTATACATCTATAGATTTTGATCAATAGATGTTAGTTGGTAGCACTGATGATGGCTCCAGGACATTGAAACTTTATAATAGAGCTTAAAATTATTCACAAATCTGGGTCACCATCTGTTCAAGAGTGACCACGCGGACAACACACGTTGTCAGCGTCTTTGTGTTGGTTTTCAACGCCCAGCCACAAATTAGATAATAGTTATTGTGTACTGTTTCATTTTATTAACACACGTGGATTCGGTGAATTTTCCGAGGTCTTCGCGTTGGACGTAGGATTTGCACTGGAAAAGAATATACTGACACTCTTCAGATCCTTGACTAAACTTTTCAATATATACTTTTGGCTGAACCAAAATTTCTCGGAATAAAAGCTAGTTTGTGATATAGAAAAGATAAAGATATTGAAGTTTCGTTATGTTACGGAACAAAATCGGTATGTCTCATTAGTCCCATTGTTGTCGCAGGTAGGTACAACAGACATTGTTTCATCCCAGCAGATACTTCGGAACAAGTGACACACATTTTTTGTTTCAAAAGTCTTTTTACAGCGTATATTTTTTCTTTATGTGTCTAATTGGTTTTATTTGTCTCATGAGTTATTAAGAAATGATTTGGTCTACCGTCTAAATAAAACCAATTAGTCACTCCGTGACCACGATCACTGCAAAGTGTTTGAAACATCGGGACAAAAATAATGACAAATATACGCGATTTAAACCGTTTAAAGTTATTTAATTACTATTGTAAACGGCAGTTGTACCATTCTTCCTTAGGTACCACTTCAATGGCTTCGTGGAACATTCAGTGCCAATTCTGGGCTCGTAAAACGTGTGCCTCTAGGAAACTAAAAGAAGTCGCAAGGTGCGGCTGTATGGCGGACATCACTCTTAAAAAGTAAATGACACCACCAAGTGATACTTGTGATAGTACTCAGCATGCTGGGCACGCTACCAACTAGTAGGTATATATAGTGGTCTGGAGCATTTGGACTTGTGGGCTTGCAATTGCCATTAGGTTGCCTAAATGCTTTCACTGTAGTTAATGATTTAGATACGGAATAAACTCGTACATATTGTATTATTGCAGAAAAGCGCTAAAAATATTCTTTCAACTACTAAATTTTACGTACAATAAAAAAAAAAAAAAAGGAAAAGTGACAATCAAATATAAGATATTCCTATTAAGTATTTGGACAGCCTGTGGGCCTGCTGTGGCCTTCAGGTTGCCTAATAATACTTTCTCTTTCGCCTATTAACGTAGGTACATAATCACACTATTTAGTGCAGGTAACTTGTTTTTCAATAATCATTGGCCCTTTCTACATCCCCTAACCATAATCAAACCAATATGAACCTATACATAATAGAATTTAATATTATTGGCAGTGAACTGCAATGTGTGGGAATCTGCCATATAAGTCGTTGTTTCTTGAACATCGGGCACCAACGCGGAATAGTGATTGACGTCCCGTGACGTCATCGACCGTGACCTGACCCGACAGGCTCGCACAACCCCATATCAAACTTTTTATCCATTTAATACTTCGTCAGATCCGTCGAAATCTTTTACCTTTATCAAATCGGGATAAAATCATATAAAGTGATTTCTCGCTATGTGTACCAAATATAGGATTACTAGCTGCGCCCCGCGGTTTCACCCGCGGGTTGATGGATGATGATAAAATGTGTTAATCTAGCTTATTTATACTATAGCTTTTTGACATTTCTTGTCGAGCTAATTTCTAATCAGTTGTTTTTTGTTTCCATGGCAACCGCCATCGCGTAGTGCCCGCGACACCGGCGCGCGCACACGGACGACATTGTTATTAACAGCTTTTTTGATATTTTCGTCAATTTACTCAGTATATCTTTATAAATTATAGCCTATGTGTTATTCTGATGTATAAGCTATATTATTGTAAAGTTTCATTCAAATCCGTTCAGTAGTTTTTGCGTGAAAGAGTAACAAACATCCATACATCCATACGGGATACATACTGAAGGTCAACATTCATTTAGTCAAAGTTTATTATGTCAACTCCACTTGATCAATTGCTTAACACTTCAACAGTTTACCAAATCATTAAATTATGAGATCAGTGGTTCATGAGATCAACAGATTGTTATATCAACAGTTTATTATGTCAAATATTTAAAAGACCGATGGTTCACGAGATCAACAGATAATTTTATCAACAACTAACTTCATCAACAATTTAAGAGTTCAAAATTTGATCGAAGGCTTTCAATCAATATGGGAAAAAAAATTACGACTGAATATTGTTATAATCACTCTTTTTCAATGTTATTACAAAATTACAATGCCTAGAATAGTACTATAGACAAAACTCAGATGTAGTTGTTGTATTCCTAATTTTTATATCTTATAAATATAAGAAATACTTTTTAAGAACTCAATTACATCCATATCGTTTTTTTTCTCTCCAATGCTTGTTGTAAAGCATGCTCAAAGCTCTTTAATTTTTTTCTTGAGGGTGTTCTTGGGACATTTGCTACAATTCTTTCAATGCTTCGTTCTGTCGCTTTCTGCTCTTTAATAATTTCAGAAATCGATTTGTACAGACTCCACCTTTTACTATTTAAAAGCTGATTCCACCTTCTATTCCAAGCTTCTAATTGATTTTGCGTTCGAGGTATCCCTTGAGAAGTACTCTCAAAAACTGACCAATGACTGGGAGGGAACAAAGGATTTGCTCTTTTCATGATTAATGCCGTGGGTCCTTTTTGCTGTGTTTTAATTTTTCTGTTAACATAATACTCGTCAAACCATGCTATAAATTCATGCGCTTCCTCGGGAAGTACTTTTTCGATCTTCAGTTTTTGAAATACTTGAGGAATTTCATCAGCAGGTAGAAATGCTAACGCATACAAATGTCTGATTCTCAGGGCGAAATCGCTGTTTTTTCCGTATTCAGCACATAAACCACGTTTTTGTATTTGTTTCCACAAATTATTGGTAAAGTGAAAGAAACAACCTTGTACTTCTATCAAAAACACGCCTACATGCATTTATACTCGTAATTGCAATTTCAAAATCAGACAGTATATATGTAGGTGAGAGTTCCAAATCATACCGGCCGCCACATCTTTTTAACGTCCTAAAAAAAACTTCATAGCAGTCTTCTCTTTTATTGGGCAGTAATCCATATGCAAGAGGAACCATACGTCTTGAAGATACATCAGTCCCAACCAAAGCATGTATAGAAAATAATTGAAGAAATGGACAAGGCGTACATTGAAAAGTACCATCCATGACCCAATATAGTGCACTATCTAAGTGTTGCAAATTTTCTTCTGTTGCAAACAGTAAAATACGGCCTATGCCATCAACTTCTTCGTTAAATTGTAAAAAATTGTTGTCACCAATTTTTGTCAAACTTTCAAGTAGCTCATTTAAACAGCATTCTCCTGTGGATTACTTTTTTCGGATTCTATTTATTATTTGTCTGATAGCGTTTTTGTTAGGTAAAGAAGGTGCAATAGAAGTAGGAGTATCCTCTAATGCGGATTGTAGGTATTATTTGTACGGGACTTTCCGTCGTATTTTCGGCCTTCGTTTTAACAGATGCGATTGCTTTTAGACTATCGACAGAGTGTGGTTCAGGCAAATGGCTATGGTATATATCACTTACCTTAGTATGGATATAAATAATATGGTCCTGGTTGACAGTTTTAGCAAATGCAGAACAATTCAGATCTGTCCATTTTGTGCACTTCCAATAAGAAACATCGTTTCGAGTGTTGTTTTTCATGAAAAGGTATCCTTTGATTTCTAACAAATTATTCCCTCTGCGAGATTTGACGAATTCTGCACGTAACATTTTACTATAAAATGAGAACTGTATTGTAATAACGCAGATGACGAGTAAGCGGAATAGTAATGATTAATAATAATTAGTACACTTGTCAGGAGTAATTTTTGAATTTACCCTCAAAGGAAAATGTTTGACTGTATACATCGTGGTCAGTGATTAGCTAGCGTTCTGAACGTGATATACATACAAGCAATTGTATGTTTGTAAGTACATCATATCTTAGAGTATGCCTTACATGAAATATTTATTATAAAAAGTTTCTCATAATAAGACTATTAAAAATTGATTATAATTCATAAGATTAAGTGATTAATTTGAAATATAATATATTAAAATAAGATTTAGTGAGTATTTTTCTTAGTTCATATCACAAAAAATCCCTAATGCGAACGGTTTTAGCTAGAAATGTAAGCTATTTTTAAAATTTATAATAGATCGTCTATTGTACTTGATCGCACAAGATGCGAGTTTTTTTTTAATAATTATTGAATTTATTACATTGTTATAATGGGTACAAGTACTAAGTATTTTTTTAAATTTTAGGAGTAACTTTTTTAAAATATTATTGTGACGGAACAAGCTCGAGGCCCACCTGATGTTAAGCGGACTAACCTCTGCCTATAACAGATGCATTTCATGACAAGTCACGAATTGCACTGCACCAGTCACCTTGAGACATAGTTGTTAAACCTCATGTGCCAGATTTTCTACTTGAGGGTGGTAGCTAGCCAGGTGGGCGTTCGCAAAATGCCCTTCCACCATGTGGTGAAACCCCGGCAGGATTCGAACCATGGACCTGCTGCGCGGCAGTCCATAGCCAATGCCACTGAGCCATCACTGCTTCAAAAATGAAATTGTATGGAATTATGTGCATTGGTGTCCAAAATTATTTTAAACTCACGAATACCATAATGTTGTAGAATGACAAAAAATCTAGTGGGTAAAAACTGTTGAATTTTGAGTTAGGTTAGGTATAAACGTTCTAGTAAACTTTTGATCAAATTTTGAACTCTTAAACTGTTGATGAAGTTAGTTGTTGATAAAATTATCTGTTGATCTCGTGAACCATCGGTCTTTTAAATATTTGACATAATAAACTGTTGATATAACAATCTGTTGATCTCATGAACCACTGATCTCATAATTTAATGATTTGGTAAACTGTGCAATTGATCAAGTGGAGTTGACATAATAAACTTTGACTAAATTAATGTTGACCTTCAGTATGTATCCCCATCCATACATCCATACACACTCACAAACTTTCGCATTTATAATATTAAGTAGGATATAGTCCGTTATAATATAGCTTGCGGGCTTGAGCTTCACCGCATGGTAGAAAGGCATTTTTGCGAATGCCTGCCTGTATGTGAAATAAAAATTTACTTTACTATATCCAACTCACATCTACGTGAGAAGTGGCATACTGATTTCTCTTAGTCACCTCTCACGACACCCTCGGGAACGAATGGAGATATGACATCCTAACCCCCCACCCCCACGGGTAGTTAAATGTTTTTCTGACTGACAGAAAACATTGTTGTAGGGTTTTCGATAGGTTGCTTAAGTAGATACGTATAGATCTATAAACATTTTTTTTTTTTTTTTAATAAACAATAAAAAAAATTAAAAAGGTGGGGCTCTTGTTTAACCATTTCGTCTATCATCTGTATACAGCTTCTTGTAAGTACCTGAAAATGTAAAAATATTCTGAAAATGTGGGCACGTGTTGCTGGTATATAATTTATATTGTATCATCAAGAGAAGGTACGCCTGGGAATAACGGATCTGATATGAATGGTCTTACAATGTTGATCATGCACACTGTTGTCCAATGTTTACAAATTGTTTGAAAACTAATGGTGTTGGGTTCGTTTACGCAGACGGAAATTAGCAGCGGAAATAAAGGGCTTAAATTGTAGGCCAAGGATATAACGCTATATGGAGATGAAGCAAAAAGGCTAATGACTGAACTAATCATTGCGGCCCCAACCCTTGATTAATTTAAAAATATTTACATTTGATTTCTTTTTAAATTTTTCATTATTACTGTACTGTCTGTCACCTGACGCTGGAACATGTGGTTGTGTTTTGAAGCGCTCGTAGCGAAGTTTGCTTAACCATTCTGAATCGATCAGCAAAGTTAAGCAACGTCCGCCGCGGTCATGAGTTGGATGGGTGACCGCTGGTGACATTACTACTGAGCGCTTCCGTGCTTCGGAGGGCACGTTAAGCCGTCGGTCCCGGTTGCTGTCTTAGGATGGCAGTCGTTACAGCATGGTGGTAGGGCACTTTGCTAATGCCCGCCTGGCTAGCTACCACCCTCAAGTTGAAAATCTGTCGCCAAGCACCTAACGGTGTGTTCCGGCAGCTGTCCTTGAGAGCCAGTAATTCTAGGTTAGCCTGAACAACATCTTCGACCACATCATCACTTACCATCAGGTGAGATAGTGGTCAAAGGCTAACCTATCAAGCAAAAAAAAAAAAAAAAAGTAGGGAAAGTGGAGTTTAGATGGATTCCCCTTTAACTCTTGTAAGTACTGGAACTAATCAGTTGTTATAGTTCTTGTGATACATAAATACTAAAGAAAGTGGTTCAAAGTTGGATGGAAGATACATCTTTCGCACTTGTAAAATTAAACTATTGTTATTATTAATATTTCTATATTGTTTCTCTATACGGCTTGGTATCCGTTTCCCAAATCATTTTTGCTCCGAATAAAACATCGGTAGAGAAATCACTTAACTATTCAAAAGTGACATTAGAAAGGTTTTCTCCTTGTGTTATGGCAATCACCGATGTAATTTTTTCAGGCCTGCAGCCTGGCTTGGATACCCAGAATTTTTCTCCCTTCTGTGGGAGCATCGTTTGGATCGCATCCAGACCTAATCCAGCTCCTTGACTGCCCAATCTAGGTTAATCTAATCAGGCTCTAAGACATTGTCAAGTCTTCTCCACTGCACCAAAGATGGTCGGGTTGATACATCAAAAATAGGTGCACAACCCTATATTTATCAGTACTTACTAATATTATAAATTTGAAAGTAACTCTGTCTCTCTGTCTGTCTGTCTGTCTGTTACGCTTTCACGCCAAAACTACTGGACCGATTTGAATGAAATTTGGTATGGAGATAGTTTGAGACCCGGGAAAAAACATAGGATAGTTTTTATCCGACTGCGCAAAAAGAGGTTAATGTTTTCGCGCGATAACCGACATACGCGCGGGCGGAGCCGCGCCCGGAAAGCTAGTATTTAATAATAATAGCCCTATATAATTTAATCGATATTATTTTATGCCTGTGGTTTATTTAAATTCGTTTAAACTCCTTTCAAAACATAAAAAACTGCACATAGTTGACACTTACAATTTGGGAGTTTTTAAATACGTTTATTTGATTAATAAAATAAAATAACGAAAAAGTAAAAAATCAGCAAGCATAGATATTAGAAACAAGATTATGTATGCGAAATTCAAGGACTTCGAACAATTACTTTTCAAAATGACGAAACTACTTAGTAACTTCACCTAAAGATAATTAAAGATATCATGAACGCTGTTGTGATGATCATTGTCACAACAAAACTTCTAACAAAAAAATATAATTAATCAGATCACCTAAGGATAGGTATTTTGTTCTGTATAAGTTGCATGCTTTTAATTATTTGTATCCGTATTCGTACTTCTCAGCCACTGTCTCAATGACATATTGTAAAATACTATCCTGGATACCTTAAGCCAAGTATAACAAAGCCAGGGGAATATATAATAAAAAAAATAAAAAAGCAATCGTCGATCAAGCTATCGCCTGGCACCTACGTTAACAAATATTGTAATAATTATATTATATTGTATGTAATTGTGAAAAGACATTAAAAAGAATATCCCAAAGTTTCTTGCCCATTCTTCTCACTGTGGCTCTATACATTTTTTTTGCTGAATGTGGCAGTACAATGTTGAATATTTCAATACTAAAACTTGTAATGGATCTACATAAGAGCATCGTAGACGCCTAAACTAAATAAATGATTTTGACTTTAACTACCTTTCTACCTATTGTTTGCAGTGCAGTTGATTTCTAAATGCTCACTATGCTCAGGTATTCAAAAAGCGCTACACATAAAGTACGTTTTAGCTCTTGCAATATTCTAAAGGTTAGTAACTTATTATAGCGTTAGGTCTTTATATTTTTCTATAGAATGAAGCATCTGTTCCTATTATGTAATCTGTGCTTTTGGTCCAAGGGCAATATTTGTCCTACAAAAAGTCATCCATTTTCTAAGGTGAAAGTATATATGTAACGGTCGCGGTCTGAAAATGTTTACCAGTTTTGAAATTAGATTCTATGTCACACTTTTCGCTCTAAAGTCTAAGATGCCATATCAAGTTACTTATTACCTTTCAAAAGTTATTATGCAAAATGACGCATAACAAAGACAATAATTATTAATCACTTTTTGATGATGAAACTCATTTCTTTATTTGTTGAAATGACATTTATCAGAAATTATTGTTTGAACGTCGTTTGGACAGGAGAAAATTTTTACAAAAGATTTTTTCATAACGAAATAAAATGGCAAGTTTAACCTTGGAGCAAAGGGCTGAAATAATATTTCTCTTTGAAGATGGACATAGCATAAGTGCTATATCACGAGAACTCAACATTTCGCGATTCACTGTGAGGTTTTGGATTAGGCGTCACGGCGAATAAGGGCAAATAACAGATCATAGAAATAATTCAGGACGACGACCGATACTAACAACCGCGCAAATAACAGAAATGATTCATCGTTACGAAGAGAACGGTTTCACACCAACTAGTTATTTTGCTGCTTTATATAATGTGAGTGTTCGGACGATCCGACGAGCTTTGCACAGCGCTGGACTACACTACAGACACCATACCATACCATATAGTGGAGCTGAAACCTCACCACAAAACAGCCCGGCTTAACTTTGTGCGACAACATCTCGATTTTGATTGGTCAAATACTATATTTACCGATGAAAAAACTTTTTAATCAAGCCAAATCGGAAGATTAAGTTTATGACGCTATAATCGAACTCGGTATGATGAAGCTCATATCGTGCCTCAAAACGAGTCAGGTCGCATAACCGTAAACTTATGGGGGTGGATGAGCCTCGACGGCGTCGGAGAACTGGCGTCGTTAGAGAATAGGGCCACTGCCATTAATTATGTGTCGCTTTTGGAAGAAGTGATGCTGCCTACTGTGCGCGTAGTGTATCCTGCAACAGAATTCCCACACATTACTTACGTTCAAGATAATGCACGGATACACACGGCCCGTGCTACTATGGCGTGGTTCAACCTGCAACGTGACATTCGTCCCATTGAATGGCCCGCTCGGTCTGCTGATTTAAACCCTATTGAAAATTTATGGGGGCTTATGGTTCAACGCTGGGACTGTCAAAATGAAAGAAACCTTCATGGTCTTAGATCACACTGTGCTCGAGTGTGGGATGATATCAGAGGGACTGATCTATGCGCGCGTCTTGTTGCATCTATGCGGGATAGACTACGTGCCGTCATAGCTGCGGAGGGAGGTTATACTAGATATTAAATAAAGATTTATTAAGTTTCTATTTTATTCTTTCTTCATATTCTTAGTTAAAAAACTAAAATATTGTTTTTTATGGTTCCGTAGTTCAGTATCGGAACCCTTATAGGTTCGTCATGTCCGTCCGTCTGACCGTCCTCGGCGTACCTTCCAAGCTAAATGGTTGGCTAGAAGTCTGAAAAAAATTATGATAGTAGTATTGATCGTAATATTGCATGGTGGTCGGAGAACGGAAACTTTTGTTTGAGAGTGAGACTCGGCCTGTTTTTTCAAAGAAGGTTTTCTATACCTATATCACACCTTGATAGTAGTCAGTCCATCTATAGAGCGATTGATTGTCATGTCATTAGAAAAAACATAATATATGAAATAGACTTTTTCAAACATAATTTAGAACTTATGACCTAAATGTGTGCATGCAATTGTAATCCTTATGGTGGTAAACATTTTCTGACCGCGACTGTACATTATGTTTGTTCATTTTGATGTTCTTTTGCTTTTTAGTGGCTCATCGATTGTTTTTCACCACCTGCAATCGTTCTTGTAAAAGACTTTCTCAATCAATGAGTACTACAACGATGACACATTAAAATGTTCTAACATTAAACATCATAATAATATTTACAACAATTTTATTGTTTAAAATAGCACAATTCTCACAAGTAACAAACAGCTTAAATATTACCTATATCTATTTACTAAAATAGATCTTATTATAGTATATCAACATTCCAGACTAAGTTTATGTAAATACTAAATTCTATTTAGAGTAATATCAAGTTGAATGTTTTCTGGAAGACAGAGAGACAAATTGTACTAATTGTATATTTTTCACTGGTTTCTTTGCAAATCATATCTATTGTTTTTAGTTTTAACTCTTATTCCAGTGACAATGATAAGTTACATGGTTTATGTTAAACCTTCTCTCTTCTTCCATTCAATCTTTAACTGTGCCATTTTTTTCTTCTTGTACTCTGATTTCTGATATTTTTTTTCTTCAATCTTCTTTTTCTGCGCCGCTATACTATCTTCTCCATTCAACATGTCGTCTAACTTAGCAACTAGCATTTCTCGGGCCAACTTTCTGTTTTCATCTTGACTTCGGCTAATGTGACATTTCACTACAGTACCTGAAATTCAAAATGGAACTCTTAATTATTCCACTCTTGGACTCTATTGTTATTGTGACTTAATAATATTTATTTAGTTTGTACCCACTTATTCTAATAAAACAGTGGATGATTGCATGATATAAAAATATTTTTGATTCAGATTTAATGTTTGGACTTACTGACTGTTAAGGCTTTTAAAAACATTAAATAATACCTCTTAAAATAATCAAAGATTTAGTGAAATATCAGTTATGTTTTCATACAAAAGCAGCACGCTAATAAATATTATGATTAAATGATAATATTCATATATTTATAAAAAATACCCGCTTTGCGGGCTCAGCTCCACCCGCGCGTATTTCAGTTAACGGGCAAAACCAACTCTTGTTAACCTCTTCTTGCGCAGTTAGATAAAAACTATCCTTTTTCCTTCCCCAAGTCTCACACTATTTCCATACCAAATTTCATCCAAATCAGTCCAGTAGATTAAGTTTATTTGTTGCTTAATACAAATCTTTCCTCGTTATAATATTAGTGTAGATGAGAATATGATTTGCTGTGAGTAGCCTACTCTAGCTGCCAGCGCTGTAGCAAGTGTTACTAACGCTTAACGGACTCACAGAACCACTGAGCTTAACCCTGATTATTTTAAGAATAGCTAGGTCAGTTATACCACGGTAATGTTATCTATACAGTATTTCAAATTCATAGAAACGGACGAAACGCGAGTTATACCTACGCGCCTCGATCTCGGCCTGCGCTCGTACCGCAGACCGTCTCGAGTGTCGTGACTACGCCGCAGTGACGATCGAATGGTTTGTTGTTTTTTAACAATAACCGCGCGATTTTTTCACCAAAAATAAGTTCAAGTACATATTTACATATAAAATATGACGAGTAAGATATATTGTGCTGTTTTAAGTTACATGAATTCATCAAAAACGCATCCAGAGATAACTTTTTTGATTACCTGGAAACTGAAAGCTATAAAATAATTTAACTTAATACTATAAAACAATTTTACTTACTAGTAAGTAATTTTTTTTTATAGTCTACATATAGTTGACGGTACATAATGTGTGTCTTTTTAATGGACAAGTATTTCCTTTTATCCCGCGAAAAAAAATTCTCCATGAATAAAAAAAAGTGAATAGAGCGAAGGAAAGTGATTGACACGAGTGAAATAGGTAGTAGTTATAAGCAAGTTATAATAATATTACAGGTAGTTATTAGAATGTGGATTTTTAAAAACTTAAAATATTAATAAAGCATTTCGTACGTCTCACAAATATTTTTCGGTCGCAAATTTTTAAGAACGATTTTTTATTCAAACATAAACATGGTTTTTTGTTTAAATCTACCTACTGGTCAATAAAACAACACGCATTTTTAGTGAACACTTCCTGTTCAATTGGTTTATTCGTCAACTGGCGAGCGTAAAACACGCGAGTGCGCGCGAGTTGGCACCTTCTGATTTTACCTCTTTTTCATGTCGTCAACTCGCGCGCACATACATTATGAAGTACAGTCAAATAAAAAAGGTATCAAATATCCAGAAAGATAGGAAGAAAGAAAATATGTTTATTTGATATATAGTGATACCCTTGGAGTTGCAAGCCCATAGGCTACGGTAACTGCTTACCATCAGGCGGGCCGTACGCTTGTTTGCCACCTAGGTGGTATAAAATATATATAATATAACATGGTTGACTTATACAAAACAAAAGAACACAAGTGGGACGCGGCCGATGACACATGTTGCATGCTATCCCTTATAACGTTGCCCGTTATGCCGCCATTGTTGAAGTGATCTTGTGTAAAAACATTTTATACCAAAAAATTTAACCAACTTCAACACCCAAGTGTTCATGAAATAACTTGTTCAAGTCGGTACCATGACAGTTTAAAAGTACATATTATCTCAATATCATGCGCATGATACAAACTTCACAGAGTATTTTATTTGTTTATATAAAAAAAGTATATTTACAATCACAAAACTAAATAGAAACACAAAGTAGGCAAATGTAATTAAAATGCTGGAGGCGGGCAGCCCTATCGCATGTTTACGTACAGCGCGGCGGGTAGGTACTTATTTCGAAGACAGAGCCGAGTTACACTACTGTATAGATAACATTACCGTGGTTATACTTAGTAATGTGAACAACTATTTAATGAAACTGCATTGATTGATCAATTTACATAATTATAATCAGTACTAATATTATAAATGCGAAAGTAACTCTGTCTGTCTGTCTGTCTGTCTGTCTGTCTGTCTGTTACGCTTTCACGCCAAAACTACTGGACCGATTTGAATGAAATTTGGTATGGAGATAGTTTGAGACCCGGGAAAAAACATAGGATAGTTTTTATCCGACTGCGCAAAAAGAGGTTAATGTTTTCGCGCGATAACCGACATACGCGCGGGCGGAGCCGCGCCCGGAAAGCTAGTAACTTATAAAGCATTAAATTATTTTTTTTATTTCACACGTCAAACTAAGAATACTGTTTTTAATAAAGTAATTATTTCGATCCTGGGCCTTAATTATTTCGATGTTGGTTTAGTCCAGAGTGTACTGGCAGTACCATCATCTGACACTGCCAGAACACTATTTAGGTTATGTTTTAAAATTTTAAATTGCTGATGTTGTATTAAACGACTGTTCCAATGGGGCTGGCATGGCTGCGTCCAATGCGGCTAAAAGCTCCAAAAATTTAAACAGAATAAAAAAAAAAAAAGTTAACATTCGGAAATAGTTGTCATACAATTTTGAATAGTTTTTCAAGACAAATCAAAAATTTAATTCAAAATAAAATTATCAATTGTATAGCAATATTTGATGTCAAATGAATATCATAATTTTTCAAGACAAATCAAAAATTTAAAATAAAATTATTAATTGTATAGCAATAGTTGATGTCAAATGAATATCATAATTTTCAAATGACAAAAAACAAATTATCTCTGAATTGATTACATTCAATGAATCAATAGATAGACAGAATCAATGCATTCCTGACTGCTGGCAGTCAGGAATGCATTAGAGTACGACACAGAGGGTTTTCAGAGCTAGCCACAATGCTGTGGTCCATGACAGCAAATAGCTTATCTTTTAAAACCAAAATGACTCAAAAGAAAACTGAGGAGGTAAAAGAATGGATAATACCCATATTACCTATTGTACATATATTACATAAAGGCATTTTGGATCTTTTCAAGCAATCAGGATGTTTATGAGACATTGTGTTGGTTGTAAATAGCAGTCTCATGATGCAAGGGTCACGGAAGTTTCATGCATTATGTAGAATAAAACCAAGATGTTGAAAAATTATTTGACTACATATGTAATGTGCAAGTGGAAAAGCAGTCCACTATCAAAAGTAACACTATTATATTTTATAGAGTAACCCAGAGATTTGAAATATATAGATTAGTTATATCCGAACACCACTGCTCTAAAAGCTTACTAGAATTTACCTATATACATACCTACGCACATGTATATGCAGTTTGTAATGACGTTCAAAGGAAAGAACGTTCAAATATTATGCGTCATATCTGTTGTTAGAAAGAGATAAATAAGCAATTCGTGTTACCACCGAACCGCCACGAGACGTTCCGATCACCATTATGCTGCGATCTCTTTCACTTTCTCACACCAAACGATACACACATCTCGCTCATCCATTTCATTGAGATTAGTTCCTAAGATAAAACAAAATGACGATATTTTCTATTTCAACAATAAAAGCAATAATGACGCGTGAAATGAAACAGTTTTCTTATCTCTCACAGTGCCTGTATAATTGGTGCAGAGTCTAAAGACACAAGAAAGGCTAATTGTCCACAGATTATTCCTAAAAAACACGATTAGCGGCCATGTATTCACCGGACGCTCGGAAGTGCAAGACTGGTAGTGACTCAGGTGATTACCCTGAATTCGTCTAGTAAATATGGAGGCCATACAACACATCTACAGGTAAAAAAATCTTAGGAGTAACCCATGTAATTCAATTTATATAAATACTTGGTATATATATAAGTACCTGGTTCAACTCCCACCACTGGCTATGCACTGCATGGTGGAAGGGCATTTTGAGAATGCTCGCCTGGCTCGGCTCGGTGTATTCCATCAGCTGTCTTTGAGAGCCAGATAAATTACTAGTACATGTGACTTAACAACTGCATGTCTCGCTCAGTGCTGCACTGCACCAGTTTTTATTTTCATTTTGTAAATACTTTAGTATTTACACAATGAAATTGAGTTTTTATTTTCATTTTGTAAATACTTTGGTATTTACACAATGAAATTAAAAACTGGTCATAACAACTTAACAAAACATAGTTTGTTTTATTAACATTCAATAAATAAACATTCATAATGAAAGATCTTTTACATTACAGTGTGACATACTGCTAAGGTAAAAGTTTTACCTGTTGGGACATGTGTCAGTACAACGCAGTTGGCATTCTTATTGACAGCTGATCCACCAGGCCCTCCTCCTCGAACAAATTGTTCTCGCAGATCATTTTCATTGACTTTAGGAACTTGGGAATAGTCAATATGTTTTGAAGCAACAAGCATGAAGCGCAGTGAAGTAAGCCGGCATAGGGCTAGAGTCTTCTGCAGCAGCATAGTGACTTAAACAACAGATTTTCGACGCAGAAGTGCTTGACCTTTCTAGAAACATATAAAATAACTGTTAATTTGGTTTACATTTTGCTAGCAGATAAAGCATTGGAGCTATTCAATTATACATAGCTTTGAAATGTGTGTTTTACTTTAGATATTCTTCTGATGAGTATCGAACAGGGTGCAATTTAAAGAGGTATTAGCATCTCCTACATTAGAAAATGATTGTGATGATGTTTAGTTTAAATTTTAGAATGTGAATACTTCTTAATCTTATTCTTCTTATTCTATTCGGGGGCGATATGTCCTGCACTGACGTTCCGCTTGGGGTGTTTTGTGCATTTGAATACTTACTAACAACAACATACCTACTGCGTTTGGTAACTTCAATGGTAAAGAAAGTAATGGAGGCATCTCTCAACTATAGCTCAGAAATACTAACCTGATAAGAAAATAAGATATCTTCTGGTTTTTCTAAATTTTTATTTTTTTTAAATTCAGTTGCTATTCGGCGCCTGAAGTAAACAGGATCAGTATGAGATAAACCACGGGAATAATTAATCAAAGTTTTATACAGTGTAAGTATCTCTTTCCTAGTAACCTGCATAATTCTGACTCTACTAAATTACATATATTATTCGATGCGATAGTGAGACTTAAAAATATGTGTTATGTAATTAATATTCCATCAAAGGTTCACAGGTAAACGTCCTCCGTAAGTTCAAACCTGAGAACGAGCACAAAAACCAACCAAAAACTTGCATATATGTGAACTTGTGCAGTGAAATAGGTTGTTTTTATTGGTTGGGTCGTATTCCAGTTGACGCCAATATCGTTATTGCCGATAATTTTGACCACATTTTGCGTCTATGGTACATTTAATTACATACATACATGGAAGTAATAAGTACTGGTACTTATTACTTCCATGCATATATGTGTCGCTTAACTTCAAACTCGGATAAATCCAATATTGTAAATTTTTAAGATTTTGGTATCATAAATATACAAATTATTGGAGTACAAAATGTTTTGCCCCGGGCGGGAATTTTGGTATCAAATGAAAGGGTAAAAAAAGCTTCAAAACTGATTTATCAGTTATGCATAAATCCGCATGGTTCTTGAGAAATAAAAATTCAAAATCATAATATTTTATTAAAGTCAGATAGATCCATGAGACAGTTTTTTTCAAATGTAGTTAAGTCCATGGGCGCCAATCAGCGAATTGAGTTTTTTCAACATGGCTGTCAGTCGACATAAAATCTGACACAATGGCACAGTTCACTCCCGCGTTTTATCGTTTCTTTTTGTTATTCAGACAGATTCCATGGATGATTTCATCAAAATTGTGTCACAAAGTAAAGCCCGCAAGCGACCTTACATAGAACTTCGCCATAAGAAAGAGGAAAGAGCGAAAATTCGGTAATTATGAAATTCCTATACCTATGCATCGTTAGGAATCCTGAGTTGGCCCTAGTGTTGGGCTCACCATCATTGATTAATATTATTTTATATATTTTCTACTGTTACAGAATAATTTAGATATAAATGTATGAAAGGATATTATTGCATAGTACAGGAACTTTCCGATCAGATTTTATAGGTATATAGGATCAAATGTAAGTTTTACAATTTAAGTGCCGTTGGTCGCCTCGATAGGTTTGCAATTTTGCTTCTTTTGCATCTTCGTTTTATTATCTCACTAATATTATAAAAAATGCGAATGTCTGGATGTTTGGATGTTTATTCCTCTATAACTCGATAACCACGAAACCGATTTGGCTAAAATTTAAAACATAATATAATGGCTGAAATAGGGCATAAGCTACTTTTATGCCAGAAAATGTTAGGTTCCTGTGGGAGTATCTAAAACTGTAAGTCAACGTAAAAGAAGTCCATATACGTGCTGAGATGTCTTACTATTCTGATATAGGTATTCTTATGTATACGAAATTGACATTCTCATTTATTTATTATATGTAAATTTATATCTACTTCACAAGAAATTAATGGAATTTTACCAACTAGGTTGTACGTTTGTTATTATGCTGATCTTTTTTTTAAACAATTCTATTTCATTTATATAATTTTATATGTAGCTAAAACAACAAAAAACGCGGTCGATTTATCAAAAATTTTAGTCCACAGAGACTGCTAATTGGAGTTCCAGTTCATGAACTAAAACTATTTTTTTTACCGACATTTTTTAAACTAATTGATATTCGCAAATTGCTAAAAACGCACTGTGGCCAAGACTGGGCAACGTTTATTAAACAACAGTACAATGAAATTATTATAAAAAAGTGCTTAACGGTTAGAATGTGATAAGGCGGCCAATGCACGAAGAAGAAATTGTTGAAGATGAAATAGAAGAAATATTGAATTTTATTAAATTATTGAATATTAATAAATTAGTTACTATTTCTAAAATAAAACTACATTTCCTTATTATGTTTGTATTATTTTTAGTTTCATTCAGTTACTTACTAAAAAGTTTACTGTTGATGGTATGCCATGATTTTGCCACTACCACATCCCTAGTTCTAATCGTATTTTATCAAATCTACATAAATCCAGACCTAATAAATCAAAAATCTATAAATCCACACTGAGTTTTTTCAATTATAGATAAATTGCATTCTATTTTATGAAATGAAGATAAATCCAATCTAAATATTTAGTTTTTGCAATAATTAATGGTTTTATTGCTGTATTTGCTGAATAGAGTCGTTTTCTTCAATACTGTTACGGCAATAAAATATATAATGCCTTTTGAATAATCGAATTAACTTTGTTATCAATTTTTCTTAAATATCTCCGAACAGTGTAGAGTGGATTTATCCGAGTTTGAAGTTAAGCGACACACATATAATGTAACTGTAGGCTCCTTTCATATTCACAATACAATTATTACACAACATACTTACTTAATATATATATTTCATATTATATAAGGTGACTATTAATTCATCAACAATACTGCGGGGGATGGTGTAGAATCAATAACTGAATGTGATCCACTCATAATTAATTTTCACATAAACAAAATTAATACTAACTATTGCCTAAGCTGTGGCGCGTTGACTTTGAGAATGATAGCGACGACAACACTCACGGCCGCCGTGGACTAGACTCACACTTATACACACGTTCTAAGTATTCTAACGCATTGCGAGGGCAATGAACTCGGTAGGTATACCTACGCATTGCGAGGGCAATGAACTCGGTAGGTATACCTACGCATTGCGAGGACAATGAACTCGGTAGGTATACCTACGCATTGCGAGGGCAATGAACTCGGTAGGTATACCTACCGAGTTCATTGCCCTCGCAATGCGTTAGGATACCTAGAACGCGTGTGTATGTGTGAGTCTTGTCCACGGCGGCCGCGAGTGTTGTCGTCGCTATCATTCTCAAAGTCAACGCGCCACAGCTTAGGCAATAGTTAGTATTAATTTTGTTTATGTGAAAATTAATTATGAGTGGATCGCATTCAGTTATCGATTCTACACCATCTCCCGCAGTATTGTTGATGAATTAATAGTCACCTTATATATTATTTATTTACAGGTTCTCATTAATAACACTATATTTATTACATATTATTATAACATTACATGTCAACCAGCTTGTCGATACTATTAATCGACATTGTATATTTATCGACAGTACCCCATCCCTAACGCACTGGGGGTACATAAAGCCTATATACGCTGCTGCGCGTCGCTTGCGCACAGCGGAGAACTGAATGTCAAACCAGTACGATTCATCAGCTGACGCGGATCGCACGCTCGATCGCTCCCGCTATATTGTATACATTCGCCTCAAAAACACTCGCCGCCCATGTATATATATGTTGACTGTTTAAATTATTGTAGTGTTCATTAACTCAGTGCGCTTACGTGTCCTACCCTTCTGAATTGTTTGTGACGTGTGTGAATTGATTATATACGTGCTACACCAAACCTGGGATTTTATTCACGGACGTAAACAGCTAAGTACCACACACACACATAATTAAAGCCCGATATTTAACCAAGCGGCTTTATTGGTGACCCACTATGAATACGGAAAGAGACACGTATCGAGATGCACATGAATCATCTACGTCCCCGCCACCCGGCACTAGTGATGGGACCATGTCGACAAATCATGGCGATGTATATAAGGTTGGTGTAAGGGTACCACCGTTTTGGCCGGAGGAGCCTGAAATTTGGTTCGCCCAAGTAGAGGGGCAATTTGCCATTTCCGGAATAACAAACGATTTTACCAAATTTAATTACGTCATTGGCCACCTTGACATCCAACATTCAAGGGAGGTCAAGGACATTATTATCAACCCACCCGCAACCAACAAATACGAGAAGCTCAAGAGTGAGTTAATTAAGCGGCTCAGCGCGTCAAATGAAAAGAAGATAAAACAACTGCTTATGCACGAGGAACTCGGAGACCGCAAACCGTCTCAATTCCTCCGTCACCTCAAACATCTCGCAGGTTTGGACGTTCCAGACGATTTTTTGAAAACCATTTGGACCAGTCGCCTTCCACACGGAATTCAAACGGTGCTAGCAGGTCAACCATCAAAGGCGTCACTCGAGGAACTGGCTGATTTAGCCGACAGGGTCAACGATCTGGCTGCAACGACACCTAGAGTGGCCGCCGTGAACAACGCTATTCCTACGTCCCTACTTAGCGACCTCACTAAGGAAGTTGCAGAACTTCGGAAGCAGTTTGAGAAGCTCTCATCTAATAAAAACAGCAGACCTCAATCGCGCTCATCTCAACGGAACCGCAGTACGTCCAGGCACCGATCACACTCAAACTACAGGAAGTTCCCGATATGTTGGTACCACAGCAAGTTTGGTGATAGTGCTAGCAAGTGCACGCGCCCCTGCGATTACAAGTCGGAAAACTCAAAGGGCAGTCGGTAATGGCGACGGACGATTGCCCTTCATCTTCAACTGGTCGCCTGTTTGTTACTGATCGGTCTTCGAAGACGCAGTTCCTGGTCGACACCGGTAGCGACCTCTGTGTCTTCCCACGGTCAGCGCTTCGTGATCGTCGTACTCGGACGGACTACAACTTGTGTGCCGCTAACGGATCGAACATTTCTACATATGGTTATGTAAATTTAAATTTAGATTTTGGCCTACGTAGGAGTTTTGTTTGGCGTTTTGTAGTAGCAGATGTAACGAAACCAATAATTGGTGTAGATTTCTTAAATTTTTACAACCTTGTAGTTGATTGTCGTAATAAGCGTTTAATTGATAATTTAACTTCAATAACTGCTATTGCTACTTTAGCTCATTGTAAAAATGTCTCAACTGTGAAAGTCGTGACCGGTGAGACACGATTTCATAAAATTCTCGATGAGTTCCCAGAAATCACACGACCAGCTGGTAGACATAACACTACACCACACAACACTGTCCATCACATAAGAACGACACCAGGACCTCCAGTGTTTTCACCACCTCGTCGTTTAGCTCCGGATAAACTTAAGGTCGCCCAAAAGGAATTCGAATCCATGATAGCCAACGGTACAGCGAGACCTTCGGAAAGCCCTTGGTCATCCCCTTGCACTTGGCGCCTAAAAAGAACAACGGTTGGCGTCCATGCGGCGATTATCGCAAGCTGAATGCCCGCACCGTGCCTGACAGATACCCGATTAAGCACATACATGATTTCACTCATAGCATTGCAGGATGTAAGGTATTTAGTACTTTAGACCTTGAGCGAGCCTATAACCAGGTACCTGTCAGCGCGGAGGACATTCCCAAAACTGCGATCGCCACGCCGTTCGGTTTGTACGAATTTCCGTTTATGAGCTATGGTCTTCGAAACGCTGGGCAGACATTTCAGCGGTTCGTTGACGAAATAACCAGAGGGCTCGATTACATTTATACGTACCTTGACGATTTTTTAATTTTCTCGAAATCTGAGTTGGAACACGAACAGCACTTGCGCGAGATCTTCAAAAGGCTGAAAAATTACGGTATGTTGCTGAACACTTCAAAGTGTGTTTTCGGAGAGAGTGAAGTAACCTTTCTAGGGTATTCAATTTCAGAAAGCGGCACAAAACCTCTTGACTCCAAGGTGCAGGCAGTGAAAGATTTTCCACCTCCTAAGAACGTGCGTCAATTGAGAGGCTTCTTGGGCATGCTCAACTACTATCGAAGATTCCTTCCTCAGGCAGCTCAGACCCAGGCCCCATTGCACGCTCTTTTAACAGGTTCAGTGAAAGGAACGCAGCCAATAGACCTCACTGGCGAGGCTTTGGCAGCTTTCCAAGCTTGTAAGGAGAACTTATCCAATGCTGCTTTGTTAGCTCATCCAGACTGCTCAGCTAATCTTGCTGTTGTTACAGACGCGTCTGATAAAGCCATCGGAGCCGTTTTACAGCAGTTGAAAGATGGCGCATGGCAACCCTTGGCATTCTTCTCTAGGAAATTGAGTCCTTCACAAACAAAATACTCGCCCTATGACAGAGAGTTACTTGCCATTTACGAGGCAATCAAATATTTTCGCCACATGCTCGAAGCAAGGCATTTCATCGTCTATACTGACCATAAGCCGATCAGTTTTGCATTCCACGAAAGGAAGAACAACTGTTCGCCTAGGCAGTATAGACATCTTGATTTTATCTCCCAGTTTACTACTGACATTCGTTATATATCCGGTAAGGATAATGTGGTTGCTGACACCTTGTCGCGCATTGAAGAACTGTCAGAGCCAGTAAGCCTTGAAACATTGGCACATAGTCAAGCGTCAGACCCAGAACTTGAGTTGCTTCGAAATGGTGGCACATCATTAAAGTTGCAAAAACTTTACGTCCCTGGATGTCGAACGCCCCTGTACTGCGACGTCAGTACCTCAACATCCAGGCCCTTTGTCCCCAAATTCTTTCGAAAGCAGGTCTTCGACAGCCTGCATTCTCTAAGCCATCCTGGCGCTAACGCGTCTACCATATTAGTGTCCGAGCGTTTTGTCTGGCCAGGCATTAGGAAGGACTGTAGAGAGTGGTCGCGTGGTTGCCTATCGTGTCAGCGGGCCAAAGTCAATCGACACGTGACTGCACCCCTTGGCACATACAACTTACCTCGCACGCGCTTCAAACAGATCCATATAGATCTGATTGGTCCCCTTCCACTGTCTGAAGGATATCGATACTGCCTTACAGCCGTAGATAGATTCACACGTTGGCCTGAAGTAGTACCTATACAAGATATCACAGCAGAAACTGTTGCCAAAGCTTTGTTGTCAACTTGGATCTCTCGGTTTGGTTGCCCAACAGACATCACAACGGATCGTGGCCGTCAGTTTGAAACGGCGTTATTTCAATGTCTGTCCAAGATAACCGGATTTGAACATAAGCGGACAACAGCGTACCATCCAGCATGCAACGGATTAGTAGAGCGTTTTCACCGCCACCTTAAGGCTGCAATCGTATGCCATACCAACGACAGGTGGACGGAGTCATTGCCGTGGGTCTTATTAGGTGTAAGATCTGCCTTTAAAGCGGACTTGCAAGCTTCTTCAGCAGAACTGGTATACGGAGAGACGCTTAGATTACCTGGCGAGTTCTTTGAGCCAACTATAAGTGGTACCACTGATGTCTCAGAATTTACAACTAGACTCAGAAAATTTGCCGAAAAATTGCGCCCCATACCAGCTTCCCGCCACGGTGAGCCCAAAGTCTTTATCTACAAAGAACTACGAACTTGTGATCATGTTTTCCTTCGCGAAGATGCATCACGAGGTTCCCTCACACCTGCATATTCTGGACCTCACAAAGTTCTCACCAGAGGAGATAAAGTGTTCAAAATATTGCATAACAATAAAGAAGTAAAGGTTTCAATCGATCGTCTTAAACCGGCGTTTATATTGTCGGAACAGACGCAGAACCAAGAAGCCCCTCCGGAAATTCCGAAAAGTTATACAACCCGGTCAGGTCGTCAGGTAAAATTCACAAACTTTTATCGCCCTTGACGGTCTCTGGAGGAGGGTGGTGTAGGCTCCTTTCATATTCACAATACAATTATTACACAACATACTTACTTAATATATATATTTCATATTATATATTATTTATTTACAGGTTCTCATTAATAACACTATATTTATTACATATTATTATAACATTACATGTCAACCAGCTTGTCGATACTATTAATCGACATTGTATATTTATCGACAGTACCCCATCCCTAACGCACTGGGGGTACATAAAGCCTATATACGCTGCTGCGCGTCGCTTGCGCACAGCGGAGAACTGAATGTCAAACCAGTACGATTCATCAGCTGACGCGGATCGCACGCTCGATCGCTCCCGCTATATTGTATACATTCGCCTCAAAAACACTCGCCGCCCATGTATATATATGTTGACTGTTTAAATTATTGTAGTGTTCATTAACTCAGTGCGCTTACGTGTCCTACCCTTCTGAATTGTTTGTGACGTGTGTGAATTGATTATATACGTGCTACATCAAACCTGGGATTTTATTCACGGACGTAAACAGCTAAGTACCACACACACACATAATTAAAGCCCGATATTTAACCAAGCGGCTTTATAACCATAGACACAAAATGTTGGCAAAATTATCCAAAAACGATATTGGCGTCAAATGGAATACGGTGTTTGGATGCACTGAGAATCAGTGGCTAGTTCCGAACCTTAGAGCGCACTCGGAGTAAAACTTTTCAGTCGTTTGCTCGTTGTCACACCTAAATACAGAGAGTGTAAAAATATCTTAGCCTAAATATGACTTAAGTGAGGTGATCATTTACAACATTTGGTGTTCGATTAAATTTTTTGGTAAAAAAACTAAGGGTATCAAAGCATTTTATGCTAGTCACTATATACAGGGTTATTGGCAAAACTTCTGCTAGTCCTAAGAAACATTTTGAGATATATTTTTTTGTAATGTTTGTTTAAATTTTTTTGTGTATTAATGCCTACTCTGAGCCAAGCGCGCCCGCCGTGGAAACACTGGACCGCGCTGTGCTCCCTTTGATTAGAGTTTTGAATATTTACATCGCAGAGTAATATAAAATATGAAACATTACAGGCACAAGAGCCTTTTTAACAGCAGGTGTTTTTCGTACTTATTCAGTCAAAAAACCATAAAAAAACACAATATTAAAAAAAATATATGAAAAAAACTCACAAAAAAATCTTCTCATAATGTTTGTTAGGACTAGCTAGAAGTCAACCCTAAGAGTTTGTTAGCATTTTTCCAATAACCCTGCATAATCCCCTTATATAATATCAATGTCGATATTTGAGGTTATAAAACAACCGTGTCGTTCCGTACCTTAAAGTACGTTGAAAAACAAACAAACAAATAAACTGAAGCTCGCAACGGAGTATAAACAAAATAAATTACTTGACTGAGACCACTGACTCTCTGAGCAAGTAATATTTTAGTTGGGTTGGATGGCAAAAATTGTGAACATGTTTAATTAATTGTTTTATTACAAAATTTATAGAGACAGGTTGATTATTTCATAAGAATCACGACAATATATAAGTGTTTATATGTGTAGAAATAAATAAATAAATTAATTGCTCAAATTACAATTTTGCAAAAAAAAACATTAAATTGGCAGCCATGTTAATATTGGCAAATTCAGGTCATGTCAATTAAAAGCTTGGCATCAGAAGGTATCTGTCTGTAATGATCAACGATTTTCGATAATCATCGCTGTTAAGAGAAAAAACATCGATGTAACAACATACCTAAATATCGTACTAGTGGCCCTCAGGTCTGTAAGCTCCGCATAGCTTATAATTGAATAAAGGTTAAGTTTCACTGCGCACGCTGATGGGAAAGGGACTAGGTCACAAAATTCCAAAATCATAGTTGCATGTATATCAAATTAATTTCATCAGTTTTATAGTATAAAACTGATGAAATGAATGTGATGTGGCACAGGTAAGTTTTTCTTGAAAACATTCTACGGAATTATCAAACCTGCTCACAAAATTTCACGAGAATCGATTGAGAAAGGCGACCTATAGAGGAGAACAACCTGACATACGAAAGCAATTTTGCTTAAGCTGAAGCAGAGACGCTTTGCTGGCGCTTCGTTCATGCGTAACAATGAAAGTATTAAAAAACTGAATGTATTAGTAAAAACTAAATGTATTTTGTGGGTGTCGTGGAATCGATAACTGAATGTGTTCCAATCATGTTTAATTTTTTCATACACAAATTACCTAAACTGTGGAAATTTGGCTATGAGAATGATAGCGATGCCAAACGCGGTCTACGAATAATACATATTTATTCGATGAACGCGGCATACATATCTACTCCATTCACACGCACGCACGTTGCTACGCGAGTAGCTGCATGGCAGCTTGAAGTAGGAAAGAGAAAGGTACCTTTAACTTTTACGGATGCAAATATCTAAGACACAATCCATAAATTATAGTTCAAAAATGTATACCTACGTGACTGTTGATACCGAGGTATCTAATGATGTTTTCTGATTATAGCAGATTGGTACCTACTGATTACACAGGGGTACGTAGAGAATCGATTGACGATCAAGCAAGGCATTCGGCTGGTTAGCTAGATTCACCACAGCCGCATCCGGGTCCGTCAGAATAGGTACGCGAAAGAACTAATTGGTCATAGTGATATCGATTTATTTACTTCGTGTAGCGTTTGTGCATACATGTGTAAATAGAGTAAACCGCAGTAGTCGTCGCATGAGTGAAATACAATCAGTTATCAATTCCACACCACCCCCCGCAGTATTCTTGATATAATAATATCCTACTTATATATATATCATATTTTGATTAATGTTACTTGGTACTACATTTTATTCGTGTAAATATGCTTTACTCATTCGTTGACCAAGCGTTCGTGGTGTAACAAATCTCTTTGGAATCTCGAAGTACCGGGTTTGATCCTGATGGAATGTTACTTGACCGTATTCAATGGGTAATGCTGTTTTTGCTAACTGTCTGGGATAGTATCGCCAAAATATATGGCACATGGTGATATTACGCTATCGGCGGCGTGATGATTTGTATTTTTCTTAACATCAACTTAAGCATAGAATATATAATAATCTTCTAAATATATAGATATATATATATATATATATATATATAATAATCTTCTAAATATCCTTAAGTGTAATGTCTCGTTTTACGATGAAAATGTAGCAATAAATTTGTTTTGTTATTTCTTAGTGTAGAGGTTGTCAGAGCCAGAGATTAATTAAGAGATAGGTACTCGAATCTGTGCTGTGAGATCTGTGATCAAACTTCACAAGAAAACTGAGCATTGTCATTGTAAATAACCTTCTATGCAATCATTTTTAACCCAAGTCAAGGTTATAATCCATGTTTATTAGAGATAAGGCTGATGTTTATAATATTAGATAAGTTATTTTAATGTGACACGTCGCAGTCTGCTTCTCAAAGTAAGTCAGTATTGCAGAGTGAATTCATTTAAAAATATAATAATGTACAAATAAGTAATATGCAGTTTTAAGTTTTATTTATTTCTGTGATATATAATTATTAAATGTGTAACGTTTGTATATTATTGTCAAGAAATGTATGTTTACATAACTTTATTAGTGTAAACTGTTTGCAGATATCAAAAATATGAGTGAAGAAGTATATTTTATTGGCGTTGATGTGGGTTCCAGTAGCGTTCGTGCCGCTATAGTAAATCAAAGAGGTCATGTAGTTAAGACTTCTGTAAAAGAAGTTAAGACATGGAAACCGAAATTAGATTTCTATGAACAATCATCAGATGACATTTGGGAATGTTGTATTCACGTTATAAAAGTAAAACTTATCGTATTATTCAATAAATACTCACTTCAAAAAATGTGTCAAAACATTTTAATTGTTATTTTACTATGTATGTATTAAACATATAAGTATTATTTTTTAGGAAATCGTCTTAAACGTAAATCCTTCATTAGTAAAAGGAATAGGATTTGATGCAACATGTTCATTAGTAGCATTGGATAAAATTGGAAATCCATTAACTGTCAGCTATACAAATAATAATGAACAAAATATTATTATGTGGATGGATCATAGAGCACAATTAGAAGCAGATTTGATTAATAAATGTGGCCATGACATACTTAAATATGTTGGAGGAAAAGTGAGCTTGGAAATGGAAATGCCTAAATTATTATGGCTCAAAAAAAATCTTTCAAATCTATGGTTACAATATGGATTTTTCTTCGACTTGCCAGACTTTCTCACATGGAAGGCTACTGGATCTGATTCCAGGTCATTATGCTCCCTAGTTTGCAAATGGAATTATGAATGCTCTATCGAGGGTTATAAAGGCTGGAATGAAACATTTCTGAAAGATATAGGTTTGGAAGATTTACTAGAAAATAACTTTGAGAAGATTGGGAATAAAGTTCTAATGCCAGGTGATTTTTGTGGTGGATTAAGCAATGAAGTTGCTTGTATTTTGGGGCTTCGGCCGAATACGCCTGTTGCAACATCGATAATAGATGCACATGCTGGTGGTCTTGGTATGATTGGAGCTTCGGTAAAAGACATTGATAGAGATATGTCTTCTAGACTCGGTCTTATTTGTGGAACGTCAACCTGTCACATGGCTGTTAATGAGGCAGCAGTTTTAGTTGAAGGGATTTGGGGTCCGTATTTTAGCGCAATGGTCCCAAATATGTGGTTGAATGAAGCAGGGCAAAGTGCTTCAGGAATGTTACTTGACCATATTATTGCGAGCCATCCTGCTGGTATAGAATTACTGAAGACTAAAACTACTGGAGAGTAAGCTTTAACTATTTAAAACTTTATTTTTCATGATCAATAATCATCATTTTATAATTTTAATATGACACAAATGTATGTTACAGCATTCGAAATCATTTAAAGGAAATTCTATTGAAAATGGCAAAAGAACAATCAGTCACAGATGTTTGTTTTTTAACAAAAGATGTTCACGTTTGGCCCGACTTTCACGGAAATCGATCGCCACTAGCTGATCCAGCTATGCGGGGTATGATTTGTGGGTTATCCATAAACACAAGTGAGCGAAATTTGGCAGTGCTTTATTTAGCGACATTACAAGCTTTATCGGTAAGAAGCTACTACTTATAATTAAAATTTCCAGACCTTTAAAAATATGTCATATATTTTATTTTGTTTCAGTATGGTACCAAGCACATAATTGAAGCTTTACTAATAGCCGGATATAAACCTTTTAAAACATTATTGATTTGCGGTGGTATTACAAAAGATCCACTTTATGTTCAGACTCAAGCTGATGCTGTTGATTTACCGATTTTGAAACCGCATGAAAAGGAATCTGTTTTGGTTGGATCGGCCATACTAGGTGCATGCGCTTCACAATACTTCAATAATGTAGAAGAAGCAATTCAAAAGATGGGTGGGTCTGCTGATATTATTGAACCTAATAAAAAAACTAAAACATTCCATGAAAAAAAATACAGAGTGTTTTTGAGAATGTTTCAGGACCAATTAAAGTATAAAACAATAATGAATCCAAAATAATAAGGATTTTAAAGTTTAGTAGAAAATAGTGGTGAATGCATTTACCCCTTAAGGGCTGTCGTGTATAGCAATTTATTTGAATATTGCATCACATATGATACATGAATTTTGTACATTAATAAGACAATAAACATATCTTACTTATATTTACATATATGTATATTGAAATATTTTTGTATCCAAAATATTACAAATTTTAAAAACTGTTAAACATTTTTTTATCACATTTATTCGAAAAGAGCTAGTTTTATTCTTCATAAACAGGGACTAAAAAGCTATTTTAATCTCTGAGGGACTACGGAGATATGAATTTAGAATGTGGATATTTTTATTAAAGTTCCAATCGCCAAAGTAGTTTTTAATTTTGTATTTGAGGTTTTATTTCTGAATTAAATATTTAAATATATTTTTTTAAACATTTAAAATTATATTATAGTTTTCTATAACTACATCGTGAGACGACGTTTTCAAGACTATTTCTAATCCTCAAGCTGTAAATAAATCGACAACTATAAACAACGGATGGTAGAGGTAATATTGTTACGATACACTTCCATAATTGTTCAAATATAAGCATAAGCCTCTATTTCTATGATATGTCTTAATTTTCCTAATTCAATCTAAATAAATAAACGTACTATTCTTATCCATCAGATGCACTTACTTATTTTCTCGTAGAGGTTAGATAAAAATTAGCGTATCCACCACGGGAACCAACAACTATTTTAAACTCAAATAACTTTGAGTACTTGCTAACAATTTCTACTCTAGAATCCTTAAGACCTAACAAAATTCATAAACACATATACTCTATAAACAAAATCCTATATAACTATAATATATTATATCTATTATTCTCAAACATTTTTTTAATATTTTTCTTACGATAGTAAATAATCTATTATTTCGCTTTTGACGTAAGAAAGTGGAATAGTTTATACCCACGTATATTGACAACTTTTAAAATATACTCTAATTATTTACCTAAAATATAAAGCTGATAGAAATGTTTTATGTTTAATTGATCGCAAGGGTGATGTACTATAATTATTACCAGTACATTGAGAATTTTCTTTTCCGAACTATACAATATTTTTAGGAGAATACATATTGTAGGTACGAGTATGTTAATACAATTAGCTAGAAGATGACAATAAAATTAAGTTTGCTTTACATAATTTATACAATTTAATAAACATAAAAAAAATTACATTGTCATAAACATACACCTGATTAAAAAAAACAAGTAAAATCCTTGTGTTAATAGTAATATTAATATTAAAAGTAATATTTTTGTTAACATATAATAATATAATTGTCAAGTTATACTTTATTAAAAACCATACATAATGATATCATACTATTTCTTTAAAATCAGACCTTTTTATATTGGTTTACAAAAGTAGGTGATGATCTGATGAAAATATAGAGATTTGACATCAAAGACTTTATACCTACCTACCTATATTTAGACTTTATACTACCAGTAGTAGGTATAAGGTCATTGCTCCACATACATTTCACAGCGTGATACTAGCATAGATAATAGGTACACTGTATTATTTACAGGGATACAATAATAAGGAGTCGCGGTCGAATGATGGCCAACTGGCTAAAACCCTTTCATGTGATGTCATAGAAAGACTAATCGAACTGTCGATCGGTAGGTATACCAAAAAATAAACAAACTATTATCTATAAAGACACGGTCTTTCATCGATAAAGCATAAAGAATCATACCCTACTCAATCACGAATTCTAGTTTTTCTATCTGACGCACCTTGGTACTTCCTCTGCCTTAAAATGTAAATATCATCACTAGACGTGGGAATAAATTAATTTGCATGTTTGCTTATACAAATTCATATTACGCGATATGGTATATCGTTAACACGTCATATTTCAGTAATAACCAATCGATTTAAATTGGAATAGAATATAAATAATAATAGCATTTCTAGTTAACTATTAAAATAGTACTGGGGCAAATTTAATTACATATATCTACGCTATGCAAAAACCTGAGAATTAACGCGTATATCAATGGCACCGGTTAAATGTTGCCATATATCATTGTTATAGCGCCAAATTTCAAGTTCTGTCCAGTATCGTGAAAGAACATGCAGAGGTCAACTTTGCATATAAATTAAGGTCTTAGAGCGTATGATGGTGTGACATCGTAACGCACGCGAATGAGCGAAAAATAACTATTCAATATGTATATAAATAATGTAAGGGTTTTTTAAATAAACATAAAAATGGTTACTACATTTCATTTTACGGCATTGTGACGGAACAAGCACTAGGCCCATCTGGTGTTAAGCGGTGACCTCTGCCGATAACAGATGCATTTCATCACAAGTGACCTGCACTGCAGCCAGACATTCAATTGTCAATTCTCATATGCCTATAATTTAAGTAGCTGTTAAGGACTGCTGTTGCAACATACTGATAGTTGTTTGGCGACGGATTTTCTACTTGACGTGAGGTAGCTAGCTCGGCGAGCATTTGCAAAATGCTCTTCCACCAAGTGGTGAAGCCCAACCAAGCGGCGCGGCGGTGGGATCGCATGGACCTGCAGAACGGCAGTCCATAGTTATTACTGCTCTGCTATCATTGCTTCTTACAGGCAGAGGTTATCACTTAACATCAGGTGGGCCTCCTGCTAATTTTACAAACATTTGCATACTTATTATCAAGTTTATATACATATACATTTGGCGATATGGTCTATATACCTAAGTTCAGTTTAGCGCTAAAAACAAAACAATTGAATTAAATTAAATTCCTATCTTCGATCGTATTATCACTAAACTTGCATGTTATTTTTGTGGTTTAATGCAAGCCTAGCTGTTATACCTATATATGTAATATATCAGAAATATACATATCTCTAGTTAGGTCATTATGCAAATAATACAGGCGTGACGCAATGTTTTTTATTTTATATAAGAAGTAGAAGCACTGATAGCCTAGTGATAGGTATTATAGCTGTGAACTGCCGCAGGTCTGATCCCCGCCACATGCTTGAACTTCACAGCATGGTCATAGAACGTATTCCTACGCATGGTAGAAGGGACTTTGCTAATGCTCACGGGGCTAGCTACCTCATCCACAAGTAGAAAATCTGTTGATAAGCACCTAACAGTGTCTTCCGATAGTAGTCCTTGAGAGACAATAAATTACAAGCATATGAGACTTAACAACTTTATGTTTTTGGTTGATGAGCGTAGTGCAGTTCGTCACTTATGAAGAAATGTGATTGTTTTCTGTATAGGTCAGCGCTTAACATTAGGTGGCCTTCGCTGAAGTTCAGAATAATTAATCTCTTATACCTGTTTTTTTTAATGTGATTGTGTAATGTAAATGTGCATGTAATTTCACTGGCTCTCAGGGACTGCTGCCGGAACACACTGTTAGGTACTTGGCGACAGATTTTCTACTTGAAGGTGGTCGCTAGGGGCGATGCCCCGTCCACCCACTGTGCTTTCCCACTGGTGGGTGGACGGGGAATTCAAGTTTCCCCGTCCACCCACTGCACTAGAGTTGGAACCAAATCAACTGCCTCATAGATATTACAAATAATATTTATTTTTGCTATTGGATTCTGACTAGCCAGGCGGGCACTCGCAAAATCCCCTTCCACCATGCGGTGAAGCTCAAGCCCGCGGCGGGATTCGAACCATGGACCTGCTGCGCGGCAGTCTATCGCCAATGCCACTGAGCCATCACTGCTTCAAAATATACCTAAATAAAAGCTTTAAATTCAGATTTTTGCGCCGTTTAACCGCATATTATTATAGCATATAAGCATATACACAAGCTGTAGCGTAAAAGTTCTAATATTCACCTATGCTGCCCCTGAATTTTAATAAAAGAGGATAGCAGATACTAGTGCCTAGGAAAGTACAACAGAAGTAGCCTGTCTCATTATTTGATCATTGGTTGCATTGCTCACCCCGCCTTAAACATATATATATATATATATGATAAAATGTTCTCATGTCAATATTAAGTAAATGAACGCTATGAAATCGAATTCAAAGAATAGAACTTTTACATCTATCTGTATTAATTAAAACGTAGTTTTTATTGTATGTTAATTACTTTTATTTAAAGAAAACGGTAAAGTGTTTTTGAAGTTATAAAAAAATCGTACTTTCGCATTTTTTCGAAAAAAAACCTGCGGGGCGATCACGTATCTTCTGTAGCAATGAAATGCTGATTGCAACAATCAAAAATGACCGTATTGACAGATTTTGTATCAATGAAAAAGACAGATAGGTAACAGACCTTCTTGTGCCCAAACGTTAGTCGCTGACCGTTTTTTTCTTTTATACCTGAGATGATAAATGGCAACTACATTGATCGAATTAAAATTTCGAAATATCTATTCTATTATAAAGTTTGTAATAACATAGTATTTATACAGGTTGTACTCCCATGGTCAGTATTTCCTTTGATTTCATATTATTATTATTCTAAAATCGAATTTTATTTTTTAAATCTAATTAAATCTAAATTTAAGTTTATATTGGCATTTATTTTAAAATACAAATAGTAATTTATTCTTCCTCCCCTAACACAAATTAACCCAAAATATATCTTCCTCCACACCGCTTCAATTTTAGTGTGTAATGGCCAATGGGTATCTAGACTTTGGAAACTGCAACACGTTTCATACACTTGATATATTCTGTAAAATAAAACCAAATGTGAAATAGCCAGGCGGGCATTCGCAATGTGCCCTACCACCATGCTGTAACGACTGCCATCCTAAGACAACAACCGGGACCGACGGCTTAACGTGCCCTCCGAAGCACGAAAGCGCTCAGTAGTAATGTCACCACCGGTCACCCATCCAACTCCTGACCGCGGCGGACGTTGCTTAACTTTGCTGATCGATTCAGAATGGCTAAGCAAACTTCGCTACGAGTGCTTCATTTTGTATGTTCAGTATATTTTGTATATTCGTTAAAGTTAGTAAATAAAAGTAGTGCCATATAATTTACTATTATTATGTAATCAGAACTTAATAATTCATTGCAGTTCTAAAAGCACCGTATGCCTTTTTTTGTAAAAGATATGTAACTCGAAGGTGCAATAATAATGGCACTTGTGAAGCTGCATAAGACCTGCAGAAGCTGCAGCGCACGTTCTTCAGATTATATAGTTATTTACTGCTTATATTTACTAATTTTACAGTCGAGAACGCGATGATGCCTGACTAGTTTCGTGGGATTCTGACCCACTTCATAAAGGAGTGGCGTCGAATGGCGTGACCATTCTCGACTGTAAAATTAGAAAATGCAAGTAGTAAATAACAATAAAATATGTATGTCGAATACTTACTTAAGTTTTAATAATGATACACGGTCTACACCTCTCCGCTTAGCACCTTTATGAATATAAGGATCGGCTCTAAAGTCATTCGACGACTAGTTGTGTTACTTGTGTATTTACCTAATTTATTGTTCGATACGATTATTATGACTACTCAATTAGAAAATTGATTGACAGTACAGAAGATGTCACACTATAATACTTATGCGCGTAACATAAATTTCACATAGTTTTGTAACGAAAGTAACAAAAATGTGTTTACAATTTTTTTTGTCGACTAAAATTCTCTACCGAAAATAATAAGAATACCATTAAGAAATATTATTTGAAGTCATTACCTAATAAATGTTCAGTGTCAATAGGATGTCATGTTAAATTTATGTCAATTAATATTCAAAGTCTAGGAGGAAGAATATAGATATTCTTCCTCCTAGTTCAAAGTAGATGCTCGATCGAGTATGGAGTAGCATTTTAGTAATACTAAGCCAAGGAACTTTTTATTAAGATTTAAGGCAAAACTCCCTTTTTTGTTTTGTTCGGTAAAGTATTATCGAATTACCATATAATTAGCGTTTTGTTTAGTTAGCTGTTATCGTTGAATTGGCGCGAATAATTTATGAGGATACCTACTCGGACAATCTTTTTTATTTTAGTACATTGCTGAATGAATGAAGGTACAAGTAGGATCTTAAGTTCTTTAAACAGTGGTTCATAGCTATCCATATATATATTCCGCCCCACAAAGACATTTGTATGTATTTCTTTTGTGCAAGGAACACTCCGTCAGCCTCTATGGAGAAAACCCACAGTATAAATGACATATCTTAAACTTAAAAACTCATAGTCATATGCGGTTAATGCTGCTTCCTTGGTTGTTATTTGCCGTAGCTGGTACATAACATATATAAGGATATATAGCCCTTGAGCCGTATGGTTTAGAGAAATTGGGTCCAAGGAGGCCGGGAGCTCATTGCATTTTCCAAAACTTATCAGAGCACTTGGTCGCTGTGACGCGTGATAAAAATTTTAGCAAAGCTACAAATATGCTGGTCATGCTGTAGGTCTTAGGTTGCCTGAATGCTTTCCTTTTTGAAGATGTAGTGTTTTTTTAAGGATTTTGTGAATAAATAAATAACACCGGTGTTCATTCAGTACTTAAAAAAATGTTAACCTATTGGAGAAAGTAGACTACATCCTAAGGAGGTAGACAGCAATTCTGACCTTTCTCCTTTACCTACTTAAAAATACGTTACTTCTATTTAATGATAAAAACCTTGCATTTTATTAATAAACTGAGACTCGAATTATAACAAGATATCCTTTTTATTGAAGTAATAACACATTGTGAAATATACTGACGCTTACTAAATAAATTGATTAGACCATCGTCAATTTAAAAGAAAAAAATTATTATCTCTACCGGATTCTGTTTCCGTAGGTATATACATAGTACGTTGTGCTATTCTGTAGGTAATGTTGGTCATATAGTAACTTTGTATATACTCAAATAGAGACCAAAACTGACCTAAGTGTTAATAGATTTTTTGATGACGTCGCGGAGAGTAATTTTCATATAAAACAGATGGCACTAAAAGAAAAATACAGTGCTGCCATCTGTTTTTCATACAGGCTCATCCCAGTTGGGTATGGTTGATACTCTGTACCTTTGTTTAATTAAATATGTTTTAAAGATATTCACTATAATATATTTATGACTTTTATAATAAATAATAATCTTATAAATTACTTTAGTTATAAAAAATAATTCCCTATAATCTTATAAATTGCTTTCAAGGAACTCATGCAGATTAATCATTACTTCTTTTATGTTTAGACCAATTCACCAATGTTTCCTTCCACTGGAAACATCTAACATCAAAAGTATAAGCACGATCCACCCAAAAACCATGGTACAATAATTTCCTAGACCATTTTTTTTTTTTTTTATTGCCGATAGACTAGTGTTTGACCACTATCTCACCTGATGGTAAGTGATGATGTGGTCGAAGATGTTGTTCAGGCTAGCCTAGAATGACTGGCTCTCAAGGATAGCTGCCGGAACACACCGTTAGGTGCTTGGCGACAGATTTTCAACTTGAGGGTGGTAGCTAGCAAGGCGAGCATTCGCAAAATGCCCTACCACCATGCGAAACCTGCCAAAAACCGACAAAATACGGCCTAACTAAATGCAAATTTTGATGCAAATGTCTATATGAATATGTTTTTTTTAAATTGTTGTTGTTGGTAACCAACTGCGACAGGCAGTTGGCTATGGATGAGATTTTTTATCTATGGAAACTATGGGAACAAAGTTGGTTCTAAGATTTTTCATAAGCGTAATGACTACTGTTCCATCCACTGAGCCACACGAATTACATGGTATGAAAGTTTACGAATCTTTGTGCCGCCGCGCGCCGCCATGTATGGTACACAGCATAGATGAATATAATAATATGTCCTACACAGTCAAATGTCTAGGAAAGATCACGAAAGACTATTAAATGGTAATTCAGTGTTTTAATTATCACTCTGTGGAGTATTTTACCTAGTCCAAAAAGTAGTATTATACCATCGAGATAGAAAAAACATGGAGGCGCCGCGATATTCCTATACTTACATTTGCTTATACATATATGGGTGAAATACGTACCAGTATGTGATATATAGTTTTGTTTCATTCTCTCTAATATGGTTAACGTATTTGATAAAAGAGACAGCAATATTTCAGTTGTTTCTCATAATGGCAACATTTTGTTGTAACGTATGACAGTTTATAGGTAAGTGTCGTTTCCGCCATGTTATGCGACGAGTTTCGTGGTAGTTTTGCTGTCAAGTGGGTGTTTACTTTTTTATTATTGAGATTTGTGAGAAAATTACGAGGAGATTGTCTTTAAAATTGCACGTATATGGTGAAAAACAGCCATTCAACATGCCTGTGTGTTGTATTATGAAGTGTGGTGCAAGAAAGAAGGAAAATCAACCTCAATTGTCTTTGCATACGTTAGTAGCCGGTTTTCATGCAATATTACACTTATTAATGCACTTTCCAGGAAAAAACGTTAGCAATCATGAATTTATGGCTGTAGTGTTCATTTTTGGGATTATTTCCGTCCAACAGACCTTGTTAAATATGATAATTTCATTCGTTTGTTTACAATAATATGACATGACGGAATAGTGTTGTACCGTTGCCGTACTAGTTTAGTAGATATTGGTATAATACGTGTGATATGGTTCAACTGACCTTGCTAGGTTCGGCCTGAGGTTCACAGCACTGAGAGACAGACCGTCCCACAAACTTTTATGATGGTACATAAACCGAAAATAAGACGATAGCATTCTGTTATTTGTTTTAGTTACTTACATAATATTTTATTGAACAACTCAAACCAAAATATGTATTGAAAATAATACATACATACATAAAAATCACGACTTTATCCCGTTGGGGTAGGCAGAGATCACAGATTTTCATGAAAATAATATTAACCTTTTTATAGGTTTCCTAAAAATGAAGGATTGAGGAAAAAGTGGTTAGAGGCTATTGGTGAAGAAAATATTAATCCTCGACATAAAGAATGGTACATCTGCTCACTTCACTTTGAAGAAAGTTGCTTCAATAGAACACTTGATGTAATGAGATTACAAGATAACTCGGTCCCTACAATATTTTCGGTAAGTGTGTATCAAAATTTTTGATTATTAATAGCCTGGCTCTTTGGCTTGATATAGATTACTAGATATATTAGTTACAAAAATCAAAAAAATAGTACTTTGCAATAATTGCAGAGGCTGTGAAATAGGTGTTCTATTCTGATTCTATCTAGTATTAGTGAAGTCCTCGCCAACGGGTCAAGTGGCCTTCAAACTCATTCTCGACCTGCTATTGCCATTTTCCCCTAGGCATAATTATGTGGTGCTTTTCTCAAAAGAATGCAGGGAAATAAAACATATTTTTTATATTATACATTTAATTTAATTAATATTTAGTTAATTTACTCATTATTGGGGCAATTACTAAAAGAAAATGTTATTGCTGTCCCCGGTAAATTTATGTTTGTTTGTTGAACTTCAGATGAGGTTTGCAGGTGGGCATTAGATGTAGTGGTAGATGGCTGAATTTGCTGTTTAAGGTCAAGAATGTTGGCAAGTTTGGCTTTGTGGTTATTTATAGAGTTTGATACTCCCACTTGTTCCGTTAACGCCTAACATCATAGCAACCCATAACAAACAAAACTAAATATCGAGCTACAGCCACGGACTGTATAATTAATAAGAGTTATAAATCCAATAAATAATGAATAATTACTGATTAATAATGATTGTTGTGAATTACTACTAACTTTTTAAATACGCCATAATTACTTTATTTAGTTTTAACTCAGAATTACAAACTTACCTATCGTTCTTTATATCAATAATAATTCAATATCTACATAAACTACCTAACAAATAAAGTAATTTTGTCGGTCCTAAGCCCGCCAAAGTATGAAGGAAAAGTTAGTATTTATCAATTATAAGGTTTCAATGTCAAATATTTTCTTTTATTTACCTACAAATACCTACGCCCCTACCAACATTATTCTGAAACTCGTACGTCTCTATCGAACCGAACGCTCGGGTGCGGGATGTTAGAAAGAGTAAGAGAGATATTTTTTCTCTGTCGCGCATCATGTGTTTTCATTAATAAATTCTACAAAGGCACGTAGTATTTTTGTTTACGTGGTGTCCATACTTTTAGGTGGAATTTTCGAAAACTAACAATTCATATTTATTTCACTGTGAAATAATCACACATTTTGACTACATATCTACATTGTATTAACACTTCTGTACCACCCTTTTTTTTTTGGTAGTTTCAATATAGTGGTGTATACCAAAGTTTTATTTAATTATTAAATATTGTGGTTGTCCGGTGCTCAATTTATGTTTGTGTTTTAATAGTAGCAAAAAGCTGAGCTTGGTGAGGCCTCGCGTTAATTTTACAATCTCATTCTAGTGGTGTCATCTAATATATAGTAAATTAACTACGATGTATATGAGTATTGATTCAAGTTCTGCTACAGCGATGTTAACTCTTTGGTTTTCTAACACAAGGCGTTAGTAGTACAATAACATTCTATCCAATGAATACAATTTTTTTAATATTCATTCTATATACCTAATGGTTACAAAGTTTTATTTTTTTTGACAGATAATACATCTATATATGAAGGTAAATTATTATGTTAAGCACAAATCTGTAAGCGTTATAGTTTTTCAGTAAAGTGTGCCACAAAATGTTCAAGTTGTGGGTTAGTGATAGGGCTCACTTCACTCGCCCTTTTTAAAATAAACATTGCATTGTATGAGTAATGTAAGCTGGTAAGTTCGTTTTTAACATAGGTATATTGGTATGTTTGTAAAATATTACAAGAAACGAAATTTACATTAACTTGATTCGTACCGAATAACTTAGTATCCCTCGAATTGTCCCGGAAATAAAATTACTGTATCTATAACCCTAGTCCGCAGCTACCAGAAGCTGTCACAGAGAACTTTTATATACTATATGAACCACATATAAAATAAGCGTCAGCGCATATATGATGCAACTAAAAGTGTTTTTAAATTCTGTGCAAAAAAACACTTTAATTTTACTATCAGATATCAGAAGGGAATTAAAACTTATTCTTCTGTTACAACGGACTGCTACAATATAAATTATAAAAATCATTCAAACGTGATGAAGTAGGTAGGACTCGTAATATTATTATGTAGTATTTGTATCGATACTTGTTACAGTAACACTATATTCCTTGACTGGCACAACCCTAGCATTGGCAGCCATTTTAAGCGACATTTAGAGCTGTAGGTATGCACCTATTTTTTGTAGGTATTTCTGGTCCATATTATTTATATGTCTATGTATTAAACTTCTTTCTCTATATCTTTAAATTTTTATACTATGATTTATTTTATTTGTGGTCTGTATTACTTTCATAGATCAAATAGAATATACAATACTTTTATGTTATCTATGCATTACTTTTCTCTATGGTCTAATTACCGCCACCTTGTTCGGAGAAGTTTGTCAAAAATAGTTTAATTAATTATCATTTTAGGAATTTAGCTAGGCTTCTAGAAGAACATAACCAGAAAAATGTTATGTTTCTTAGGAAATACAAAACTCGATATATATTTGTATGTTTTGAGTAAATAAGTGTCAAGTCAATATTGACAAGCAGCTGAAGCAGGTTTGCTATAATCCGACCAATTATCATAATAGCTCAGCATTAAGCATTTATCATACATCCTATTGCTTTTGTATTTGGTTGGTTTACCCGAATCGATACCTGTCGCATAGGATGTCTGAATGCTCCGTATTACATTCTTGGTAGATGCTCTTCCACCACAATACATGCAATATTCGCTTTTGATGTTGTAGTAAATATTTTTTCAGGTCAAAATGTCTAAGCGTGCTGCCGAAGACAGCGGCAATGGCAGCAGTCAACCGGCCATCAAGAAAGTTCACTTCGAACCACACCTCATCGGCCCTGTTTCCACTCTCGAGGAAATGGACATCAAAGTTCTCCAATTCCAGAATAAGAAACTAGCACAGGTTTGTCTAAAGTATCATTAAACTCGCATATATTTTCTGGTACAGAAATGTCATGGTGTGTTCATGCAAATTCTGCCAAGTTCTGTTTGTCATAATCAGCTGTTTCCAATGAAACAGTTCAAATTGATCTAAATACTTAGTAATAAATTCTCAGTGTTGATTTTTTAATCAGTGGCAGTAGAACAACAGGATTACCAAAAGCAGTCTCCAAATAAAAGTTAATAACATACATTGAATGTTTGAAAAATGTTTTTGTGAGATTTTGTTTCTACTTTATTTATTTGCTCCTATATAGCTTTAGCTTTCTGTGTGGCATATTGCAGTGAACATTTGTGACTCTTTTTTCCTTTAGATTTTCTAAATGAGCAGACATACCATAAAATCAATTTTAGCACTGAGATATCAAAATTGATGCTATGAATCTTTCCCTAGAAAACCTTTTAATCTGTGAATTTATTAACCCACCTTCTTTTAGTTGACTCCCTTGCCATAAATGCTATGAATACTTCTCGCCTAAATTTAAAAAAAAATGTAGTACACACACTGCAGCATCAAATTGCATAATAGACTACTAATTTTTTTTAATATGTTAAATCTTAACATGGTGATCTCAGCCTTCAATATATATATACATATAATCAATAAATGTAAGTTGAAGAGTGTCATTGAAATAAAAATCCCATAATTTTTTTCATCAGCCTGTACTGAAGATGTAGAACAAAATATTGCAAACACTGTTCTTGGCTCAAATAACAAGGTTCTTCACTGTCTTAACATCTACCAGTTTAACATGTTGAGCTTTGATAGAATGTAATAAAACAGAACTGATATATATTCAATATGCACCTCCTTAGGGGACAGATGATCCGGGGTACACTGGCCCCTGTCTAATCTGCCATACCCTATAATCTGACATGCCTATAACTCATATACAAAGCATATTGCTTACTGCAAATCTTGGTCAATCTGTTCATAAACATGTTAACTTGTGGCATTACTACAGGAAAAAACTGCTGTCAATAGCCATTACGATGTAAATTACCTAGAATTTGTCACTAATGCATGTATCACATCTGTTTGACTTTGGAAGTCATAAAGCAAGTTGCCATAGAATTATGATTATTTATTTATTCTATTAATGGCGAGCAGCTTAATCCTGATGTGCCTATATCATACAGTGTCAAAATGGTTTTTTATTTTTGTGTCCACAAATTTTTTTTACACATTAGCAATGGTTACAATTTCGCAAGAGATTCTTTGTTTTACACAACCAGTTCTTAAATGCGTTCACAGCTGTAGCAGAGACAACCTCCTCAGGCAACCTGTTTCAGTTGTGAAAAACTCTGTAGAGACGTAGGTTTTATTCTTCCATATTTCTATATATTACGATTACAAGCACTACCGCGTACTAAGCGAAAATCATAAATTTACAAATTATTGGAATACAAAATGTTTTGCCCCGGGCGGGAATTGAACCCGCGTCCTTCCGATTTCGCGCCGGATGCTTTATCTACTAAGCTACCGGGGGTACGGCTGCGTCGCCGAAATTTTATACTCCAATCGTATTTCTTAAACCGTCATAGGGGACGGTGCGCGGCCATCAACCAGACTACTAGACTTCATCTGACCGAAAGAAGTGTTTTTTCAAACACTTAACTCTCGGAATGATGTCGCTACCCTTCTGTATTTCTATATATTACGATTACAAGCACTACCGCGTACTAAGCGAAAATCATAAATTTACAAATTATTGGAATACAAAATGTTTTGCCCCGGGCGGGAATTGAACCCGCGTCCTTCCGATTTCGCGCCGGATGCTTTATCTACTAAGCTACCGGGGGTACGGCTGCGTCGCCGAAATTTTGTACTCCAATCGTATTTCTTAAACCGTCATAGGGGACGGTGCGCGGCCATCAACCAGACTACTAGACTTCATCTGACCGAAAGAAGTGTTTTTTCAAACACTTAACTCTCGGAATGATGTCGCTACCCTTCTGTATTTCTATATATTACGATTACAAGCACTACCGCGTACTAAGCGAAAATCATAAATTTACAAATTATTGGAATACAAAATGTTTTGCCCCGGGCGGGAATTGAACCCGCGTCCTTCCGATTTCGCGCCGGATGCTTTATCTACTAAGCTACCGGGGGTACGGCTGCGTCGCCGAAATTTTGTACTCCAATCGTATTTCTTAAACCGTCATAGGGGACGTAATCGTAATATATAGAAATACAGAAGGGTAGCGACATCATTCCGAGAGTTAAGTGTTTGAAAAAACACTTCTTTCGGTCAGATGAAGTCTAGTAGTCTGGTTGATGGCCGCGCACCGTCCCCTATGACGGTTTAAGAAATACGATTGGAGTACAAAATTTCGGCGACGCAGCCGTACCCCCGGTAGCTTAGTAGATAAAGCATCCGGCGCGAAATCGGAAGGACGCGGGTTCAATTCCCGCCCGGGGCAAAACATTTTGTATTCCAATAATTTGTAAATTTATGATTTTCGCTTAGTACGCGGTAGTGCTTGTAATCGTAATATATAGAAATACAGAAGGGTAGCGACATCATTCCGAGAGTTAAGTGTTTGAAAAAACACTTCTTTCGGTCAGATGAAGTCTAGTAGTCTGGTTGATGGCCGCGCACCGTCCCCTATGACGGTTTAAGAAATACGATTGGAGTACAAAATTTCGGCGACGCAGCCGTACCCCCGGTAGCTTAGTAGATAAAGCATCCGGCGCGAAATCGGAAGGACGCGGGTTCAATTCCCGCCCGGGGCAAAACATTTTGTATTCCAATAATTTGTAAATTTATGATTTTCGCTTAGTACGCGGTAGTGCTTGTAATCGTAATATATAGAAATACAGAAGGGTAGCGACATCATTCCGAGAGTTAAGTGTTTGAAAAAACACTTCTTTCGGTCAGATGAAGTCTAGTAGTCTGGTTGATGGCCGCGCACCGTCCCCTATGACGGTTTAAGAAATACGATTGGAGTACAAAATTTCGGCGACGCAGCCGTACCCCCGGTAGCTTAGTAGATAAAGCATCCGGCGCGAAATCGGAAGGACGCGGGTTCAATTCCCGCCCGGGGCAAAACATTTTGTATTCCAATAATTTGTAAATTTATTCTTCCATTCTTATAAGAGTGAATAATTTATTTGAATTAAATCTAGAAAATATTCTGGACTACAAGGGGCCATGGTGGTACTCTATAGTCCAACAAATTATTGTCGGATAACGCCTTGCAAGATGTTTGTCAGGTTACTATGGATTTACTGCATAAACAAATCTCAATAAGCACAAGGCAGCAAGTGTAACCTAATCTGATTGTATTAACTGTTAAACCATTGATTTATTTTGGTGGGCTGTTTTCTATGTCTTGATCTATTTGTTAATATTTTCAGAGAATAGAACAGCGTCACCGTTGTGAGGCAGAACTCCGAGCAAGGATAGAGCAGTTGGAAAAGCGTCAGACACAGGATGATGCTGTACTTTGTGTTGTCAATCGCTATTGGAATCTACTCAATGAAGATATCAGAGTTTTGCTCCAAAGGTTTGATGCTGAAACAGCTGATGAATCAGAAAATAAAAGTAAATATAATAAAAATTATAATTTTGTCTTGTGAGAATGTGGAAATAATATGGAAAAGGTTATGGCTAAACACCATAATGCAGAGGCAAATTGCTTAACATTTCATGGATTTTCTGTATGTTTGTATAGCAAACGTGTGATGATCATGTAAGCGGTGGATCGTACAGGCGATATCTAACATCACTAAGTTCATTATTGTCTATTCACTTTAATCAATAAAGTGACATTAGCTTGTCTTTTGACATAGCCTCTTACAGACACTTTCAATCAACATGGTTTCACAGTCTTTATTTCTAGTTTACTCCAGCTATCTTACCAATGTTATCTATCCTCTTAAGCAATGTTAGATGATTTGTTTAGTAGGAGAGTTTTGAAATCTATTTCTCCTTGGACTATCGGATGTGTATACTAACCATGAGAGTGGAATTGTCGGTCTGGTCAATCTGGCAAATAATGAGGGTCATACTTTTTTGAAATTTTAATTATAATTTTTCCTAGTGGAATGCTTAGTGTTGCAGTGCTTATAGTTACCCTTTGACCACAATGTTACCTTGTGGTAAGTGGTGATGTGTTGCCGATAGTGACACGCTGAAACTAGAATTACTGGCTCTCAATGACAGTTGCTGTAATGCACCATACAACGTAATAGATTTTCAACTTGAGGGTAGTAGCTAGCCAGGCAGACAATTATATATGCCCTATCATTATTTGGTGAACCTCAAGCCTGCAGCGACAAACCATTAAATTTCTGCATGTTGTTTTAGGTGTCTTGCTAAATTTATATAAGTTTTAGAAGTATGCCCTGTTTTGATACACTCAACTTTTTTTTGATTTTTGCTGTTGTATTAATGTACCATAATACATTTCCTTCTTTCCATTATAGATGAGAATGAGGCAACCACATCATTTCTTATGCAACTATCTACATGGGATAAAGAGGAATTAGATGCGCAGCTTGCAAACCGTGTGCAAGTGAGCAAAAGAGCAGTGGCCAAGGTACTGCAGGCGTTTGACCGACTGCAGCAGAGGAATGACAAAATCTGGCGTGCTATCAAGGGGGAAGGAGAAGGTATACTTATATGATAAATATTGAACTTAGAGCAGGTAATTTTGCAAGACATACAACATTTTATATAACCAGATTTTGCCAGATAGATATGGCCTGCAAACATTTTAAAAGATTACTTGATAACCAACACAGTCAGTCAAAAGCAAATTGTGAATATAAAAAAATTACACTAATTAATATTTTAAAAATCAATTCTATGTTTTTATAGAACAATTTTTGTTTAAAGTTTGTATGGATCTTGGAAGTAATATTTTTATGCACTATTAGAAAATTTGAGCTGAGTTCATAGCAGAGCTTGCCTAGTAATTCTCAAACAATCAGTTTCTGTAATGCTCACTACATTTATTACTTGGCTTAGTGACCACTAGTAGTGTTTACTTAGTGCTTCCATGTTTTGGAGGGCACATTAAGACGCAACTAATAAGGACTAATGTCCCGTGTGTGATGTTTTAGGATGGCATCAGGCCATTTTGGTGGCTTTGGGGTGTTCTGTCAACTCCGACACCTTATGGTATATATGGTATATGTTAGTATATATATGTAGAGAATGCTGCGCTCAAGAATCAGATTGATGACTTGAATGAGAGTGTGCAATATCCTACCACCTAGAGTGTCAACAATTCATACCCTTGAAAGCTTGACAACATAAAAGGCAACATGAAACATTAAAAGATAGAATTAAATTTTGCGTTTCATGGACAGGTCTATAAATTAATCTTATTAAGCACTATTAACACTTGTAAGAAAATAATATCCTAACTGTTCAGGCAATTTTTCCATATTGGGCTGTAGCAAGAGCTAAGGCTCATGGGGTGGACTAGCTTATTAACAATAAATACAATAAAGTGATATAAACATTTAAGACAGATTATTAATTTAAAATATTTCATAGTAATTGTCCAACTTAACCTAATAATTTTATCGGCATACTAGGTAAGATATTTAGCATGCCTGGGAATAGACCAGAGACATGACTCCCTATATTTATATTTTTAAATCTGCTCTTTGATAAATTTTCTACCAAAATCATAGAAAATGGATAGAGTTATCCATATTCAATAATCGTTCTGGCTTGGCTATGTGGCATTTCAGACATCACATTGGCTTAGCAGGAAATTTTAGCAGAACTCATATCATAACTAATATATTTTTTATTATGAAGGATTAATTCCTCATGTAACATTTAAATCTATTAGTTAACAACATTAATACATAATATATTATTGAATTGATTGAATATTCAAATCCTATTCCTCAGAAGGTGCTCCGGCCCCATCTTTGGACGAAGTGATCAGAGCCACAAATGAGGAAGTGACAGCAGAGAACCATCGCCTACAAGCTCTAAGCACGACTTTGCACGAGAGCCATCACGCCATGACGCTGCAAGTGGCGCAGCTGCAAGATGCAGTCAACAGTCGGGACACGGAGAATGCTGAGCTCAAGAATCAGATTGATGACTTGCAGTATGAGTTGTTAAAGGTAAGAGTTAGTAATGTGGATTTACTAACATAATGGACGTACGCATAATGGATCACCGGCACAGCACTGGCATGGCAGCCGTTGAAGCAAAAATTGGTAATATTGCATCTTTCTCCTCTTAACGGCGGCGCCGGTACCGGTATTGACTCCTAGACATGCCGTCGCAGTTGCCGGGACAGCAAGCTTTCCGTTCGGTGCTGGATTCTTCTAAGTATCTTACTTTGAGGTTAGGTTGATCCAATTTCGATGACTCAATGTACGGAATTGATAATATTTTTACTTCTCATAGGAGTAAAACGGAGTTTAAGCTCTAGTGCATAAAAGCCCGTGCTTAAATATTTTCAATTTTTTTATTGTTCAAAGATGTACTTTGTAATATATTTCACATGGGAAGTATTACCTGGTTCTTTCATATAATACACACACATGATCAGGGTTATTATTAAAGACCAATACATACATTTGGATAAAACAATTGGCACTCAAAATTAAAAAAATGTACCAATGTTAGGTTTAATTAAATTTTTTAAAGTAACGTGTTTTTGACTGCGGAAAGCAACATCCTTGTCTACCATTAGAAAAAAGGAGATGTTATTCAGAATATTTGTTTCATTTTCTTACAATGAAATTGAATACCTGAGTAATACCTGAGTACCTGAATAATTGAGTACCTAGATACCCATTTTAGCATCAACTCAAATATCAGTTAACCTAAATAGTTAAATGCCTCGGATGAAAGGACATTTTTTATGCACTCTTTTCACAATCTACTATTTCATCTTAAATGTAGGAGACATAACAAATAAATACGACGACACCTTGTCCAGACAAGTTTAACATGTTGTAGAATTGTAGTCTGTAGCCATACTACCTGTGGTCGCGGGTTCGAATCTCGCTAATAGCCGATTATTTTTCCATCTAACAGAATTTTAATATACATATATCCGTTGGGGTGACTGTCGTCGGCTCTGTTGGACACCCTGAAGTCCTTTATCACAACCAAATCACTAACATTAAATTCCCTAATGCTTGTTTTATTTAGGTTCGGTCCCGCAACGATAAACTAGAGAACCACTTAGCGGAAGCAATCGAGAAGCTGAAGAGCTACCACCAGTCTGGCGCAACGACGGCCGCCCCCGGACCGGCGTCAAGTGTCCCACACGGCACCAGCGCCATAGCGGCGGCGAAACTTGAAGATATCGCCGCAGAGCTTGAGGAGCAGAGAGAACTGGCGAACAACAGGCTAGCAGAGCTCGACCGGTTGCATAGGCAGCATCGGGATACGCTCAAAGAAGTTGAGAAACTTAAGATGGATGTAAGTAGTTCTTTTTTGTAGTCATATAGAGCCTCTTACGGCACCAGCGCCAAAGTGGTGGCAAAGCTTGAAGACATCGCCGTAGAGGTGGAGCAGCAAAGCTTGACTGGCTGCATAAGCAACATAGGGATACCATCAAAAGAAAGTTAAGATATATATACCGTCCTGTGAGAGTCGTAAGAAGCGACAAAAGGTAAAATATTAAAAAAAGAGCAGCAGCGGCCTTTGAAGATCTGGCATCTTACGCTATGATGCCTGCCAAGCGCGGGGATTATGGCAAAGCCCTTTTATGATGGAGGCCTTTATACAACATTGGACATTATGGCTGTTGATGTGATCAAATGCTGCATTTATATCTGATATAACACACAATTATTGAAAATTTATCTTTCATTCATTCAACTTGAACAATGGCCTCCACCATCGGAGGGGGGATCCATAATCTCAAAACGACAAAATAAATAAATGCTTGGGCATAAGCAGGGACTGATCAAGAGTTCTGACCGCTCTAGGCTAATTATGAGGACGCGCCCCCGCCAGATGTGTTACGGTCAGCAAAAAAGTATATGTCAGTTATCGTCTCAGGTATAAAAGAAAAAAACGGTCGGCGACTAACGTTTGGGCGCATGAAGGTCTGTTACCTATCTGTCTTACAAAATCTGTCAAAACTGACAGTTATATTGTTGCAATCAACAGTTCATTGCTACAGAAGATACATGATAGCCCTGCAGATGTCACTGTCGACTATTTTGTTGATGTAATGCTTCAAGGTAACTCTTTATCCCATATCCTGCAGTGCCCATCGGTGGCAGGTCCCAGCCCTGGTTTGGTGGCTCTTGTAAAATGGCCTTTGATCAAAAATGAGACCATTACCAAGCTTGAGCTGATTCAGTGGCATCTAAGGATTTAAATACCAGCGATCTCAAAAAGCAATATAACTTTGCCTCCAGGTCCTTCAAAAGAGTAATCGCAAGAGCGAAGTCGGAGCGTTTCGGCAGATTTGGTAAGAGATTAGCCCACCTTCCTTCGGGAATACATGCATTCTGGTCTCTTGCCAGGGCTGACCATGGGATTTTTTGCCAGTCATCTCTACCGCTCCTGCACAGAGAGAATGACATATTGGCCCACACCGCAAAGGAGAAGGCCGATCTTCTGGGCTTTCTCTTTGCGTCTAACTTGACTTTGGATGACCAAGGGAACTCACCACCGACTATACCACGGTGTGATACCTCGATGCCGGATATAATTTTCCGGCAATATGCAGTAGGTATGGAAAGCACTGTTTTCCTTGGTCATTCATAAGTCAAGTTGGCCATGATGGCATACTTCCGATAGTGCTGCGGACTTGTGCTTCAGAGTTGACACCGGTTCTAACGCGGCTTTTCCGGCTCTGCTACACATCAGGCGTTGTCCCAAAAACGTGGAAGAATGCTTTGGTGCACCTGATCCCTAAATAAGGTGACTGCTCATATCCGTCAAATTACCACCATATAGCCATAACGTCTCTGTTCTCCAAGATAATGGAATTCATTATCAACAACCAGCTCTTGCAGTATCTTGAAGAGCACCAGCTGACTTGCGATCGCCAGCACGGTTTTCGTCGCGGTCGCTTAGCCGGTGATGTTTTGGTAGGTATAACTTACGCATCGATGGGCGGAGGTAGTGGATTCCAAGGGTGAGACGTTGGCGGGTGGTTTGGACATAGCGAAGGCCTTTATCGGGTGTGGCATAAAGCGCTTCTTTCGAAGCTTCCTTCCTATGGGCTCCCCGAGGAATTGTGCGAATGGATCTCCAGTTTTTTGGGAGATCGGAGCATCAAGGTCGTTGTCGACGGTGCATGCCCTGCTTTGAAACCGATTAACAAAAATCATAAACAAAAGTCCTTTTCCGTGCTTTAGCGTTTGCAAATCTTTCCACTTTTTTTCAAATATTTTGTAAAAAAACACTTTCTATGTTCATTAGAGAGAGCGCTGCAAGTTTTTGGTGCCGGAGTGTGGAGCGCACGTTATTTTTACTCTTTGAAGAGCTGAAAAAGACCTGAGTCCGCTGTAACGCTTAGTGTCAAAAAAAATCTTAATATTAAATCCAAATTCAGAAACATGCATGAAATATTAAAACAATATGAACTGCAACACACTCTTTGGTGTTCTGGTTGAAATAGAATGCTCGGCCACGGGGTCAGATTTTAAAAGCTACGCCAACCGGACGCATTCTTCTGCTAAGATTTCTTCTAAATCGTTGGCATATAGGTTTTTTTAGCTATTTTGCTTTGCTTCTAATAAATTCACCGTCCGCGTCGTTTAGTCCATGTAGTTTCCATAAGAAACTAAACTTTGTGTTTTCTGTATTATAAATAATTTGCTGTTTTTTAAGTGCACTTGAAGACAATCAATAGCTGCACAATAATTATCCACGATAAAAGATCGTCTCCCTTCTAATTCAATGTGCCCCGTTTTAACTTCATCAAAAAGAAGAAAGAAAGAAACCAATATTTTCTTTCTTCTTACATCTCATTTGTATGTGGTTACTTCGCATCTCTTTCTTGCCTCTGATTCAAAATTTTCGAACCATCAATATAAGCTAATTTTTTTAGAAGATGTTTGCAATAACGCTTGCTAGGCGAATTACATAACAAAATTACAAATTTAAGAGAGAAAATATTATAATCATGTGCGGGGTTCGAACCCGCGTCCATCCACCCCTTTAGCCAGGGTATGCTCTAACCAATTGAGCTAACATGGCACAATGACTCATAACTTTAATTCTTGCTCTCGTTCTTCGACCATCGTATCGGGATGGAGCGACACCTATAGTTCAACTTGCGTTGTACTACAAACAAGACCAATTTTGCAATTGGTTTTAAACTTGTAAATGATGATGAAGCATGTAATGTCTCATAAAGAGTATATAACAACGTTAGATAATTGAACAGAACTTGCTTTTAGCTGTGCACTAACAATTGCTTTAGTGTTTTGTCTCGGTCTAGTTGAAATATGTAGGGTAGATGCAATGATGCTAGATTAATAGTGCATGCGAAGACACGATTTCAGCGCGCCCCTCCGATCCTCGCGCCCTAGGCTGCAGCCTAATTAGCCTAAGGGTTAATCAGGCCCTGGGCATAAGCGTGATAATTTTTGAAATTCAAAAACGCATCGTAATAAAAGAGTAGTAAAGTTTTATTGAATATTTAGTAGAACCTTACATTGTTAAATTACAAATATTGATTCCGGCAGCCTTTAATAATTTCGTTCTTAAAAATGTTCCGTTATACAAAAGTTATATAAATAGAATAGTATTATATATTAACATATGATGCATTATTTTGTAGAAATATGATGAAACCACTGATTGTTAGATCCGTCAACTGCCTGAGTCCGTGATAGTGGAAACGACGGAGTACAAATGTCTGCAGAGCCAGTTCTCTGTGCTGTACAACGAGTCCATGCAGATGAAGACTGCGCTGGACGAGACGCGGCTACAGCTGCAGAACGCCAAGAACCTGCACATGAGACAGATTGAGATGATGGAGGTGTGTGTATGCAATGCTAGTTCCCTATACTTTTTGCTGTGTATAGGCTAACATTTGATATAATCATATATATATATATAATCTTACCTTAAGATATAGTCGAAGGTGGTAAACAGACATACTCTAGATGAAAATAACTGGCTCTCAAAGACAGCTACCGGAACACACTGTTAATTACTCCAAGCAAGGGTACAATAGGGCTATAATAGACCAAGCCAGATTAAATTAGATAATGTAGAATGAGTGTCATACGACTATTTTCAATACAATTGTAAATAAATTCTTCAATAAAACACTTAAATGATAAATGTTTATAATAAATATCATTTAAGATATTTAAGATTAATATGTGCGAAAAAAAACTTTTTTTCTAAACTATAAGTAATAAGTCTATATGGGCAAGAGTGTTGACAGACATGGTGGTTCCAACCCCACATATACGCAGGATAAGGGTAGGATTATGATTATTTTTACGAACTACATAGCAGGGGCCTGCTTAGTAGTCCTAGCTTTATGTGAAACATCATTACGAGAGTTCAGTGTTTTAAAAAGCACTTCTTTTGGTGAGATAAAGTCTAGCAGTCTAGTTGATGATCGCACCGACCCTATGACGGTTAAAATAATAACGTTAGAGCACACGACTCGTGCCGATCTTGAAGGCCGATTTAGCCAGATTAGGACCGAGTTTATAAAACCAGGAGACGCGGGTTCGAATCCCACTGAAGACGAAAATTTATTTTGCAAAAAGTTAGTAAATGTGGTGTTCTTAGCATTTCTTTCATCAAATCCTGTCAAAGAAAACAAAGGTGTAAGCTTTTTTTGTACAAGCTTATTACATGCTATCTAGCATCTATCTAGTTGCCAAAAATGTGGGAAACAGTCCTCACCCAAGAAAATTACTTACAAGTCTTCATTTCTTAAATTTTTCTTAAATAATTATTAGTCCAATGTTCCACAATTATGGTTCTCGACCTATGTATAAAATTACATTAAATTAGTTTTTTTATGAAATACGAGCTTAGGGATTTTATTTATGTTGTTTAAATAGTATTATATTGAAATACTGTCATTCCAAAAATTACAGAGTGAGGAACTTTCCCGGCAAAAGGCTTTAAGAGCTGAGATGATTCAATTGGAAGATGTGCTAGGACAACTAAGGAAAGAGTATGAAATGTTGCGGATTGAGTTTGAACAGAATCTGGCTGCGAATGAGCAGACAGGACCGATCAACAGGGAGATGAGGCATCTCATCACTTCGCTGCAGAATCACAACCAGCAACTCAAGGGAGAAGTGCACAGATATAAGCGGAAATATAAGGATACCAGCCAGGAGTTAAATAAGGTGAGAAATTTTACTCAGACCCACTAATTTTACAATTAATACCTAAATTATACTTATTGCATACTAGGTATATGGTTTTAGAGTGTAATGTACGCATATTAGGCAAACCACAGTCATGTTCTCGCTCGTACCGAAGTTTGCTTAACCATTCTGAATCGATCAGCAAAGTTAAGCAACGTCCGCCGCGGTCATGAGTTGGATGGGCGACCGCTAGTGACATCACTACTGAGCGCTTCCGTGCTTCGGAGGGCACGTTAAGCCGTCGGTCCCGGTTGTTGTCTTAGGATGGCAGTCGTTGCAGCATGGTGGTAGGGCACTTTGCGAATGCCCGCCTGGCTAGCTACCACCCTCAAGTTAAAAATCTGTCGCCAAGCACCAACGGTGTGTTCCGGCAGCTGTCCTTGAGAGCCAGTAATTCTAGGTTAGCCTGAACAACATCTTCGACCACATCATCACTTACCATCAGGTGAGATAGTGGTCACATGCTAACCAATCAAGCATAAAAAAAAAAATATATATCTGTCGCCAAGCATGTAACAATATATCTATTATTGAATGCTAGTTCCCATTCTATATTATTATTCAACCACATCATCACTTATTCATTAAGTATTCCTAGAGTGGACTGCAAATAAAAAATATCCCCTGATTTTATCTACTTTCAAGAGATGAAATTGCAATTAGTCAAGAGTAGAATCAGTGCCCCGTGGGGGGCTGACTTAGCCAGCCTGTGCGACACCGCAGACAACTTTCCAGCTCCGCGAGTGTTGAAGCACCTCCCCATATCATCCCGTGTGTGTCGTAAGAGGCGACTAAGGCAAAAATACTAGAGGTGGGCGGACCGCCTTCTAAAGAACTACCAACTTACACTGCGATCCCCAAGACGCCTGCCAAGCGTGGGGATTATAGCAAATACCCCCGTAATAGGGGAGGCTGTGTTCAGCAGTGGACGATCGGGCTGTTACAGTACAGAGTCAGTGTACTCATAGCATAATTTTTCTGTGTGAAACACTCAGTCCACCCATGAAACACTCAGTCTACACGGTCAATGCAACAAGTAGACTTGTCAATGACATACTCAATTTACGTGGTCAATAAGCTAAGCGAGACGTCAACGCGGGCGTCCCGAGCTCTCCTTGAAAAAGATCACCGCATGTGGTTGAAACTATAGTCGGAGCTATCCGACTGATTCACGTGAGCTATCCGTATTATTTACTACTTGTAATGAATGAACTTGATAGAATGTCGAGCTTAGTCAAAATATTATTTTGATGGTATGTTGTGCGTATTAGATCTATTAGTGATTAATAAATACGAGTTCACGAATAGTCCATTGAAATGTTACAATATAAGGACCGAATATTCGCATTTCTTAGAGGACGCAATTTTATTATTGAGACATGTGTGAGGGGTTTTTAATTTAGGGCAAAAAGTAATATTAACAAATTTATAGGCAAAACAATTTGCTACAATTTATGTCCTTACGAATTTTTTTGTAAGTCGCATAGTTTCCGAGATATCGCGAAATAAGTGTTTTCACCCCTTTTTCCAAGATGGTGGCCGGGGATATGGGTGGCGACCCCACAAACTTGATGTTAAGCTTCTATTGAACCCCCATACATGAACCAAAAATAAAATTGCGTCCTCTAAAAAATGCAAAGCTCATGTAACATTTCAATGGACTGAACTTTAACTCATGAACTTTTAAAGAAAATAAGGATTTTTCTAGACATTTTTCGAATGAAGTGGTTGTTTTGGAATAACCAGTGCCATGTACTGCTTTCCATATTTTTTTAAACTAATAAGTCTGTGCCCCTGTGGTGCCGGACTAGCATGTCAACCCCCCATTACTAATTGTGGGTGTTGTAAAAGCGACTAAAGGTAAAATACCGGAATGTGGGCAGCAGCGCCTTCGGGGGAACTGATATCTTAAGCTGCGATCCCCAAGACGCCTGCCAAGCGTGGGGATTACGGCGAAGCCCTCCGTGATTGGGGAGGCTGTATTCTGCAGTGGACAATCCGGCTGATACAGAATAAATCTGTGCCAAAAAAAACTTTTATTTTGTTTGACCTTACATGATTTGGTAGGAAATGCAGCTTCAATCTACATTAAAGATAAACTTTGGCTAGATTCTGTGAAATGTTGATATTGTGCCGAGGCGATATGTGTTCTTTGCCATAATGTGTAGTGTTGTACCGGCACAGGCTCGCAAGGAGGCGGAGGAAGCGACGCGCGGGGGCGCAGCGCCGGGGGCGGAGCCCGCAGACGAAAAACCGCTCACTGTCAAAAAAGAGGAACCGGACCCAGAGGTTAGCTCTCTTTTTATATAATTAATGTTTACCTGCCGGAAATCAAATATAAATATAAGACACATTTCGAATATAATATTGTATAAAATATAAAATTTAAACTTATAAAATGCTGTTTCCTAATTAAAAAACGTGTTTTAAAAACATAATAAATTAAAAACTTTGTATCCATCTCTGACAATGCCTCCTAATTTTCTGGCTAAGACGTGATTTCAGAAAATCCGTGTGGGCTACGTGCCTTTTCTGGAATCACGTCAGCTTAGCCGTAACTTCAATTATTTTGCGAATACCCCGCCTGCCTAACAGATTTTCTCATTTACAAATATTAGACCACAAAACTTTTGTTTCACGCGGGAATTGAACCCGCATTCTCCGATTTTGCGCCGCGCCTGTTGCCAAAACCACTCGGCCACCGGAACATACTCGTTAGAGCGACGTCTTGCGATAGTTCAGTGTTTGAAAAAGCACTTCTTTCGATCAGATGAAGTGTAGTCTGGTTGAACCGCGCACCGTACATTATGTAGGTTAAAGTAATACGATTGGGACACACAGTTTTGGCTCGATCGAGTATATTCCGGTGGCAGAGTGGTTTGTACGAAATCGGAGAAAACTGATACCAGGAACAAAAAAATTTAATATTAAAAAAATCATATTTAGAAATGTAGATTTTTGTTCGAGTGGCAATTCTGTCAACAAGAACAAAAATGCAGATGCCTTGAGAGCCATGTCCCAGTCTACTTTAAACCTGTATCTTTGAACGATATGGTCACTAAGTATCGTTATGTTATTTGTTCTGCCAAAGATTGATGCTGTTGACAAAATCTTCATTGTTTACTCCTTAAGACCACACGAGCGAAGCCGGGGGTAAATAATATTTATACATAAGTATGCATTGTTAGGGAGGTGATGGCGACGGTGGCAACTGTTCAGCCGCGGCTAAGGAACACGCGCGGGCCAAGATTCAAGAACAAGACCTGATAATCAAGGATCTTAAACAGCAAATCAAGTAAGTTGACAATAACATTGCAGTTCTCTAGGTTTTGTTCGACCACGATAAGTCATTAAACTATCGCGACTTCAACACGTAATAATTATAAATTATTACGTGTTGAAGTCGCGTTTATATTTGAGGGTACCTTATTATAAAGTTGCGCTCCTACAAAAGTAAGCACTGTTTTGCCATAATTTGTGCGAGTCTTCGGAAGTACAAGGTAACTAGCCCGGGGAGTGCAGCGGTTTGCAACCTTTTTTTGTTTGGTAAACGTTAAACTAGTATGGATGTTCCTATTAAGACTTTTTCGAATAAATATGCAAGTGTTAAAATGACATAATGTTTTTATGTTCATTTATGTTTTGTTACATTGTAGATTTGTTTTGTCGGTGTTAAGCGAGGATAATTAAAAATCATTTTAATAATTTTGTTTTGTAATATTTGTAGTTCAGCTAATTTAGTTTTAACAGCACACCCTCATATCTGTATACAGTAAGCGTAGTTTCACGAGTGCGTTATAAATGGTTAATTTACGTGGGATGCATCTAACAATATTACGAAGCGAACCTAGAAGTGAAACTAATTTCGTTTTTATTTGATCAATATGAAAATTCCATGTTAAATGAGTATCCACATGTAAACCAAGATATTTTTCGTGAGATTTCTGATGTAAAGGAACATTTTTAATTGTAAGAGGGGCATGTGGGGGGGGTGCAACACGTAAATAATTGTAAATTTTACCAAGCCCTTGAGATGTAAAAAATAATGTCACTGGTGGCGAACCCAATACAATGTAATAACATTTACATTTTAAACGGGCTGCGTTTTTTGTGAACACTAGTAACGTACAAAAGTAAAATGCTGACAAGAGCTGAAATCTATCGAACTGCATAGGAATGGAAGACGGGCAGCGATCGTGAAACCACGAAGCGTAAGTCTATGATTATATTCGTAGGTTTGAGTTAAAAATTAAAGAAATGTTATTCACGCAACACCAGTAATTTCAAATCAAAATTGTTGGGGCTCGTTTTTGTCTCAGGTGGACATTGGTCGCTGATGACCGTCGCGGACAGCTGTATGTATTAGAGTAATATTCGAATAATAATTAGTATAAGAATATAACAATAGCTAAACCTATTTTTATGTCTTGCTATTCTTTCTATTCTTATAAATATAGATAGAGATGTAATAAAGAATTTTTGTCGCAATTTAGCGTCAACTTTGTCGTTTTATCTATAGAGAACATTTAAAAGGGATATGCTTAGTATAAACTTAGTATAAAATATGATCAAGACTAACATATAATCAGGATGCTGCCATAACATATGTTTTACAAAAAAACTTGTTGAACTGCAGCTATTTACCAAATTGCACTGGTCGTGGTCACGATCCGCTCGTGACCACGACCAGTGCAACTTGGGTCGAACCTCGAGGTAAATAAATATATACATGTTTTATCGCGATTTTATTCCGTTAAATACTTATAACTATGTGTTCAAGTCGCGAAGATCTTGAATCTCTAGGTAGACCCTTAATATATTTTAATACAAAATTACAAATTTACGAGAGAATAAATTATAGTCATGTGCGGGATTCGAAACCGCGTCCATCCACCCCTTTAGCCGGGGTATGCTCTAACCTTAATATATTTCCCTTACGAACATTTATATATACTTATATTCGACAGAAAAGCGGTAAACGAGCAAAAGGAATTGAAGCTTCTACTGGACATGTACAAGGGCGTGAGTAAAGAACAACGGGACAAGGTGCAGCTGATGGCTGCCGAGAGGAAGGCGCGACAAGAGCTGGAGGATCATCGGCAGAAGGCCAAGATGGCACAGGTATGCTATACAGGTGGACTATTTATTTGAACGTGTTTAGAAGTGTAGTAATGTTGTGAGGCTTTGCACAGGTATAGAGTGACCACTAGGCAGAATATAAATGAGTGAATTTGATTTAAAAAAATCCAATGTAAACATTGGTAAAATCTGATTAATGGATCTTACAAGAATCATTATTTACTTTATGGACGAACTGAAGCTAGAATCTCACGCCTCCTTTTCATCCCTTGGGTGTCGAATGAGGCGATTAAAGGTAAAACTGGTATTTTAGCAATTAAAAAAACAATGCTACTAAATTTTATACACATTAAAAGTTTGGAATTTTTAACGGTGGCAGCAGCTCCTGCTGCTCCTGCTGAGACACTGCTATCTTACACTGCTCAAAGATGCCTGCCAAGCGTGGGGGTTATGGCAAATCCCCCCTTAATAGGGGGAGGCTGTGTTCAGAAGTGGACAATGCGGCTGATACCGTATATCATCTTGAATGCATAAATCAAGAGCGTATTAAAGAGAGTCCTTTCACACATTTTCTGCATCTGTGTGTTTGCTATATAAACCATATTACTAGCATATATCGTTTTTTTTTTCTTACTTAACGTTTCATCTCTATTGCCCAAGATATTGTGATAGGAACAAATAATTTTACTATAGATTTTAATCTGACCGATTCACACACCCAAAGATGAAAAAATTAAAATGAAGAAAGCAAGCCTATACACTTCTTGGTAATATTTTGTGTAATTTCGTGCATTTCGGACGGAGCGATTGTGGTAACAGCCACGCAGCGTGTCTGAACGTTATTTCAACGTAAGTTAGTTTGCTTTTTGTCTTAGCCGGGAATGATCTGTAAATTTTGCGAAGTTTGGGTATTTACTGCAGAGATACTGGCCAACATTTCTATTAATGGCCCGCCATATGTGTTTTTGTGTTAGCGAGTTACAATGTACCGACCCCACCTAATAGGTGGGATAAGTGTAGGAAGATGATCACGAGTTGCGAGTGTCTTCATGGAAATTCAATAGAAACATCATCGCGGTGGCATTATAATTATTATAAAACTTTACATCAGCAAATAAAAAATTAAATTGTCACCATTCCTGACAATTCGAAGGGAAATGTGATAATTTTATCCCCGCCTGAGCTTCTCCGCATGGTGGTAAATCATTTCTCAAACTCTTGCCGGGCTAACTACCAAATATCAAGTGCAAAATCTGTTCCCAAACTTCTAACTGAAGCTATATCAGCTATCCTTGAAAGTTAGTTCATATTCTAGTGTACTCCATCATCTGTGGACATCACTTGCCTACAGGTGAGATTATGGTTGAAGGCTGGAATAAAAAGTCTTAGAAAATATCTATATTTTAGGAAACGAAACGAGAACGGCGGTTAGCGGACGAGGATGCCCTGCGGAAGATCAAACAGCTGGAGGAACAAAAGTACGAGCTTCAGAAACAGCTGTCCTGCGCTCGGCCTAACACTGACCCGCTGCACGGGTTCTCTAGGCCCTTTGCTGGCTCACAGGTAAGAGACTATCGTTGTCATGTGCATACATAACAAATTAGTTTTAAATTTAAGAGGATTTTTTTCTTATACCTGCCTGTACGATTGTGTTGCACTGCATGTATTCTTCAGATTCTTAACTCTGCTCTATTAGCTTATATACAAACATTATGTCCATCCATATTTTCTTGGGCCTTCCTCGACCTGGCATAGATTCAAACTCTTACTGCACCCTTCACGTTATAAATTTTGCACCCTAATGACAACAGATGTTTTATTTGTCAAAAAAAAACTAAATAGCCCATTAAATGTGCAATGCAAAAAACGAACAAGGGTACCTACTATCAAATTTCAGTTCAAGCTAAACAATTTACATAAGTAGAACGAAAATCACTCGACAGAAACCATTTTGTATAGCGATATTTGTATATGTTCAAACTATTGCCTTTTCGCTCGCATACCAGCAGTTGCTTATTGGGCGAAGGCAATAACAATATACAACGTTTTACGGAAAGGCGCCGCACCACTAAGGCCACTTTAATGAGCGTTCGGCTCATTAAAGTGGCCTTAAATAAACAATTACTTTTATTACAAGCATTAGTGGACTTTTTTGACGTGAATACGTCTTCAAAATTGGTTCTACAGGGACGCAATTTGAAAAAAACCTAATGATAACAAAATCGGGGGATACAGTTTAGTGTGGCAGCTACGTATCTATCATCCCCATCCAAATTTCAATTACACCACTGGATAGCTAAAGAATCAAAGAATTTGTTACTCTTAGTATAGACTGTAACACATCGCGCACGGCGAAGGGGGAGCCCGCCATTTTAAGACGTATTCACATACAACAAACGACCGTGACCATAACACAGCCACACCCCATTTTTTTCAAACCTGTACTAATCTTTATTACAGATGAAACAAAACCAATTAGTGTCAATACCAATGTAGAGTGAATAGTTAAGCAAATATTAACCAATATAGAAACCCTACATCATATACCATAGTTTAGCTTTCCATATCAATAATCTATACATTATAATTTATAATTGATAGCGGTCAAATGTATGCCATGTTTACTAAACAAAATGTCCCATTACTGTATGAAGAAGAATATTCCAGCCTTGTTTAGTTCTCCTGTATGAATTAGAACCACTGTACGTTATTACAGGAAGAAGAAGCCCTCCTCAATGAGATGGAAGTAACGGGCCAGGCGTTTGAAGACATGCAGGAACAGAACTCGCGGCTCATACAGCAGCTGAGAGAAAAGGATGACGCTAACTTCAAACTCATGTCTGAGAGGATCAAAGCCAACTCTTTACACAAGTTGTTGCGGGAAGAGAAGCAACTCTTACAAGAACAGGTTTGTGTATTATAAAAATAATGAATGTTTATTGGATCACTAAATATATCTGCATTAAACTCCTGCAAAGCGAATATTCGCTTACACAATTACAGAGATAAATATCTGTAGGTAAGATTCATTTTCACGACACATCAAGTGGATATGCTCTATCCAACTGAGCTACCTGCGTCACAGTAGGATTTTTCCTTACATTATGATTTATAGGGTTAAAACGACTATTATCCTGTAGTAATTGTACATTACAACAAGGGGAGAAAACGATTGTCGAGTTTCCTTTAAACATACTCTCGAACAAAAATACAAAAATAGAACTTTCTCCCAAATGATACATAGTGCTTTATGCTACACCTAAGTGGAAAATAAAATCAATGTAAGTTTTCTCGTATTTGTCCCGAGACTTCTCTGGAAGTAAGTTCTTTTTGAGCTTCTTGGATCTGCTTCTTAGATCTTGTTATGACTTTTTGAGTTGTATTTTTTATTTCTGTTTGAGTTACCATTATAAAATCGTCAATTTCACTAACAGATGACATTTTAAAAATTATTTAGAATAATTAAAAGCATACTGTTAAATTTTACTAAACAAATTGTCGCGCTTTTATTTCGTAGTGCAGAAAATGGTTGAAAATCTCCTTTCGTTGAAAATCGAGTACGTAAAAACAATAGAACGTTAGTAGGGCAGGTATGGATTTTCATACAACATTCCTTCACTGCTACGGAGTGCAGGAATGAAATAACTTTTCCCGCCCCACATTTATAACGTAGAAATTACGAACTTTGTAACAGTATAATGTCTCGATCGTGCGCTCGGTGAGTTTAGACCTCCTGAAGATGCTTCGTTTAGAAGCGAAACTAGTCGAATATTCTTCCGGTTGGGCTGCGTGGAGTTTGTGACGTCACGTATTCTTAACAGGAAAATTAGACCTAATTGTCACTAGATATATATTTTTTAAAGTGTTTCATTAAAATATTTTTCAATGTTTTCTCAATAAACTTTTATAAATATTTGTTATTAAACTTAATAAGACGTTTTTGAACGAGCAATGAGAAACTTTCTGAGTGTGTGTGGTATAAAAACTGTTTTCAGGTGTTGACCCGAGACCAGCAGATCGAGTCGATGGGTGCAGTGGCGCGGCGGTTAGAAGAGAAGGAGCGGTTGCTGCAGGCCACGCTGTCCGCCGTCGAGAAGGAACTGTTGCTGCGGCAACAGGCGATGGAGATGCACAAGCGGAAAGCCATCGAGTCCGCGCAGTCCGCCGCCGACCTCAAACTGCATTTAGGTCAGTTGTAGTGTAGCCAATGACGATTATACCACTTGACTAAAGTCAAATCATATCTCTTATAAAGGTCAATTCCAAAAATATTATTAAAACTTTCTTCTGCAATGTTCAGTAAAAGGGTATAAAGTCACTGCGAGAAGAACGGGCAGAAACTCAGGGTCATTCATTTTAAATTACTACTTCAAATATCAGTCACTTTATCAAAAAATCATACACCTATGTAGTACACACTTGTTTCACTTGAGTATGGGTTTGAGAAGGTTAGACCATGCCGTAATGTTCTAAGAGCCAGATTTTTAATGTCATGCTTAAATACACTATGTCCTAGGACACTAAGTGTTGTAGTGCTCTTCTTCAAAAAAGTTAACAAGACCTCGTTGAAGATCTAAAGGCTATCTCTCTTTTGATTTTTGATTCCATTATTGCGTACCCTTGTTTTCGAGAGGTATACCAAACCTTCTCGCTCATATGTTTGATGTCGTCTTCCTTACTAGTCATACATAGGCATTCATGTGCTCCACCAAAATGTATACAGAAGAATTGGTTGTTGTGTAAATAGCGTTAAAAGACTATAAAAAGGTTGAGCACTGCGGGAGAACCTCTCAGCAATGACACATTGACTAACATATGTAAGTGACATATTGTTATAGTCTGTTTTTTTAACAAACGAGTACTGAGTATGTCTCTTGCACATTTCCGATATTGACATAGTGAGATTGGTCATTGCCGTCATTGATCAATGTCTTTGTTCTTTTATATGTTATGTTTGGCCCGTTCATATTGAATACTTCTAAAATTTAGTCTAGAAAAAACGTTGATTATAATTTTATGATTTAAATTTGCATACTTAGTATATTCGTAACAAAATTTTCTGTTCTCGTTTATGTGTAAAACAATATTGTAATGGTATATATATTATGCAGTAGAACATATAAATTAAGAATTCTACTACAATTCTTGTAAATATCGTCATCTTTCTGATGAACTTTCTGCAGATATATTTTGTACATGATTGTCGACTCCGTACATTTTTATTTCTATCTTTGTTATCACATGATTGAGACATGACCACCATTTTTATCTATTACTTTACTACTCCTTGTAACAAAATAATTCAGACTTAATACATTTTATTACTTGTATATTGATCTGATTAAGTATTTGTACAGACACACCACCATGTTAATTCTATTACAGGGCCTGAACACAGAAATAGTACTACTGCAGGGAGGTGAATGATAGAGAGACATTATTAAACCATAACGCTTCATTTACCCACTGTAGTTTGTTTTCCTAGAACTGAAATAGATCTAGCAAAGACATCATGTCATGAAGTAATTTTTTCTTTTTATGCTGGCAGAGGGTAATGGTTTTTATGTTTTATCTATATTATATACTCTTCATGACAAAAGAAAGAGCAAACTTTTTTTTTAATATAATAATAATAATAATAACATATATTTATATAAAAACAGTTTACAATTTCAAAATACTTTCGGCCCCCAAACTAGGTTAACCTGTATCTTGGGGACCACCTTCCTATATGGTACAGTTATTTATAAATACATGTACTATTTTCGTTATTTCCCAAATTAAAACTAACAGCTACTTTAGGTGTAACCTAAACCTGGACTGAATATGATCACTTTAGAAGGCTACGAGCAAGTTGTGAACGTCGTTTTTGGTACATTTGTTTCGGCCTAAGGTCACACCCACATATTAAAGTTTGTATTCATAGTGTATACATATTATATATATATATATATATAATACTAAAACTAAATTTACTATTATAATGTACTACGTAATTATGCCACGTTACTTGGGAATGTGTACTTTCATTTGTTGATGAGTGTGGGTGTGTGTATGTGTATGTGTGAGTGTGTGTGTGAGGGTGTGTTTGTGTGTGTGTTAACTTGTGTAAATAGGTTAGTTAAATCGGTAATATAGACTTCTATGCACTCGAAAAGCAGAGTTACTGCTGGGGGTCATAGCGTAAGTGTGAAATAATAATGTCATGGACAAAATGTGGAGCATCAAGGCAGATAATCTAACCGATGATGGAGCAAGAGAACAGCTAAGTGACGACGTAAAGGATCCATGCAGATCATTGGCAATGTTAGTGTGGGTACTATTGCATCGGCACATCCAAAACGAACAAGCTGTGAAAGAAAAACAGCCATGTTATTATTTTATCTAGCTAACCATTTAAGCAACTAAATGAGAGCTTCATTACCTTTAATTTATTATTATAAAATTAATAATGATTAATTTTGATCTTTTCAGAAAAATATCACGCGCAAATGAAAGAGGCGCAACAAGTGGTGGCAGAAAAAACAAGTGCGTTGGAAGCGGAGGCGTACAAAACTAAAAGATTACATGTGAGTATCATAAAAATCTGTCGCCAAGCACCTAACGGTGTGTTCCGGCAGCAGTCCTTGAGAGCCAGTGAAATTGTGACGGGTGCAGTGTAATTGGTGACTTGTGACGAAATGCATCTGTTATAGGCAGAGGTTAGTCCGCTTAGTATCAGGTGGGCCTCGAGCTAGTTCCATCACAATAACATAAAAAAGGGGCAAAACTGAGCCTTCTAACGAGACTAATATCTCTCTGTCCGAGTAAGTCACGGGTCTTTAGCTTGTGAGCAGAATGAGTTACAAATCTGAAGTTATAATATTTTTGTTATTTAATGTGTTAAATAACAAAAATATTGCAGTTGCAGTTGACCCGAAGATGACTGTTAGACTAGAGTTTCGATTAAGTTATTCTTCAATACAAGAATTCAATTCATTCAAAAGAGCTCGTAGCGAATTTTCCTTAGCCGTTCTTAACCGATCAGCTAAGTTATACAACGTCCGCCGCGCTCATGACTTGTATGGGTAACCGCTTTGACATATCTACTAAGCGCTTCCGTGCTTCGGAGGGCACTTTATGCCGTTGGTCCCGGTTGTTGTCTTAGGATGACAATCGTTAAAGCATGGTGGTAGGGCATTGCCAATGCCCGCCTGGCAAGCTACCATCCTGTACCAGAAAATCTGTCGCTAAGCTCCTGACGGTGTGTTCCGGTAGCTATCCTTGAGAGCCAGTAATTCTAGGTTAGCCTGAACAACATCTTCGACCACATCATCACCTATCATCAGATGAGAAAGTGGTCAAAGACTAGCCTTATCAGCTATAAATAAAAAAAATACATGATATGAGGGTAGCCAAAGAAAAAAACCTTTGCATCCTACATTTTAATTCATTTCTTAAGATTCAAAGTACCACCAAAGACATTATAGACACTTTGAAATACTACTACTTATGTTGACTACCAACTACTCCAATGTAAGCGACATACATCTTCAGTACTACTCTAGAGCATAACTAATGCCGTCAATCTATTGCAAAAGTTATTCAATCTAGTCAAACTATCACATAATAAGCATGTATTCAATAGTTGTAATATATTAAAATCGTTGTAAAGAGATGCAGAGATTTTAATAGAATATCATTGTAGGAAGAGCTAGCGATCCTGCGTCGAAAGGCTGAACGCATGAAAAAAATGGAACAGGCGGGCAGTTCTATGGACGAGGTGCTTCTGGAGGAGATACGGGAGTACAAGGAGACCCTCACCTGCCCTTCGTGCAAGGTGAGCCTTTCGTTTCGTAGCTTCTACTCTATCATCTATTAGAATATAATATTTCCGCTAACAACATTAAGACATCGTTATAGAGAAAGATTATCAGTTTGATTTATGCTGCTACCATAGACAGCAGCCAACTGAAACCGATAGTGTGTCCACCCAACGATACTGTTTACAATACGTGGGGTGCAGGCAGGAAGAACACGATTAGCGTTGCCAGAATTATCTTTTATTACATTATATGCCGTGGGATGCCGGGTTAGAATTGCACCTCACCATCCCGTGGGTGTCGTAAGATGTGACTAAGGGAAAAGCCACCTCAGTAGAAAACCTGTCGCCAAGACTTAACGGCGTGTTCCGTCAGCTATCCTAGAGGGCCAGTTTCCGTTATAGGTATAGTCTAATCTAAATCCTAGACCACATCATCACTCAGCAATGCTTAAAGACCAACAGTTGGTCTAAGGCTAACATACAAAGGATTATCAAATAAGTTTCAACAAGCAATATATGGTTCTTTTTGACAGTATTTAATATAATATTATTAGTAAAAAAACGACTAAACCTGTGTTCCACTATTACAGGTGAAGCGCAAAGACGCGGTGCTGACGAAGTGTTTCCACGTGTTCTGCTGGGACTGTCTCCGCACGCGGTACGAGACGCGCCAACGCAAGTGTCCCAAGTGCAACGCTGCCTTCGGTGCTAACGACTACCATCGCCTCTACCTCTCTACCTAGTACCCAACCTCACATATAACTAGGTACCCTTGTATATACCATCGCCAACCCACAGCACAAACAGTTTCTATTCAAGGTATAGAGCACGCTTGTCATTCATGGCCCATACCACCTAAAGTCCCCAAAAGTCCGATCAGCTTTAACAAAGCCAAGGTGCTGTTGAAGCTTCATGAGAGCGTTCTTTATTCAGCGTCCCTGATAACTGTGAATACGCTATAGGCAGTATTGTGAGCAGCATCAGCTTAAAAGATTGTAGACTACAATCTGAAAATGCCTATAAAACAGCGAAACACACCCATAGTAGAAGATTTAATTTAAATTGGACAAAAGGGGTTGGCTTCAGCAATAGATCCAAAAAACTAACTTGGCACTTATTATAGTAAGTAATTCTAGGACTAACAAATTAAAATGTAAGACGAAATAATACTGACTCTGGAAATGTCTGAGAAAATTTGACTCGCTCATGGAAAAGTCCAGGCTTGCAGTAGTATGACGGATCATGCACTTCCCTGACATATGTTTGAGAAGAGCGATGGCTGCCTTGCAAGGCAACTCATGAATTAGTGCTGCAAGTGGGGACTGCTCCAGAATCCAGCTATTGTAACCGACATTATAGATAATAAGCATGTTAATATTATATTTCATTCGTTCCATATTTCATTGTCAATAGCTTCAGTTATTTAATTATTCTTCCACTTAGTTATTCACCTACCTAGAGTTTACTATATCATTGAAATATAAAACAATTGTTCATTATATCACATAAAAAAATAAAAATAATTGTTCTTAAATCTAATAAGACCATGAACGTAAGGGCTATGAAGTTGTCTAAGATACATTTTTTTAAATGGTGCTGTTGTACACTGTTTCATGCTGTTTTGTGGTACTCATTGTACTTAGCAATTGGTACGTAGTCAATAAAGGCTATTTGTTTACGGCCTGTACGATGAGCACAAGCCATTTTTTCATTCTTCATACCACTTTGATGGTACTGATCATACACTGCCCAGTACTTATTAGAGAGGCGCCCTCTATAGCTCGATTATTTGAACTCTTTGGCACTGTATATATCGCTAGATCGATACAAGCAAACCTCCACAAACTTTACGATTGAGAGATTTACGTTTATATATAAGATTGCATTAATTAAGTTCTGTCTAAGCCTTAATTGGATTCTTTAGGTGAATTTGCATTTGCAGAGATGTGTACTTATTCTGATTTTTAAACTAAATGAGTTCACACTCCTTGTTATCGAAATGTTGAATGTTACCAGCCCCTGTCAGTTTGCAAAGAATACAGAGCTATGTAGGTAACGGATCAGTTACTACTAAAGTTGCCTTACTCATTGCCTGAACATTAAAAAAAAAGAGACAAAATATAGAAAAAATATTACATGTTGAACATTATAGTAATAACGATTTGGTCTCGATATGAGTGTTAGTAAAATAATAATTATTTAAGTGGTTATTACATAAACTAATATTTTACAATTAGTTTATAATATATATTAAGAGTACATTCTCACTGACCGAACGTATATTGCAGTTTGCCTTTAAATTATAAAGAACGTTTAGACAAGTTCCAAATAAGCACTGAGGCGTGTTGAGAATTCTTAACTGATTTACTTGGCTAATGTCGGGGTAGATAGGAATATTTATTCTATTGTAACCTATTACATTTATGATCCTGATCAGTTTAATACTAAAGTTATCTTATTTGTTGCCTGAACATACATAAAATCAGGAGATCAAACAATATATATTTAGTAAAATATATGTTGAACATTATAGTAATAACGATTTGGGCACAAACAGCATTCAAGTTCAAGCCAGGTTATAATCAACGGAATGCTTCAGCATCAGCGATGATGAGTAGAGAAAACTGGTTGTGAACACATAACCATAAAGAATGTTGTAAGTGGAAATTCCGTTGTTACCGCGAAATAAATGACCGTCGATATGATTGTTAATAAAATATTAATTCTATAATTTGTTAGGATGTAAACTAATATTTTACAATTAGTTTATAATATATAAAGACACTCTCACTGTGACCGAACAGCTATCGAAGTTTGTCTTAAAATTATACAGAAAATATAGAAAACTAACAAATAATCACCCAGGTGAGATTATAATTCCTAATTGATTTACCGGCATAACGCCGGGGTAAGTTAGGAATGTTTATTTTGTGTCCGTCCAACACAATCAATCCCTTGGTCTCACGCGTTTATATTTTTTTCACTTCGCTAGTACGATATGTGTTTTGGTGTAAAAAAAAGAAATGAATTTCGTTTTCAAACACCAACATTTGGAATAGATAACACATTTATCTATTCTTTACGGGAAAAATAATAAAACGCGATGACATGCTGTGCTGAAATTAAACTTCGAAAGTTATCTTTTCTTACACATTTACTTGATAAAATTATATTAAGTAAAAGCATGTAAAAGTAAAAGACGATAAAAAGTTTAACTCACTTGAATGTGAGAAATTATCATATTTTGTTATTTGTTACAATGTCATGCCGAATAAAAATCGAATATTGTATAAACATGAAACGAAATGGCGGGAAACTAATTTTCTGTATAACATCATCTTTGTTAATTTACTATCTGGTAGAAGTGAGTCATGAGAGCAATTTTTTTAGATCTCATGCCTTTTTATCCCTCGTTTTGCTCAGTAGTCTATATTAGAATAGCACTTGTTACATCCGTGATTCAATTCTAACATAATTCGCTACTTAAAACAATATGGGTACACTGAAACTTGTATTAACTGTGGTTATATCCGATTTTTTCTTATTTCGCAGTATTTTGCATACCATAAATATTTTGCAGGTATTTCCACAATGTGTCTCAAATAATGAAATCAATACAATAATGTGATTGACGCCAAAATATCATTATTGTTATCAAATATTTAGGACCACGTGGAATATATAAGATATGAATCAGAGATAATTGGAAGGCGTTACTAGTTACCTGATTTTGGGTATCTAGAGGTCTTACTAGGACATAGCCAAAACGAATTACTTTTGTATTTAAATAATTCTGTATGGAGACAGATCTTACAGCAAAATGTTACCTTACTGTAGCCGCGCTATGACTCCGGTTTTGGGCGTTATGTATGATCTAACGGTTTTCTGTGACTGCTAATCTATAGCTGTATTTTCAACGTTTATATCGTGTCAGTTGAGAGTGTTACTATAGTGGTTTCTGTAAGAACGATTCTTACAGAAAATAGTGACTTTCATTCCCGGGTGAGGAGTTATAATCGTCTGCTATGAACGCATAGCTTTCCATTTTATGAAATATATAGATAAACTGCGATACGCGAATGGTCGCGAATCTGTTGTTGATTGTTTAATAATGCATTTCGCACTTTTGTACATTTGATCTGTGTTGTACAGTGAATTATATCATGAACTCGAACAAGTGTACTAAATCTGTATTTATTTAAGAATTACAAGAAGTTGTTGAGAATGTCTGTGTGTGTATGTATGTGTGTGCGCATTAATGTCTGAGAGACGGATGATGGTTTTTAATTTCTACTTTAGCTAGAAAATAGTAAACAGCCCACTGACTGATATATTTATATATTTTAGGTTTACTATTCAATGGGCTTCGAATCCTTGTTCCCTGCAGTCTGTCGGTGATAGTGACAATTTTAAATTTTAAGTATAAAATGGTGAGAGGAAGTTTTGAACAATAGATAATAGTTAGTGATGCCATGGATCAAACCAAAAGAGGGGTATTGGTTGGTTTTACAACGCGGAATCAACGCGTAATTGAGTGACACTTATGTGTACACTTTTCACAAGTGATACACGTACACAGTTCAAAGCGCGTCGCCGTTGGCTTGCAAGGTTCATTAGACGATTGGAACTTTTTGAGAATTAATTAAGTTGTAAATTTTTGAGAAATTGGCACTGGGTTGTCCCTATTTTGATTTGATCCATTATTAAGACAGTATTTATTATTAAGTTTACCTTTATAAGCTAACTTACGAAATATTTTTACTTCATAAACACCATAAACTATGTATGTTTTGTAGATCTCAACTACTGAGGAAAAATAACGCAATATTTTTGTACTGTTCTTGTATTTGAATGTATTATCTTATGTTATATAAATAACTCTAGCAATAACTTTATGTACAGATAACTGCTACATAAGCAAATAAATGCTATATGTATACACATGTTAAGTATATATAAAAAATATTGTTCAAAGGAAAAATATAAAATGGCAATCATAAAATGTTAAGTTGTAACTTAACAGTCTTGGCAATAATAACATGGATATAAATATGTTCCAAAAATGATGAATATTTCAAACTGATCAAAATTTGAATTAAGTAGATAGAAAAATTGCTTGTATTTGGATAAATAATATTACCTACTTGGCATTATGTTATGTAAAATAAAAATCATAAAATATCTTTGGGTTTTTTTCTACGATCTGTAGGTAGCCTTTCCTTACAGCTGGATATAATGTAGTAATGACCGAGTAGAAATAATTGTGGACTACTGTGAAGGGGCTCATGCTGGGTAGTCAAGGGGTTCGTTTTCTGTCCCGAGGGTTGTCTTCACGCACAGAGAGGGTTATCATACCCGAGTTCATCACATAGTAGGCATTTTGAGAATACTCTCCTGGCTAGCTACCATCCTCAAGTAGAAAGCACTCATTGTGCATCTAGGGTTTTTTAAAGAAAAATAACAAAATACATCACAATCTCAGTGTCAATCTGCTGGCAGCTTATTAAAACTAAACAGGAAAGTAGAAAAAATTGTGCGAAAAGAACCACTTCGAAGATTACGAGTAAGTGCATAAAATAGTGTTAGTCCGTTGAATTAAGCAAGGCCAAGAGCATTTTTAGTCTAACAATTCAATGGTTCCACGGTTAATAGAAATCAGCCTTTTCGTGATAACATTGAGACAATGGTACCACGGTAAAATAATTTGCCATGTTACCATCAAAGGAACTGTAATGAAACCACCACGAAAAAAAACAATTTAGATTTTACATGTTACATTACTACCCGTGGGCTAGAAGGTGGTGTAACCTCATATCTTCCTTTGGCAGTCTTAAGAGACGACGATGGGAAATATACCGGGTGGGCTTGGTCTTCTGAACTGCCATACATGACGACAAAATTTGTGTAAAACAACCCACAATTGAACTCAAAAGTCACGTTTAAGGACTTTCATTCGTAAGCTTCACACGAATTTGAATTTTAAAATGAACATAATAAGAACTACCTCAATTTTATTCACAATCGTTGTACAAATTTGGATTTTAGCCTGAACAGAATTTAATTCCTTCTTACTACCATAATTTTCTAAAGGAATACTAGAGAATTTGTGTAAGAATCGTCACCTATGTAGTTAATATATTAATCTTAAATTTACTACCCGTGGTTTTTTGGGCGATGCCCCATCCACCCATTGGACTTACCCATTTGTCTGTATTTTTTCAAGTGCGACACGAGTAACGCCTATCCTTACGCCTCGATTTAAACTACCAGCTAGGTATCATTTCTGACGTCTAGGAGAAGCTTTAAGAGCATCCCTATTCAATGGCAAAGCGTTGTAAGCAAAAATTGTGGAAAGATTTTCAGCTATTTTGATTGTATCCTACACCACCACGGTTACAATGCTCAGTGCTTATATAACTTCCGCGCTGTCTATTGTAAAAAGGAGAAAGAATTCCCTCTTTCATCTTCGAAGAGAGACCTCTGAAACTTGCTCTCACCACGCTTCAAAATACACGTACAATAAAACGACAATGGCATATTCAATAATTTTATTTACATACGATCTGTGTTTATATACATTTACATCACATGATTTGCCATAATTTGTTATAAAGAAGCCCTTCATTTATCTATGTTTTAGCTAGTGTGGACGATGAAATGTGCATACGACACATTTTGATAAATTATACGCACACATACACTATTTTGGAATTTCATAGCACCAACTATCTGAAGCAAGCTACTGGATCGGCGATTCGTGATCTGAATTTTAAACAAAAAAATAACAGTTAATAAGTAGATACATGATTGTACGATAATTTTAAGTCGTATTCTGAAATTGAAAGACCGACTTGTTAAAGCTTTGAATATGTTTTCAAACTTTAGAATTCATACAACACAAATACGTAATTCAGTCTCATATGTTACAATTTACTATGCTTGTGACATTTATTTTATGATAATAATTGATCAATACACTTAACAATAATGTATTTATAATTAAATTCTTGATTCAAATGGCTCGGTTACCTAAATTTAATATTAATTAAAAAGGCAACACCATACCTATTTAATAACTTTATTTTTGTATGAAAATGTACGGGACTCCCATTACGTATAAGATTTTTTCGTTCGGTCCAATTTTTATATCGAATATTACTGACTAGACTATACATAATATAATAACCGTTCGTTAGTTATATAATATATAGCGATTCATTTGTGATGTCAACTTGTTAATAAAAAAATTAATATTAAACTCTACGGCCACTCTATCCTTAAATCTAAGTTAGGACTAATGGCACTAGAATACTTATGTCATTGATGTGCACAATGTATTCGTGTATTCACTTAAAGTTAGCTGTACTATACATTGAAAGCCTTCTGACGAGCCTAACTAACTAACATACTTAGGGCCTGTTTCAGAATGTTCGAGTAAGTTCCGGTTTTACTACCCAGAACATATTTAATAAATAAAACACTATCTTTGCATTTCACAGTCATCGATTTAGCCTATCCATCGGTTGAAGCTTGAAACGCGCTGCATGTCAACTGTCATTTTTATCATTCAGTTATTTTATGTGTTGGTTAGCAACCAGAAACTTTATCATGACATTCTGAAACGGGCCCTTAGGATTCCAATACTTGGCATCAACAATATATTTTAAATCTTGAACATCTTTTGATGACAAAAATATGTTTATGGAACGATCATTTTGAAGTTGTATTTTAAAATTAAATGCGAACAGGAATGAGTTAGTTATTTTAAAGGACTGTTGCTTGGTATTTACGAACATATTAAAGTTGACAAACTACAATCTGAGTAAAATTGTGAACTACATATTATTTAGGTGTGATGGTTTAATTTCTTTACCCATACAAAACAGTAGTACAATATTAACTGTGTCCATCTTTACTTAATTGTGAGATCCATCGTGATATCAGTACTCGTCTGACGTAAGAAACATGCAAGAACCAGACTTCAGAGATAAATAGTAGTTATGCCGATTTGAAACTTCTACGGGATCTAAAAGTATAGCGTTTTTATAACATTTCTTGATTCAACTCTATCCAAAGGACGGATTGGAGAATATTAGGTTTTTTCAACTATCCTTACAATTTTAACGATGTTCAGTAGATAACTAGCGGCGGTACGTGAAAGCCATCAAACTGGTTGTTACAGGCGCTTATTTTAATAAAAAAAAAACAGTCTAATATCCAACTACAGCTAATCGAACAAGTTAATTTCCTTAACTGATTAGGCCCTATCTTTTCCCTTCATTTTCCACAACAACAATACAATTTCTCAACAGTTTTCATTTTCGTAACACCTACCTTATATTGATAACACAAAAGCTACAGTAACCTAAACACGAGATACATTTAACTTATACTAAGGTCCTCAAAACGAGTAACAAGTTATTAACAACATTCCCTTGTCATTGTACCTTCATAGACGAATTTCGACCTGCGATATAGTCGCAAACATTGAATAACAAATGTGGAAATATTTCCCTATCTATCGTTCTCTTGGGAACTTCGAAATACTTCGAATAAGGAGTATGGTCCATATTATTTCGAGAAAATACTGTCAATTTACTGGGAATACAGGATCACGCAGTATTAAACAGAAGGTTTCGGAGATAGCGGTGTGAGTCTGAAATGGTCTTTCGTTCCTCAAAGTTGGTAGGTTTATGGCAGGAGACAATATGTCAGAGCAGTACAAGATATGGCTTAATTATGGTGACTCTTGAAGATGGTTCGGGAGATGTTCAATTCTGTTCCAAAAGAGATAGGGTTCGCTTGAGTATCGTTACTAGTACAAAATGGTCGTAATTCAGTTATGCACCAAAAGTAGCTAAAAATTATTTTTGATAACGTTATGTATAAATAGTAAATAAAACTAAAATTGAAATGTTTCTATTAAATTGCGGGTGTTTTGACGTCAATTCAATAGTTAGCATAAATTTACTATGTGTGTAAAAAGGTCAGTAATTAAAAAGAAAAATGTTATATAATTAAGATTATCATTCATGATAAAATGGAATTTAGTGTAAACATTATACTACGGTCATCATGGCGATTATCGATTATAAATGGGCATCGCTTCTTGATTCCATCACTGGCTTCTCATTAAGCGCAGTGAAGTCAAATTTATGTATCACTATAAAAAAAGACACAGCTTTCTTATTTAAGTTTCTTTGTGGTGTACAATTGAATAACGGCCAATGTGTAATCACCTAAAAATGGTTAGATACTGTTTATGACATGACTTTAGCTTGTGAGGTAATTTTAAAGATCCTTACAAAATTACGAGAAGAAAAATTATAGTCATGAGCGGGATTCGAGCCCAGTACATCCTTGCCGAATCGAATTAATTCGCTTCTCACAAATTATATCGTATGTTAGTGCATCCATCAGCGGAGAGCGGAGTCAAGGTTGGTTGTTGTAGAAGAGAGTAGCGGCGCGGCTAGGCTGTGGAGTGTAGTGCGGTGGGTGCGGAGGCGGGGGCGGGGGCGGAGGCGGGGGCGGAGGGCGGCGCTGCGAGCGCGAAGGCTAGCCGCTCGAGGCGCGCGTGCAGCACTGCGAGGCGCGGCCAGCGGCGCGGCGCGGCGCCCTCCAGCGCGCCCAGCGCCGCGTCCAGCGCGCAGTACCGCGCGCGGCGCTCGCTCTCGCTGCATCCAGACACCTCCTGCAAACTCTCCTCGTGTCATCTCATCTCACCTCCACTCAACACACTATACTGTATCAGCCGGATTGTTCACTGCTGAACACAGCCTCCATCAACTGGGGTTTTTGTCATATTACATTATTGGGGTTTTTGAAGCAGTGATAGCTCAGTGGCTTTGGCTATGGACTGCCGCGCAGCAGGTCCATGGTTCGAATCCCGCCGCGGGCTTGAACGTCACCGCATGGTGGAAGGACATTTTTGCGAATTCCCGCCTGGCTAGCGACCACCCTCAAGTATAAAATCTGTCGCCAAGCACCTAACGGTGTGTTCCGGCAGCTGTCCTTGAGAGCCAGTCATTCTAGGTTAAGCCTGTTAACACCTACGACATCATCACTTACCATCAGGTGAGATTGATGTCAAAGGCTTACCTATCAGCAATAAAAAAAAAAAAAACCCACGCTTCGCAGGCGTTTTGCGGATCGCAGTATACGACCAGTTTCCCAGAAGGCGCTGCTGCCCACCTTCAGGTATTTTACCCTTAGTCGCCTCTTACGAAACCCACGGGAAGAGATGGGGGTGATGACATTCTAGCCCGGCACCCCACGGGTGAATAATATATTAATAGAATATACTATATTTTAATAGTAACAGTAGAACTCTTTGTGATAAAAGTTCCTCGGGGAACTACTAATGTTGTACCTCTTTCTGCAGCCAAACAGTAATATTCGCATTATTGTGTTCCAGTTTAAAGGGTATGGATGCCGGTGAATTTACAGGCATGTGAGATTAACAATTGTATGTTCCAGGGTGATGGATGCAGTGCATTTAGTCACTTGCATCTGTTACAGGCAGAAGCTACCGATAACACCAGATGGTCCTCGCCACGAGCTTGTTACATCAGAATGATATTAAAAGAAAAATAAATGCCCGGTCGCTAAATACATGGTTTTAATAGGGTAGTTAACGATAAAGGTTACCGAACTATCCACCTAATATTTTTTGAACGCCATAAACTTAAAATATCATTTTGATCTCGACACTAGTCGAGAAAACCATTTTGAAATGTCAGTATGGCACAAACCACGGACTTGTAAGAGATATATTCGTGAACTTTTCAAAGAGATTTACTTACAACTATTTTCGTCAAATTCTATTACTTAGTTACTATTACTAAGTCTGCAACATCGTGGATGCATTCCTGTTAAAAAGTCCCTCCAATTTAATCTCGTGCGTACAGTTTAAAAAGGCACTCTTTATTTATGCAATATAAAATATGGGCAATAATATATATATTCATAATTGCACATACTTTCTGTTGCCTTTTATATATTTATAACTATATTGGATCAGTTACTGTAACGGCTAAGATATTCAGCTCATCGTGGGATTAATTTCTGACAGTGAATTTCAGAAACATAAAATAATTTTGTTATTGTTAGACTTCATTTAACAAATTCATATTTTACGTAGATTAATTCCAGTGAAATATGTAAAATGGAGTGAACACTCCATTTTACTCTCCATTCCACACTCCATATATCGATAGTGAGTATTTAATTATTTGTAGGAATTAACAGCATGAATCTATATAAAAAAATGCTAATTAGGAGGCAGAAACTCAAGAAATAATGACGCGTTTGTCGCTCACGTAGGCCCTAAGGGTACGACAGTAGTTTATATGAAACAAGAAACTAATTATCCAACTCACCTCTTCAAGGAATTCTAGGTCATCTTCTTCACCGGCCTGTGCCAATTGCTTTTTGAGCACCTGGGAATGTCACACACGAATTACTTGTAAAATCTAAAATGAAATAATACTTGTACTGTACAGCATAAGAAATGTTGCCATGTAAATGAATAATGCCCAACAGTTTGTACATAAACGCAAGTCCGTAACCAACCACCTAAAACCTTATAATATATCAACAACAAATAAAATATGGATGTATAGCAATTATGCGTTTGTTTCCTTACATTACCTTTTAGTAAGGACTGTTTCAAAAGCAGTGAATCAAATCAATTAATTATACTCAAACATTACAAGGTAAAGACCTATGATGCTAAAGTAAGAAACTCGCCAACACACAAAGGCACCGAAAATTTCAACACTTGTCATGCGTTCTCACTCTAACAAACCGTGTAAGAGCAAGAGGGCACACTAGTAATGCCCATAACGATACCATTAATAATTGGTGCGGCATTCAAAAATATACCGAGAACAAAATATTAAAATTCTAACGACATAACTTCACGCGTCATTTATCAAAATACTATGAAATTACTCTTAGTTACTCATAATTTTCCACCAGCACAGTGTGAGGAAGTGGGGAAGGAGGAAAGCCCATGGTGTAGAATTTACTATTTGAACTTATTGCAGTTATGAAAAGGCGGAATCAGATATTGGTGATTTTTTCTTGCTCACCGCTCCCCATTATTGCATAGGTTTGGTGAAAAGGCTATATTGATAAAGGAAACTAAGTCTAAGGCCTCCTATATTGATAAAGGAGACTAAGGGTCCGTTTCAGAATGTCTTAATAAAGTAATAATAAAAATGACATTTGACATGCAGCGCGTTTCAAGTTTTACAAATACAAATACAAATATTTTATTTCATAAAAATAACACAATACATTACAACGTAATACGTTTACAATATTATTATTTTATGAGTATGTGATCCAATCTCAGTACAGTTATTTACATTGACAAACTGTGCTAGGTCGAACCTGTGTTACAGTTGTCAATGTCTTCCTCCAGTGCAGTAACAGTCCTAGTAGTTTTTACATACCTAGGCAAGTGTTTTTAAATCAATATACTTGACATCCATCACGTCATACATCTTACTACACTCACTATAGTAATCAGAATAATGAATTATACATATAGGCTATACAAGCTAACAACAGCACTAAACTGCATAACTCACAAAACCCCGATCGTCCACTAGGACAGATAACAACATTTGCAGAAACAATCTCGTCTTTAATTGTGGTCACATTAAGGTATGACATATTTAACCGATGGGTAGGCTAGATCGATGACTGTGAAACGCAAAGATAGTATTTATTTATTAAATTTGTTCTGGGTAGTAAAACCGGAACTTACTCGAACATTCTGAAACAGGCCCTAAGTCTAAGGCCTTCCGACATATGACAAGTTTTTGCCTGACAGGCCCAAAGAGCTTCGTACTGCCTATAAGTTTCTGTGCAGTCTAAGTTCATGTATTTATATTTACTGTCACGTGGCTGCAGATTTGATTTGATTCACTACTTTTCAACTATTCACATTAATTTTTCAACACATATTGTTAAATTATTTACAAAAGTTAAAAACAACACATAGTTATCTCTTATGGCGGTCATTTACAAATTTGTCAGTGATGTATTTACAGACTGTGCTTTTATTGTATTGACATAATCAATGCAATGTGGCATTGAAAGCTAATGCTGAGTTTGCGAGCCCACTATGTTCTCTTAATATATTAAATAAATATTTTTAAAATTAATTTAATAATACATTTATTTATAACTAGAGTTTATGAGTTAAAAGTTTGTGGGTCTCACTCAAGATATAAAACAGTACGAGTTTTTGTTATTGACACTACCATAGAAGTTAAACTTTTCTTCTATGCATATTTTTAGTGCGTCCGCGTTTCCGCTAGAGGCGCTGGTAATGTATAGGAAAAACACTAACGCACATGATTATGTAAAAGCTCATTGGTATTAAAACTCGTCATAGGAGTACTGGACTTTTATAATGTATCTAATTCGATTTATATATTGAAAACACTGATACCAATAATTAAACCAGACTACTGTATAATTTTCAAATTATATAAATATCATAATAACACAATTAAGGGCAAATAATTCACCTCCTTTAAAGTAAAATATTTAAATAATTATTTTAAAAACCATGCTCCTATAAATCCCTGTTAATAGTAAACCAAATATATACACTACAAAACTCATTTATATTAAAATACTCATGCCATGTAGTTACTAGGAAAAAATAACTCCGTTCATTTTGTTTCTGTTAATATTTTTATATCTTAGTATATAGATTGGCTAATAATTATGTACTTATTTACTTGAACTGGAAAGCCGCCGCATCTCATCACCTCTATGCGATCGCACATTGGTGTGGCTGTGACTGAAAAAGGATTTAGGTACTCAAGGTAATATTGCTATCCATGAAAGATTCTAACGTGGTAAAAAATATATCTTTTATCAATAATAACAAATATATTTTTAAAAGTATCTTAAGAAAACATTAAATAACATTTTAATGAAACTCTTAAAAAATATTAATATATATATCTAGTGACAATTCCGCTTAATTTTCCTGTTGTGCCCACGTGACGTCACAAACGCCACGCAGCCTAACCGGAAGAATAATCGACTAGTTTAGCTTCTAAACGAAGCATCTTCGCGCACGATCGAGACATATATTTTTATATTTTTTTAAGTGTTTCATTAAAATGTTAATTAATGTTTTCTTAAGATACTTTAAAAAATATATTTATTATTATTAAATATGGATTTCCGCAAAGTAACACCTGAATCTATTCAATGTCTATTATCAATGGTTCTTCGACTCAGAATAAATCTCATATATGTATAAATGTAACGCAAAAATAAGGCGAAATTTTCATAAAAAAAAGTCTACAACTATCACTTATTTATAATGCAAAACTTCCTTACGATGTGATATCAGTTTACGGTTATATTACTATGTAACATATTGTAGAATTGAATTCGGAGTACAGCTATTTTAACAACCAAAAACACATAGTGAAGAGAACATAGTGCCCCAACAGTGCGTCTAGAAGCCATGTGAATGTACGCATAGTTGTATTCATGTTGTATATTAACCTTGGCACTTTATTCTTGACTCGAGATCGCCAAGCAGGGCCTGAATGGTGTAAATACCTGTTTCATATTAAAACAGTTAACGGCACTAACAGAACTGAGAACATAACTTTGAACAAAATATAAAAAAATTGTCTAGTGTAAAGTGAACTGCCTTTTTGAATGGATTTATTTTAACGTTGAAATAAAAAAGATAGAATATGCACAAAACACCCCAAACGGGACGTCAGTGCAGGACATATCGCCACCAAATAGAATAAGAAAGATGAATGCAATTTTTGATTTCTTAGATTTTGTTTCGCAACTCGGCCTAAGTATAACTCTTTATGATTTTAAGTTATATATGTGAACCAGAAAAGGGTGTCACTTTACACTAGGCAGTTTCAAATGTTCAATAAATAAAATAAAAACAAACATGAGAGACCACACATAAAACAATACAGTCTATAAGAAAAATTTATATAGATGTGGCAGAATAAATATACATTTATGTCAAGAAATTGCTAATAGTATATAAAAATATGTAATAATAATATGTATTATCTCTAAGTTTTATTTCACTCAATATAGACACAAACACTAGCATTATCAGCTAAGATAACGTGAAGATTGGGACAGAACTGGACAAAACTATTTCTGTGCCAAGTTCAATCAAAACAAAAGTAGTTATTTAGTAGCAAATAAGTTACAAACATACAGACTACTTTATCTTTAGCAACACATTAATCATATTTATGTTACTTAGGTCAAAGAAAGGGGATTTGAAGCAGTGGTTTGATCGTTATTGGATCATCATTAAAGGTTAGAGCATTTTTTATTTATTTATAGTTGATAGACTACCCTTTCAACAATATCTCCTTGAAGCGCTCGTAGCGAAGTTTGCTTAACCATTCCGAACCAATCAGCAAAGCTAAGCGACGTCCGCCTCGGTCATTATTTGGATGGGTGACCGCTGGTGACATTACTACTGAGCGCTTCCGTGCTTCGGAGGGCACGTTAAGCCGTCGGTCTCGGTTGTTGTCCTAGGATGGCAGTCGTTATAGCATGGTAGTAGCATTTTGCGAATGTCTGCCTGGCTAGCTACCACCCTCAAGTAGAAAATCTGTCGCCAAGCACCTAACGGAGTGTTCCGGCAGCTGTCCTTGAGAGCCAGTAATTCTCTAGGTTAGCCTGAACAACACCTTCGACCACATCATCGCTCACCATCAGGTGAGATAGTGGTCAAAGGCTAATCTATCAAGAATAAAAAAAAACTAAGTGATGATATTGTTCAGGCTAACTTAGAATAGGCTGTCAATGATAACTGCTGGAACAATCCGTTAGATGCTTGACTTACTTGCTTGGTACTTCGCAAGATGCCCTACCACCACGCTATAACGGCCTGCAATTGTATGAAAACAACCAGGGCCGAAATTCATGTCCTCCGAAGCACGGAAGCGCTCAGTAGTAATGCCACTAGCGGTCACCCATCCATGTCATGACCGCAGCAGATGTTGCTTAACTTAGTTGGTCGGTTAAGAACGACAAAGCAAGATATGCTACAGGGGCTTCAAGACTATACAGATATTCTGCCACAATACAGACGGATAATACAATGATTACAATACGACAATGAGGCATGAGACTCACTTCTACGGAGTGGCGATAATGCTCCATCATGTTCTTACTAGCGTCGAGCTCCGCCAGCTTTTTCACAACTACGTCCGCTACGTTCTTTTCCGTTACGTCTATTTTGTCTCTGGAATTAGCGAATGTATGGTTACTAAATGACAACTAGTACAAAATTACATGCAACAATACAACATAATGTTTGAAGATTTCTTTCTAGCAATGAAGCGTAGGTTTATTTTTGTTTTCCAACTGGCCCCTAAAAGGGTAGTACGAAATATATGAGGTTATCAGTATCTACAAACGACACAATTTTATATACAATATGCCGGTGCGATCTGCTGTAAACCAGTAAATTGTATCGTTTGTATGCGTATAGCGGTACTCTTCTAACATACTACTTTTTGATTTAATATAAAGTTCATGTTACATAAAACTATCCAGGGTAGTCAAGTATTGGTATCCAAAATATTGTTATTTACTCGTTTAAGTTTTTTTTTTTTTTATGCTTGATAGATTAGCCTTTGACCACTAACTCACCTGATGGTAAGTGATGATGTGGTCGAAGATGTTGTTCAGGCTAACCTAGAATTACTGGCTCTCAAGGACAGCTGCCGGAACACACCGTTAGGTGCTTGGCGACAGATTTTCAACTTGAGGGTGGTAGCTAGCCAAGCGGGCATTCGCAAAGTGCCCTACCACCATGCTGTAACGACTGTCATCCTAAGACAACAACCGGGACCGACGGCTTAACGTGCCCTCCGAAGCACGGAAGCACTCAGTAGTAATGTCACCAGCGGTCACCAATGCAACTCATGACCGCGGCGGACGTTGCTTAACTATGATGATCGATTCAGAATGGTTAAGCAAACTTCGCTACGAGCGCTTCAAAAATAGCTTTCATCCCAAAATTGTCATATACCAGAAGAGAAATAATCAACCCAGAAAAACATTGATAAATTCAGTTGAAACTTCCCGCAGTACCACCGCATGACTCGAGCCCACGCGGCGAACTGAGAACGCTGCACGGTACACTTTTTAAACCACGCCCGCTGCGGTACAGTCTGCGTTCTATTGTTTTGAGCTTGAATTACATTTCTTTTCATTATTTATTCGCAGTATGCGAGATTTTCTTTCTAAACGCTAATTATGAATTTTTTGGCCAAATTCGTCTGTTTTCTGTAGTTATACCGCACAATTGACACGTTGTTTGAACAAAGGCAGTTGCAAGCACCGCTTTTTGATATTTGGACAGCACTTATATACTCGTGTGCAGGCTGTAGTGATCAAACGTGGAATGAAATTGTTACGAGTAGAGTACAGCCAACCCCGACTCCAGCATAGCACAGCATGCCTACAGCAGATTGCTTGTAAAATTGTGTCGTATGTAATTACTTTATATAAATATGCATATATACCGCAATTTTTCTTAGAACTTTTAAGTGATTCTTCGTAAATTTGTGTTATTGTACACTATTGGTAAGGATTAAGCTTTGCGAACCCGAAATCTAAGCGAGAATATGAAATACCATTATTTAATTTAAAATGCTATATAAGCTGAGATGAGGATCATTGCATTGAGTTGATGGATGAAAGAAATTTTCAGATAAAATCTGTCACATTTGACAGCTTGCTAAGATTTGGCCGACAAGATAGTAAAATTTTGGCCAGAAAGCGTAGAGCATAATAATACCGCTATACTATGCTCATAACTGAAACCAGTATGATCTATGAATAAATATATAAAGAAGTGAAACTAAACTCTACACTTCCTTACAACTCTCTCATATAGATACCGATTTGATTTGGGACCCATTAAGTTCACCATTAACATCACGCACAATCTTCTAACTTCAATTGGATGTGTTAATTGATTTTGCGCTTATAAATAATTGGATCCGATTGATCGCGGTAAAGTAATATTGTAACTCCGCACCGCACGGTACACTTTTTAAACCACGCCCGTCGCGATATGCGCTCGGCGGTTATTGGGTTAACCTTACATATCTTTAAATATTAATTCATATGATCAATAGTTGTCTGGATCTAATTCAGCTCGATTGCGACGCTGGGACAGCATGTATCCGCGGTTAGAGCAAAATTAGACTTGGCCGAAGAATTGCTGAAACGAACTCCAGGACGCACACAATCGAGTCCGACGCAAAGAAGACAGTCATTCGACAAATTGCGTAGTCCATCATCCATACCTCAACGCCTGCGCCAGTCTAACAGAGTCCCCGTCTTCAGTCGCAGCAGCTGAAGCAGCGGCTAGTCTCAATGCTGTGAGCAGTTCCGAGAGCCTGGCGTCCAAAGCCGCCACTCTGGAGACCAGGGATCCTCGCTCGTCTTCCGCCTCGGAACGTTGCCGGTGCGCAATCGCAGCCGACAGGTTGCGCAGCGACTCGCGTTCCGATGCTGATGCTGATTCTGGCTCTGAAAAGTGTAATTAAAGTAATCAAATAAAGCCCGGCTTTTCAATGGTCAGATAAATAAATGACAGATAGATAAATCGTTACCAACAAAATTTTATTTTGGTTATTTATACATCTATTCTTATAATGTATCTGATGATTGAATAAGAAAGCCTCAGAAAAGGCTTTCCAAACATCAGATAATTTTTTTTTTTTTTTTATGCCTGATAGGTTACCCTTTGACCACTGTCTCACCTGATGGTAAGTGATGATGTGGTCGAGGATGTTGTTCAGACTAACCTAGAGTTACTGGCTCTCAAGGACAGCTGCCGGAACACATCGTTAGGTGCTTAGCGACAGATTTTCAACTTGAGGGTGGTAGCTAGCCAGGCGGGCATTTGCAAAGTGCCCTACCACCATGCTGTAACGACTGCTATCCTAAGACAACAACCGGGACCGACGGCTTAACGTGTCCTCCGAAGCACGAAAGCGCTCAGTAGTAATATCACCAGCGGTCATGACCAGCGGTCATGACTTGGATGGGTGACCCATCCAAGTCATGACCGCGGCAGACGTTGCTTAACTTTGCTGATCGTTCAAAATGGCTAAGCAAACTTGGCTACGAGCGCTTCAAATCGGACTGATAAAATAATTACCAACAAAATTTAAGATATATGAACTTTTTATTTAAACAACAAGCAATAGTTCTTCGATATTGAATAGCAACTAAACTTATTGAAAAACCGGGCCTAAGTATCTTTACATCGATTTTTTTAGGCTTATTATTCTGCAATAAAAGAAGAACTAAATATTACATCGTTATTTATTAGCCCAGCAGACTCCATCAATCCTATAATTAGTAAAAAAGAATCGTCGTTAAACTCTGTGATGTGTGACTTTTCGTCGAGTTTTCCTCCTGCGAAAGTGATTAGTGCAGAGTTGAAAGAGCACACATAATCTCACCTTTGTCGATATCTGGACAGGAGTCACGTTCGGGCGACAGTTCGTCTCCGCTCCAAGCGCCCGCGCCCTCGGCTCCCGACCACCATTCTTCCGCGTATTCTATACACAACAATATTTAATGTCAGCCACGCTAACAAATAAAGGTATCGAACTTGTGATGATTGAGATTTTCTGTCATATTAATTTATTACTTAGTTAATTACTACTTAGTTAATTTTAACAATAGAGACCTCTGTTTATACTTTAAACATTAAGTTGCGCTCTTCCACGTTTTATGAATTAATATTATGTACATCATATTTTATTAGTGAACAGTCTGTAAAATCGGGGATACAGTTTAGTATTGCAGCTACATATCTATCATCCCCATCCTAATTACACCACTGGATAGCTAAAGAATCAAATAATTTGTTACGCTAATTAAGGACAGAACACATCGCGCGCATCGGAGGGGGGACTCCGCCATTTTGAGACGTATTCACGTACAACAAACGACCGTATCCATAACACAGCCACACCCCATTTTTGTTTCCTTGTAAGGTAGGGGCGGCACGTTACAACATCCCCACTTAAACACGAACTATATGCGTAATAAACGTCGACTTCGTGAGTGCGTTATTGTAGATATAACTATATAAACACAAAAACACAAACTTTACGTCGGTGCTATGTTTAAACTGTTTATAATATGTAATGCTTATAACACAAATAAAAAAAATATTTTATAGTTTACTTAAATAGGTATTTAAACTATATAAATGAACAATGACAGATAATTTCGGCTCAATTCTCACAGATTTCCAAAAGTAGTGTCATCGTGGTGGCGAATATACCACAAGAAAAAAACTCAACACATGTATAATGTCGGTTTTTTTCTCTTTCACTGCTAAAGAGGTGCGTAGGTATAATTAACTTTTTGTATCCCTCTTTTCATTTACACCTTACAATGTGGAACTTCCTAAATAAATTAACATTTTTGAGTTCAGTGTAAGATTGCGATACTTCGAGGAGCAACGCCCACTCTCGACTCAATGCAACTGAGCCAATTTACTGAGGTCGCGTTGGTGATTAAAAGGATTCGTTAACTTGTCATTAGAAACGTGTACCTACTTACATAATTAGCGATGTAAGTACACGGTACGTAATATGTCACCACACTATTATACCTGGGTCGGTGACGAGACAGGGCTCGGTCTCGGAGTCGAGCAGGTCAGCGGAGTTGTCGTTGTCGTCGGAGAGACGTGACCGATCGTCGTCTGCCGGGGCGGGGGCGGGGGCGGGGACTCCCGCACCAGGGGCCACCCCGGGGGCGGGGACGGGGACTCCGCGCAGAGCCCGCATCACGGCACCCACCAGCCCCCCGCGGGGCTCCTCCTCTGGGGATAACGCTTCGCCGCTGTCGCTGCGGCTGAACATGGACAACAATACTTATATCAATGGATTATTATAAAATATGACACAAGTGTACTATTTATTTTGGGTTTACTATTTATTTATCTATTTTTTACTGCATATTTGCCATAATCCACACGCTTGGCAGGCGTCTTGGGGATCGCAGTGCAAGATGGCAGTAGTTCTTAAGAAGGCGCTGCTGCCCACCTTCCTAGTATTTTTCCCTTAGTCGACTTTTACGACACCCACACGGGAAGAAATGGGGAGGTGCAATTCTAGCCCGGCTCCCCACGGGGGACTATAACTACTATGCGGGAATTAATATTTTTTTTTAATTTAATAGCTATGTAGCCGTCACGTTATTTTCGAAATTCTAAGCACACTTGCACGAGTATTTTACACCCACTTTTTTACAATATCTACAGAATTTCTGTTAACACTTATTTAATTAATTGTAAAACGTAGTTTTTAATATATTTATGGTTTTAAAGTTTACTTATGAAATCATGTTCTTTGATGATCATGTATTCACAAATTCTATTATAAAATAGAATTGGTTACCAGACTAGCTATAAGCGCGAAACTGTTTAGATTTTGTATTTCTCGCCGAAGAAAAAAAAATCTACATAAATATTGAGCTGTTTCATATGTATATAAGATAATTCAGCTACAATTAATACATATTTAATGTTTCATGCCATCCAGGATTGTCTGGAGGGTGCGACAAGGCACGTGCGTTCTATGTAGTTTTCATTGAAAATTTGCGCCTTTGAACCGGAAAATGATTGCATATATGTACTGAGTTTCGACTTGTCGAGACTGAAGTACAAGGTCCGGTCGACAGGAGTAGGTTAGCTGTTATTCCTGAAGTCCATCAGTGAATAATAACTTTAGTTAGTAACAGATGTGAAATCAAAAAACCTCTGTCTATCAGACGATATCTATACAGGGTTATTGGTAAAATGCTAACAACCGCTTAGGGTTGACTTCTGCTAGTCCTAACAAATATTTTGAGATAATGTTTTTTGTTTTGAAAAGTTTTTATTTTAATTTTTTTTTGTTTTAATGCTACTCTGAACCAAAAGCTCCCGCCGCGGCAACACTTTACCGCGCTGTGCTCCATTAGAATTGTATTTTGAATATTTACATCGAGCAAAGTAATAAAAACTATGAAAAATACATTACAGGCACAAGAGCCTTTTAACATCAGGTGGTCCTCAAACTTAACCAGTCAAAAAACCATAAAAAACACAAAATAATATAAAAAAAATATTTTCTTTTTTTCTAAACAACAAAAAAAACATCTCAAAATGTTTGTTAGGACTAGGAGAAGTCAACCTTATGAGGTTGTTAGCATTTTTCCAATAACCCTGTATAATGATATCTATCAGATTTCCTTACAAATTACATAATTGGGCCTCAGTAGTTGTTATCAAGGGTTCGTTGCGGCCACGATAATGCTTGAGTGTATTAGTCACCTGAAGGCTTCGTTGTGGAAGACGGTGGGTTCAGCCGCATCGTTGGGCAGCCTGTAGGCGAGCACTACAGCGCGCGTGAGGCGCTGCACGCGGCGCTGCAGCGCTGCCAGCGCGCGCGCAGCGCCCGCCCCGCCCCGCGCCCGCGCTGCCAGCGCCAGCGCCTCCTGCCGGCGCTGCTCGCACATACGGACCAGCTGACGGCATTCCGCGCGGCTACACACATACAAATACATTTTTGGATAAACATTCTTTATTTCTCTTCACCTTAACACATTGAGCTAAGCGAATATGACATTTACAAATTTTCAGATATATTGGTAAGGACTTCGAATTGGACGGATGTACACTTACAACAAACAAACTACAAATTATTTCTTTTAAGAATATAAGCAAGTAGACTAAAAAAAATAATAATAAAAAAAAATATTACAATTACTTCGAATATTTCCCTAAGCTATTATCGCGATAATAACGCATAAAACAATTAAAATTAAACAAAAAAGAAACTGATATTTCAGAGTGGATTAAGATTAATAGAAACACTTTATTTGCATACCTTAAAACATTACAGTGAAAACAAACACACATATAATGTATACAAAGTGTGGTCTCATTGCTTAAAGCATTTTATTCCAGATAACCAAACAGAAAGGATTTACAAAAATTAGAACTAAGGCAGCGTTCATATTTTTATCATACTCCATGGGAGTATGCTAGTGCTATTGGCTTCGATAACTAGATACCCACGTCTACCTGGAGCTATTGAACATACCGTTTATCGAGATCAGCGTGCAGCCTTGCCGCCTCCGCCTCTGCGTCGCGCAGCGAGTGTGTCAGCGCGTTGGTTTCCGCCGCGAGGAAGTCTTGCATTTCCACCGCTTCTTTCTCCGCTTCCTCCAGCCGCGCCTCCGCTAATCTCGCCCGCTCACGCTCTGTACACGCCTCCTGGAATTTATAAAAATAATGGCTATAATTTACTACTTTCCACTTATTTATTAAACGAGCTATTATACAATATTTAATTTAACGAAACTTAAATCTATAATGTGATACAGAATAAAAGGTTATCTCTGAGAGTTAGGAGAAAAATTTAGATTTAATTATTAGTTTACCACAACAGAATAAAAACACATAAAATCCTCTTTTAACATTTGGCAAATCAATGACTGAAGGTAAATGGTATATGAAATAACACTGGCCATGGGTGAGTTGGATTGCCGCACCGACGGTTTCGTACCAACTCAGGCCTTTTTCTTTGGGGCTCCCTTTTAATTAATTTATTAACTCAGCTGCATAGCAGCTCCCCATACCAATACTGTAGAAGAACCGACACGAAGTAAACTAGCCTAGCCGTAGCTACATCTGTTGTAACTGTCTATCTTATGAACTGCATAATTATCCAGTATGCAACAAAAAAAAAGTTACATTTAAAAAAAAAGGTTCTGTGGAATCTTGACTTACGATCTAAGAATCTATGTCGCACTACTCGTGGCCCAATTTATCCTGAAAAAAAGTCTCCTGCTCTCATCAGTTGGATGAACTACAAGGTGTGTGTGGAAGGGAGGAAAAGTTATAATAAATAGTGTTTTATTTGTTATTATTTTATATATAAATAAGCTAGCCTTTGACAACGATCTCACCTGATAATGAGGTCGAAGATGTTCAAGCTAACCTAGAATAACTGGCTCACAAGGACAGCTGCCGGAACACAGGTAAATGAAAATCATAAGATAACAACCGAGACCGACGGCTTCTAAACGTGCCTTCCAAAGCACGGAAAGGCCTAGTAGTAAGTAGCGGTCACCCATTGAAGTATAATCACTACGGCGGACGTTGCTTAACTTAGCTGATCAGTTCAGAACGGCTATGCAAACTTCGCTACGAGCGTTTCAAAAGATAGCTGTAGAAATAGATAGTTTATACTGACAGCATGAAGCTTGTTGCACTTGTCCCTCAGCACGTCGATCTCAGCTCGATGCCGCGTCGCCTGCTCGCTCGAAGTGCGCAACTGTTCTTCCAACGCGCGGAGACAGCCCTCGGCGCCTGCGCCCGTGCCTTTTAAACATATTAATCCGTTACACATTACAGGGAAGCTACTTCAAATAACGATGTAGGAAACATATTATGTATATAAGGACAAGTGAATGAAGGGAAAAGTTAATAAGACCTTAGTGACGCAAGTGCAGGATAATATTAGGTACCTCTTTTGGTATTTTTGTGTTTACTCATAAAAATTTGCAAGGTCTTATATTTTGGTTTTAAACATATACTAGGATTGCGAAGTGGGTTAAGAAAACTTTGTATGTGTGAGCTTTGTAAGTGATGTGTGCCGTGCAGGTCCGCTGCATCGATGTTTGTTTTGTCAAATTCCTGATTTCGGTAGCTTTGAAGGTTAACTAAAATTATGTATATATTAGAAAAAAATATTATATATGTATGTTTTGGCAACATATATTTGTTGAAGGTATTCATTACTGCTTGATTAATAGCTGAAAACATTGGATGAACAACTGATTTAAAGTTATTTTTTTGAACACCCATATAATAACAAATTTTCACATCTAGCTTTAGCTAAATTGTGACAAATTATATTCTTAACAAAAATGTGTTGAATTTTTTTCAATAAAACAGTTGCATCTATGTGAAAAGTATTATTTTCTCTTATTTTCACACTTCGGACACACAAAAGGGTGTGGCTGCCACGTGCAGCCCGCATTGAGATTGAACTTTATTTATTTCACATAAAATTTTATTTTCCGTCGAAAAATATTGCTTGTAACGAATCAATACTAAAGTTGCAACTTTTGAATTAGGGTAAGCAAAACAAAGATCGTTTCGGAAAAAATGTTTTATCTAAGTCAACTAATCGTCTCGTCATACGTTTGCCGACGTATCACTGTGAGCTCAACCCAATCGAACTCGTTCGGTCTCAAGTGAAGGGCTATGGCAGAATATAACAAAAGTTATAAAATTTATGAAATCTGAACTCTTTTGTTACAAGGAGCAGCTAAAGTGGATAAATAAAAATGGTGGTCATGTCTCAATCATGTAATAACCAAGATAGAAACAAAAATGTACGGAGTTGACAATCGTGTACAAAATATGTTAGAGCAATTTATTATTGACGTATCTGCAGAAAGTTCATCAGAAGGATGACGAAAATTTTTTAGATGACAAGAATTGTAGTAGAATAATTTGATTTATATGTTGTAGTGCATAATATATATACAATTACAATATTGTTTTATATCATGAACGCGAACAGAAAATTTTGTTACGAATTTACTTAGCATGCAAAAAATCATAAAATAATAACGTAATTTGTTTCTACAGTAAATTTTAGAAGTATTCAATACTAGCTTTCCAGGCGCGGCTTCGTCCGCGCGTATGTCGGTTATCGCGCGAAAACATTAACCTCTTTTTGCGCAGTCGGATAAAAACTATCCTATGTTTTTTCCCGGGTCTCAAACTATCTCCATACCAAATTTCATTCAAATCGGTCCAGTAGTTTTGGCGTGAAAGCGTAACAGACAGACAGACAGAGTTACTTTCGCATTTATAATATTAGTACTGATGAACGGGCATTGACAATTTCAAAACAAGAACAAAGACATTGACCAAAGACGGCAATCACCCATCACACTCTGTCCATATCGGAAATGTGCGAGAGACATACTCAGTACTCGTTTGTTAAAAAAAAACAGACTATAGCGTTCTTTATATATAAAATATGTAATATCCTTTGTTCAATTGTTTAATCCATTGTACCTAGATTCACAGACAAATACATCATTGTATCAATCTACCTCCTCCATAATGCTGTGTTCAGCAGTGGACAATCCGGCTAATACAGAATAAGATCTTAATTGATTTAGATTCTATCTTTAACAGAAAAGGTATTAAAATGATGAAAACATGAAGCGTGTATGAGAGTGACTGACCAGCAGCGCCGGCGAGTTCGAGCAGCCGTTGCGAGTTCCGATGCAGGTCTGCGAGCGCGGCGTGCGTGTGCGCGCGCTCCTCTGCGAGCGCGGCCTCCGCGTGCAGGCGGCGCGTGCGCTCCTCCGCCGCCGCCGCCAGCGCGCCGCTCAGCCGCGCCGCCTCCGCCTCGCGCCCGCTCGCCTGCACGCCGCGGTGGCACCGGGACACCTCCGGACGGACGCTGAACCACACAACACTCTCCTATTCATTAACCCATCTCAGCTTTGGATATATGCTCAAACGACGTCCTAACACGTAGATACAGTAATCGCCCCGCAAACTACAGACTGCCGCGCAGTAGGTCCATGTCTCAAATTCCTCAGCAAGCTTGAGCTTTACTGCATTAAGGAAGGGCATTTTGTGCTGGCTAGCTACCATATCAAGTAGAAAATCTGTCGCCAAGTACCTATCGGTGTGTTCCCGCAGCAGTGAGAGCCAGTTATTCTATGTTAAGCTTGTTAACGTCTTAGACCACATCATCACTTACCATAAGTTACATTATATAAGTTACTTCAGCTGTTGGTTTTCCCTTAAATAAATAAAGTGAGATTGTGATCAAAAGCTAACTTAAAAGCATTATAAAAAAAAATAATAGATACAGATATGTCGTCACGTCTGTATGCCGAGAAGCGGAAAGCAGAAGTATATAAACACCAACTTGTGTTAGAGAGCGAGCCTATTACCACCTACCCCAATAGCTAGGAAAACAGTAAGAATCCATACGTAGATTGCCCTGTTGTGATAGTTCAAGTTGTTGGAACGATTTGTAACTACTATATCCTGGTTGATTCTTATACAAGGCAGATTAGTTTATTTAGTAATTACACCCTCGACCTATATATGCGCCCTTACTCGTTTAAAAATCTCAGGTCACCATTGAACACACTACTTATTTTACATCTCTATTGAGAGGAAATTACTAAATCTCTTAACCAATGATTTATTAATTTATTAATTAATTAGCAATATTATTAGCTACGAGCACACGCGTATTATGTTATGTATAATTTGTATAGCTGTAAGCGCATGTAGTTGGATCGCAATCCAGCATCAAAAATAAGTGAACGTATGTATTTTATACTGTTTTGATTGTGTTCTGTTTTGCGCTTTAAATAAATAAATAAATAAATAAATAAATAGATTGTATCAACGTTTTCAACATATAATGGATATAGGTATATCTATAATCTAATTCTCTGTATCACTACTGTATACAATTTAACTTACATTTCGATATTTGGCATAACTCCCCCCAGTGCCGACTCGATGTCAGTCCCGAGCAGCACTGTCTGTGAAGTCTTCTCCGCGTAGATCCTGACACGTGTGCGCACTGCGGAGCGGGAGGAGGAGGAGCGCGTGACGGCCGGCCGCCGCGGCGGTGGCACCTCGCGCTTCGGGGACTCCTCGGGCTCCGCGGCCTCGCGCCGCTTGCGGGGCAGCGTGCCATACTTGTCTGCGGCAACGCGTGCCGCGCTCGCGTCTGTCGCCGCTGGCAAACGAGGCCCACTCGACGGCCACCGCTTCTCCTCACCCGGCGAGTTCGGCGTGCGACACCGCGCCGACGAAGTCTTCGTCGGTTTCGCTCGGAGCGCAGGACTCTCGCGGACGAGGTTCGGCAACTCTCCCGTCGGCCGAATGCGCGGCTTCGGCGTCAGTGGACGAGGTTTTTCGGGTGGGATGGGCTTCTCTCGACTCCTGGCGCGCTCGCGAGTCGCAAGATTCGGGCCTCGCGGTGCTGTCACCGGCCGTGGTGTAGAGGAGCCGACGGGGGAGCTCCGCTTGGGATCGGCCACGTTAACGTTGACCCGTCGCCGAGGTCGCGGCGGTGCGCCAGCCAAGGAAGAACTCTCGGAACCGCAGCCAGAGCCGCACGAGACCACGCTAGACGCGCAGGAGCGCGATCCACCGCCGCTGCTGAGCGCTCTCCCGCAGCCCTCCACACCGCTATCGCTGCCAGCAGCGCCTAAAGCCAACTCGTCACCCACCGGCAAGCTGTCAAGATCTCCCAGCGACCTCGCATCGTCGTTAGTTTCACACGGCTCACATGCGCGATCGCACGTGTCTTTACTGGGCGCAGTACTCACATCTGACGTGTCCAACACCACACCACTTTCGTTGTTGTGGATTACACTATCAACTCTATTACTCTCACTACTCTCTTCATAATCTACACTATCATTTTGAACACTTTCATTGTTATCACTTTTGTCCGCCACCCCACTGTCTGTAGTAGACACATCGGGAACGTCGGGAACGTCCCCGTTGTCTGTCCGTACATCGTCGATCGTTGGCGACGGCGGCCCCTCGCCGACGGAGTTGCTTGTTTCTTCTTCCATGTCAGTGTTGTTGAGTTACATGTTCTGTAACAAGCGAAGTTAAATTTAAATTCTAATTTAATTACATAATAAATTAAATTATTGTTGGTTCCCTGGAGAGGTCCGTGTTATATCAGAGAGCTGCAGCACGATTGAATGCAAATGTCTATTGTCTGGATGGCCCTCGGGCTCAATGCTGTTTTAATCTCTCGGGAGCTTAATACATTTGCTGCCTTATTCAGTTGCTTTTATGGTGCGAAAATTACATTTTCATTTCAAACTTGCTATGAAACACGAGAGCAAACTTTCATTGTTAGGTACAAATGTAATGTAGAAGTAATACGATAAGTAGAGGCTTAATGCATTTACTTTCAGGCGTCAAAGTTCAGGGTTGCAACACTTGCAATGCAGGTTTATGGCTTCACGTGGCATTCACAACACAACAAAAATACTTGTTTCATTATGAATATTATAAAGTAGTTACTGGCACAAGGTGTACTGCAAGTTAAAGTTATCCAACGAGAATTTATTATAAAAAATACAAGTTTGTTAGAATGTCAAGTGAAACTAACAACAATGAGCAAAACCTATCAGCAGTTACCAATGCAGTTTCTCATTAACAATGAATGGTTCTCATGACAGCCCTCCTGCCATCGGACTCACGTCCTCCATTCAAACCGATCACAATCAACCTTTTTGCTTCTGTTCTCTTTGTGACCGTAGAAAGACATTCTTAGCTACGGCACAGAATAAAGCTACGGTTGTTTTATTTCAAACCTGTTGACTACCACTAATAAATGTTTACTACTACGATTACTAGTTGAGGATAAACGCATTATTCGTATTAAAGCTGTTATTAACTGCGTTCGAAACAAAGGAAAACGCCTCGATGTTTTTTTATTGGACTGTAGCTGATAACATTAAGGAACGATTGCTCAAACGGGGGAGCGTATCTATTGAAAACATTTGATAAGCTATCGGAAACCGCCTTAACATCTACCAAGAGCGTTACAAGACTGGACACGAGCTCGTAAAACACTGATTAAGTCTTTATAGAGACTGCATAGAGTCCCGAGGTCTCGAGGTCATCGCACTGTGATTCGCTAGGGGGATAATAACAACCGGGCTATTTCAATACGTGTTATAAAGTGTGGCTATGGAACATGGGTGGTATCTATTTAATTTGTCATGGTTGTCGGTAGTCTGTAGTAGAGCCGAGACGCGCCGTCTGCTCGCCTATAGTACATTGATCACACGATGTTTATTTTTACCGGCGAAACAGCAGGCCTGCTGCTAGACATTAATTATATTATAAGAGCTAGAAAGGCCACGGCGAAGGCCTCCACTTCACACCGGCCAATCGAAGCGAATATAAATCTTAAACACTTCAGTTGAAATATATACGAGCAGGCAATACGAATATTTGAACAGACTAAGTTATACCTATGTTAAGCGGTGTGAATAAAACAGGGTACTTATCTGAATATGCAAATTAAGACAACGATACGTGAGCTATCAAGTACTCGAGCTTTCATCATAATAAGTATGCAACACCTACATCGCTCAACTTTCTTCAGACTGCAGCTGTCGTAAATACAAAATAGGATTATCCAAACGGCACAGAATACAGAATGCTATTCAATGATTTAGTTGAAATTCTAGATAAGGAATGATTGTATTGTTTGCTGTATAAGAATAGAGGCACGTCGTCTCTTCGCGGTTTGGCTTCGAGAACAGCGGAGTTTCTTTTAGAACACGTATAGAAAGTAAATGTGAAACCATAAATGGACCTATCAAAGATTATGTAACAATATCTTAGAAATAAAACGAATATTATGAAGGCTTTAAATTTCGTATAAACCAAGAGCGCGGTCGTTTTGAAGCCATAAAAGTGAATATATTGCTTAATACCTTTATTACTCTGTTTTATGAGCGAAATGCATTCCATTTAGATGATATAAATAAAAATTTAAGAAGAAACAACACAAATGATCCGTCCCATGTATTCGGATATTTGGAATTAGGAGCATATTCACAACTGCGAGAATATTCGTCCACTCTATGTTCCAGATATTTGGCGAGATTCCATCGGCTCTAGGTTATCGATATAATAAGTTATAGTTAAACATTAAATATCTAATCTAGGTTAATGCATACTGCAGCTAAATTTAGTCACCAACCGTCATTTCAATAGAAATAAATAAATCCAAAAGCTGTACATATTAGCGATCATATTACAATTCCAGAATCAAGAATGTGAGCACTGTTTCATACTCTCTTGTTGGATGTGAAGGCGACTAAGGGAAAAATTATGTGCTGAATGAGCAGCATGCTACTACTCAAGTCAACAGGGTCTTGTGTTTGCTACTTATTAAGAACACAGCAGGCATTTACCATCTTAACGCATTTATTAACCGAAAGGTACGGAGGGTATACTACCAAAGAGCATTCCCAAGAGAGCTGGTGTCAGGACGCCGGCTGGCCATCAAACACAAGCCAACATTTTAGACCACATGACGCCTTTGCGTTGTTATAAAAACAAATTGGTAGAAGATGACGATAGTGTCCAAAATATAAACAACAATCATGCCAATGCTCTGATCAGCATCCACGTTCGCCGTTAGTTACGTATCCATGCTACTATTTGCGTAAGTTCAATAAACTTTGAAGAAATAAACAAGAGTAGAGAAAAACGTAAACTTTTCTAATATAAAACAGTATTGATGCTCTCATTCAAGCAAATATTTACCGAAGATACTAAATAGCAATGTACATATGCGTCTACATGACTCAGAAACAAACTTGTTCAAGAGAAACCCTATCTGGGTACTTAGAGCCTATAGAGGTCGCACTAAACTAACGAGGCTGCGTGAAGGACTTCCCAACAATTCACGCTTGAGAAATCTGATGCCGACGGGTCGGAAAATCAGATAAATGTTTGAATGGTGATGTTGGAAACTCAAGCATATTATTCAATCACAGGATACTAAACAAACAGTGTCGCTGACAGTAACTCTAGGGGATAGCCAGCAAACATTTTCACATTGATTGGCAGGCAAGCAAACATACTGTCGATTGACAAGCTTGGCCACGTATCTCTACACTTGTGCATAAACAGTCATGTATTTATTGAATTAATAGCATCAATTGGAAATCATCGCAGACAAGACAAAACCTCGATTATACAAATCTCAACATTACCATACCAATGAGAATATAATTTACATTCTAAGTAAAAAACTTTGCGTAAACGTCAGTAGCGAAATCACCAACTGCTAAATCTGTTTTGAACGTGTTTTTTTGCTTGGGTAATATATTGCCCATAACATATTATTAGTTAAATCTAACAAAAACATAATTGGATCGCTATAGTAATTAGAGGCAAAAAGTATGGTCTTATATTGCGCAATATATATTAAAACCTAAAGAGGCATACTCCCAGTTTATGCGCACATAAAACATGAAACGAATTTAAAATAGTTAAGTAATGAAAAGAAAAGATGAACGTTATCCTGCTTTTCAAAGCACACCAACAAAGGAAACGAAATCCCTACTTATAACTGATGCTTTCTCGTTACAAAGAGTATCTATATTCTTTGATGGGCACAAAGTTACAGATCATTACATTTATAAGGTAGATATAAAAACTCTGATGGAGCTCTTGAACAAAATACTCCAAGTAAAACAGCTTGATATAAAATGGATATAAATTGTTACGTCAAAGCTTATCCCAAAATCTTAATAACGTACCTAACCCACAAGGCATTAAACGTTTTATATATCTCTAGACTAGATTGAGGTGAAAGATAAGTATAAGACGGAGCTGGAACTATTAACAAAAACTTTATTATGCTGCATGTTTTTCTGTAAGCAAATTGTACTTCAACTGCTTGTTCATAATTAGCCTCCGTCCTGCCAAATGTCTGATATATTATAATTTATTATATTCATCTGTTCGTCCTTGTTCACGTCATGGGGCACAAGGGTATTGCACCCAGTTTAACTTGGTATTATTAAGTTTTGAAGCGCTCGTAGCGAAGTTTGCTTAGCCGTTCTTAACCGATCAGCAAAGTTAAGCAACGTCCACCGCGGTCATGACTTGGATGGGCGACCGCTAGTGACATTTCTACTGAGCGCTTCCGTGCTTCGGAGGGCATTTTGCGAATGCCCGCCAGGCTAGCTACCACCCTCAAGTAGAAAATCTGTCGCCAAGCACCTAACAGTGTGTTTCGGCAGCTGTCCTTGAGAGCCAGTAATTGTAGACTAGCCTGAACAACATCTTCGACCACATCATCACTTACCATCAGGTGAGATCGTAGTCAAAGGCTAATTTATCAGAAAAAAAATCAAAGCTTTATAGCAGTGAATTGTGAAAATAGAAACCCAGATTCTATTATAGTGAAGTTATTTATAGTTATGACGTATTAGCAATAAAAATGCCATTAGCTGACCGTTAGGACGTTCAAGTTATTATTTGTCGTCGGTCAAATACCTATAACAGGACTCAGGCTCGCTGTGGACGTCCCTCAGGGCGCGGCACAAATTAGATTAATATATATTTTGCATTTACGCCTTGTTGCCAACCCAGTTTCTATAAGACAATGTTCTAGTATCATGAAAAGTTATAGACATTTTGTTACTAAAAATACCTATACATTTGATATACAAATATCGTCTAAAATCACTTTGTGATCTGGGAAATATAATAAATTAAAGTACTATTTTTGCACTTATTTAATAACTCTCCATTTTGAATAATAACAAATATTTTTAAAATATTTTAAGAAAACATTAAATTAATATTTAAATAAAACACTTATAAAATATATCTCGTGACAATTCCGCCTAATTTTCCTACTACTTACTAGCGCACGATCGAAGTCAAGATCAGATGAGGATGCTCCGTGTAGAAGCGAGACGCGTCGAAAATTCTTTCGGTTTGGATGCGTGGTGTTTGTGTACTAGATTTAATTTTTTTATTAAAATATTAATTTAATGTTTTCTTATAATATTTTTAAAATATTTGTTATTATTAGATATGGATTTCCGCAAAGTAACGCCTGAATCTATTCATTAACTCTCCATTTAATGTCATCATCGACATCAGCCGCAAGTCCACAATGTAGAATAAAGACTTTTCTCATAGAACCCTCTCCTCGACTCTGACGATGTCGTCAGTTCACCTATGTGTAATATGGTAACCACTTGAGAACCTTTCTTCCCCATTGATTATCGGTTCTTCAAGCAATATGACCAGCCCATTACCACTTACAAATTCTGAGAGTTATGTCGGTAACCATGGTTCTTCTTAAAATATCCAAAACCAAATACTAAAATTAATTTCGAATAAAAATCTTCAATAATAGAATTTATTTTAAAATTAGAATCATTATTCATGAACGCTTTTAGATCCTTTGTATGTAAATGTAGAAGTTGGCTGATAAAAAATACAAGATGTCTAGTTTAAATAATATTGAAAGTGTGCGCAAATTAGGTTTTAAATTGGACGTTCAAAGCGCTAGTATGCATGGCAGATGTTGCGGCTAAGTATACCGCATCGTGCAAAGTTAAAAACATAAGTGGCAGCTTCTGCCATTCAATTAAAACTAATCAACGACTAGGTACGTGCATCGTAAACGCAAGTATTCGTGTTAATGGAGTATATTGATCCTGAGCGAAAGCGTTACAGACAGAGTGACTTAAAAATCATCAGCTGACGATCAGGTTTTCTTGCCATTTTCAAAGCGAGCTACATTAGCATTTCAAAAATTTGACTGACTGCTTTGCTACTCAATTACAGGGATCATACTACAAGGAATGCGACTATACAACTTCTTCTTGAGTTATAGAAATGTTAGTTTCATGCTTTCAAGGGTTCTGTACCCGTCTTCCTCCCATTACTCTTTCCGTAGTTGTCGTCAAAGGCGACTAAGGGAAAAATACCAGGCGATAGGAAACAGCGCCTTCTGAAGTAATGATAGCTTCTACTGAGATCCCCAAGACACCTGCCAAGCGTTCGGAGAACTGCACTGCGCCCATCACACTGAGACAAAAAGTTTAAAGTCTCATGTGTCTGTCATTACACCGGCACCCATATCCTTCAAACCAGAACACAGTAATGTGAACTTTGCTGAGCTTGGTGGTGGTAATAGGTGTGTTTGCAGTACTTCCCCGGACGATCTCGCACAGAGTTCTACTACTACTGAAAATTGTCGCAATTATTTTTTCGTTTAGCCCATGTTTAGCCATTAGCTGCAGACAGGGCGCGACCGGATACAGAGGCCGGTCAACCGGCGAAACGGACGACTGCTCGCGTCATCATAATATCTGTTAGTGCTTCTGAAAAGCTGAATGAAAACTATAGAACATTTTTTTACAGTGGAATTTGCTAAGTAGAAAATAGCTAAAGAAAAGTAAATAGTCCGAAAAGCCATTTGAAACTTCTATATCCCAGACTAGTTGTTTATACATTGTGTAGTCTTAAAAAAAGAGTTCTTAACCCTAATCCTTGAAATTTGTTTTAACAACATTATTAACTCGTTTATACTCTGTACACGTGTAAAATGACAGTTTCCTAGGTCAATCAGCGCAGAAGTAGTTACGAGATTTTTATACAGTGACGTAATATTTTGGCGCCAAAATGTAATTTGACATGGTATCAGGTTTCATTTCAATAATTGATTAGATCGTCAAGAAATATTTCTTTTTTCATAGTAGATACTTTCGAAAACCCTTTGAATTTTGAGAATCGGATCGGATCTACACAAGTCTTAGTATAATTCTGTAATTCCGCTGACCGGGATTCCGGTTTGTACATATAACAGAAAAACTGGGCACCCGGTAAGTATAAACGAGGGGAGTAGTTTATATGTACTGAAGTTAGAATCAACAAATAAATATATTTTAATTTCATCTACGAGTACATGGAAACGAATCAAAAAGTGCTTGTCAATAAAAATAAACGAATAATTTAAAATTAATAAATGTTCATTGGACAAACCCTTAACTAATGTGTCATATTTAAAGTAGCTTTTCTACCTGTCATGAAGTAAGCCTCAGCATTATTCAAATCGGCTTAATATGTTTCCTCAAAATTTATGTGAAGTTGTAAACTCAGCTTATGGGCCTAAAATTTATGTTAACATTCTGTCCACTCGACAGAATTTAAATATGCGTCCTCATTAGCCTCCCTGATTTGCGTGTAACACAGATCTTGCCTTTACACTCATGCGTGTTCTAAATTTTTGGTTACAGCAACCAACAACAGATATGCTTATGCTAGTAAAAAATTGTTCAATAATTTGTGTTCAGATTCAGCAATTCTATATTTTATTTTCAACACGTGATGCAATTATTATTAACACGTTCATGATACGATAGTAAGCGAGTTAGCATACAAAAGTCATCTAAAACATGATGAAATAAATTTCCAAAAAAAATATGGTGATGATGTCTGGTTATATAAATAACTCGTTTTTTTATGTATGGCCATTGCATGGCACTTGACTATTGCACGAAGAAATTTGGATCATTGGAGATTAAGCAAATATGGTTCAGGTGACAACATCATGTATTCTTATACATTTTCTTTAATGCTATATTCTAAAGTTACAGCATTACTAAACTTTAAAGGTATTTTATTAATCTAAACATATTTAATTAACACATAGTTAAAGTCAAGGTTCAAATTATTTACCTTGAACAGAGACTTGGGTCATAATCATAAATCAGAAACTTACAACCGAGAATCAAGGCTTAGATGAAAAAATATACTTCCCACAAACGTTGTGAAGCTGTTGTTATAAATGAAACAGGTTAAGAAATCTAATCACATCGTATATTATCATCTTGAGAAGGAAACGGAACATGGTAAGGAATGTTACTTCAAATCCGGAAATAAAAATGTAAGGTATGGCATAATTCCGGATCATGCATTAGAAATAGTAACTACTAATACAGATAATGTATTTGATTTAAGTAATCGTATCAAAGAGATCGAGGTAGTAATGTTTGACAAAGTGTTGGGCAACAAAAGAGGCCAATAAAAGTATGTGATGTGCCAGAGACGCCAATGCAAAGATAGATGTGTGGTGCAAATAGAATTGCCAAGATTGGAAATGAATCATTGTAAGTATATATGTATATCAAAGAAAGCTTTAAAGTTTTACAAGGACAGAAAAGTTGAAATAGGTTGGGCACACGCGCCCAATCTATTTCACATCAATTGCATCGTGAGATGAATATAAGGGTAGAAGAAGGCTGACGAAGGTATAGATGGACTTTGTGAAAGCTGTAAGTGCTGAGATGAAAGTTAATTAAAAGAACTGAATGGAACTATACATGCTGCACTAGCCCCACACAACGTGGGTAAGAACAAGAAGAGTACGGACCCTTCTTCTCTAGGTTTTTGTAGCCCGCATTTATTAGGCCTCCACTACAACTCCCTACGCCATTCTAACAAAATGACAATAAAGGGACAGAGCCATAAAGACCCTTCTGACATCGTGACACGATTACACAAATCCCATCCGCTCACCGATATTACCACCATAAATATTACATGGAATATTTCTCATATGAGGGAAAGTAATCTTGATAAGCGATCCTTTTCCATACAAGGTTAATGACGAGCCGGTTGCCATTATCGTATTACTTCCAACTGAATAAATAATCTGTTTTTATTATTGTCCGTCTCTGTAGGTTAAATTTCGTAACATAAACTCAATTTTCATGTTTGAAAATTTAATGCAGTAGAGAAAAATATAACACATCACTGGAAAGTTTTACTTAGTTGCTAATAACATTAAATAAAAAAGAACCCAACATCTACCATCCTTGGTTACCAATATTTTAAATGAGATCATTACAATGACCCTACATCTAACATGATACCTCTGATCTTTGTTGGCGAAAAGTTAGGTATCATACAGATTTCAGGTGATGCTGAAGCATCAGGGCAAGGTTACCATGGTTCTTGCAATTTGATTGAAGTGAGAGGATACAAAATTTCGAATGGATCAGACTTGATGGTCTCCACACGTTTGAACAGATTTTCTTGAATATAATATTATTTTTGTGGTTATTAGTTATAGGTTACCCATTGACCACAATTTCATCTGATGGTAAGTGATGATGGGGTCGAAGGCGTTTATATGCTTAACCCAGAATTAATGAAGCTAAGAGACAATCCGGACCACATCATTAGTTGCTTGGCCATAAATTTTCTATTAACTATTGATTGAGCTAGCCGGGGTATTTGCAAAATGCCCTGCCACCATTTAGTGAAGCCGCGGCAGTATTCGAACCATGAACCTTCTATGTAGCATTCATTGCTTCTGGGCCATCACTGCTTGAACACATTTGGAATAATTTGGCAGTATAATAAAACATGTCATTGGAAAGTTTTAGTAAGTTGCAGATCAGTTACTAGATCGAAGTTTACAAACATGTGCTTATTTCGTTCCGAAGTTATTGTGGTAAATATTGATTAAGTCCCTTTGTTTTGTCAAAGACAACATTTTTATTTTTCGAATAAACATTACGTCTCCCCAACAACTCCACCCTCGGTTTACTTCGCACCTTCCAAATGGGGAATGTTAACTCAAACCAGATATTGATTTTATAACGAAAAATACGATATATGTAAATAACGAGTTAGGTAATTTTAACGAGGAAAAGCAATTACAATGGATTTAATACTAAATTAGTCAAAGTACTTTGTTAGGTTAGTTAGGTTTTTGCAAAGCCCTTTCCGCAAACAAGTGACGTAATCATGGATTCAAAATAATGATCACAACTATCAATTTTAAAAACCGCAACAGTCTTCGTAGACTGAAACGTATGAATTGTAGAAGTCGAGGTGATTCAAAACACGTTGAACTCACATTTTCATGGTCCGATATTCACAAGTAATTTCAAAAGAACGACAATCCAACAGCCCGCTAGATAAGACAATATGCTGCTTTTCATGACAACTTCAAAACAACATTTTAATTTGTATTTTTTTTAAATGCCTGATAGGTTAGCCTTTGACCACTATTTCACCTGCTGGTAAGTGATGATGTGGTCGAAGATGTTGTTCAGGCTAACCTAGAATTACTGGCTCCCAAAAAAATTTTTAGTATCAGCTGGTTAAATAGAGGATATGTTACATAATGTACAGTGAAATTTAATTCATATAAATATCATTGACAAATTGATAATCTAGCAAAAAATCAGATTCTTAACATGTTTAGTTATTAAGAAAGACCCCTTTGTTTTTTAAGACTTTGACGGCCTGGGAAACGTACTTACCTTTATCTTAAAAAAAAATAATTCTACTCGATTAGCTTTCGACAGACTTATTTTACCCTGAGGTTATAATGTAGAAATATATACTTTCCTAAACTATTCAAGAAACCCTGATAGCAACTTTCATAGAGAGCGCGTAAAGTTTACCGAATTCACTTATACAAAATTCATAATGTTCTGCGATATAATTATTTGTATGATTAGCCTTGCCACTATAAGTTGAGCTGGTAGAGATTTATTATTTTGCTATAGAGATACCGCAAGAAACAAGCACAAAAACTCGCAAATGTGTAATACTGTGGATATTTTGAGTCTGATGTCCTTGAACACAAATATTTTAATAAACAAGTCTCGGTAATCTAAATGTGAATACATAATAAATGATTATTTATCAGATAAAGGAGTAGTGGCGTGATATCGACGTTTCATAAACCGATGTGGCTGCAGAAACATTTTATTAAGGATCACAAAAGTTCTGTTGAAATATTAGGACCAGTTTAATTATTGAATCCTAAACAATCCTCCTTTATTTTTAATAAAACCAAATTTATGAATAACTTGCAAACCTTTATAATTTTGTGCAACGAATTTCGCATTATAACAGCCCCTTTAACTTCAAGTTATAAAAGATAAGATCAACTCCTTACAAGTCAGTTAATACTTGAGTTACATACCTGAAAGTTTATAGAACCGAAACGAATCAACACGAACAAACTGAAACTGTCCTCGATAAGCCTGGTTTTGTTTCACAATCCGTCAAAAACTTTCTTTTAATTAATATATCACGTGGTACGTAAACACGTCAATATCCGAGACCAGCGCGGATGGAACTACCGAATAAAAGGCAAAGCTGAGGGGCGCGGCGACACGTCGCGCACCATGTGTGGGGAACAACCCGCCGATTCGCATTTCACATTCCCTACCGTATTTTAAAAAGGGTGTGCAGCATTCACAACATAGCAAAGTAACATTTGCACTCCCCACATAAAAAGATTACCAACCGGCTCTACAGCTGTAGACAGAGGCGGACAAAAACTGATACAGCAACATGTTTCTACCCGGACTTGGTATCATATGTCAATCTTTATGGACATGAAAATGTAATACTGTACACATCAATTTGTATTCGTGCACGCTTGAAAGAGTACAACCGCAAAACAAGATGAATGTTTACAAACATGGAAAAGATTGATTTCTTAGCAATTCAATGGGCAACCTTGTCCACGTTATTGCGCTAAGTGTTATTCCAGTCGTAATGATCTCAAATTGGCAATCCGTTTTGCTTCGACGATTCAATTGCGTGTAACGAGCGAGGATTGATAGGATGCGCAGATCAAACTGCAGCAACGATCGGCTCCGAGATGCAATAACAACTTACAAAGTTGCAAGCAGACCATTATTTTGCGTTTACATACCGCCCTGACAGCCTTGTTTTCTGGTTCGTTAAGTGCAATCAAAGACGACACTCCTAACTCCCAACCCAAGTTAGATTATGCTGTCATGGACTCTGATGAAAGTCATAAGATAATTCTGTTTAGTTGAGATGACAATAACTTTATGTTAAATAGTGTTTCCGTGGGAGTGGAACATAGTTTTACAAATGAGGAGACAATTGAATAGTGAAACGTGTTCAGATGTCTAAATATTAATCTGGAACGCAATTAGAAAGTACAACAGTATTGTGATATCTGGCTCGTTCATTTGTACTCAGACAAGTTTAACTGCTTACACTTAACAACTCAAAATAATTGTCAGTTCAATCGCATTTGGATGATTGGAATCAAGTTAAGCGAGTTAGAACCTAGTCAATTAGGGTTTCAGACAGCAATATCCTGTCTAGCCGACGTATAAATGTGACCGGTAAATTCATTATACCCAGCGATGAAGAGTCCTCTTGCAAATCGATTTGAATCGCGGCTCGTCGCTGTATCGATGTTGGAACACTCCGAAATTATCTCAGTTATCAGCGAGAAATCAAATCACCGGGTTTGAATGCACCTGCTGTTTGAAACCAATTGCTTTCGCTCCATAGACTTTCTTTGTTTCGAGTCGCGTGGTATGACCATATTAAATCTATTTGTTTGTATATTTATGACAGTAAAGTACTTGTTTTTAGGCTACGGGACATTGCATTGATGTAAGGCCAAGATAAACTGAAGACAAGATCAATTAGTTGGTTATTAGTATACTACTCGAGTCATTTGCAGCCCAAGCCGCAGGCAAAGGCGTAATTGAGGCAGGGGTATATTGACCAATGCCAAATCGTTTCATACGAATTTTAAACACACTTATTTGCTGGAATTTTGAAACAAAAGTAAACGCTCTAGAACGGTTATTTAAAGTAAGACACATGTGTTTTATAAGTTGCATTAAAAACTATAGACCGATGCAATAATATCCATAGGCGACGGTGATCGCTTTCCATCAGGCGATTGCTTGTTTGCCACCGATGGCGTAAAAAAAAAACAAATTTATTGAAAAATCATTAACACGAGTACTATTCTAACTGTTTGTAACGTAAAAACCTCTCGTTATTCTAGACGTTAATTCATAGTTTTTATAATACACGTAATGCTATGAAGTTCAGAGAAACTAAACCAACGACGAATGCAATCAAAATCTAAAATAACCTGCAACATTGATCGAAAATTAGTTCATAGTCGTTAATCATAGCTACCTCGATTGGCAGTCTCATTGGCAATCTAGGTCACAACGTTTACGAGAAAGAGATAATATCCATTGAACTTCTCGAGTGGTTAGCTTCTCACGCGGCCTTGACCAGTGGCGTCGGCCATATGGTGCATGAATCTTGTAAGACAACTGCCTTACATGGAAGAACCCATGATCATCTAGAAGACCTTGCGTGTATGAAGATCTGGCAAGTAATGGGGTTATTGTCTATATAAGTTCTTTATACTTTATGGTACACTAGTTACTAAAAGACACGTTCCTGTCTTTCCTTTTTTTTCAGTAACAAATGATTACTAAAGAAAATATTACCCACAAAATCACATAAATGCCCCCTTTTTACTGCCATCAGACATCATCAGAGGACTACCAGACAATATTGAAAAGAGTTTAAAGAAAATTACACTTTTTTAAAAATTTAATACCAAAAAAATATTTAATCGCTTCAGAGGAGAAAACAGGGGAATACACAACGTCAATTTCGTAAATTTTGTTCCTATCCCTCTTAACCATCAACAACTTCAACAATTTCGCCACAACTTGATTCTATTCAAATGTACTAACCTACGCTAGATAATCAAATTACGATACAATGGCCACCATTATCATTAAGGCCAAAGGTATAAATGAGATGAAGAAAATGGAAAAGTGCAATTGCAAATCTGACGCAAATACTCCGACGGCTTCATTCCGTCAGTAATTACCTTGTGCCTTACATAATGTTGCACATCTGTGTTAATAGAACGTTTTGTTTTATAAACATGAAGAATTTTGAACCTGTCATTATACGGATTATACTGAATCGTTAAAATGTTATGTTGCTCTATAGTTTTGTCTTGTATGACTTGCCCAACTCGTAAACAAAATGCGCTCGTAACTTTAATTTGCCCCCAAAAAGATGTAGTAAAAGCTATTAGATTAGAGTTAGTTAAGAACATGTTGACATAAAGTCGTAAAAAATTTTAAAATATATTTAGATTTTGTTAAAATTTATCAAGAAAAACCATAATAGATTTAATTGGGTGTTTACAACCAGTGGGTAAATGATTATAGAGAATACAAGCAAATGACCAGAAGCTGTCTATAAAGCAGTTATCATCAGATCCTTATCATATCCAAATCTTTGCGTCAGATATAATTGACTTGGACACATTCTGGAAACATTCCTATTAATCGAAATATTGATAATAGTATTCTAGAGTTTTCTAGAGTTCGGTTCCTATATACACTACAGTTAAATAAACTCCGCCGCGTGTGAGTCAACTCAGCTGTCCGTGCAACCGTGACCGCCACGTCGATTCAATTCACTGACATATTTTACGCCTTGTTGTTCTAAATGTTTTAATACACCTTGCAATTATTAAGTTTGCCATCTACAGAGCCTATCAGCCAGTTTCGTGTATAACAAGCTTGTAGGAAAAGGCAACAGACAGTCCCTGACTACTAACGTGGCTGAAACTTTATAAATCAAGAACCAGCACATGTGCTGTGATTTTGTTTCGGCAGACAGACAATATGTTGCACACTTTGACACACTTTCAGCGTTCGCGTGCGTTTATCACGACAATGCAGACACGCTCCATAGGATACAGTCTCATCCATCAGACCAGTTACAACGAGATAACATCCGTGTCAGTGAGCAGTGACCCGGCTTCAGTGGAGCTGCAACCAGATCCCCGAGCAGTGGCGGAACCGAGGCTGAATCACGCCACGGATATCGGGTTTAATCATACTACAGCATCTAATAGATCTTTAACAATGAAATTCAGTTTCAATGCACGCTTTTTCTGCGCTGCGCGAAATTATCTTTTGATTGATAATCAAGCAATTATTTTGAACCATTATTTTTTTTGTGCTGTCATTGCTCCGGCTCGTTTTAGAATTTCGAAACCATATTGTCTGGTTATAATAACAAAGAAGTAAATAAATAATTCGAGGGAATAATGTCCCAAAATTATGTGTTAATACATTTTCATCTTCCTAATCTGTATGTACAACGAGTTCTCTAGCAAGAAAAGAATGAACACAGCAACATAATAATTATATAGAAGCGTATGTTTTCACGCAACATCCAAATGGTACGCATACTGAAAATATTTACATTAAAAACTTGGCCTTAGTACATGAAATTATGTGAGCCATTAAAATAATTAACACAGCTGTCAGAACTCTTGGCAAACTGAAGTGTTTCTACAGGCGCCAAAGGCAACTTTCGCAAAGAAGCCTGTTTTAAGTGACTGAGCAATTAACATTTACAATTTCTGTTAATTAATCGATCACAATTGGGTAAAGAATTAATTTAACGGTTTCAGCAAACGTACTGGAACAAAGTCAAGCAATTAAGAACCAATTAAGAATATGAACGAACTATAACTAAATTCCATGACAAACAAGAGCATAATGTAAAAAAGTTATTCGAAATCGCGTGGTAACAGGAAAAAAAGCTCTACCGTGACTATTTGTGACACAGAAGCTTGAATCAACGACTTTATTCAGGCGAAGCATCTCATCTAAAAGGAACAAGATTTACATGAAGTGTGAATCTAATTTTATATCTGGTCTCAGCCGCGTGCCGAGCATTCCGGCCCAGAAGGGGCAACACAAGAATGTCAAAGATATACCGACATATTTCTGTACATAGCTAAGCCCTACACATACAAATCTTTTACAAAGATTGAAAAAAATCCGTGGAAGGAAACATACCCACGAACTTTAAAGCAACGGAAGAAGCTCCAAGAATTTTAATTAACACTAAGGCAGCCTGATTTCACCCATTCAATCTTCTAAAGTTCTTTCCCTTTATATAAAAAGTGAACGCAAAGTTTAGGAAACAAATTGCTGTATTATTCGACGACTATAGACTCTGCTTGCTAAGCTTTTAGTGGAATAAACAAATATGGAACTAATAAAGTATGAATATTATGTGTCAGCGGCAGCCGGTGAGGCTTTCAGCGTCTATATAGACATTTCAGCTCGTAATATTGGAGTTTTAAAAGGCGATGCTCAAATAGTTCAGCTCGAGGCAGTCGTTTCCGCATAGCGTTCTACATTTGATATCGTAAAGGCGTCGAAATGGAAAATGATATACGGCCGGTGTTAACGATTCGTATACCCATTTGCCGTATAAAATAAATGTTGTATCACATCATACATTACTGCTGTTATGACGATAACTTTGAACTCTTCAGAAGCAACTTTTCTGTTTTCATAACTTTTGATTTATAAGTTTGCTGTGATGCCGCTTGTCATATAGTTATTTATATTGTCTTTCCGAGCCGAGATAGTTGCAACTTCTTTAAGGTTTGTTGGTCAAATCATTAGTCAAAGAAAATTTTCGAATAGCTTCAATCAACACAATTTTAAATTCAGTACGATTTATATCGGCTTTATTGTTGGTCATAAAGCGATGTAACGGTAGGTCGTCATAAACTCCTGTGGGACCAGGCCACATCCGTGTGGCGTTGTGAATTATGATTAGATGAAATAGGCCAGTATCGTCGTATGATAGCATAGACCTCGAACAGCAGCGGTCGGCTGAAGGTTACTCTCAGGAGTCTCAGACCACTTGAGAGTTTATACCTACTCGATTCCTTTTGTTCAGTACATAAGTATGTGAAATGTATAGCTCGAAGGCAAGACTTTTAACAATTAAGTGGATGATGTCATATGGACAACCGGATACGGCCATTAGCAAACTTAAGAGTCACAACAAGGAATTAAAACAATGAGAGACTGTCTAATGTGGCCAAAATAAATAAGAAATAGCATAGAACTTATGCATGTTTGTGGTAGAACTAGAACATTAAATGTAGGTAACAATGACATATAGGTAAGTATCAAAAGTTATTTGGACAATGCAAATTCATTCAATGGTTGGTCATACTATGTGTTATAATATAATAGCCCTCCAGCACCGAACATTCATTACCAAATAACCGACATCCGCCGGGGCTGCCTGCGCTCGCGCAGATATCGGTCGACCACACGCGAACATCTATTCTATTACGAGCACTTTAAGCAGATCATACATAAACGAGAACGCTAATGGCCACGTGCAAATTAAGTTTAAAAGTAACAAATCATCTTGTTGGTTAGCCGTATGATTATAGCTCTTATATTGTCAATATGACCTTCAATATAAACGTTGCAGGAAACTCAATTGGATTGTATGAAATAAATACGTTATCACTTTGCTAATTGAAAAATAACCGTTGTTATTAAGTCTATACGACACATTTAAGTGACGTCAACTGTACAGGAAAACAATGCTATCAAAGCTGCGGTTGCAATTTACCGTCAAAACTCGTTCCTATTGGCCAACATAACCGGACTTATACATAAGGCAGAAGTTGTGGATTCGATAACGAAATCTAAAAATAGCCATAAACCCGGCAAAGCTTTGTAAAAATTATTAACTGTTCACAGTATAGTTGGACATACAAAATGTATTTACTGACGAGAGATACCCCCCAACCGAAAACAGGAGCCATGCAGCTGTGTCAAGTTCACGTGTGCTTTATATACAGAAAGAACCGCACACATGTAGGGTTCATAGATAAAATAAAACACAAAAAACTCAGTACTAAACTCCGTTACTGCCCTTGTTATTACATCTAAATTTCCTCTACTATTTACAAACGTGGCCTCGAAAGCCACAACAGAATCTAAGTTTCATAATCAAATTGCGTGGGGTCTGGTTGTAAAAATAGCATTTCCTCGCGTGAATCACTATTCGAGCTATCTGTTATGGCATATGGTCCTACTGCCAGATATGGCAAGGATTCTTTCCTCCAAGTTCGTTGCTCCGTTGTTTTGCATTGTATGGCGGCGCGCCGCCGTCTGCATATTGATTGCGGGGATTGCAGTATCTGTCTATTCTCATTCCATCTTGTAATCTGTGCATTTTATACATACGAAAAATTCCAAGAGGATTATCTATTTTAAACTTATAAGTAACAAAATATCATAACAAGTATAAATTTATTAAAAAAGTAAAAAAACCCAACTGCAAGTTATATATATTATTGGAATCGTGTTTTAAAGCCCTTCATTTTGATACAAAATTCGACAGGTTTGAAAGAAAAATATTTTTTTTTACCTCTCGAGTCACGATATGGCCTAACGTCCGCCAGTTTATTTAAATTTATTCTTATGTACCTAGTGTCACTTGCGCTATCAAGACAAATCTAACGATAATTCTTACATTAAATTCGGTTAGACCGTTTAGGAGTTATGGTGGAATAAAGAAACTCACAAACATATATACATACATATTTACATGAACACTGAAAAGTTACTCTCCTTTTTTGGACAGTCGTGAAAAAAATTATTAATTCCATGTCTAATTTTAATTTGAGAGTTTCTGTCATGTTAAAGCTATTAGAGTCAGCTTCTATTGCCCCTAAATGGTTACTGGTCACCTCTGTTACTGTTACCTCACAGTGATTAGAGGTTACGAGGAGCGCACACAATAGGCCGCTGAAGGCGCAAAACTCGTCTACTACATCCGGGAAAGTGCTGGAGATTCGGAAACAATTCAATCGAGTGCTAGCGTCTCTATCGCTCACATCGTAGTTACTTAAAAAACAATGGCTACCATTTATCCGCGTCGATCACTAATGTACGTAATAAACCGCCCCATTTAACCTTTCTAATTCAGAAAGCAAGGTGCTCCTAACTGAAGCGAATGAATACAGACATAAATCTTTTATATCGAATTTAACCTTTTGTATCGGATAATAGAGTCCCCGAAAGATAGTCCCCTAGAGCTTTGCATTAAAGGTCGCGTCACAATAACCTATTTGTTTGGTGAGTTTTCGCAACCCGCAGCCGCGCTGGCGACAATCCGGCGCCGTTTTTTGCACGAGTCATCGCTGCAGACAAATTACCGATCAGATTAAGTTGTGTTACTTTAATCGAACATGAATATTCATGCCCAATTGGGAAGGTATAAATTATGGAGCGATGCAGCTTCAGGAAAGGTAGTATTCCGACAGTAAACATACATTGCAGGCGCAACCGTAACCGCCAGTTTCAGTTTTACGACCGTGCCCCTTTGCTAGGCGATAAACATGTCCGTCCGCAGGTCTGGATAACAAGATGCACAGAAATATCCATCGACAAACAAACAAAACCGCTCTCTGAACTAACTTTGAATCGATTTGCCTTTCATTCGGAAAAAGCTCGTCCGGAAAAAATAATAGCTGACTTTATGAATGCATTGGCCTCTGGCCAGCTAGCAAACACAAAACCATATCAATTAAGTAGAATGGTACACGTAATAGCGCAAACTTTTAATGATAAAGTTACATAGTACTTATATTTTATCCAGAGAAAAAATAAGAAAGAGATAAATACTATATCTTACGACCAATTAAAAGCTTTTACAGTATTGGATGATATGAATAAGTGAGCAATAATTAAATGAAAGTTGTTTCGAACAGAATATACATACAATCCAACAATGATATACCTGAACGAGTGGAAGAAATATGTTTTATGTAGGTACGCCTAAAAATGTAAATTCAAATAACGGTATGTGAAACGTAGAACGGCATAAAATAGGCATAGGGCATTGGGTCAGGGCTATTATAATACTTGTATTGTAAGAAAGGGCATAATATTTCATGGACAGTTGTCGGATGAATGGTGCTCTCACTTTTATGAGGTGCAGACAACAGTTATTTTGTATTAAATGTAGAAACGACGGAAGAGAATGACTGCGAGATATGTTTTATTCTCAACAAAGTGATAGATTGAGCAGATTGCAGAAGCGCCCCACCATAGGGAAGAAATTACGTACACCTATGTAGTATTATCCTAACATTTTAATGCTCGTACTCGAAAATGAGTTCGATCATGAGATACTGTTTTCAACAGATGTTCCACACAATAAACGATAATATTGCGTCTTAAGATTGATATCAAGTTTGAGATGCATTTATTTAATACGTCTATTAGTCGTATGTAATATTAGTAATATTATCTTTTGTTGCTTTGATGTGATTACCGCAAAGTAAGTACATACATCAGTCAGTTAAATTACATTGATTATGAGAATAAAAATAGAGCTTTGCTAAGGTGTATAAGAGCTACGGTGTTTCATACAACGTAACTTTTTTATAAAACCGTAGAGTGGAACAAGCTGCATATTCTGCGCTACAATGACCGTGTGATGTATAGTAGACGACACTTCAATGGAATATAGGCCACCAAAAGCCGAGAGAAGAACACTTCGTCACAGGAAATTGTGGAGTAAGCGCGAGAATTCTAATGCCTGGTATTTTTAGTATAAGGTTTTTTTAGTATATGTTTTTTCTGTATGTCAACATCAGAATCGTGACTTGATGCATTTGGCATTATCGATGTTTAGTTTTGAGAAAGCACAATAAAACGAATGAAAGTTATTTTTGTTTAAGGTGTTATGAGATCATTTTAGTTTCGAATGGTTAGATTTGGATTTGTCTGTATGTCAACATCTGACCCGAGATTAGTCGAATGCATTTCCCAATAATTTATTAAGTATATTAATTATTCTGTACAATTTTCAAGCCTTCGAATGTTGAATTTGTTCTTTGAAAGGCATGACTGTGCAAAGTGGTATAAATGTATAACCTATATATTATATCAACGGATCTAAAGAAATGTGCGTTGCAATTAAATAAACATTATTATAGATTAAATGTATTTAAATTTTTGACTCTTGCATAAATGATTTTGATACTGAATATTTTTTTCCCGCAGAACTAGATAACTTTTTAGCGAACGGGAATCTGCGTATAAAGTGGATTTGCGGATGGCTAGTCGAGAATATGACATCATTGAATTATAAATATAGTAAAGTTTGGGATAATTTGTAGCCCGGTAGGCGGAGCGGTGTCAGGTCAATGATTTATCGCCTATTCACAGTACACGAACATCTTTCATAAAAACTAAAGGATATAAATCTAGCTAGACTAATGCTTGCCTAGGTGGCGTCATCGCTCAACTTGCTTGTATTTTTTGCTATCACCTGTAACTAACCGATGATGGGCATAAATTATAAAGGTATATTTGAAGTACCAGCAAAATGAAAATTAAACAATGACAGCATAATTACGTTGTTTTTGGGAAAGATCTTTTTGAACACCGGACCGAAAGAAGGTAGTTTTATAAGTGTGAAAGAAATAAAATAGAGGCCATTTGGGATTTAAAAATTTCAAAACCAAATCATTATTTTTAAGAACTCATTCAAGAATCTACAATGATTTCGCACTGTCTTTTTATCGATACCACACTTGATCGGATGGGTAAATATATTTTTTTATCATCTTCACTTGCGAAACACTTTAAAGCCAGTATTTTACTAGAGGAGAGAATATACTGCGTATACATTATAAATTTATTTCTACGTGAGCCAGCATTATAGAATTATACTCCTTGAATAAATTACGGTGAAATACAGACAGTAAGAGACTACGGACACGACGAAACTACTTATAAGGGTACTTTTCGATCTTTCAGTTTTTATACTGCTGGTACAATCGGATTGGGCTCAACTTGTACACATTTTCAAACAATTTATAAACGAATTACTGAAGTATGAAAAATAAGTTTTATATACACTAGTATTTAGTATAGTTTTCGAATATAAAACGAGAACGATATCTACCTGTGTACAGTTACAACAATAACTCAAAATAAGTAAACGTAGACAATTAAGTTTTTGCCACGGCAATAACACTGCATTGCCTAACTAAAACTCTGTCTTGCAAGGTCGATGTTCTAAATACGGTTTAACGGGTTCGATGCCCGATGGTCAGCGATGTTTTGAACATGATGAGCCATTTATGATACATGGATTTTAATCACACGTTTTTTAAAATTAGATAAATGATGATTAGGAACGGAAAACGACAATTCTATACCATTATAAAATATCTTGAACCCTAGTAGTTGTTCTTGCTAGTAGATTAAAGGAATCAGTAAAACTGAATGCAACCGAATCTGATTCCACAAATCGATATCAAATAATCAAGCTAGATTATCTAGATCACATAGGCACAGCTTTATCGCGTACAATGACACAGTCGTGACTTAACACACATTGAGATTTCGTACACCTATTGTCATAATAATGAATTCATTTACTAATCCGGTTTACGAACAAACCCCCACTTTCCAACCGGTATCTAAGCAGGTAGACGCATGCTTAACAAACTAGGTAATAGCCCAAGCAAATATAATATTTCTAAACGTCTTAACGGAAATATAATTATTAAAATACCAACGCACATTATTGTACGCAGCAATTCATAACATCCGCTTCCTTAAATTATATTTCTAGATGAAACATAAACAAAACTAATGCAACTTACATAAAACATAGCTAAAATGAAGACTTCCGATATAGCTGTTTGAAAATCCGATAAGCACTTCAGATACCTAAGTCACAGTTTCAATGAATCATCAGCTAAAGTCAAAGCTAAAGTCCGAATTAGAGTATCAAACCCCGCAGAGGATCACGACACACGTCCGACGTAGACTCGAGAGTGAGCGCGACTGTACAACACTGCAACTGAAAGAGAATTAGACTGCAACTATCACATTCAAACTCATAATAGCACCGCTGTATTTTGTACTACACAACCAGAAAAGCTTAGCGCTCTACATAAGATTTCACGTAACTAGACTTGTGAGATTCCACGATACATTCGTAGTTTGTCTTTCAATGATCATATCGAAGCTCATAGTCCCTATAACACGATATTGTGAATAAAACTGTAAATTAAAAGGTTTTCCTTATAATATTTAAGAAAAACACTAGTAAAATCTAGTAATAAGTCTGCCTAATTTTCCTGTTATGCCGATGTGATCTCATAAACGCCACGTCCCAATCTGAAGATTTTCGACGCGTTTTGCTTATATACACTAGGAGGTAAAGAATCTACGTGCAGCATTGCTGTGTTTTACTAAAATAACAATTTAAAGTTTTCTTATAATATTTGATATTATTAATTATGGATATGCACATAGCAACAACTGAATCTATTAATTAGTGTCACTGAGTTGAAACCGCAAAATTTAATGAACATAAGATACACGTATCACATTCATATATGGAGCAGTGCTTAATGTATAAAAATAATGATGAATTTTAGTATTACCATGAAGAAAAATATAATGCCAAAATACTATTATAATAATAATTAATAAGAAGAGCCCGAATATTCTTCTGTTTAAATTGCACACTATGATTCTCGCCAACCGTTGCAAGAGAAATTTCGGTGAGTACATTATCATTATTCTTAATAAGACATGATGTTGTATCAATAGGTGTATTAATTGCAATCAAAATTACATGTTTAATTTGTTATATCAACCAAGCGTTGTGTAATCTGTAAAGATATGCCTGTCTAAATAACATGAATGCATCACACACGGAGTAAATCGGTATTATTTTGTAAAAAACCAAGTGTTATTTCTTAACTCGCTCTAGTTAAATTGTTACAAAAGTAGTATTTGCAAGTGATAAAGTTTTTTGCTTGGATAACTAGAGCTATACAGCGTATCTGTTTCTAAGTTACATAAATTCTGCGTTGACGCTAATGTAGCAAGTCTAATTTGCACGCTGTTTTACCTAATTGGATCATTGCACAGTTAAATTTTTCAAATTAAATAATAGTCTAATCAAATTTGGGTGTAACTCATCTATTAATATTCACCTATTATATTCCTCGATTATGCCTCTAGTAATCAGATTTTTTGGCATAAAATCTATGATCTGTCATTTCCACTTTTCCAGCAACGAATTTTTACTAAAGACCCCTAACCCCGAAAATCTAAAAAGATGCCCCGTCTTGCTGCCTTGCTCAGTTTGACAAACACTTGGACAAGTTTGAAAATTATATATAATATAAAATTATCGATGTATTAAATTTTAACCAAAATACCCGACTTCCCTGTGAAAAGTTATGAAGTAACATCAAAGGAAAAAAATATGAGTAACAAAATTAAAAAATACAGCGGAATTGAAGAAGAAGGAGAAAAATTGAGTATTTTTTAAAGTCAGTAAAAAAAGAAGATATTAAGTCTTCCAAATCTTATAAGGATAGTGAGTAACCGACGCCGATCGCCACGTGGTGGTGCATGACAGGAAGTTACTCAGGCATTGCTAAACTAAATGAGACATTTTATGCATTAATTCAGTTCTCACACAAATTCGTTGGAAATGTTTTTATTTTGGACATGAGAGTTCACGACCTGTAGAATTACTCGGACATCTAATTCCAATTGACAGTCGTATGGTGACCAACCTGTAATACACTAAGACATTTAAATATATCTAAGCTTGTAGGCTTTTAAATTTAGATATATTTACAAATAAATATGCCAAATCGTGTAATTTTTTTTTGTGGGTATCAGTTATTTTTGCGAAAATGAAAGTGACGCCCACGGATTTCATCAAAGCTCCACTTTCATTCGCAACGCTTTAGTTCTACATTATTTGTAGTCGTTGGCAATCTTTTTATAATCGACATGAGTGTGCACGACCTGTAAAATCACTGGAACATCTAATTCCAATTTACAGTCGTTTTCTGTGACCAAAGGATCAGTACTAATATTATAAATGCGAAAGTAACTCTGTCTCTCTGTCTGTTATGCTTTCACGCCAAAACTACTGGACCGATTTGAATGAAATTTGGTATGGAAATAGTTTGTGACCCGGGAAATAACATAGTTTTTACCCAACTGCGCCAAAAGAGGTTAATGTTTTTGCGCGATAACCGACATACGCGCGGGCGGAGCCGCGCCCAGAAAGCTAGTAATATATAAAAATACTAAGACTTTAAAATAAGTCTAGACTTAAAAGCTATACATTTAAATATATACAAATAAATTTGCCAAATAGAGTAATTTTTACAAGACTGCCTAAAAAAGGGAGTGTTATGTTATCATCGTTCCTGTATGTATGTATGTTTGTGAGTTTATTTATTCTATCATAACTTCTAAATGGGTTAGCCGAGTATAATGTATGAGATATCGTTAGATTCGTCTTGATAGCGCAATTGACACTTAGCACATAAACAAAATAGAAAAAATAAAAAGTGGCGGATTTATGAAGCCATATTATGAGATAAAAATGTTTTTTCTTCCAAACCTTTCGAGTGGGTTATGAAAATGAAGGGCTTTAAAAAAAGGTTCCATAAATATATATAACTTGTAGTTTTAATTTTAATGAAATGATAAAACATTTAACAAAAACAAATAATTTGCAGTCGGGTCTTTTAGTTATTTAATTAATTTATACTTTTTCGATGGGATCAGCTATTTTTGGGAAAAAGAAAGTGACGCCCACGGATTTCATCAAAGCTCCACTTACATTCTTAGCGCTTCGGTTCTACATTATCTCTACCTCTGTATCTATGTACTCGGAAGTTTGAGTGACGTTTTCGGTTGGCGCCTTCGGGCTTGTGTCAGCCAAGTCGTGACCCAGATCGGAGTCTGCGACGGAGGCTGCGTACCCCGCATTGAGAGGTCATCGAGTTTGCAGTATTCGCGCACGTAAAGTTTACCACAATTTGGGAGATATATAGCTAACATAGAGCCATTTTTGCACTCACTAATTTCCGGGTCGCGTGACCCGCTAACCGTGTGACCTAATTATTCGAGTTTGCAGTCACAAATATTGTGTCAAAAGCTATTATGGATTTAATAACGTTTTTTGCGGGAAGTGGTAAAATTTACCCTTGTTAAATTCAGAACTCATGACTTGCAGATAGTAAAAATTAGTTTTGAAAAATATAACGACAATGACATTGACTCTGAAAAGTAATCAAAAATAACTTGTTCAAGTTGGTACAATGCTCAACCAGAACAATCTGACCTCACATTACTATGATCCGAACTCGACAAGTTATTTCATAATTTTCAGTGTCGGTTTTATTTTAAAAACAAAAAAACAAACTCTATATGCATACTATATGCAATATGCATTCACAAGATCAGCACCTGCCGCAATACTAGTCACCACAGACAAGAGTTGCAATTTATCAAGTCAGACGGGTATAGACATATTGGCAAATACTTTTATTCAGAAAATCGAGTATGACTAAAAATTGTTATAAAAAAATCAATGTTGATGAAATTTGAAGGGGCCAACATGGAACCCATCTACACAACAGAAAAAAACATCAAGATTATCCTGCAAAAAGTTATGCGAAGTCGTACATAAAAAACAATGATACATCGCGGCGACTTGGGAAGGTTCCTACTTTTTTGGAAGTCGTTTAAGAATATACATTTTCAAGGGCTATTTTTATGATATAATTTAAGATTAGGTAGTATATAGGAATAAGTTTTTTTTAAGATTTTCTCTAGTAGCTATCAGTATCTTAAACAAGGAAGTAGTAATTATTGATTGAATGAAGATGAAGCAAATGTCAATCGAAAAAGGTATTCAGAAACAGTTGGGTGTTATATGTACTCGTATATAGGATGGAAAGAAGATTTAAAAAACAAGTATAGGAAAATACGGCTTGTAAAAAATACCAAAGAATGAAAACTCGTGGGTTGTTGAACTAGTACTGCAAAACCAATTGCAACGGTAATTACAACGTACGAGTCTTTAGCTCGTAAACAACATGAATTGTTATAGTAATATTTTGGTAATATAATAAGAAGTACAAAATAATAATTATTGGAATAAAAAAAAACGAATTTCGGTACCTACATTATTCTCGGTATAATATTATTTAGCCACCAATTAATGCGGAATGTGCGTATTTATAATGTGCAAATAATCTCAGTCATCATTTCATCTACGGACGATTGCAATACCTAATGAAGGCCCGACTAGCCTAGAACAAAAAGAAACTGATTAAGTATCAGTTTCTTTTTTTTGCCAGATATTTTGGTCGGTGGAGATTGAACCACGAGGCTCTGTCAATTTTCTCCGTACTTATCTACAGGACAGAGAAATTTGGTACTACACTATATACACAGTTAGGTGAGATAAATACTTCCGCACGTAGCGGAAATAAACAAATTCTGATTTTGGATATTTAATTTTATACTTTTAAAATGTATACTTCAACTATTGAAAAATTGTTCCTTTCCAGCTCGAATCTGATCTTGGGGGGCTTGTTTTATTTATTTGTGATTATTTTCTTTTCGAACGGGTCTTTCGTGACCCTTGCGTGAAACATAAATTATATAAAACTAGCTTTTCGGCTCTGACAAAATTCATTTGTCTGAGCTTTTCGGGCGCGGCTCCACCCGCGTATGTCAGTTATCGCGCAAAAAAAATAACCTCTTTTTGCGCAGTTGGATAAAAACTATCCTGTTTTTTATCGGATCTCAAACTATTTCCATACCAATGAAATTTCATTCAAATCGGTCCACTAGTTTTGGCGTGAAAGCGTAACAGACAGACAGAGTTACTTTCGCATTTATAATATTAATAGTACTGATACTTCCTAATACATGCTAACTTTGATGCGGTACCCTAATAAGTAATAACTTACGTACACATTTTTGCACAGTAAGTGAAAATGGGTTTGAAGATTTCACAGAATCCAATTTAAAAATAGTATTAATTATTCAATAACATTATTCTCAATTCGAACTGTAAAACATTGTGAAATGGTGTAAAACATTTTACAATTTTTAACAGTTCTAATAGTAGTATCTGGTATTCTATCGGGCCTTTTCTAGTTTTAATGCCTAATATAAAATCAATTCCTACGGACGAATAATATTGTGGATCGATTCCTACCAATTGATTGCTTACTTACTTTTATCACTTTATATAACTAGGGGTGAATAATACTGCGACTAAAATATTTGCGATAAAGATCCATGACAGATCATGGATCAATGAAGCAATAAACGTGACGTTGATCAACGACAGATCAACAAAAGTAAAGTTACATGTACTATCTGTTAAATTACGTGATCTCAAGCGGATGACAGTTACCTATTTGAGATTCATTAGTTCTCACGTGGCTCCGTAAAAATCTGAATTGTTGCACGCATCCCATTGTGTGGGTGAAAGTTCGATCAAAAAAACACGATCAGGTTCCGTATGTGCAACATGGTGTTACATGGGGGTCGTGATACTTCGTCTGTTTCATAAGCGGTGTCGTTTAATCGTAAACGGAATGTCTGAGAATTAGATTACCTAAGTGTTTGTAGAGAGAAAGTTTTTCATTGAAATAGCTATTTGGCCGATCATGCATCCATCGCTTCGGGCAATCTGCTGTCCATCAGGTTCGTAAATACTAATTAGGCATACATTTTTGCGCTACAGTTAACGCTGGATAAATTGTTTTTATCCAGCATTGACTTTTTCTAGCTAACCTTTGACCACTATCTCACCTGATGGTAAGTGATGATGTGGTCGAAGATGTTGTTCGGCTACCCTAGAATTACTGGCTCTCAAGGACAGCTGCCAGAACACAAAATTAAGTGCTTGGCGACAGATTTTCTACTTGAGGGTGGTAGCTAGCCAGGCGGGCATTCGCAAAATGCCCTACCACCATGCTGTAACCATTGCCATCGTAAGACAATAACAGGAAACGACGCGCGACGGTTTAACGTCCCCTCTGAAGCACAGAAGCGCTCAGTAGTAATGTCACTAGCGGTCACCCATCCAAGTCCTGGCCGCGGCGAACGTTGCTTAATTTAGCTGATCGATTAAAAACGACTAAGCAAACTTCGCTACGATTGCTTCGAAATTAATTATATGAATTATCTGAAAAACTCTAATGGTAATAGATCACATTATGGCACAAGTTGAAGAAATAATTATTACAGAAACTGCATAATTACGTGACCTTTTTTGCCTACTGATGGATTTAAAAAAGGGGATGACATGCAATCGCAAACTAGATTGCTAGTTTGATTCAAGCAAGTCATGGCGAGCATTTTTCAATACTTTCACCGACACGGTGCAATTTGCTGAAATTACTACGGTGCCATTGTGGGGCAATTAAGCAGCGGATGTGAGCAGTTCTGTATGGCCCCATAGTGGATTCTCTTTTAACATCATAAATCACCTTTATGCTTTTAACATAAAGTATATGAAATTTGCCCCTTCACATAGACACACATAGAGAGCGTAATTATCTTCCTGCAAGTACGTTATTCGGGTAAATATGTTATCGTAATTGCCCAGACATCTGCAATAACGATAATTTCTTTTACGGCACGTTTAAATGATTAATAAATAGAATGATGACTTAAACAGGGGGGGTGAAACTTTCAGTAGGTGTTTTATGTTTATTTCGGTGTAGCCTGGTATCCACCTAACGAAAGTTGGTAACTTTTGGGTCACCAACACGGATTATAAGCGCAAAAGGTGACAATTTTTGTTTGGTATCGACCCGCTTGTGTGTGTCGGCAACACAAAAGTTGCAAAATTTTATTTGGAACCGGCAGTCAACGGGAATTAGCAGGAATGTAGGGAATATACAAGACACATTGTTTTGGCATCCAATATTAATTAAACACAAAAGTTATCCTACAGTATCATTTTAGTGGACCGCTAAAGTTTTTATACAAGTATAAATAGGTATAGTAGATTAGAATAGGTATAGGGTAGAAGAGTGAGGAGTGCGTCACAGGTCACTCTAGGTACATAACTACAGGGACATCGGCGTAACAGTCCGGATGGGATTCGTCAGTGCGTGCCGCGTCAGATCAGAGCTATGCGATAGAAAGAGAGACGCCTTGAAGGTGAATAAAATATCAGACACTCCGGGCTTTGCGAGCTGAAGTGCTCTTTATTGTTTCGCAGCTAGAGTCGCTTATTTATTGGAATGGCTTTGCTGAGTGAACCTTCTGGTCCTTATATTGTATGACTGTAGATAACTTTTGTGTTTAACTGTACTAGGCGAAGTGATTACTCTATTAGATGAAACTACTGGTAAGTGAGACTCTTAGTTATTCTAGTGATATCTGGGAAAAGTGATGCACAACCCAGTGATTGTATCACCCCTGTAAAACGACTGCAGTCTGGTCACGATCTGCCCTGGCCGGAAATGATACGGCAGTATGGATATGCATGCAGAACTGAAGCTTCCGATAGGTTCATCCAATCTGAATCTATCCTGAAGGAAACCTTATACGAAGTGACGGGATCATCCAACACGATGGAGGAAACCTTAGACGAACTCAAATATTTTGCCATGCCGTCTATTTCAATCTGGTTACTGCAGGATGCTAAACATAGCATCAGTTGACGTAGCCACTCCGCTAGGCCAAACAAATAATTTCTGACAAATCTAACTGGGGTAATGAGCGGAGCAAAATACGGGAATTATGGCAAAAATCGGCTGATCGATCGTAAAGCAAAAATCTTAAATGCTGCCGACCAATTGACGACATAATACATAATGTGATCTGAAAATGTTTTATATAGTAAACATTACGAAAAATACATATAATATTCATTATTGCAAATGGCAGTCTAAAATGTCTCCCAGTCGGATGCCGCCCTAGATCCCCTCCAAAAAGGCAAAATACCAGAAGGTAGTAATCACCTTCTGAAGAATTGCCATCTTACAATGAGATCCCCAAGCTGGATTGGACAAACTAAGTATTATAGCACCTCCCCCCCCCCCCTTAACGGTGGAGTATATTAGTATATATTAGTTCATTATTTCAACGGTGGACCTTATAGTTGTTGAAGAATCCAAACCACTATGTCCCTGCCAAGTTCTGACCATATAACAAGTCATCACGCTCATCAACATACCAAGTCAAACATTATGTTATAAACACTACCATTTTCCTAGAGCAAACCCTACATTACACTGGCATTAGAATAGTTGCGTGTGTTATAGAATAGCATAATGTGCTGTGCGTGTTACACAAGTATGTACATAACAATGTCAGCATTTCGAACAATCGTTTAACATTTGGATCTGTAGCACTTGGAGCGTATTCTAATTTCTAAATGATAGTACAGACTTAGGCTTATGTCGCGAAAAACACCTATGTCTATGATTACAACAATAGATATACGGGTTTTGGTAGATAAATAATTCAATTGGCTATCCTTGCTGAGTCAATGAGTATCATATTTTACAAATTGGACCACAAAATGTTATGCCACGGGCGGGAATCGATCACGCATCCGACGATTTCATGCCGGATGCCTAACACTCAGCCACCTGGGCACGCTCTTCCGAGCCGAAATTTCGTGCTTCAATTTATTCCTTTAACTGTCATAGAGGACGCGCAGACGGTGAGATTCAAATAGTATCATTTAAACATTGTTTAATTTTTATCAGATATCTAATCAGTGTACTAATGAAAAGTAAATGAGAACTGCAACTGTAACTGTAATGGAGATGCGTGGCGCTTAGCATCAGGCGAACGACTGGTCTCGTAGTTACATAATATAAGTTTTAAGATAAGTAAGCATAGCCATACAAAACAAAATACTCAATTTGGGAGTCGATTATTGTTACTAAGATTTATGCTATAATCCCCACGTTTGGCAGGCGTCTTGGGGATCGCAGTGTAGGATTACAGTTTTTCAAGAGGCGCTGCTGCCCCCACCTTTTATAAAAATACGAAGTTATTTCTGAACCAATACTTTCGAGCCAGTTGTGAACTATATATTCTCAAATCCTCTTAACAGTTCTCAATGCCTCTAAGGCATTCTGTAGAAACAACTACACCATTACGAGAATTGGTTAATGGTCGGTTAGAAACACTTCGGCTGCGTTACGAGCCGAAAGTAGACACCAATATGAAACGTAAGATACGATGCACAGATGGAATAATGCATGATGAATGATACGACTCAACCGATGGGTGGTACAAATGGATTTATGCCAAATCATACAGCGTGCGTGCTTTACACAATGATTAAAGACATTGAATTTAACTTATCTGGGTAACAAACGAGGCTATGCCAATTATAATCACGCCTAATCAGACTCAGAAAATTGCACAAAGATATTATATGGTTTGAAATCTGAACGTAATTGTATATTAATACCAAATAGGAAAGCCGTAAAGTACTCTAGCAGGAAATGTAGGAGCGGAGTTATAGGCGTGTTGTAGGACGTCGACCCGATACATTTTATGTTTTCTAACAATAAGCAATCAGTCCAGGTCAACAGAGCGATGAAATGCCGACAGGTTGCCTGTTAGCAACAGGAAAGGTCGCTTTGACAAAGGTTAATAATTTCAGTACACGCGAAAAACTGAGTGTCATTATGTAAAACAAGTCCTGAATAAAGTAATCAAGGGCACAAATATTCGCAGAAAAAACGAATGCGCGAACGGATCAACGTAGATTACAAATCATCATATTATCAACTGATGGCTGGAAGACACGAAACGTGTCTATTTTTGGCAAAATATTCGTGGAAGATGGCGTGATGTTTGAATTGACAGTGTTGGATTTACGGCCAAGGTCAGAAACTTGGAAAGAAAACTACATAACCGGTTGAGATTCCAATCAGCGATTCGTAAAAGCCCGTTATATCCAAAGGGCTCAATAAAAGAACTTCTCGAGCTGCCTTGGTTTTGCAGTACGTGAAACGGGACGGGTCCCAGATAAAACCAATCCGTGATTTAAATGTGCGCTTGAGTAGAAAGTGCGTCTGTCGTTAAGACGCCTTCGGTTTTGGAACTGTAAACAGTTACATACAGCACCCACGCGCCTTCAACAAAGTAATAAGACCCAATTATGGAACAATGGAAAGGATACAATCAAGTGATTAAATGCACACGACTGATGGTAAAAGCTTTTATCTTGACAAATCACCGAGAGGTTACCTAATCACCACTATGATCTCATTGAGTCCGTAGTTGTCGTGGACCAGCAAAACTAGTTTTATTAAGATTCAATAAGACACAAAGTTTAGGATAACCTTTTTTTATGAACAGCTGGCAGGATAGCCTTTGACCAATACCTTACATGTTGATTAGTGATGATCTGGTCGAGGGTGATAAACATGCTTATCCTAGAATTACCGGCTGTAGAGGACAACACACCGTTAGGTGCTTGGCTTACTCATTTGGTGACAGTTTTCTACTTAAGGGTGGTAATCATTTGCAAAATACCCTACGGAGGTGAAGCTTACGCTTGCGGCGGGATTGAACCATGGACCGCTTGCACAGAAGTCTATTGCACTGAGTATTTCCACTAAGCCATCACTACCTACTTCGTAACGATTAAAGATTTTTAATATTAAATTACATGATTAAATCTTACCCATCTTTTATATGCACTGTTTGTATGCGTTTTTCACCCTCACCTCCGTAACGGCTTAACGTATTTTGATAATATTCATTTGATATGTGCATTTTTGGACTGGAAACATCTTGACTTACGATCGCTTTTAAAGCATATAATTAAAAAATTCACAATACATAACCAAATTTCACGCCGACAAAGTTACAGTCAGAAGCTAGTTGTAAGTGATATATATTTATTAGCCTTTATTTTATCATAAGCCCTATAAGAATCCTAATAATGTCCAAGCTGGGATTACCGTTTAGGCCATATTGAAACATCCTAATGTAAATCAAGACTAAAAAGCGGACTAGTGCAAATATAGCTTCGCTATTTGCACTTTTTGCGTTTCAAATCTCTTGTCAACTACCATCCTCGAGTAGAACATTTGTCGCCAAGCACTTAACAGTGTGTTCAGGCAGTAGTCCTTAATTACAGGCATATGAGTTTTAACAACTGTATGTCTAAGTGTGACGGGCACAGTACAATTTGTCACTTATGGCGGAATGCACCTGTTATAGGCAGAGATTAGTCCACTTCACATCAGGTGGGTCTTGTGCTTGTTCCGCCACAATCCAATAAAAATAAAATAGGAATTAATTATAAGATAATATAAGAAATACTTCTTTGTACCTGCTCAACTCAATGAGTAGACGCCGATAACCCACAAGGAGAATTTTGCCTTCGGAAACATTGGCCGCGATCTTAAAAAAAAATGTATCATATAAAAAATATGTTAATTTCTAGTTTGTAACTTATTCCGTTCATGAGCTAGAGTCGTGAAGCAGACAAACAGACAGCTAAGTGCCATAAATAGGACTCCGTCTTGCCCTTTGGGTAAGGAATCCTAAAATGACAAAATCAGCTTTGTTTTCCACAGCAGACGGTTGATTACAACCGTACCGTAATGTGACAGATTTCCATGCAGACGACCTTTAATTCGTTTCACTACGTTATTGTAAGTAAACGTAACGAATTGAAGCGAGGTTGCGCAATCAGACGTGATAGGATGACACCAACAAAAAGTATTGTGATCCGTGAAACCTTTTTGAAGGACATACCTACTGATGCTATAATGGAGAGTATTATTTTTAATGTCATGTAAGGGCAAGCGTTCAGGCAGCTCACCTAGTGATAAGTGTTTGCCGTCGCCCACAGATATCCGCAACAACTCGTGGATGCCAGCCTTTTAGAAGGGAATATCTTTTTGAAAGCTCCAAAGTCGTATCGGTTCGGACTTCGGAGTTACTTTATACGGCGGCTGCTGGTTCCAAATAGTGGCAGAGCGAAGCAGAAAATGCCGTGGGAATCACAAGGTTGCGAATTTCCAGACGTCGACATGAGATTCATTATACATGCTCAGTCGGGACTCGGGATGTCTTCATGGAGAGTAGGCGACAGATAGGCAACCGGGCATAGAAGTCAAAACTTATATCATACTATAATACTATACGTGCGAAAGTTTTTGGGTGAGTGTATAAGGGTGTCTGGACTCTGGAGTATAGATAGTTGCGGTCCTAGATAAACACAACTCGATATTTTTCGTCATCATTATACCATTTTTATCAATGTCTATGCGCGCGGGGTGCATCTAGTAAATAATGACACAGTATTAAAAGGCAGGTACGATACGATTGCATAACGTCATTTACAACATATATTCTAACATAAAAAAAAAATTCAGAAAGAAAATGTTCTATATTACCCTGTCAAAATATCACGAAAAAGAAATAACGGACACAAAGTATCTTAATGTTAATTAAAAACAAAACCAAAAAAGGGCATGAGGGATTCAACAAAGCCGTATGTTTATTAGACATTGCCAATTTTTTATAAAGGTTATTATGACTTTTCTCCACCAAAAGTCCATTTCTTAATTCTTATATTCGTAAAAGGATTTTCTTCTAACATTATTCAAGGTAATTATAAAATATACAACAATTTGAAAATCGGTAGATGGCTACCGATTTTCAAATTGTTGTATATTATTACATTAATTAAAATTATTATATATATAAAAAATACATATATAAATATAAAATTATTAAATTAATACCAGAGTCCATACTCTGGTATTCAATTTTCCCTCATCGAATTAAACGTATTGCCTCCACTCTAACTCCCTGCCTATATCACATGATGACTGTAATATTTTCTGGGTCAATTTCCCTGTTGTCGCCAGAAAAAGAAGCACATCTGCTTTCTAATTAGTTAAGTTATTTTTCCGAGTTCTAAGCTAAATATAGACGATGCAAACTGTAATTTTAAAGTGTTTAAAATAGAAAATTGCTGACTCCAACCACATCACGTAACGGAACGTCTCACCAGCGAGACTAATGTTGCGTATAATTGCCTCTGCATCGCATCGGTGACATCCGCGCACTTTTACTTACATTATGGACAGAGTTACTATCAGCGAGCCAGGAAGTTAAATATTCCTATCTCTAGACTAAGAGTGTAAGAAAGGTTGGTCGAAGAACTGGGGTATTTACTCATTAATCTCATATACGAGTACATATGAACGGAGTTACTTTTTTTATATGATTGTGACGGAACAAGCACGAAGTCCACCTGATGTTAGGCGGATTAACCTCTGCCTATAACAGATGCATTTCGTCATGTGACAAATTGCACTGCGCCAGTCACAGTGAGAATCTGAGACACATTGTTGTTAAATCTCATGTGCATGTAATTTTTTCTGGCTCTCAAGGACTGCTCGGCAGCAGTTCTTGAGAGAACACACTGTTAATTGCTTGGCGACAGATTTTCTACTTGAAGGTGGTAGTTAGCCAGGCGGGTATTCGCAAAATTTCCTTCCACCATGCGGTGAAGCTCAAGCCGGCAGTGGGGATCAAACTAGAGGCCTGCGGAACGGCAGTCGATAGCTATAACCGTTCGGCCATCACTGCTTTACGAAGGTACGCATCTACACAGCAAATTATTGATGCGCATTTGGATTAGGCCTCGTTTGTACACTAGCTATGTTATTCTATTATATGCTTCTAGACCCACAGGTTATCTGTGGGTCTAGAAGGAGTTTTACTCTTGATAAGCCGAATGTAAACGCGATTTTGTATACGGCTAAAGCACAGAGCCCTTTACGGCGCGTTAGTGAATTAAGCATATTGTCATGGGTAAAACTATGCCTCGCTCACTCCGCACTATAGGTAGACAGCTACAGGTATGTACATCGGCGTATCCGTCCGCACGGGATTATTCTACGGTGCGTGCCGCGTCAGAAGAGAACAGAGCTAGGCGTGGCTATGCTATAGAAAGAGAGACGCCTTGTAGGTAAATATAAATACTAGTTACACCGTGCTTTGCGAGCTGAAGTGCACTTTATTGTTTCGAAACTAGAGTCGCTTATTTATTATAATGACTTTGCGGAGTGATTCTTCAAGTCCTTTTTATTCAGTGGTAAAACTCACAGTAGGCCCACTGATACCTCTCCATTCAGGAAAACACGCCCCTCCCTATATTTTCAGTTTAGTTGCAACTGCTACTGCCTAACCAAACGATCATATACATTTTATTGTTTGACTGTACGTATAGCAACCATATGATTTGGAGCGCTCGTAGCGAAGTTTGCTTAGCCGTTATGAATCGATCAGCAAAGTTAAGCAACGTCCGCCTCGGTCATGACTTGGATGGGTGACCGCTGGTGACATTACTACTGAGCGCTTCGGTGCTTCGGAGGACACGTTAAGCCGTCGGTCCCGGTTGTTGTCTTAGGAATGCAGTCGTTATAACATGGTGGTAGGGCATTTTGTGAATGCCCGCCTGGCTAGCTACCACCCTCAAGTAGAAAATCTGTCGCCCAGCACCTAACGGTGTGTTCCGGCAGCTGTCCTTGAGAGCCAGTAATTATAGGTTAGCCTGAACAACATCTTCTACCACATCATCCATCACTTACCATCAGGTGAAATAGTGGTCATAGGCTAATCTATCAGGCATAAAAAAACGCTCATATTTTATTCATTTCATTGTTTGACTGTACGTATACATACAGTCAAACATTTACACCCACACTAAGACGAAATGTACAAACGAGGCCTACGCGTACAAATGCGCGTAAATAATTTCAATAAATTATTGATCCGCCTTTAGAGTCGCGCGTCTTCGTTAGTGAACAGGTCTGTATAAAGAACATTTTTTCGTTTTTGTACCAAACGGCCAACAAGAACGGATCCCTATCGATGTAACTCTGTTGTTTGTCTGTGTCTACATCCGTATATCACGTCCCTAGCTCTAAAATCTCAAATTGCCACTTCTTGAGTGATGCAGCAGCATCGGATCAAGGTTACCACGTTCTTGCAATATCATTCAAATGACAGGATACCAAATTTTTAATCTATCCGACCTGTTGAAGTTGTTCACATCCCTTCATCGACTAGAAAAGAGCTAGATCTCCAAACAGCTGTACAGACTTTCTTGAATCATAGCTAACAACATCCGTTGAATGTACCTTTCAAACAAAAAGTAAAATAACTAAATCTAATAGGCATTGCAATCCAACGGGGCAATGCTGCCAGCGTGCTGGGCACGCTGCTAACTGGTAGTGGGTTAAAGTGGGTTTGCTAACTGGTGGACTGCCTGGGAGTCTGCAATGGCCTGTAGGTAATCTAAATGCTTTCACTTTAATAGCTATAGTGATGTATATAGTTCTTAGTATTTTGTTTATAACGGCATACCTCCGGTTGTATATATAAACATATAAACGTATAAGTAAGCACAATCTGAATCTATCGCGGAAATTTCTATGAAGCACAATCGTAAATACTAAGTGCACAAGGAAATGCACCAGAAGCACGTTTTATACTCTTACTTCGTCAACCATTTAAATTTTAATGTTTTGTGGAGTATATATATATATATATATGAGAATTATGACTACCGCTTCCACCATAGCAACTAATATCGTATGGCTAATTTAATAAAAAAGGAACGTTTGTGTACAACGTAACTTTATAGCTTTCGGCGTAATTTTTATTTTTGTTGGAATTTCAGTGCAAAATGATTTTAAAAATGTATATTTAAAAAATCTAACCTACTAAGAAAATCATAAAATAATAATTAAATGTGCTCATCAAGGCCAAATTAGGAACAAGTAGATAAGCTTGTTGGGGTAAGTAAATTTAATAAATAAAAACTTTTTAAAGTTTGCGTTACAGGTAGGGCTTTTTACACATATGCAACCGTATATATATCCATTGGCATCCGCGTGGACGATATCGTCCATTTATGAATTAAATTCTATTGTTCTCGTTATCTTGAATATGTAAGATTTCATAACTTATTGTGTGATTACTGATTACCACTAAGTTATATTAACACTTTATTCAACAACCATGACGACTACCAGTGAATAAGGGGGGTTTGCTACAAACCTCCCGCTTGGCAGGCGTCTAGGGGCGATCACAGGTGCCCATCTGTTATTTTTCTCTTTGTCACCTCTTACGATTCTAACGGATGGCGCGGAAGAGGGGGATGGAATAAGGCGCGGAAGAGGGGGATGGAATAAGGCGCGGAAGAGGGGGGTGCAATAAGCATTTATATTTATCTTTTTAAGAATAAGGTACACTATCATACATATTGTTATGCTAGATATAGTAACATTTTGTCTCATAGGTATCTGCTCGATTAAAAGAATAAATCTAAAACTTGACTTAATAAAGCCAATATCAGTTTGTATCCGTGTTTTTTGTACTGTATAACATGGTTATGACCTTTGCGCCAAACAGTTGCTAAAAAGAATATGGATACAAACCCAGTTGCTTTTTATACAATGTTACTAAAATACTGACAAGAGGGACATTACAATAAAGAAATAAATAAAAATAAATATTTCGTACATTTCGTGATATTTAGCGGGAGTCCAACAAGCAAAGAGACGAATTTACTTAGTATTCCATGGATTCACCGTGCGGGTGCCGGGCCATAGTGTTGCTGAGGAAGAGGCCCAAGTCAAGAGTGCCTGGAACTTGCAACCCAAGCAGTAAGGTTAAGGAGCCCCTTTTCGATGTCATCAATGCTCCCTTTCACCGCTCGAGCCTCCTCCCCTGCCCAACCAAATTTGGTAAGATCCTACTAATGCAGCTTTATACACATTCGAGGTTGGAAGTTATGGTTGTTCTTGACAGGCCAAGGTCTTTTAGTAGGTTATATAGGGATTTCACTGGTGCTTGCTTCGACTTCTACAGCATATAAATTAACCTGATTACGGCCGATGTTTAGGTAAGGTTATGGAGCACTGGAAATTCAACTCAGCTGTCTTGTCTGTCCGTCAGTACGTATCTTATCGGTCTCTATCTCATAAAGAATGTATTACAAACCTTAAATTTAAATATTCTGTGTAAAACATTGATTTTAAGATAGCCATTGTAATATAAATTCAATAAAAAATTTTCAAAGGGGGGATGCAATAAAGAAATGTATTTGCAGCATTTGGGGTGTTATCCATCAGTCATCACAACACCTAGAACTCATTGAATAGAAAAAAAAATATGGGGGCTGTCAGAGAGGTAAAGTTTTGTAATCTCCAAAACTAAGTTTAGGAACTCCAAATTTAAGAATCTCTGATTTTGGTATATTATTTAATGTACCATACCAAACCGACAAATACTGAAACAATTAGTTTTTAAACTGTGTTCATAAAATACCTATGGTAATTATTATTTTCTATTTACAAAGAAATTCCCCAGGAGTGGGAGTCAAATTTAAAATGAGAGGTCATGGGCAGACGATGATATTCTTTTAAAATGAGTCATTTTATACCATTTGTTGAAAATGTCTGAAATGAAATGGGAGTGGTCCTCATGTAATATGTGGTAGTATTGAATGATGTATGCATGCTTGGGCTTTGTGAGAAATGGCGCGCTTCTTTGTTACTTAGTTTTTGAAATTCTTATGTGTAATAAATATTTTTACCCTTATTTCAACTGGCCAGTACACAGTGTGTCTTTACTAACAACAAAATGGACAACACAAGAACATAGAAAATTAATTTTACAAACACTTGTTTATTTAGTAGAATATATTGGGATAATCAGAGTGTTAAGATGGTAGGAACATGTGAGGGTAATTGTGTAGGAACACCTTACTTACATTGGCTTGTGTGATACTGCACTTATATGTGCTGCTTACATATAATTCCATAGAAGGCCACTACTTAGTTTTATGTTAAAATTATTGCCTCTGATATTTGCATTTCAATTGCTTATTGAATTAGCGGTCTAGATGCATTGCACTGATAATACAATTTCAAGCGTATTCATGAACATTTTCTTACCAACTTGGTAATGTGTAGTATCAATTTTACACACAAAACTTTGATTTTCAGTTCTACAATCTTCTTTTGAACTGGCATATCATGTGAACATATTATAAATAATCTTCTCTGAATCACCACATAAGTAGAGAATATCTTATAGAAATTATAAGTAACACCGCCTAAATATTTTGGTAAGAAGTTTGATTGATTTTTTTATTCAATAATACACCTGCCTGTATCATAAAACCTTCTTTTTTGTTTAACATACTCTTTTATCTTTGTTATTTACACTTTTTCACTCAAATATAACAAGATGATCATTATAAAAAATTATTTAATTCTTGAGTACATAGTAGCTTTCGTAAATCAATATATAAGAATGATAACTTGCACAGTGTTGCAAGTGCTTCTAATTTGGGCGCTATCACAAGTTTTTGAATAATGGCTTGTAATTGGTTCAAACTAAAATCTGAAAGGTGGACGGACATGCAAAAAATAGATTTATTCAATGGCATTCAAATATAAAAAACCACTAAGCAAACTTCAGCGAAACTTTTGAGCAGTGAAGTTTGCCAAGGGGTAATTGCATTCTAATAAGTGGCATATGAAAGTTGATGGAGTGCGGATAATATACAATAAAATAGTACCCATAATTTCTACATTTTAACTGACTTAAAAAAGGAGGAGGTTCTTAATTCGATTTTACAGGTGTACCGATTTCAATGGGTTATTTTTTTAATTTGAAAGCACTAGTGTCATGTGGTTAATAAATTTGAGTGAGATCTGAAGAGTAGTACTTGAGTTATCCCTAATAATGCGTATTTCATGCATGAAGTCAGTTTCTTATGTTCAAATTTTTCGATAAAAACTTGATACAAAGTAAAACATTTAACTTCATTTCAATAGTTACTGGATTCATCAAACTGATTTACTTTCTAGCAGAAAGTGAATTGAATTTAATGTAATTGTGTGCATACAGTATACGAATAGTCTTTTAAATATACGTAATTTTTGTGGACCTAAGAAAATAAACATGGTTAATTTAGGAGTCGAAATTATTGGGTGGGTGAGTGCATCCTATTTTACAAAACATAAAAGTAAGCGAAGAAGATAGAATCAAAGTACCTACTTACCAAAAAACTAGAAGTTTAATTAATTATCTACTCGTATCCATATAATATATAACAATTAATAATATATATTTGAAATAGAATATCACACCAGTCATCACAAGTCACAAACATATACTCACAGACAACGCGGAACAGAAGTGAAGTGAAGTGTTGCCAGTGGCCTATAGCAAAAAGTAACATGAGACAGCTCAAAAAGTAACATTTTCACGTAAAAGTAACATCTTCATATTGTATATTATTAGGAGAAACCAGACACACCGAAGCTGGAGGGTATATAAGGCGGTGAAACCACGTGCGACGCCCTCTTTTTGCCGCCAACCGCCGTCGAGTCAACATCTTTCTGCCATTTTGTTGTGTTATTATTAAATACCAAGTAATTTTTGTCAGTAATATTTTTGCATTTTGAATTATTGTTGTGATTAAATTTATTTGTGTTTTTTTAAATTAAAATCCGATCAAATTGATAATATCAGAAGTGGGATAGGATCTTTTGGATTCTATCCTGATACGCCCACTGTTTTTATCGGTTTGATCGGATAAAATTACGGTTAAAAGAGATGTCAGACCACGAAAACCGTCGCAGTCGCAATCTACCAGACGACGAGGCAACAATCTAACAGACGACGAGGTCGCACTCCTGATGGTGCACTGCGGAGCACAATGGAGGCGATCTTAACTCGGCTTACAGAGTTGGAGGAACGATCTGAAGCCCGGCCTACACGTTCGCGGGAACGACGCCCACGTCACGATTCGCACCGGGTGTCACCACTGTCACGGCGGCACTTCGAGTCGCCAGTACCAGAGCGGAGCCCTCATCGAGCGTCAAGGCGGTGGCGGTCGCGCCAGACATTTCCACAGACGCCCCCTCTGGTGTCACCGACGCGATGCCGGGGAAATTCACCATCTGCGCTGCCGGTGTGGCACCAACATTGCCAACACAGCCAGCGTCATTGGGTACCGACCCGACGACATCAGCAGATTGCGCGCCGCCAGCCCAGCACGCTGCCTCGGCGCCGACAACGGAGCGAGAAGGCAGCGAGGCGTCATCAATGGCCACGCAGGTTACGGGTGCCGATCGCATTGTAGATGCGATTCGTTCCATTGGAAGTTTGGTAAGATCCAACCAGCATTACTATGTTTCTAATTTTGACCCAAGTCTGCACAACATTGATGACTGGTGTAATGAGGTAGATCGTGCCAAAAATCTTAATAATTGGAACGATCACGAATGTCTCTCGCGGATAGGAAACTGCCTAAAAGGTGACGCAAAAATGTGACTAGGTTACTGGGTGACCAGTGATCGCACTTGGAGTAATTTTAAAAAGGAATCTAAGTGTTTGTGCCCAAAAACCCCTGATATCGCGAATATATTATTCGAAGTCATGAATACAAACTCTGACAACTACCCTACATACGCGGATTATACCAGACGTTCACTTCTACGACTTCGTATCGTGCGCGGTCTTAGCGATGAATTTATTTCAGCCATAGTCATACGAGGCATCACAGATCCGCAAATCCGTTCATCCGCTATGAATGCTAATCTTTCGCCTCAAGATTTAGTCGAGTATTTTTCCGCGTTTGTAAAATCGAAATTACCCACTACTGGCAATACCGTAGGGTTAAAATCACAAGGTTCGAAACGAAAACAAGAATTCGACCCGGAGCTAAGTAGGAAGCGCAAATACCAAGAGGGAAGATGCTACAGGTGTGGCCTACCCAGTCATAGACAGGCGTTTTGCAAAAGGAACAGAGCAGATTTAAAGGAAGGTGTATCGTTTAATAATGAGTTAAATACTAAGCCCACTTTTGTTGCAACGAAAACTGAAACCTGTTAATTCTGCAAAAAGACTGGCCATAAAATAGAGTCATGTTTTGCAAAAATGAAATCAGAATCTCGAAAAGTAAACAACGTTAACTTTTGTCGTGAAAATTTGACGAGTTGCAACAGTGACGTGGAGTAGCGGTTATTCGAGGTATTCCTGTTGATGTCTTGATTGATAGTGGCTCGACGATTTCTCTAATCTCAACATCGCTTCTAAAACGTTTTGGTAGTGAACGAAAGCCAGCTTTTCGTATTTTAAAAGGGTTAGGTGGACAGGAAATTGAGAGCTCATGTTACATAACACTGCCCATCGAGTTTAACGGTGTTACAATGGAAGTCGACTTGTTTGTCGTAAACTTGGAATTCATGACTACGCCGGTTATAGTAGGTACAGATGTATTGAATAGGGAGGGGGTCCGATACCTGCGAACACGCGATACTCAGGTACCTACTTACAACTTAGACCGAAGCGGGCTTCTCTATTAATTTGCGTAAATGTTCGTTTCTGTGTACAGAAGTTGAGTATTTAGGTCGCAACATTAGCCAGGGTCAGGTACGGCCAAGCCATAATAAAGTAAAGGCATTTACTAGAAACGGGGTAGAATTTAATTGGGGACCGGAACAAAGCTGCTCGTAGGGATATTATCGATTGCCTTACTAGCGAGCCGGTGCTAACAATAAATGACCCTTCATTGCCAATCGAAGTTCACACTGATGCGAGTTCGATTGGTTATGGAGCGGTTTTATTGCAGGAACACGAAGGGTGTCGAAAATGCCTTGTAGCTTATTTTTCGAAACTAACACAAGGCGCAGAATCTAAATACCACTCGTACGAGTTGGAAACACTTGCGGTGGTTAAAGCACTCCAGCATTTTAGGCATTATCTTGTTGGTATACGTTTCACCGTGGTCACCGATTGTAATGCATTGAAACTCACGCAGCGAAAGAAGGATATTTTACCTAGGGTGGCTAGGTGGTGGGTATACCTCCAGGATTTTGACTTTGGCTTGGACTACCGTAAGATGACACTAATGGCGCATGCGGATTATCTTAGTTGGAACCCTGTCAATTTGAGCACGGTTCAAAAACCATTGAACTGGGCACGGATCGCTCAGGCTTCCGATGAGGAGACTCAGTCCCTTGTCCAAAAGCTGTCGGATGGACAGTTAGATGCAACTCGTTACGTTGTTAAAAACGATCTCCTATATATAAAACACACACCTATTGGTGAGCCCCCCAGACTATTGTGCTACATACCAAAAGGTCACCGACTTAGCCTTTTACGCGTCTTTCATGACGAACACAACCACCCCGGAGTCGAGAAGACTGTTGACTTGATCTACAAACATTTTTGGTTCCCTGGTGTAAGTGCGTTTGCCCGAAAATACATAACACACTGCTTGGTGTGTCTTTCCCACAAAAAGGTTGCGCGATCCCCGCTACAGCCCATCTATTCTTGGGAAAAACCCAACATACCCTTCGACACGGTCCATATGGACTCACTCGGACTCCTACCTGAAGCGAATGGATACCGCTATGTTCTCGTCATTATTGACGCATTCACAAAGTTCTGCCTCCTTTTCCCCATGTCTCGTCAAGACGCTACGGAACTTAAACGTTGTGTCACTACTGCTATCTCCTTGTTCGGAACCCCTAGACTGATTGTGGGTGACAGAGGTCGTATGTTCCAAAATTTCTGGACTGGGTTAAAGCTATGGGTTGTGAGGTTCATCTAATAACTCCGGAGATTCATCAGTCCAATGGACAGGTCGAACGATACTGTCGCACAATTTTAAACATGATTCGCGTTGAATGTAACCATCGGCAGCAGAAATGGTCAGAGGTCATGTGGAAAATTCAACTTGTATTAAATATTACAAAACAAAAAAAACTACCCAGCGGTCTCCTCTGAACCTTTTGGTCGGTATTGATGCAGCGACCCCTCTTATCCGCAATCTAATACGCGATGTGGCACTCACTGGTTCGAGTCCGAATAGAGAGTCATTGCGTGAGATGAGCAGGCAGAGGGCTTCAGAACGACTCTAACAAAACCAGCTGAAGCAAGATGCTTATACTAACGCGAGGAGAAAACCACCTCGTGAATTTGAATTAAACTCCTTGGTTTTTGTTAGAAAACAGGCGCAGTCTACGGGCAAGATGGATTCCGGCATGCGTGGTCCCTACCGCGTGGTTAAGACACTTCCACATGGGTGGTACGAGTTAGAGCTCTTGGCCGGTTCTTACGGAAAGTCAACTCAAGCAGCGGCAGAGTTCATTATCCCATGGCGAAGGGAGTGGACTCCAGATGTATGTGCTGCTTACTTTAGTGGTGAGTTGCGGGCCATATTGGATATGGCATATCGACATCATGACAGCTCAGTGGATTTGTCATGGTGGGGCTGAGAAGTCACACACACTTCACAGCAGTGTTGCGACATCGTAACGTCAAGGTGTGTTGCGTTACGGTGGGGCTGAGATCGGATTCATGAGTGATCCCTTCACAGCGTTTCAAAGCATAGCGTCTCCAATAGCTTCTTGCTTTGTTTCCCCTGCAATTTATCGAAAGTAGTGTCTATGTATTCGATATCTTGTACGTGGTCCATACATATGGTGTCTTGTACGCAAGTCCCATTTGTATGTTAATGTTCATATTGTTACTGATTATGTTAACTCCCCTTTTTGATAAAATGCATATGTGAGTGTGACTGCAGCATACTCATATGTGTATTTCTGAAAAAAAAATGGTTGAGTCTTAGCCTAATCGCTATTTTATCTTAATATGCACTTTTGGATACCAGCACTAACACTTGTCTATTTTTCTTACTGTTATATTACGCAGATGCAGACATAGACACTGAGGTAGAAGAGGAGTCATCTTCTGCAGTTGCTGAACCCTTGCCACATGCCGAAGAACCACTGCCCGAAGACTCAAGCTGGTCTGTGAGCATCGACCCCAGTACATCAGCAATGCATACTCCTGTGGCGCAACCAGAAAACCGAACAGTCTCCATGCCCATTCTAGAGACTGATTTAGAATGTTAGTGGAGTCCGAGGACGGCCTCGCGTCAGGAGAGGCCGTATTAGGAGAAACCAGACACACCGAAGCTGGAGGGTATATAAGGCGGTGAAACCACGTGCGACGCCCTCTTTTTGCCGCCAACCGCCGTCGAGTCAACATCTTTCTGCCATTTTGTTGTGTTATTATTAAATACCAAGTAATTTTTGTCAGTAATATTTTTGCATTTTGAATTATTGTTGTGATTAAATTTATTTGTGTTTTTTTTAATTAAAATCCGATCAAATTGATAATAATATGGAAACTGAAACTAATCCTATAATATGGTACTTTATTTCATTTGTTACGTGTTCAAGGAACAATTATTAATCGAGCAATTAATAGTAAACCTGAAAAACACGTCATACAATAAATAAAGTGTAAGTGATATAGCAACAACTACTAAAATTATTTATAATAGCTCCACTAAAAATTACTTTGCTAATTTTTTTTAAAACGTCATCATAACCTATTATGATGAGAGATTAGAGCGGAGTTGCTAATTTGAACATGAACCTGAAAGAAGCATTAATTTTATATAGTCAACTAGGTCATGAATGTTAGTTATAAGTGATGTTTAAAGGTTATTTTATTAGGCAGTTAGTACCTTCACTACTCTTGCTGTAATTTATATTACCTCAATACTCAAATATTTATTGCAACATATGTAGTTACATGCAGGTCTTATTTGACATGTTTATGTGTACATTTATGTATTTTACATGTTTGTTTATATATGACCCTATAAGGGTATGGCAATGGTCGGATTTGCATGCTTCATTGATTTTGTGTCTCAAACTTTGTAGCGTTTTTAATATTTGCTTTAGTAGCCATCAAAACAGAAATCGTTTCAGTGTTTAGTCTTTTCCGGTTAGCATACTTTATCAATTGTATTTGTACCAAATTACATGTTGTTGCTGGCTATTGTTGCAATTAATTTTTGGATTACAAGTTTTAACTGGTGGAGTACCTAATGGTTTTTCAGACTGGATAAGGCGATTGAAATTGTTGAATAGCTCTAGGACGTAAGACATACATTCTAGGTAAATTTTTGTTAGTGTTTCTTCTAATCTTAAGTACTCAGAGAGTACATCGTACTGTTTTAATACTATGTTGACGCAAGCCTGTACAGTTAACCATCTTGTGACTAGAGGGGCCAAAATTTTGTGTACTTTGACTTAATAAAATAGCTTTGTCTTTAAGAACTACGGTTAAAATAGGATCCAACATTACTTAAAAAATAGGTAGTTTTATATATGACAAGGAATTGAGTACAAACTAAGCATTCTTCCCGGTCAAAAAATACCACGCGATATATAATATTAAAATGTTAAGAACAACATAATGCATTAAAAACAACATATAAACATACACTAATTCCAAACATAAACTGGAATATTACGTTATATGATACATTGCGTACAGCTAGACCATAATAAGTAAAAATAAACACTGGAAACACTTCAAAATTACGATTAAAGTTATTACACTGAATAATATAATATGTTTATTGAACTTTTTAGATGCATTAGAATTCCACTCTTTCTGACCAACTCTACAGCTGTAGGTGGTATCCCCAAAGTTTAAACCTTTTTTTTTTAAACAGCTACAGTCCATTTGGCCTCTGATGTTTACCTATTCGATAATATTTTTGAAAGACGTAGTCAATATTAAAAAAAGGGTACGTCATGTAACCTGTAGAATAAAGTCTATTCGAGAGGTCATAGGGCTCATATGATAGGCCAAGTATAAGGGGTAACTGTCAAAATACCCAGCGCGTTGCCGATGTCTTTGAAAATCACGAAAACTACTTGTGGACTAAGGTTCATATTAGCGTGCGACGCGACGTGATGGAAACGTCAAATTCTCGGCCAAAATGCGCGAAAATAATATTTTTTATATGGATGCGATGAATTAAAAACAGAGTAAATACCTAATACGAATTGTTGATGCATATACCTAATACGAAAGTTACACAAAAGTAACATTTTGAGTTGTGTAACATGAAAGTAACATAAGTAAATCAAAAGTAACACAAAATGTTACAAAAGTAACATTTTGGCAACGCTATTGAAGCCCAAAATCAAGAATATATCTGTCTATTGTCAAATCATAAAACAGGGTCAGGTTCTAAGCCTCAGAGTGTAGATGTTTGGTTGCTTTAACTTACTCCAAGGTTCGGAACGACTTGGTCGTTTTATAACCTCAAATATCAATTTTTGGCAGGGAACTAGTAAAATAATAGACGTTTCATGATGTTTGAAAAGCAATAATTACCGCTGCCTGCAGAAAACAAATGAATGCCTATAATTCTTTCATCAAGAAATGTCAAGGTGATGTCCGGTAAGATTCAACCTATTTACGCAAAACAAAGCTTTTGATATATAAATTTAAAAAAAGTTGCGTTCTTCTCGAAGGTTGTGAACAACGTTAGAGTGAAAAGTTGCACTGCGAGTGCACTCTAACCAAGGTTCGGAACGACCTCCAGTTGTAATGTGACCTACATGCGTCTGCCGAGTATTAGGGATAAAACGATACGAGTAAATACAAGTACTTGTTCGATACTATTCTTTATATATCAAGTATAATTGGTATCGATACTTGGGAATCGATTACCAAGTAATGTCGCTTAACATCAAACTCGGATAATTTTGAAACGCTCGTAGCCAAGTTTGCTTACCCTATTCTGAATCGATCAGCAAAGTTAAGCAACGTCCGCTGCGGTCATGACTTGGATGACTTGGACCGCTGGTGACATTACTACTGAGCGCTTCCGTGCTTCGGAGGGCACGTTAAGCCGTCGGTCCCGGTTGTTGTCTTAGGATAGCAGTCGTTACAGCATGGTGGTAGGGCACTTTGCAAATGCCCGCCTGGCACCCTCAAGTTGAAAATCTGTCGCCAAGCACCTAACGGTGTGTTCCGGCAGCTGTCCTTGAGAGCCAGTAACTCTAAGTTAGTCTGCAAAACATCCTCGACCACATCATCACTTACCATCAGGTGAGATAGTGGTCAAAGGCTAACCTACCGGGCAAAAAAAAACAATTCTGAGATTTTTAAAGATTTTGGTGTCAAATGAAAGGGTAAAAAAAAAGCTTTCAAAATATTTTGTCAGTTGTGCATAAATCCGCATGGTTCTTAAGAAATAAACCGTCAAAATCATGATATTATACCAATTTCAGATAGATCCATGACACAGTTTTTATCAAATGTAGCTAAGTCCATGGGAGAAAATCAGTGAATTGTGTTTTTTCAACATGGCCGTCAGTCGACATAAAATCTGATATAGTGGCACAGTACACTCCCGCTTTTTATTGTTTCTTTTTGTTATTTAGACAGTTTCTATGGATGATTTCATTAAAATTGTGTCACCAAGTAAAGCCCGCAAGTGACCTTATATAAAACTTAGCCGTAAGAAAGATGAAAGAGTGAAAAATGAGTAAGTATTAAATTCCTATACCTATACGTCGTTGGGAATCCTGAGTTGGCACTAGTGTTGTACCCATTATTATGGATTATTGTTATTTTGATGTTCTACTGTTACAGAATAAATTGGATATAAAAGTATGTAAGGATATTATAACATATAACAGAAACTTAGAAGGTGTTAAAAGGTTAAGCCTGTGAACAACTTCGACCACATCATCACTTACCATCGGGTGAGATTGTGATCAAAGGCTTTCCTATAAAAAAGAGCTTAACAGTGAGAATGTGATTGGGCGGCCAATGCAAGAAGAAAAAATTGATGTAGATAACTCAGAAGATATATTGAATATTATTTAAAATATTTAAAGTATCGTTACTACGTATGCAGTATGCATCCTTTGATGCAACTCTGTGTCGGTAAGTTTCTGAACACTTATATCCTTAATAATTGTGCGATTGGCAGCTTTGCTTGTTAAGTTTATATTCTATTTGATCTATGGTCTTGGTCAGAGAGGAACTACTGACATATTTGTGTCGTCGTTTATTTTAGACCCCTCATTTTCAAGTTCATTCAATTCAATATCAATTTTAATTAAATTTACATATCGATGCGTTTAAGTATTTTGTATGTACTGAGTTAAAATAGGACCGCCACACATTAGATAGGACCAGATCTAATGGTTGTCGGCATTTCATAAATCAGCTCCAACGACGCGGTCGTTCTTTTTTTAGCAATTATGTAGATACTATATAGTCTAGTAGTATATACATTAAAATGTCTCAAACTTTGCACAAAAAGGTGCAATTGATTCGACACATTGTTGGTATTGCTATACGTTGTGAGAGGTCGTTTTTCATAGCCGTAACAGTTACTGCACCAAGAAATCGTTTATCAGGCAAACACTTTGAAAATATATTATCTTTGGGAACACCTCAAATGCAGTTCCTTTTATTTATTGTATTTTGCTTACATAAATAAACATACAATTACTTATGATTATAATTGTCTCTAACTCTAGGAATAATTCGCCCGGTTTGAATTGATAGTTACTTATATTTCCATACCAAGTAGGTATCGATACTTTACAATTGATATGATATCGAGGCTGCGATACCTTGGTGGTATCGTTTTTTCACTTTGGTAATGTTATCTATACAGTATTTCAACTTCATAGAAACGGACGAAACGCGAGTTATACCTACGCACCTCAATCTCGGCCTGCGCTCGGTACCCCGACAGTCTCGAGTGTCGCGACTGTGCCACAGAGACTAGGGAATGGTTTGTTGTTTTTTTTTAAAATAACCGCGCGCTTTTTTCACCAAAAATAAATTCAAGTATATATTACATATTGAATATGACGAGTAAGCTATATTGTGCTGTTTTTGGTTACATGAATTCATCAAAAACGCATCCAGAGATAACTTTTTTATGGTAACTGGAAACTAAAATGTTAAACTATAAAATAATTTATTTAAATAATACTACCTACTAGTCAAAAAAAACAACACGAATTTTTAGTGAAAACTTTCTGTTCAATTCACAAAGTATTTTATTTGTTTATATAAAAAAAAGTATATAATTACAATCACAAAACTAAATGGAAACACAAAGTAGGCAAATGTAATTAAAATGCTGTAGGCCGGCAGCTCTATCGCATGTTTACGTACAGCGCGGCTGTAGGTAGTTATTTCAAAGACAGAGCCGAGTTAAAATACTGGATAGATAACATTACCGTGGTTTTGTCCCTACCGACTATTGAGCACAGACGACGGGATATTCTTTTATGTCACTAGCTTCGTCTTCTTCTTCGCCAGAGACGCCATACGTTTTATACTAGTATTCGAATAAATGAGGTCGTATGATGACTTGATGAAAATTAGGTCATGGTATTGATGTAACACAGAAAAGGCAGTATGCAGCACAGAAAATCTGTACTATGTATATACAACTATTTTATTACCACAACATTTATTTTTTATTTAATTTTCTTTTTGAGGATAAAATTAAACGTCATGACATCAATAATCGATATATATTTATTTTTTATTATATTTCCTTTAAATTTTCTGTAGTTCTTTACATCAATAATTTTCAAAGAATATTTGTATCTTACTTTTTAACTCTTATAAACTATGCTAATGCTAATTGCTTGCTCTAAGCTTTTTAATGTGACAAAACTATTTTTTAAAAAGCATCAAGTTCAGAGTAATAATATGTATTCGAATATTGCTATCAAAACAACTCATGCATGTTCAGATAGGTAGTTAAATATATTTGAGGTTAGTTCATCGTAACCTAACATCTTGCACACCACCCGTACCTACAGTATTGTTGATATATTAATACCTCCTTTCATATTATCAACACTGCCAGCTTTTTGGTAACCTATTGTTGCATTCCATTGCTAGAATTCGATAACAAGAAAATCAAATTTAGTTAGACTTCATTACAATTTGATACCAGTATATAAATAACTGGTATGTATTATTAATTTCTGTTAGAGATTTATCTACCGTGATAATATACTTAAGGCCTGTTTCAGAATGTTCGAGTAAGTTCCGGTTTTACTACCCAGAACATATTTATTAAACAAAACACTCTCTTTGCATTTCACAGTCATCGATTTAGCCTATCCATCTAAAGCTTGAAACGGGCTGCATGTTAACTGTCATTTTTATCATTCAGTTATTTTATGTGTTGCATAGCAACCAGAAACTTTATTAAGACATTCTGAAACGGGCCCAAGTATAATATACTAAGGGCCTGTTTCAGAATGTCCTAATAAAGTTTCGGGTTGCAATACCTACAATATTCTGAAAACTAATGGTTTTTAAATATGCAGATCAAAAACTACCTTGATTGTTCAAAAAATCTAGGTAAAAATATAAATAGTAGTTTTATCGACCAGATTTAAATGTACCTAATTATCGCAAGTAAAATATGTTCTAACGAGTCAGCCCATCCTTACGGTGAGTGGCCGCTTGATATAATTATAATTCGGGTTTTGTACTTCTATATTAGATCAATTGTAGTACACTAGAGGTGGTTGTTAAATAACGTCACGATGAAAAAATCACTGTGATCTGAAGGCAAATAGTATCACTGTGACTTGTCGCAAAGGAACAACGTTCCTCGTTCCATAGTAATACGTTCCATAGCTCGTTCTCAGTCACTCGCATCACGGCAAGCGGCGACGTGGAACGCTACCGTATGACGGGCTCGTGCATCCTCGGCGCAACGTGTGACAGAGAGGGCGAGCGTTAGTAGTGTTGGTACGTTCCTTTCGTTCGTTGTGTACCTACATTGAGCGAATTACAGAGTATACTATATTATATTATGAGTATTATGTATCTAGAAATGGCAGATGAGAACAATCTAATATCAAACTTTTCCGATATAATATTTATATTTGAAATAAAGATTATACGGAAGTATGTCATATTCATACTTATAAAAAAAACGATTTAATAGGTAGTAAAAAAAATAGTTATTTTAATCTTATCATATATCCAAAAAATATAGGATACAATTGTTTCAATAAACAAATTCAAAAGCTAAAAAAATACTTATAAAACTAAAAAATAAGCAAACAAAAACAAAAATAATAATGTTAATATAAAATCATCGTAAATAACTGATGCAAATTAATAAACACGCCACACGAGGAACCATATCGGTGTCCGTGACGCCAGTGATATACGTGACAAAATCACGATTATTTTTCACCGTGATTTTTTTGGAACTGGAACCACAGTCACGGTCATAATAAAATAACGCTTTTCCCCTCCTCTATAGTACAGACATCGGTGTCGCCATCTGCACTGAATTTGAGAGTTTTTTTTTTTATCTATGCCTCGCCTCTTTGAAGCCTCCATTTCACGCTTCAGTGCTCCGCCACCTCGTACGTGTATTCCTTTGACGCGCATCAAAAAGTTATTGGGATTTACCCACCTATCGTTGATATAAATGGGAAAACGCACACGATCGAACTCCTACAATTACGATGAAATCGCAAGAAAGGTCAAAAAGTTAAACCGAATGTTGATGCGCACACGGCAAGAAGATCGACGTAGAACTCAATAGCCAACGTCATCAGGATCCTTCGTTTCCTTCATCAAGTTCAAGCTCCACTCCACGTCATTTCGGCCAAGGTCACGCGCACTCGTTATGTACCTATTGAATGTTTGGTTTCTTCAAACATTCATAAACAATTTTTTCGTTGAAGAACAATAATGCGGGTATGCTTTGGGGTTATCACTTTATTGTTAGACGAAAAACTAACGTTTGCTGTCGCGACCGGTCAAAGTACATTTTTTGACGAAATATTTCGTTGAAGAACGATAATGCGGGTAACTTTAGGGGTTATCACTTTATCGTTAGACGAATATTTTTGTCAACGCTATTGCGTACTATATAACCACAAAATATTCATTGAAGAATAATATTGCGGGTACCTTTTGGTGTTATCACTTTATTATTAGGTGAATATAAACATTATGATTTATGCCTTGAGCATAAACAACGTTAGTAAAGTAATAAGGGTATTTTTTGTTAATATTACATTATTGTAGAAAGCATAACGCGGGCATATGTATATCCTATTCTACTTCAGACGTGTCAAGACACAGAATGAAAGTGCTGTAGTTCCCTTACCGTCGACGAGCACCACCGTTGCGCCCATTGAGTGAGGGTGGCGGCACCCTCACTCCCGAACCTCGACCAATCGTCAGTGCTGGCGCGGCCATACGTCTACGACGATTAACGTGAGCTATGCACCTGGAGAACCAGGTGCTGTACCAAAGTTAAATGAGGACCCCCTAAATGTTAAGGAGCTGACTCGTCTCAACAGAAATTATACGGTAAAAACTTACCCGATCTCGCCGTTCGGCTTCATTATATAGCTTCTATGGGACTCACTTAAGAACCCCGCAAAGAATTAACGGACAAATATTTGCCTCTGGCTAACTGTACTCTTGCGGACGCTCCTGCTTTTTATCCGAAGGTAAAGGCTGCCATCCCTATGGCCTTTTTCAAAAGAGGTACGGCAATCGAACGGTAATTGAACAAAACATAAACAAACCTGTTTTGTGGCATCTTTCTTAGGCGAAGCAATATCTATAATCATTACACAACCAATCAAGAATAATGTACACATTCAATTATTGGTGGATAGGTAAAAATTAATATGCGATACACAGTGCTGATGCTGATGAGCTTAAATACATCTCTCAGCAACAAAAACCGACAAGCTCCTCTTCAGCGAAGAGTTATCTAATGCACTAAAAACTGCAAAGGTGATTTCAAAATCAAGCGCTGATATGAAGCAGACCTTAAAGAATCCTGCTAAAAAGTCTTCTAAGCCTGCGAAGAATTTTAACTGGAAAGCTTCTCCCTCGAATCAAGTCAGGCTAAAGGGAAATCTAAATACAAAGGAGCCTGCTAAGAATCGCAACGAGAACTCCTTGACGCAGTAGTTGCGTCCAGCGCCAAATTACAATCGCCGCCACAAGACTCGGTAAAATATGCAGGCCAGTTATCATGTTTCAGTAAACAATGGTCACTTATAACCCTGGATCTAAACATCTTATCATGGGTTCTTGAAGGATATAAATTTTTTTTTTTTTCGAAATTTGACACAACCTGCTTGCCCCATGGACAAATATTATTCACCCAATGAACAAACTCAATTTTAAAGTTCAATTAAAGAATTATTTACAATAGGAACTCTATCTGAATGCGAGCCCTTTGAGTTTCAAATTGTACTGTCTATATTTTTGGTACTGTCGAACGGGAATACGCTATTCATATTAGATCTAAAATTTTTGAACAAATTCATAGACACTAGTCACTTCAAACTTGAAGATCCTCGAACAGCTCTGAAACTTATTTCAAAGGATTGTTTTATGAGCACAGTTGATTTAAAGGACGCGTATATTTTTATTCCCGTCCACAATGACTGTAAAATTATCTCCGTTCTCAGTTCACTAAGAATTCAAAGTTTTACCGGCTTAAATACAGTATCCTATGTTTTCACAAAAATTATGAAATCGTAGTTAGCTTACTTATGAAAAAGTAGTTAGCTTACTGCGATCCTGCAGTATCAGATATGTATCATCCTATTAGATGATACATATCTGATACTACTTACAAGCTCTAGACTTTATTATAAATACAGAAAAAAGTAAACTTATTCCCAGTACCACATGCAAAATTTTAGGATTCATCATAGATACTAAACATTTCCATTTTCCACATCCCCTTATCAAAAGAAAAAATTGGTAGAATCACGACATGGATTTCCAAATTTAGAATACGGCTGACTTTACACCAAAAAACGAGAATGAGGTCAATACTTGAACCTACTAATTGACAACTATGAGAAGTACATAAATGTACCGCTATTGGAATACCAATAACGGGTAATAACCCGTTCTCAATTGGTGGGCTCACGCAATATATAATCCTATCTTCAGGAGTAGACAAAACAAGTTTAGCTACGAAATATTGTAGTAATTCCTCAACCACGGGATAGGGGCTGCCTGTGGTCAGGAAGGGGCAAATAGAATGTGGAAGAAAGTGAATGCTCTTAGAAAATTATTTTTTTAGTAATTCTTGCTGCTTTCCTTTATCTTTAAACAATTGCTAAGACTAATCAGAACTGCCAAAATCTGTTAAGAATAGATAACACTACGGCGATCTCGTACGTAAACCGTATGGGAAGCGTCCAATTTTCTCACCTTACAAGCATAACCCGAAAATTGTGGTAGTGGTGTGAAGAACGAAATATAACGATATTTGCATCTTATATAAGTTCAACTGACAACGCCGTTTCAGACGCAGAATCACGGCGTATTCATCCAGACATTGAGTGGGCACTATCGGGCCAAGCATTTCAAATAGTTGTAAGACGTTTTGGGACCCCAGAGGTAGATTTGTTTTGTTGAAGGGTAAACAAATAAAGCCCAAAGTATATATCCTGGCACAGAGACCCCGACGCATACGTTACTGATGCGTTTACGGTATCGATTTTTATTTATATGGTTTTCCACCATTTGCCATAATAATAAAATGATTACGGAAAATTATTGATGATACTGCTGAAGCTATTATGATAGTGCCTTAGTGGCCTACGCTGCCTTTATACCCACTGTATATTATGACCCTTCTAGTAAGAGAACTTTTAGGTTTTAAGCTCACTAAAAACTTAGTCTTCCATTCTAGCAATCGATATGTACACCAGGTTGCCGTGATATTATCAGCTCATCTCTTTTAAGAAGAAACGTCCATTCGGCTTCTACCCGTTATGATAGCCTCCCTAGCAGATTGTTCAATCAAGCAATATGATGCTTGTTTTAAAAAATAGTTATTCTTCTGTAATGTTTAAAATATAGATTTGTATGAAGCCTCAGATTCCTGTATTATAATATTTTTAACACAGCTATATGAGTCACCTGATTATATATTCCATAGTATCTGTGCCTGCACAGATACTATGGAAGTCTTTAGACTTCGTTCTTCATTGCCCAAATATATCGTCACATGGGATGTATCTAGAATATAAAATTGTTTATTTTTATCTTGGTATCCAAATGAGTCTCAAAGTTTAGAGAAATTATAAAAAAAAAAACAAATTATGTTTACAACTATTACCTGTGAAAAGATAAACCATAATCAGGATAATACTCGCTGGAGGACACGACACAAATTCTGCCCATTTTTATTAAAATTCTTCAAATATATCACGTAATCAAAAAAAACACCGCTATTAATGTTGAGTCGACGATTTCATGTGGGGTTGTCAGGTCAGGTGTCCGTATTTCATACAAATAAAAGAAAACCTATACGCCAATCGCTAAATTTTTGCGTTAGTAAGGCTTTACACGTAGCAACAAATAATATTGCTTTAACATGTCGGTAATAAATTATTATTTATATTTAGAAACATGTTAAAAGTAAATGTTTTTAATTCATTACAATACATTAATCGCAAATTTTTCTACAAACAACGAAAGGATTGAAATCAACTTAACTCTTGCAACTCTAAGTCACTGTTAGAACGGGACACAGGGTTCAGTGGTAGCCTTCTCACTCGGCTTCATTTATATTTTGCGGGCAACAAGACCCTTACGACCTTAGCATAAGGTTTTATTCTCTTTAATTTAGCTGCATGATGCACGTTATAGAGCTCATTCCTGTTGTACGCAGTACTTATTACTTCCATGGATTTAGCAGAGACCAATAACGTAGTATGTATATTATCTTTGGTATCATCTATGACTATGTAATCTTTGGGTATTATTCTATCCGATCTATGGTTCCTGTTTTCTCTGAAAAAAAGATTTTTATTTATTTGATTTTGAGTTAAGCTATGAGTAAATGTTTTACAGGAATAGTATCTGAACCAGAGGACTACATAATCTTAGATGTGAACTTCGATATAATTATGACCGAAGTTTGTGAATAGCTTCATTGTAGAATTCAATTGGTTTGTGAAAATGGTTCGATTCAAGAACAGGTAGCTACCCCAATACATCCAAATAACACTTACTAAAACTTTTTCGTATTACTAAAAATGAATGTTGCCGGTATTAATTGTGTGGACAAAGTTGGTAAATTCTGTTGGAAAAAGAGAAACGTTAAAAATCAAATAAAAATTACTAATGAACTTTGCAATTCAAGAGGCTATGCTATGCATGTTGCCAACTGCTAGTAGGCTAGCTAGAACATTTAGGCTGCCAATGGGCCTGCAATGGCCTTAAGGTTGTCTTAAGAATTTTATTGTAGTAGTGTATATATTTTTATTATATGTAGTGTTATTTAACAAAGGTAGTAAAAACATAATTATTAAAAAATGTCTTCGTCCTATAACAGAAGTATCAAAATTTATATATTTTTACAGCTGTACTCTGTAATGCTTATAGCCAATTGAACTATTTGCATTAAAAAATGTGTTTGTGGGCAAGCACATTTTTGTTTATAACATAAAACATGCCCTCGGCATTGGAGTGGTCTTAGCACTATGTAGTGGTTTTGAATTTATTCCATGTATAATCCACCTAAAAATTTTTGTTGTAATTATTTCTAGGTACACAACAGTAGAAATTACATGTCCTACAGTTCCAGAAAGCAAACCTCTTTCACTGAAGGCCAAAATATTTCATGACACTGTTTTGAATAAAATACAGCAATTACATGGAGATTTTGGGGTTGCTGTTGTAAGAGCTGGTTTCTTGACTAAATACTGCAATGAGGTCACCAGAATTGCAATCATAAGATCGCGGCATGGGCCCCACAGATATGTCACGAGTGCTTTACCATTCATTACTAAAATTGGCAATTTAGATGTCCGACTCAACACTTTGCATGTTGGTGCCACCTTAAAACATAGCTTCAAATATATACAGAAGCACCAAAGAGCATATTTGGACACAATGTGGTCACAACTCAAAACAGATGAGGAACGACGTAACTTAGAAGCTGCTGTAATGGATTTTACAAAGACAGATGTGAATATAAATATAGAAAATATTTCGTAAATAATTAGTATCTTTATTTATATTATAAAACCTTTCTATTTAATATTTCTGAAATATCTATGCGTGTGTATGTGCACTGAGTGAGCACGCTCAGAAATATTTTATTAATATTTTTCTGAGGGTGCTCACTCAATGCATACACACCTTAAAATATTTATATTCCAGTTGTGATGTACACCTATCAAAATTATATAATAAAAAATATTATGCTTTGAAACATACCAATTGATATTATTACCTATAACAAAAATAGAATTTAATTGTGTAATCATAATGTAGGTAACTATTTCAGTCACTCTGGAATGTGTAAATATAACTTTTTTCTTAAAGAAGACTTGTAATATGGTACTTGTTTATACCTGTTCTGAGCACATAATATGACAACACCATTGTTGACTTTAGTGAATATATCATCTAAATGTTCTTTTTTCCCCCTCTTCTGAATTGCTGCACAAAGAAGCTGTATGAATACTGAACCAGCTCTTTCTGCTCTATATGCTTCATACTCTGGAGAGGTTGCCCAGTAAACCAAGAAGTCCAACTTGCGCATGTTTAGTTTACCAAAAGTTGGTGAGTCAGCTACTAATGTTTGCGCTATGTCATCTACTTGGCAAGCCTGTAATATGAGAACTTTTGGTATGTCTTCCAAATTTTCTGCATCATCTAATAGGTTCTGAATGTCTTCTACTTTGACTTTGACACAGTCTGCTGCAAACACATGATCCCTCACACCATGTGACATTATACATAACATAAAAATGCTTGTAGTATTTTTAACATTGTTCTTAATACTATTTTTGATAAAATCTACCATTTCAAGATGATTCAAATCATCTTTGGTTATTACTTCAAAATTAAAAGCAGACATAGTTTCCTGTAATCTAATTTTATCAAAAGCTGAACCCTCCCGGTTACTTAGAGTGACTTTTAGGCTTGGATCTTCAATACTTTGATCACAAAGGTGAAAGTGTTCTTGATTTATGATCAGGCAGACACCTATTTTTGTTTGATCTTTTATTGGGTAAGAGTCCTTTCCAAGCTTTTTTTTAGAGTCTGACTTAATATGGTCATCAAGATTTAGATCATTCAGCATATCATAAATGGCTGAAAAATCTGCAGGGTTATTTGTGTTTTTAACATTTTGTTCTGGCAATTTGGTGGAAAAATCAGATGGGAGGTCCAAGGATGGAGAGCTTGCAGCTACTGGCAGAATATCATCTTTCTTGTTGTTTCTAGATTGAATCATTCCAAGTTCATGGACAAACAACTCTAAACCTGGCAATTTTTGTAAGAGTTTTATTAATTTATCATAGTTAAATTCATACTCCGATGGTTTTTGGTTTTGAAATTCAGATAAATTTATAAATTTTTCAGACATAAGCTTAAGAAAGACCAGTTCACAACTTTCATAGTCTGATGTATCAATATTATAAGTAAGAAGAGTCTTCTTCAAAGTGTTAAGGTTTTCTGTGTTAATTTTTTCACACAGTATATACAAAGCTTTCTTCATTGGGTTAATGAACATACTGAAATTAATATTATCTGGCTTGTATAGTTTCTTCATGCTCTGGACATTTAAGCCCAATTTTCTGACAATACCATATAATTGGCATATGAGGAGAGCCTCTAGAAACTCGTTCCTCCACTTGGGCTTGGTTTTAGCAACTCGAATCCATTCATGGAGTAAGTTTAGATTTGTAGCATTAACATCTTGAGAAATTCGTTGATATACCAGGAGTCGCTGAAGCGCAGTATCTGGCACGTCGTAGAGGAGAAAGACTAATGATGTCATATCATATGGACTGTCTAGTAATTCTTTCTCAATTTCACAAACGACATCGATTGTTATTGTATTGATGATTTCATCGTCAGTCCCTGTAGGGATTGTCCCTCGCCCCATTGCGTCAGAACGGATCATTTTAGTGCTTTAGTAGATTTAATTTTCTATGCATATATCAGAAGCAAAACAGACCAAAAAATTAATCCAAGTGATTACTTACAGAAACATAAAATCAGCACACTAAAAAATATAAATATTAGATTTTGCAACGGCAAAGCTTATTCTCAAGGAATAGAATTTTATTTACTACTCTATGGAAATATTAAACGTCACAGATAAAACTCAGAACCATGGTACAATCGGATCATGGATGTGTTAAGGTGACTCTACCCGCCACACTCTCCATACAAACGCTCTTTCGTGATTATGGTGTCGTTAAAAAGTTTTTCCAGATATTTTGAAGTAATATGTATCTTGTAGATTATATTTACACTTCTATTCAAGTAAATTTTCATAAATGTGTTAGGTTTCAATTTAATTTAATTTGTACCTAATTTAATGCCTTACATTTTACTTTTAAGTATTCAATTTGACTCCTTTAGTAGCTTATTTGATAAATACGTAGTCCATTAGACATTGATTTGACTCGTGACGTAATACTTGGAGGGGAGAGCAAACATGGCCAGTTGCAGGGAGAATTCGAGTCAGTCTTCAATAGAGTCTCGAAGTGTAAGGACGTTACTGTACTTAATACTTAAAGTTCCATGTATAATATACGACAGTACTACATATATACAGTGTTTGACAGTGAGTTTACCCTAATTGTGGAATATAAGATAAGTGTGAAATATAGTATCTGTAACATGGTAAGCCGGAGTTTTATTACATATGTTTGTCTTGATTTCAGTATAATCTTCTAAAAATCATATTTTTTGCACAAATTTTACCTGAACTTTGACATTATGTACTCATTAAATGTAATATTATAAAATCCATCTAAATAGAATCCTCGAAAATTTATTGGAAATTATAAATAATGTCATTTTTTTACTAACTTGCAAGGCGTATTCAAAACGACGTATATCCTGAAGTAAGTTTTCTGAAATTTCCGTGTGCTTATTTTCGTTCAATGGTATCGTGTTCTCACCTTACTTGAGTCAACGAGCGGTATGAGGTACGCGGGTGACGAGTCGTGCAGGGTAGTTGTAGGACGCGGGGTGAGATGGAGGCGTTGACTGAATTGAATGATTTTACTACTCAAAATATTATTTCGATGTTTGTATTGTACTGTAGCCGCCTCACATCAGCCGACATTATTATTAAATGGGAAGGCATAGGTACCTACTCTTGCAACTGACACGGTTATAATAATGAGTAACAGTTTTAGGATTTATCAAATTATCATACAGCTACTAAGTATTTCACGCGCGCCTGGCTAGCTACCACCCTCAAGTAGAAAATCTGTCGCCAAGCACTAACCGGTGTGTTCCGCTATGTGTCCTTGAGAACCAGTAATTTTGCGTGGTGGTAGAGGATTTTGCGAATGCGCGCCTGGCTAGCTACTACCCTCAAGTAGAAAATCTGTCGCCAAGCACTTACCTATCGATGTGTTCAGCTATGTGTCGGCCGGGGCTGCTAGTTCTAAATAAAGTCATAAAATCTGATTATGTTGGCTATAATGTCTTTATACTTACCTATATATCTACTATACATGTCTAAATAAGTTTATTCTATTTTGAACTACTAACGTTACCTCATTTAGTAAAAAAAAATGTATAGAATTGCATGTCATTGATCCCAGTATGTACGGCACATACCTAACTAATTATTACTTATGCATAAATAAATATAGGTAACTATGGCGGCACAAAATATATAATAGAATAAAATTTATAAATAGAATAAACGTGATGCAACGCGATGCGAACCATTAGCAAGCGTTCATTACGCTATACATATATTATACATAAACATAGTAGTTTTCTCCCTATACGTAAGTAGTAATACGTTCATATATCTGTGCTCGAAATCATGAATGACTCAAAAGTCCGAACTACCGAATCAGCCGCGGGTGAGCAGTGGAATTTTCCGAGTTCCAACCGAAAGCTCAGGCACTGTCTCTTTTTTCGCAGTGCTTCGCATTCAGACCAAGCGTTGGATGAACCAACATGCTTTTAGACCATGCTTGCGTTGTAGTTAGGTGGGTGGGGAAGCGGCCCCTTAATACACCAAATTCAAAATTCTGTTTCCCCTTCTGACGTGACACTGGCAAAAAAGTTAAAAACAATTGCCTAAAAGAAAAAAAAACTATATTGTTGTTTGTTTGTATGGAAATGAAATTTTTTTATTAATTAACCGCGCATTCTTTATTTAAACCGTACATTGGCCACACTCTGACACTGGCAGAAAAACGCCAAGCTGGAGCGCGTTCCGAACCTCGGTTAGAGCGCACTCGGAGTGCACTCGGAGTGCAACTTTTCACTCTAACGTCGTTCACGACCTTCGGGTAGAGCGCAACTTTTTAACTATCAAAAGAGGTCGTTAAATGTTGAATGTTTAACTGACATGACCTTGACATTTCTTGATGAGTAAATTATAGGCAATCTTTTGTATTTTGCAGGTAACGGTAGTTATTGCTTTTCAAACATCATAAAATGTCTATAAATTTTGCACAATTCCCCGCCAAAAACGATATTTGAGGTTATAAAACAACCGGCCGTTCGGAACCTTCGAGTAAGTTAAAGCAACCAAACAACGCACTCTGACCCTCGGAACGCGGCCCTGCGTTTAAAAGCCATCTAAAGAAGAAGAAGAAGAAGAAAGCCATCTAAAGAAGAAGAAGAAGAAATGGGCAATGCCTGCTGCTAAATATTATTTAAATCTCTGATAATTAATAATGGAGCCTGATTCTACTACTCATGAAAAGAATCCAAAGGAATTAAAAGACGAGTCAAATTTACCATTTAGCACATGTCCTGGGTGAGTGGCTTTACTTTCAAATGATACCGAACAATAGTCTTTATCGTAGAAAAAAGAGTAATGTGAATGCAATTATATGATTTTATTGTTATATGTTTCAGCAACTTTAAACTTTACAAAGATTTCATTGCCGATAATGGCGAAAAGAGCTTTGAATGTCAATTAGTGGAGAGAATGCAGCTATTTGGTTTGCTACCAAGCTGTGTAAATTGCCCTTCAAACAAACCTGACTGTAAAGTAATCTGCAGACCTGCAAGAGTTGTTGATAGGTAAGGACCTACTTTAATCACAGATTTCCTGTTTCCACTTCGTTAAATGTATTTGTAAAGTGCCACAGTAGTTAACAAATAACATCAGTTGTATGGACTTATCAGGTGTATGGACCTTCCAGTTCTAACAATCAGTACCAGAATCTTCCAGTACTTACAATCTCGACCGTTTTATGAAATTCCTGGTTAATCTGGTTGGTGGCACATCAAAAACTGTTGACAAAGTTAGTTGCACTCTGGTATGTTGGACAATAAATAAATGAAAAAATAATAGATTAGGAACCATGTAACAAAATGTCTAGTCTAGAGCCTGTGTATGTTGTGTGCTTCTGTCTATATATGGGTTTGTCCATATATGGTGGAGTGATTAAATAAAAGAACATTTATAAGCCACATCTGCTTTTATGTTATTTTTCAATGTTTAATAAAACTGTTTGTTAATAATATTGACACATAAATGAAACAAAGATTACAAAACTAAGAATAACATATTCATAACTCATTCTGTAATGAACCTTATTGTCTACAACCAACGAGATTTAAACCCCCGAGAGGGGAATTGATGGTTCGCCCGATCATGCAAGTGGTGTGTGATTTCTAACACATTTAAGTCATAGCATGAGCGCACATAAACAGTACGCGACCAGAAGCTTGATCCGTACGTACGTGTTTGAAAATATTTTTATTTTTGACGATTGTAGGCACTGAGTGCGATAAAAATGACTACCTGCTCCATTAAATGGTGCGGGAAAAGTAGCAAAACATCTAATTATAAAACAGATGGAATTACCTTCCACAAGTAAGTAAAATTATTCAATTTACGTAATTTATCTACTTCATTTTAATAGGTCAAGTTAAACTGGACAATCTAATAGACCCGTATGAATGCATTTCACTCCCACTTACTACATTCATCTATTGTCATCCTTGTCTTTCTGTAAACCGCGCCCTCTCCTAGTGTTGTGCTTATACAGTACGGTAATTTATCGTTATAGTGGAACTAAAATCGATCATACTCTGGCCCATAAATATATTTAGCCTTGGATGTAAAGAGCGTTTTATATGTTTGATATGAGTTTATAATAATAATAATTTATTTCACAATATACAGTTACATGTTGTTATTCTTAACTTTATTACAATCGGTACACTAAATTGTATTGATTTTTTGACAGTATAATGATATGCAAATCCCACACTAAGAAAAAAATCTTGTCATGGGAGTCTACTTCCTTCAATAATACATTAAGATTGAGGTTTGCTTATTAAATGATATGGCTGTATAAAATTTCGTATATGTTTGAGTAAATATAATATTATTGTGTATGTGGGTGTGTGACAGAATGTGTGTTTGTGTGTATGCATGAAGTGCGATGAATATAAAGCTTTGTGTGATTATATAGTGTAAAACTTGAATTTTTGTTAATCATACAATAACTTTAAGAAAATCTTCAGTTTCATCGTGGTTGAGAGTCCTCAAGTACTTTTTAATTTCGATTTTAGCTTGCCTAGTCGTGTGTGTTCTCAGATTAGTGATGACTTTACTAGTTTTGTAAGCAGAATTGTGTGGCCAACAAGAAAATATCACTTTTATCGAAATAGGTCGTCACGGAGGAATAAATTATACGATCAGCTTATATATGTTGTACGACGTATTGATATTGATTATATTTGCATAAGAATCATGTCCCATCACTATGGGACTCGGCTGTTTACCGCATGGAGGTGGCTTAGCCAATTAGAGCGCGTTTAGGTTAAACAGAGTTTGGCATCAATTCATCTCGAACAAACCAAATCTTAAATCAAATCAAATAACTTTATTGCATTGTCACAGGTTAAGGAGTATACAGTTCTTACATATATTATTAAAAAGGACTCTGTAACATACCGAGATGGTGAGCAATATTATTAAGTATACATTTTGAATTTCTAAGTTAAACTAATCATAATTATCTATTGACATATAGCGCATGCATTAACAAATGAAGACAAATAAAACACATATTAATTATTATAAATAATGTCAAGGAATTAAATAATTGGAATGGATTTTAATTATAAATAATGTCAAGGAATCAGATTGTTGTATTTAAATAAAATAATGTGTCATAATTGCTAATAACTATAATTGTATTTTATCATTCAAGTACTCATCAATGGTATAGTAACATTTGTCAATAAGCATTTTCTTCAGAATCATTTTAAAATTAGTTAATTCCAATTCCTTCATATTATCAGGCAAATTATTAAATACCCTGGTGGCCATTACATAAATACTTTTACTGAAAAATACAGTTTTTGAAAGACAGTGCGGATTTATTTCTATTTTATTACGAGTTTTACGAGGCCGCATAGTTTCTTTCTGAGTAAATAAATTAAGGTGTTCCTTTACAAATATGCATGTTTCGTATATGTACAGTGAAGGCATAGTCATTACATTTAATTTTTTGAATAACAATTTACAACTGTCTCTTTGAGAGGCTCCAAACATTGCTCTAATATATTTTTTTTGTGATTTAAAAGCTAATATGCTATCTACAGAATTACCCCATTGCATTATCCCGTAGCGCAAATTTGAAGAGACAAAACCGTGATATGCGGCGAGCGCTGTCTTGCGTGAGGAGATTTGTGTCAGTTTTTTTAGTGCAAATACAAAGCGAGAAATTTTTTTGCGCAAACAGTTAACGTGACTTTTCCAATTTACATTAGCATCCAGCATGATCCCTAGAAAGCGTATTTCCTTGACTTGTTCAATTTTTTTATTTTTGAATGCAACGTCTATAATTAATTGTTGTTGTTGTGGGAGATGAAATTGCATAAATTGTGTTTTGCCAAGGTTAATGATAAGGTTATTTTCTGTCATCCAATTAATAATATTTGCTAGTGTGCTATTGATTTGACTCTCAAAATTTTCAGGATTCTCACATTTTAACAAAACAGTGGAATCATCTGCGAATAATACAATTTTTGCGTTGATACAAGTAGGCATGTCGTTAATGTATAATAGGAATAGAAGCGGGCCTAATATACTACCCTGTGGCACACCATACTGTATTTTCCTTACATTTGATGTTGCTTTACGTTGAGTTTTTATGTCATCAATATACGTAATTTCAGTGTATTGCTGACGGTTGCTTAAATAGCTTTTAATTAAATCTAAGGCAGGTCCCCGTATGCCATAACAATACAACTTTTTGAGAAGTATGTCATGGCATACAAAGTCGAAAGCCTTCGACATATCCATAAAAATAGAAACAACTGGCGTACTATCGTTTATAGACTCTGACACTGTTCTCATCAGGTCGTATATAGCAGTATTTGTTGACTTGCTTTTACGAAAACCGTGTTGCTCTGTACAAAAAATATTGTTCTTCTCCATAAAAGAATATATTTTGTTATGGATAACCTTTTCTATAATTTTTGACATAACTGAAACAATAGCTATTGGACGGTAGTTTTCGCAACAGTCTTTGTTACCTTTTTTGAACATAGGTTTGACTACCGTTAATTTTAGCTGATCTGGGTATGCTCCGTGTAGTAAAATTAAATTGATTATATGGCAAAACGGCTTAGCGAGTTGTTCTGCACTATGTTTTATAACTAATGTAGATATGTCATCGAATCCAACGCTGTTCGTATTTTTTAGATTTTTCATAATTTTAATTACATATTCTACTGATACTGGAGACATATAAATTGAGTTGACTAATGAATTATTACTTTCAAAACATGATTACTTCGAATGACATGATTTTTTTGTGTTTTAACCATATCTACATAAGTGTCATTAAAAATATTAGCAATTTTGTTTGGATCTTTTATAATATCATTATTATATTTTATTTCTCTAATAGTATTAATATATGAATTTTTATTGGCACCATTAATAATCTGCCAGGTAGCCTTAGTTTTATTTTCAGCGTTATTAATTATTTTACAATTATTTATTCTTTGTGACGTTTTGATTGTTTTTTTAAGTAAATTGGAATAGGTTTTATATTTCAGACTATTACTATTGCTTTTATTTTGTAATGCATTCCAATACAGTTTCCTTTTAATTATACTGGACTTTTTTATTCCGGTGGTAATCCATATAGGTCGCCGTCTTATATTAATTTTTACTTTTTTTACTGGAAAACATAGATTATAATAAAGTTTTACCGTGTCTATAAAACTGTTGTAAGCATCGTTTACATCAGTTTTATTATAAATTTCACTGAAACACAAACATTCCAAACAGCTCACAAATAATTTAACATTTTCATCGCAAAAATCTCGCTTTTCTAGAAACCAAGAACTCAAAGTGAAAGTTTTTTTGATGGGGTATTGAAATAACAAGGCTGAGTGATCGGAAATCCCTAAATGTAATATGTCGCCTCGACATCCTTTACCATTATGGGCAATGTTGTCTATGCAAGTTCCACTCACCAATCTAGTAGTATCTTTAAACTCTAACTTCAAATTATTAATTGCTAATAGGTTTAAAAAATCTCTTGTAATTTTGTTGTCAATTTTGGTGTTTATGTTGAAATCTGCGCATATCACAATAGTTCTATTCTTAAAATTATATAAATGGTTTAACAGTTTTTCTAGCTGAGACATGAACATTTGTAATTTTTTTTCTTTTAGGACTTCTATACATACATATTATTATTAGCTTATGTAATACAATTTCAACAGCACAGCATTCGAAAACAGTGTACACAGAAAGTTTGTTTATACTGTTAAGTTCTTTATACGCAATACCTTTACAAACTAGTATGCATGATCCCCCTCGTTTTTGATCATGTCGTACGTAACTTGATGCAAGTTATAGCCGAAAAGTTTATAGCCTGTCAGATTAATGTTGGCTTCATGACCTTCTTGTATGAAATGTTCAGTCAAACAAATAACATCAATTCCCTTTCCTTTGTCCATTAGTAATTCCAAATTAGTTTCAAGTGTATCAGATTTTTGTGCCAGGCTGGCAATATTTTGATATAAAATGTTTAAGTAATTTATATTTTTAATCTCGAAAAAAATGTGTTTGTTCTTGCTTTCCTTTTTCTGTTGAGTGTATAGTTAAATTTTCACTGTTGCATTTAGTGCCAGTCGCAGTCAATATAGGAAAGTAATATGGGATTGTTCCCTTACGTCTTATGAATAAAGCCCTGTCTTTGTCCTTCTGGTGTTTGTCTATTAAATTTGAGTAAGTGATCCGCAATATATCTCTCAGTAGTTGTTGTGCAATATTTATGGCAAATTTATTTTTGTCTGGAATGCAGTATTTGTAGCCCATGTTCACAAAAACTGTGTGTTTGTTTACCTTACAAATACGTTCTAACTCATTGTTTAGGGTGTCTTCTTTCAGATTTTTGTTGAAAGGTATTTCACATATGAGTATGTTTGTGTTCTGATAAACACTCACCAATTCCTGTAATTTGCGTGTTAGTCCTTCATAATTCTTATCGTTAACACCTCCTAACAAGATAACATAGTCATTTTCCGTCAAGTTCTTTAATTCTTCTTTCATTACGTTTGATAAATTTTCCCCTGTATCTCCTGGTTTTTTTATTGCATCTTATTCTTATTCTTATTCTACTTGGGGGCGATAAGTCCTGCACTGACGTCCCGCTTGGGGTGTTTTGTGCATTTCCCCCGCCAGCTTCTACCCAAGCCATCCCAACTCCTTAAAGTAGCGGAGAAGGACTCTGGGTCGCTGGCATAGCTGCTCCAGTGGCGTATGTGGTGGTGGTAAAGATTTCGTTGGGGAGAATGGCTCACGTAGTCCCGTTTCAACTCTTATTTGTTCCGTGGCTTCACAGTGCAACAGCACGTGCTCGACGGTCTCTTCTTCACGCATACAGCCTCTACATAGAGGACTGTCTGTTGCTCCAGTTTTATGCAGAAAGTAGTTCAGGTTACAGTGACCTGTAAATAGACCTACAACAAGGCGCAATTGATCCCGCTGTAGCTTTAGCAGGTTATTTGTCAGCTTCTTGTTTAGAGTTGGAAACATGGCCTTTGCATGTTTACAGTCTTCTAACTTATCCCACAGGTCTTGTTGTTCTCTCGGTGTGACGACGCAAAAGTTCTCGTATTTCCATTGCTGATGGCTTGCAAAGGCTCTTTGCGTCATCACATACCTGTTTTTTTGCCCCGTCTTTGGCTAGAGTATCTGCCATGGTGTTACCTGGGCACATGTTATGTCCTTTCATCCATGTTATAATTACCTTGTAATTTTTTGATAGTTTTTGTAGGGCAGCATGGCACTCAGCAATAACTCTAGACCTGCTTACTGGTTTTCTGAGTGCATATATTACTGCCGCACTGTCCGTAGTGAAAAGTAGGAATTTATCCTCATGCTCACTTTCTAAATTGGGTGTTATTTGCATCTCTTAGTGTTATTTTCTCGATGTCTACAACACAGTACACCTTTTAGGTTTTTGGCGACAGATTTTCTACTTGAAGGTGGCAGCTAGACAGCATTCGCAAAATGCCCTTCCACCATGAGATGAAGCACAATCCAGCAGTGGGGATTGAATCATGGAACTGCGGCATGGCAGTCTATTAGCACTCTGCCATCATTGCTTCATCAAACATCTTATCACTTGACACAGTATTGTCATGGTATATATATATTATATATATATATATATATATATATATATACTATATTGTTGAAACCAGGCTCACAGCCAGGCATTACCACCACAAGCTCCTGTTGCACCTCACGCCTCATGTAGCATCCATATTTAGCTTTACATTTATTCTACATTATGTAAAGAATAGTCAGTAAGATACAAAAGACTAAGGAATGTAGAGATACTTTCCATATATTGGTAAGGGCCCTTTTCAATCCCCATAGTCCCACACTTTACCATGAAGTTGTGGTGTATTTAACTGGGTTCCTGGAATGTCACAGGAAGACACCAGCCGATATATACATATATATTTTTTTCTGTTTTAATTTTTGGAGCTTTTAGCTGCATTTGACGCAGCGATGCCAGCCCCATTAGAACAGTCATTTAATACAACATCACAATTTAAATTTTAAAACATAACCTAAATAGTGTTCTGGCAGTGTCAGATGATGGTACTGCCAGTACACTCTGGATTAAACGAACATCGAAATAATTAAGGCCCAGGCCTCATAACTTACATCGGATAGGTTCACCCCAGGGACACTCCATCAACAAGTGGTATAAGTCTTCTACAACACCACACATGTTACAGTTAGGTGAATGAACTAATCTCATCAGATGTTTAAATTTGTTTAATGGAATGTGCCCAGAGCGAACTCTTCAGGCCATCACAATCATTTTTCTGCTCAGATTTGTCATAAGGAACCAAGGCAATTGAAGAGGTTCACTTTGCGAGTTCTATACCAGATACCTTTATCTTGTGATGTGTTACAAAATAGCTATTCCAGTTTTTATGAATTTCTTTCTTGTGTTTAGGAAGTATATCTGTGTACTCCGGGATTATGAATACTTCCGACCCCACAGTGACTGACTCCCTAGGCAACTTATCCACCTCCTCATTACCATGGATACCCACATGAGAGGGTATCCATTGCAATCTCAGAGACCTGTTATTAGCATTTATGTTGAGAATTTTCCCTAAAATGGCATAAGCTAAATGCTGTAAAGCGCTTTTACTGTCTTAAATTTTGATCTATAAGCTTATATTTAAGCTTATATAGACAGTTAGATGATATATCATGGAGTAAGTTATTTTATCATCGCCTGGTGCAGTGTCTTTCTTTTTTATGCAACTATGTAACTCTTGTTGTGTAAAGTTTATTTCAAGTAATGGATTGACTGATTGAGGTGTGAGCAAAGGTGACTCTACAAAGTCAGGGGCCAAGGAGGTCAAAAGTTCTTTTCTGACTTCATCAGAGGCCTGGACAGTTCCTCCTCTCATCCCTTTAATCCAGCGCATCTTGTACCACATTTCTCTAGAACTAGTAGCTTCATTTACCCCGCCACAGAAGCTATGCCATTCTTTGGAACTGGATTTTGCTGTGGCTCGTTTTTCTTCTTTGATATTAGTTTCAAGTTTATCTAAATTACGAGGTGTTGGGTTACGCCGTAGGTTTTTAAGGGCTAAACGACGCTGAGCTATTAGTTCTGACAAGATTGGGTTCCAGTAAGACTTTGGTTGAAAAGCTGGGTTCGGGGTTGTGAAACTTAGTGTAAGGAATACTTTTATCTGCAGCACTATTTATATCATCTACAAAGTGATCATAGATTGTTTGTATACTATCCTCTTTGAAATCTGGAGTTAATAAGCTGTTGCTTAGGATATCACAATATAGCGACCAATTAGCGCGTTTATAATTGCGACGACGTATAAAACTAGGAGAATCACAATACTGAATAGAAAATATAATGACTAAATGATCGCTGCCTAGAGTTTCGTTCGTAACTCCCCACTTAAAAAGCACCGCTATATCTGAAGTCACAAAAGTCACATCTGGAGAAGACTTGTAGGTGGCCATTCACTAGTTTGTTCACAATGGTGAACCAACTAGAGAAACTAGTAATATTTGTTGACTAAAAAGATAAATTTAATGTACCATTTTGTACATTATCATATCTTGCATATTGTGGTGCACAAAGCTTTAGTTTCCGCTACCTTCTCATGTATTTGAGTTGAGCCCCCCCTGGAAAATTACTTTAATTGAATTATAAACCAGCTGGATAATTTGCCCATAACCTATTGTTTCATATCCACAGCAATCCGTGGAAGACGCAGCTCTAAATTCAATGCTTCAGCTATTTGAATGACCAAAAATAAAAATTGGCTAATTTTAATAATTCCTCATTGTTTTCTTTTGCAGAATAAAAGTGTTACTTATTTTATTCTAACAAATACCAAGCTGGGCATCAGTACTTAGGCAATAGGTATGCAAAATCCATGGTGGGGCAGCTGGTATAGGTATGTGGGTATGCCCATGATAGCGATTATAAAATTTTCGAAACTTGTTGGTATTATGCTCAGCAAACCTTCATTAATGTGACTTCCATGCTTTGTAGTATGTCATCTTTTTCAATGTTTTTATCAGAATCAGCTTATGCAATAAAGTAGCTTTTCTTGCTTGCACTTTATTATCATGTGTGACATTATTTGGTGAGATTGATAAGTAATCCTAGGTATTGTATATTACTGTACTGTTACTGTATCAGCCGGATTGTCCACTGCTGAACACAGTCTCCTCTCGATCGCAGTGTGAGATATCAGTTCCTCAGAAAGTGCTGCTGCCAACTGCTGATGTGTTACCCTTAGTCGCCTCTTACTACTCCCATGGGTAGAGATGGGGAGATGACATTCTAGCCCATTACCCCACAGGTATTGTATATACTGTAACAGTCGGATCGTCCACTGCTGAACACAGCCTCTCCTATTAAGGGGGTATTTGCCATAATCCCCACGCTTAGCAGGCGGCTTGGGGATCGCAGTGTAAGTTGGTAGTTCTTTAGAAGGCACTGCTGCCCACCTCCAAGTATTTTTCCCTTAGTCGCCCCTTACGACACCCACGTGATGATATGGGGAGGTGCAATTCTAACCCGGCACCCCACGGGGCATTGTATGTAATGCTATTTAATTGTAAATGGCATTGCTATCGACAGTTAATTTAGCTAGTTATCTCAAAACTTTCTTGGGTTAATAATATAATTTAACCTGTATTTGGTGAGTACATTACTTAATAATATAATTTAACCTGTATCAAGGATTCAGAGTTCATATAATATTTTCAGAATGCAATGGTCCTGTGAAAGTTGTGGAAAGCGACAACCAATAAGAGATGGCTCCTTTTTCTTTAGATTGCAATGCTCAATCATGCAAGCATTACAGATTATCTTGGCATGGTGTGAGGATGCTGATTGCAATGTTGCCGTGGAACATTTTGGTAATAAATTAATAAATCACTATACATACATATCACAACATTCTAGCTCGGCGCCCTACGGGGTCAACATTATTTGCTAAGGATACATTATAATACAGTAATAAAAATATATACTGTTGAATTTGGCGGTATAGCTCCATCTAAAAATGAATTTGTCCAATATATCCACAGTTGCTGGGTTTGACGTTCTATGTTAGAAAAGGCCTATCACCAATGGTAAAGTCCACTGTTAACCCTAGGTTGGTAAAATTCACCTTTAATCAAATATGAACCAAGAATACATGTAAACGTAGTACCATGTGATAACGGATGGCTGGAATAACGACAGTCACCAAACTCCACGCAAAATAGGCCGCACAATAGCGGCAAAATTGCGGAAGAGAGCCCGCACACCAAGTACCTAGTAGTACCATGTATAAAAATGCATAGCCTATGTATTATTATACATAGGCTATGCATTTCATTATACTATAGTACTATATACTATTAGGCTTCAATGGATTTTGATTGCCGCAATGCACATGAATGTCGCTTGATTAGCTTTCTCAGGTAGAAACACTATAGCCAAAGAACTAATTCTGTTCTTATTAAAATCTTATTGTCTGTACAAATATCTTACTGTACAAAGGGTGAAGAGTGCCATGCGTGCCCGTTTTGTTTGTTGAATCACTTTAAGTAGTCACTCTTTTCTTTACTAATATATTATATTTTTCATGCTGTCACATGACATATAGTGAGGTGAGTATTATACTAATTTTATAATATTTAGTTATTAAAGCTTGTTATTGTTATTAAGCACTAAATTATGGATCAGCCCGTATAAATAATTTGTGAAAATTTGCTAATCTGTTACTTTCGAGACGTCATCAATCGTTTAAACATAAATAAAATTGGAAACAATTCGAAAATGATTGATGGAATTAAATGACTTTTTAATTTAAAAATAAGTAATATTAAGCCCAGGCTTTCAATTATCAGATAGTTACTATTAATAAGATATTTAATGTATACACAATAAATATAATAATAATGAATATCGTATAAAAGAAAAGTTCATTTGTTTCAAAGTTTTACCTGTCTGATATGTATTATTTTAACGGTGATTGAAAAATCATATTGTAAAATACGTAAGGGGGTTGTATGAACCTTATACATGTACCACATGAATAAAGTACGGTACAGAATGAAAGCTTGACTACTACACGCCTGTGCGTGTAGTAGTAGTAACTAGTTACGTGTAGTGACTAGTTACGCAAACATAACTGTCTATGTTTGCGTAACTAGTCACTGACAAGACGCGCGGGGGGTTGCAGCGGCCACAGCCGGTTACCGGTACCGGTTTGAACCGGCTCAGTAAGCGGGCAAAGTTTTCGTAGATTTCATTCTGTTCTTTTCTTTATTCATGTACATGTACTATTCTCTACACTACCTAGAAACATAGCTATCATAAATTGCATCCATACATTATTCACAAAAACGTTAATTAATTTCAGGGGTAAAGGCAAAAGTAGCGAGTCAAATCTACGACAAGCTCGATGATCTGGCTGTCAAAGAGTACAATAAACACCGTCTTGGTGGAGAAAACAGTGTTGTACTCGCGGAAATGTACCCGGACTGCATGAACAGATTGTCACCTGACACAACGGACCAACCACACATGCATCGGATATTGATGCTTGCTGATACTAATGTAAGTTCTAAATGCTCTTAGAGTCTGTTCTTTTTATAAGCAGCAGCAGACAAGTAAAAAATTACAAAGCTATAGGCTTTTTTCTGCGCGGGTAGGAGAGTATAAAACATCAATCAAATTTTGTCTGAGTTAATTTATTGTAAAATAATAAGTAAATCTTCTCCTATACTTCTAAATTTTATGTATAATTAAAATCTAAGTAGTACAAAATACCTGCCAGTGGGTGTTATCCTTATCACAAAGTCACTATACACATAATTAAACTGATATTGATTCTACACACATTTATTTCAACATGGAGGCAGTACAACAGTCAATGGCCCTGCTTCAGCAATTATTTATGCAGCGGATGGATGCTTATGAAGGTGAGCTTCAAGTTGCAACTCCTTCAAACAATGTTAACAACTTGGCATCGGAGTTTGCTGCATTCCGCACTTTTATTATGACTGCTGTTCAATGCCTTCAAGATCAGGTGGGCATGCTTGTTCATCAGCAGGATTCTATGGAAATGCGTAGTCGTCGTAAAATCTTGCTGCTTCATGGCCTTGTGGAATCTAAGGATGAAGAGACTTCATCAGTGGTAGCCAGGGCCGACTCACACGAAGTTAAATGTAACTGTCGAGGACATCAGCCGCTGTCACCGAATGGGTCGTGCGTCCACTCCAGATAAACCCAGACCGATCCTGCTCAAATTGCGTACGTTAGAAATGAGAAACAAGATCTGGTTCGCAAAGAAGGGTTTGAAAGGATCAGGTATAACACTATCCGAGTTTTTAACTAAGTCACGGCATTATACATTTATGTTGGCTCGCCAAAGATATGGCATTGCCAAGTGTTGGACGAAAGACGGTTTTGTGTTCATATCGGGAGCTGACGGAATAAGACATCGTATCAGCTCTCTTGCAGAGCTCGAAAAGATTGGTGGTTCGGAAACGCCGATTTCAGTGCATGATGCGCCCAAGGAGCCGATAGCTACAGCCAAGCCGAGACGAGCTGCTTCCAAAAAGCGATGACATGACTGCTTCAATCTCCTATTTCTCGAGGGTATAATTACTATACAATTGTATGTTTACAAAATGGTTTGTTCGTGTTTCGGTACCCTCTATGTCTCTGAATTTCACACGCTGTAAGTAGGTAGTTATTATGTAGCTTTTGTCCTTATTTTACATTTTTCATTTATATTTAATTTACATACTCATAAAGCAAACAGTTTTGACTTTTGACATTTGCAATTGACGTTGACTTTTTTCTTTTACTTCACATCAAACCATAGAGCTTATCACTAGGTACAGTTGCTTATTCTGTTCAAACCTGGTGACAAAATGACCACTATAACTTAAAATTTAATCTATATATATATATTTGATGTGGTTAGTTTGTTTCTATGTGTTATTGTATTTTTTTTCTTTTCTTTTTCTTCCCTGGTAAAAAACTAAAATTTGTATATGTGTGTTTTTTTGCGTGTTTATTATGTATTCTTTGACCTACTGATACCCAACTGGCAGGTGGAGAGTTATTAAAAAAAACCTCTTTTATATTCTAATATATATTACTTTTGTAAGTATATATTTAGTATTTATAAACATATTTATTATTGTTTTATAATATATATATAAATATATCTCATATTGAAAACTATGTTAAGCTTATTTAAAAATGCAGATAATAGTGATAGTGAAGAGTATTTGTCATTGTCTTCTAACAGCTCCCTTAGTGACCAGAGTTTCGAAAGCATTCCAACGCTGTACGATAATCTCGACGCACAATTTTCTGATGAACCGAAAAATTTTAACGTGATTCATATCAACGCGCAAAGTATTCCGGCACATTATCCCGATATGCAGGCATCTCTAGTTCACAAAAATATTCACGCCATAATAGTCTCCGAGACGTGGTTCAAGCCGTGCTTACCCTCCATATCATACTTCTTGCCTGGCTTTAACCTAATCCGAAATGATCGTACTGACGGCCGTGGGGGTGGGGTGGCTATTTACCTTAGATCACATATTCCTTTCTCAGTAGTCAGCACCTCATCCCAACCGCTTACATCAAATGCTGGTGAGCATCTTTTTGTGGAAGTCCTTCTTTCACATAATAAAATCCTACTCGGAGCCTATTATAGCAATTCATCTAGTAATAATTACTTCTCATCTTTTGAAAAAATCCTTGAAGATCTTACCCCTTCATATATCCATACCATTATCATGGGTGATTTCAATACCTGTCTTCTCAAACGTGATAGTCGTGCTTCCTCACTTAAAGCTGTCATTAATTCCTGCAACATGCATATTCTGCCTCTAAATGCTACTCATTACTCCCCAAATTACACTCCTTCACTTCTTGACTTGATTATAGTATCATTCACCCAGCATGTTGCTAAGCACGGTCAATGTTCCGCCGATGCCTTCTCATATCATGATCTAATATTCCTATCGTATAAAATTCGTCCTCCTAAAGCAAAACCTAAAGTCATACTTCAGCACAATTTTAGTGGCATGGACCAGGCAGCATTTCTTAATGATGCCCAAGTAGTCGACTGGTCTCCGGTATATGATGCAACGTCTGTGAATGACCAGGTTGCTATTTTCAACTCCCTATTAACACAGCTGTATGATAAGCATGCCCCTCTGCGAGCTATAAAATTAAAACACCTTCCAGCTCCTTGGCTAACCAATGAAATAAAGGTGTTGATGCACAAAAAAGCAGTGACTAAAAGTAAATACAAGCGTCAACCATGTGATGAAAATAAAGCTGTGTATGTTAAATCTCGCAATCGCTGCAATATGGTGTGTAGGGATGCTTTACGCCACCATGTTCACAAATCTGTAGCTAACGAGGACCCTGCCAAAGTCTGGAAATTTCTCAGGTCATTGGGCATAGGTAAATCACGACAAGAGTCTATTCCAAATGATTTAAATATCAATTCTCTCAACCAACATTTCTCTTCGTCATCTGATATTAACATCTCAGATAAAAACAATACCTTACGTTACCTTTCAACTTTACCGACTCCCGACCATTCTCCATTTATTTTTAACCAACTATCTTTTTAGCTTGTGATGTTAAGAAGAGCGTAATTTCAATCACTTCCAATGCTGTTGGTGTTGACGGCATAAGTCGTAACATGGTTATGCCCATCCTAGATTTTATACTTCCTGTTCTCTGTCACATTTTTAATAACTCTGTCTCTGATGGAGTATTTCCCTCCATTTGGAAAGATGCTCAAATTATTCCCTTGGCTAAAAAATCAAACCCTAAATCTTATGCAGATTATCGACCCATTTCTATACTTCCATTCTTGTCAAAAGTGTTTGAGCGTCTTATCTACAACCAAATTAGTAAATTCTTACTTGTCACAATCTTTTAAATCCTTTGCAATCTGGCTTCCGACCTGGGCATAGCACTGTTACTACTCTAATCAAAATTACTGATGATATCCGTCTTGGAATGGATAATGGCCAACTTACCGTATTAATTCTATTAGATTTTAGCAACGCCTTTAACACTGTTAATTTTGACATTCTTCTTGCTCTCCTTAGCTCAATCAATATTTCTCCAACGGTAGTTGATTGGTTTCACAGTCATCTGTACGGGCGCAGGCAGCGTGTTCGCCTTGAAGATAAATACTCTTTGTGGTGTAGCACGTCAGCCGGTGTCCCGCAAGGTGGCGTCTTATCTCCTTTATTGTTTGCTTTGTTTATTAATTCCATTTCTCACAACCTCACTTCTTCCTACCACCTATATGCAGACGATCTACAGATTTATTCTAAAGCCCCAGTGAATAAACTTTCTGAAGCCATTCAGATTGTTAATGCTGATCTTAATCGCATAGCTAATTGGAGCAATTCTTTTGGGTTACAAGTAAATCCCATTAAGACACAAGCATTAGTCATTGGTAGCTCAAGATTACTGTCATCTATAGACTGGACATTACTTCCTCAAGTTTTCTTCGATGGTATTAGAATAGAATAGAATAAAATAGAATAGAATAGAATAAAGTTTATTTGTAACAGAAAAAATAACACATACAATATTTAGCCTAACGTATTATAGGTACAATATCTAAATACATCATAAATTTGCCTAAATGCTTCAATTTTCTGCCACAAATCGGTTCCAACTCAGCATAATGCTAGTTGTAATCAACTAGCGCTGATCTTCCGTTGGATCCGGCGGTGACGTCACGCACGTCACAATCTGCAGTGTACTCTCACAATATCCATAAACAGATTACTAAAAAAATAAATAAATAACGGAAAACAAAGGCAAGCAGAGAAAAATTAACAGGAAAAAACAAGATAAGTATCTTAACTCTAAACTTCACAATTAATTACAGCAAAATGTATAATAATAAAAATATTAGATAAAATGATTACAGATTCAATAAATAATCAATGTAAAATGTAAGAAAAAGAACAAAAAAAGGTACGGTTTTTTATATGTTAATATTACAAGTATTGTGTTAAATAGCACTTGTGTCATTTATTAAGGGCTCTTCATTTTTTTGATGTTCGTAAATGAATGTTCGTAGTTTTATCCTAAACGTGTGCAAACAATGCAGGTTCCTGATAGGCGGCGGAATATTGTTCCAACACCTTGACGCAGCATAGCGAAAGCTACCACTAAAAGCAGCAGAACTATGCCGCTCAGTTTCGAGCTGGGTCGAGCAATTGCGCGACACACTAGGCCTATTACTCCACCTCCATGACAATTTTTTGTATAAATAAGACGGTTCTTTGTATTTAATAACACCGAATAGAAGGCACGCCAAGTGGAATTTACGGCGGTGCATCATTTTTAAGAGTCCGTGCTTATTTAGAAATGGAGTAACATGTGATCTCAACGGGACATTGAAGCAAAAACGAACACAGGCGTTTTGTACCCTTTGTATTAGCTTCTTTGTCCTGGCTTTCAGTCTTGGACCAAAGACCACGTCCATGTAGTTTAATTTAGACAAAACTAATGTTTCAGCTAACTTTACCCGCAGCCCTTCCTCCAAAAATGGTCGCATCCTATATAGCACCTTCAGTCTATAGAAACAATCTCTGACACAGTTACCTACATGCTTCTCATAGCGCAATTCGCAGTCCATATTGAGGCCTAGGTTACGGGCTTCATACACACGCTCGATAGGCTCGCCCATGAGCGTGACACTTGTGGTAGGACAAAGACTAGCTAGCTGATGCTGGTTACCGAAAATAATGTATTTCGATTTTACGGGATTAAGCAACAAACAATTATTTGAAGACCACACAGCTATTCTCTCGAGATCACTATTGAGTTTGGTAATGGCTTCATCAATTTCTAGTGGCCTGCACGATATATAAACTTGAGTGTCATCAGCGTAAATATGACAGTTACTGTACCTGATTTGTGATATTATGTCGGCTGAGTATAAAGAAAAGAGAATAGGTCCCAAGATGGAACCCTGAGGTACTCCTCTTGTTATAGCCACTTTGGCTGACACTGCCGAAGAGCCATCACTTTGAGTGATCTTCACGTACTGATAACGATCGCTTAAGTAACTATTGAACCACTGTAGAGCCTCCGAGTCAAAACCATAGTATGATAACTTAGACAATAAAAGGTTTATATTCAGGGAATCAAATGCCCTCGAGAAATCGAGTAACACCAATATTGTACACATACCGCCATCCTGAGCACTAAGAATATTATCAGTGACATCGAGCAATGTGGTAGTAGTACTGTGTCCTTTTCTAAAACCTGACTGGATTGCTGGCAGAATATGATGCCGTTCAAGATAGTCAGTTAACTGTATACATATTGCCTTTTCCAAGACCTTCGACAAACAAGGTAAAATATTTATGGGTCTCAGATCCTTTAAATCAGTTGGGTTTGAGTTTTTAGGCAATGGACGGGTATTGTTTATTTTATTGTTTTAGGTATTGTTATTCCATTTAGTAGCTCTGTAAAGAATCTTGGAATAACAATGGATCGCTATATGAGGTGGGATCAACAGTTACAGATTACCAGTCGCAAGCTATTTGCCTCAGCAGGATCCTTAAAAATGTTGCGCAACTTTATTCCAACAGCCACTAAAATTGCATTAGCTCAATCTCTTTTACTTCCTGATGCCTGCTATCTAGATCTCACGGAGGAACAGCTAGATAAACTTGAGCGTCTTCAAAATTTCTGTATAAGATTCATATTTGGTTTACGCAAATATGATCACTCAGTTTCGTTCTAAGCTCAATTGGCTGACAATACGTTTTCGCCGGAATGCTCATATTCTCAGTCTCCTTTACAATATATTGTTCAATCCTACATCCCCGCGCTATCTCAAGGAACGCTTCGATTTCCTTCACTGTTCTTCATACACTTTAAGGTCATCAGAAAATCTCACACTTGAAATCCATCCTCATACGAGTTCGTTTTATAGCAAATCTTTCACCATTCAGGCTGTCCGTTTGTGGAATTCTCTTCCTGTATCAATCAGACAAGCACCGACTCTCAAAATGTTCAAGGATCAAGTTAAAATATTTTATTTGTCTAATTAAGTTTATATTATATGAGATAATATTATAATTTGTATATATTTTTATATAATTTATGTATGTATCTATTTATGTATGTTATTATGCATATATACAGATATGTATTTATAATTATTGTATTTATTTAATTATTGTAAAAACCTATAAGTAATTTATTTTTGTACTATTGTTTAGAAATAAGACTAAAATTCGTTTTTAATTTAAAATATTTTATGAAATTTGAGTATGCCATTTTTTTTTTCATTGTTCATTTTTGGACTACACCCGCCCCAATTGTTTTGTTCGTTTAACTCCATCCTAAGGTTGCCTGGTAGAGATCACTTTTAGTGATAAGGCCGCCCATTGTAACACTATGTTATTATTATTTAATTTGTAAACTTTTATATTTCATAAGTGGTGTAACAATAAAGAGTTTTCTATCTATCTATCTTCTATCTAATATGCCTATGTAAAAATCAACAAACAGAAAGGTATAAGCCCACTGTCAAATTAGTTCCATCCAGATGGTGCTTAGATATTGTTTACATAAAAGTTATTTTTTTTTTTTTATGATCGATGAAAAATTACTTATAGGTTAGCCTTTGACCACAATCTCACCTGATGGTAAATGACGATGTGGTCGAAGGTATTAACAGGATTAACCTAGAATTATGTATGGAAATATTTGATTTATTTTTGATTTAACTGCATTTTATAATATAAGGGTTGCCGGTAAATGTGAAATGAAAGTGTGTTATACTTAAAACTATTTGTTAAGCTTCAATATAACGTAATTAATGGAATGTATTTATCGTTAGTGAGAATTATTATAGAAAATAATATTATGAGATTCCAATCTACAGAGAACACATCGCATTGTCTGAACTTGTTGCGGTTGTTTATATGCAACTTATTAAATCTATGTTTGTCATTTGACCAGCTCTGTCGCTTGATATATGTGTTTAAAAAAAACCAAATCTGGCATGAAAAAGTTTGTATTATACTGAAATATTAATTTGAAGTAAAAAAAAAAATTCCAACTACTCCCATCTAGCCTGGAAACCCTATGTATAATTGGGTATTTAGGTACTGTAGATAAACAATGTAAACATGCTTGAACAATAAAAATTGGGTGCCATCAATGACCACATCATCTCGTTGCTTAATGCTAAACTACCTTACCCATACTCTTTCAAGGTGACAGTGACCAAAGGCTACCATGCCAAAAATGAAAAAAGTTGTAAACTAAAAAATAAACTTTGTATTTTCCAGCACATACCAACATACTACCGCTTGCACGTCATCAAAGAAGACCCTAAGAAAAGCACCATTGATACGGAACAAGTAAGTAAACATATAAAAAAGAAACTTTCGCCTCTAAGACATAAATAAATGGGTATACCAATCTAAAAATTAATTGTTAATGAAGTGCAATTCTCGTATAGTTACCGCTTTGATTTCGGATTCATCAAGTATTAACTAAACACGCACAATCTTCCAAATTCAATTGGATTGACTAATTGATTTGGCGCATAAAAATGATCGCATCTGATTTGACTTCTGGTCTCAATAACCAACTTCAATAAAAGGAGGAGGTTCTCAATTCGTGTGTATTTTGTTACCTCAGAACTATTGACTGGGAGAACCTTAAATTGAAATTTTTATAATTCTTTTTTATTTTAAAGCTGATGCTTGTCGTTTGGTCCCATTTAAATTTCATCAAAATCGGTTACACTTCAATAACTGAAAAATATTTTCTATAATATTTAAAGAAAAATATTATCCCGTAAGTAGCAAGGGACACTAAACAGAGTGAAAAAAAAATTCAACAAAAAAGTGGAAACGTCTTCAACAGTCAAAAGTGTTAAATAACTTGGTTGAAATCGGTACCATGATAGTTCAAAAGTACCCATTATCACAATATTGTGCGCATGGTACTAACTTCGACATGTTATTTCGCACTTTCGAGTGTTGAAGTCGGTTCCATCTTTGGTTATTTTTTTTTTTTCATTTTGCTGTATCGTAAAAACGGTAGTACAACAAGCATCAAACTTGGTATGATTATACTCTAATATCTAAAGTACAACAACAAATACTAAAAAGCGGCAAAGTGCCTAAAAAATTCAATCTGTGTAAAAAAATTACAAATTTTGACACAAAGTGATATTCTGTGTTGGTACGGGACCATCGGTGTGGGAGTCTTAACTCTCACTTGGCCGGATTTGTAATATTATTTAGTGGCAATCCGGAGCCTGTGAATGGTCCCGATAGATGGCAATAGCCTCGCATCATATATACATGCCACCGAAACATATCTGGCAAAACGTGGTCACCAAAGACATCATCAACACATCAACCGGAACGTCCACTGTTGAACAAGGTCTCCCCCATTTTGGGGTATTTGCCATAGTCCGCCAGTTTGGCAGGCGTCTTGGAGATCGCAGTAGAGTTGTCAGTACTTCAGAAGGCACTGCTGTCCACGTTCCAGTAATTTTACCTTAGTCGCTTCTTACGACACCCACGGGATGATATGGGGAGGTGCAATTCTAACCCCATGGGGTATTCAAAGATAAGCATGTGATAATTTTCTATTTTTGTATATGTTATTTTTTTTCTTCCAGTTACTAAACGCACAAATAGAAAGCGTAGTATTAGAGTCGGTAGAACCCGGTTCGATGTTGGTGACAGGACACAACATGCCGCCGATTGACGGTGCTTCGTCGATACAGCAGCTGACGCAGCACTGTGACGTTGATATGGAGCATTTTTGTGAGTAAATTGTCACATGTGACTATTATGAAACCCTTTCGAACCTTTGCTCTTCTGGCCCTTTGTCCTGCACCGTTTCATTACTTCGCTCTACCTACATATTTTACTAAATATATATCATTCGTCTTCAATACGCCGGCAAAATGTCGCGAATTCAACTTGCTGTTAAACGGTGAGTTCCGGCAGCTATCCTTGAGAGCCAGTAATTTTAGGCTAGCCTGAACAACATCTTCGACCACATCATCACTTACCATCAGGTGAGATAGTGGTCAAAGGCTAGCCTATCAGCAATAAAAAAAACTGGCCAAAGACATACATAGTAGCCCTGTGGTTCTTATAAGGTTCAGAGGGAGACATCTGGGTGGGTTTAATTCAGCCCAGTTGCATTCTAAAGGAAGGTAGTACTTAATTGCATCATTCAGAAATGCTAGTTAATACTAACTATCATAAAATACTCTCAAAAGCAGTATAATAACATTAAAAGTTAATTGACGTCGTAAGCTGCTTTTCCTGTCACGCGGATTGCCAACCTCGTGTGGATCTAGCCCGTATGCGGGCTGCCCGCATCCTATAATTTCATACATGTTTTTCCTATAACGCGGGCAGTACGCTTGCGGCTAGGAGCATGCTATCACCCGCATGCGGCCCCTGCTCTAATTCGTCGAAGTTTCGAACTTCGGGTCCGAAAGAAAGGTACCCGCAAAATACGTATTGGCTCACTTTTGTTTCACTTCGTCCGTAGCATAGACTAGCAAGCATTTGCCTGTATAGATTCTGATTAAGTTATTTTTTAAAATTGGAGTCGTATGGTTTGTACATTTTCAAAATATGAAATTGTAATTTATTTTTAGGTTAGTAGTTAAAGTCGAGTTCTAAACATGCAGAAAGAACACAAATACTAATGAGAATATAAATACGTATGGAGAACAAAGAAATCAACGTAAATTTTAAATACGGGTATCTAACTTCTAGAACAGTAGCGACACCTCTCGCTGATCCATAACTACACAGGACTCTCACTCTTACCATGTGAAAATGTTCTTTAATTTCTCTCAGTTAAGATTTAAAATTGATTGAGGCATAATAGCGTTCTCAGAGTAGTATGGGAGATTCCCTAGAGGGCACGATTTGTGATGAACGAAGCGATCCGACCATAGATTATATGAAAAAACGAACTTCGTACCGCAAATTCGATTTTCGTTGTCTAAAGTGTCGCTCGTAACAAGAAAAACGAAACTTCGTTGAATTGTAGTGGCGGCCCAGATCCGCGCGCGGGCGAAAATACGCATGACAGGAAAAGAGACCTTAGAGTGCGAAGATGACACTTGCAGTCCAGGTTGAGTTTTTGAGTGTCAAAATCGTTGCGAGATCCAAGCGTGGGCGTCTCATATTAAGTTGGTAATCCTATAAATTTTATTTAAAAAAAAGTCAAAATCATTTATTCAATTTAGGCGTTTACGACGCTCTTATGAAGGTCAATTACAAATTTTAAGGACAAGACCGTAGTCAAAATAATTTCTAATTCGGGCGGAGCTAATAGAAATGGGCGTTTACTTTTAACTCATAAAAATATTCAGTCGCACGGCGGCACTAGACGCCGTACCACGGATAGCGTCGCTAAAATTGTAGAGTTTCGTGCGCTATTAGAAGCGGCAGAACAGAAGTATAGATAACAATATTTTTATCTGCAGTTACTGCGAACCTCTAAGGTAAAAAAAATATTATCACTTGTAGGTAATGATATATCTTTAATAGACTAAGCTAAGCGAGGTCTCGGTGGAGGTCTGAGCAGTGTATATTTCCCCGTCAATAAATCTCGATTGCCTGAATCGATCTTCTTGAAATTTGGTAGAAAGGTGTCTATCTTGCATATCAACAGAATATGCAAGTAAGAACCTGTAAGAGCTTAATTGGTTTGTGGTTTGCTGAGATTATAGGGTCCATAAAACGAGGTTGTAATTTAAAATTCAAAAGTATTAACTCAATATTGTGCTCAAAAAAGTATATTGACTTCATGAAGCGGTACGAAACCACGGTAATATTATCTATACAGTATTTTAACTCGGCCCTGTCCTCGAAATAACTACCTACAGCCGCGCGGTACGTAAACATGCGATAGGGCTGCCCGCCTTTAGCATTTGAATTACATTTGCCTACTTTGTGTTTCCATTTTGTTTTGTGATTGTAAATATACTTTTTTATATAAGCTAACTAGTGATTCGCCCCGGTTTCACACGGCTATTTAACAAAAAAATCATAACTTATAAATTAAACATATAAAAAAAACAGTTATTGTGACATAACTGTAATAGTTAGACTTATAGTACTGCGGACTTTTTTATTGATGTCTTCTATAAAATTGTAGTATATCACTTGGCTCTATTTTCAATAATTTCCGCAGCGTATGCGATATACCTAACGATTTATTTTGGTAATTTTTTTGCACATTATGTTACGTTATCGAAGTTTACATACGGCCTAACTTTTTTGAAAATCTTCTATAGCCCATGTTCATCAAGGATAATCTGGGATCCTCATAGTGAAAGAATTTTTCAAATCGGTCCATTAGTTTCAGCCTATTAAATGCAAACAAACAAATGCACAATCAAATCTTTCCGCTTTATTACCTATATTAGTTTAGATAAAATACTTTGTAAATTGAATAAAAAGTGTGTAAAAATGCGTGTTGTTTTGGATTGGTAGTAAAAAAATATTTGCACCTCGACTGAAACGTACGAAATGCTTTATTATTGAATTTTAAAGTATAAAGCTTAATCAAAAATTGTTTTTGCAAACATGGACAAGGTGGAGAACAGGAAATATGTTTTACTTGGTTATAGATACCTGCAGCTATTTTACAATTAATATGTTTGGTTTGGACGAATTCATGCAACCAAAAACAGCACAATATATCCTACTCGTCATATTAAATATGTACTTGAACTTATAGGACGTTATCCGCACCAACCACTGGGTTACTTTCATATACTTACCAACTCTAAAACAGAAACTTGCAATTTTACTCTTGATCATATTTCTATAGATAAATAAATATTATGCATAGGTATAATTTCAGTTATAGAAAGTCATTTTGCAATTTTAGAGTTTATTTATGAGATAACATAATAAATACAATGGATAAATTCAGGCGTTACTTTGCGGAAATCCATATTTAATAATAACAAATACTTTTAAAAGTATCCTAAAAAATATTAAATAATATTTAAATAAAACAATAAAAAAAGCATAAAATTATATATCTAGTGACAATTCCGCCTAATTTTCCTGTTATCTACGTGACGTGACAAACATCACCCAGCCTAACGGGAATTTCGATTTGAATTGAGTCTCGATCGTGCGCTCGGTAAGTCAAGACCTCCTGAAGATGCTTCGTTTAGAAGCGAAACTAGTCGCGGATATTCTTCCCGTTAGGCTGCGTGATGTTTGTCACGTCACGTAGATAACAGGAAAATTAGGCGGAATTGTCACTAGATATATAATTTTATGCTTTTTTAAGTATTTTATTTAAATATTATTTAATATTTTTTAGGATACTTTTAAAAGTATTTGTTATTATATAATAAATACAAATAATAATATAATAAAAGTTCAAAATTTTAATAGAAGTATAATCCCGATAACTGTAATGAAACCGCCATATAAAATTCACCCTACCGCTACTAAAAGTGGTACAGGCAGAATCGTACCAAGTTTCTGAGCCACAATGGTTAAAGAACCCCACTCGTAGGTGCTTCGGTTATCGCAGCCATTCATCATGGAGACCAGTTGAAACTATGGAAAATACTCCCAAGTCAGACCGCCTTCGGCCTCGCAAGTCACTCGCACGAATCGGACTGCAGCCTCGCCTTGCACTCGCCCTTTGAACTCACGCACTATCCGTGCTCTAAATGTAGTATGATGAATAAGAAGAGTTCATAGGGCAAATCCAGAATGTCGGAATTCAAGACAGCCCCCATACAAAGTACTCCGATCACACTGAAGCTCAGCTTTATTTCAGATTTCCCATTATTATCCTATCACGAAAACCACTTTGTTATTTTCAGTTTAAAATACTTTCTATCCCCATGACTCCTTCCCATAGAACAATTTAAGTCAATGGTTTCAAGACATCTATGTATGGCGGCCATCTTAAAAAATGATGTCATGGAAAAATAAATTCTAAATTCGGAATAACTACGCCTAAAACCACCCAGATATTGATTTTCAGTCGGATCGGAGCAACTTTTTACCTGCCATCTTGAATATGTCATTTTGGTTTTTGTCAAGTCTCATTCGACTGCTGCCATTAAAAGTTGTACGAGAAGAATTGTACCGGGTCACTTTGCCTAAGGAACCCCACTTATTAAAATATATAAAATAAAATATAATAATAGTACACATTATCACTTTTGCTATGAAAATGAAACTATCTACAGAAGTAACGGTTCAAACGTTACGGGTACATGCTTTTAGAGGTAGTACGAAAGAACAGCGGAGTCATACAGTTGTAACACACATTTCAATCCGTCTAACTACATACTAAGTATTTAACTGTTAAATTCAAAGAGATAAAAGAGATATATAAGTTCCCTTTATTTGAATGATATATAAATACCTAGAAAGTAGTTGGTCGTCTCGAAAAGTGTGTTAAAGGCATTGGGAATAGGTTCTCATTTAATTGTACAGTAACCTAATAATAACAAAATGAAATATTTTACCAAGGGTTAAAAATCTAGATACCTACTTAAATAGGAATTAACAATGCCGTGTCTGAACTTTAATCAACTCGCTCAAAAAAGTTATTATAAAGATTTTATAAATCAATATAAACAAAAGTACTTCCCCAATAAATGTTTTACTTGCGTTTCAATAATTTATGAGTTCCAAATTAACGTATGGTAAAAAAATATTGTAATATTTCGTAAAATAAATGCACAAAAATGATGGCGTAACGAACGGCACAGATCCCACGTCCAAACGGCCCGAGCGCTGCGGGCAGACTGATTTTCGTTGCGATTTCTTCTCGCGATCAAAGAATTTTGTGGCAAAAATTCATAAAAATGTTTTCAACACAAGTTAGTAAGTAGTTCATTAGAGTATGGTATTAGCTATTTTTAAAAAAAAGAATCATTGCATTTAATTCAACTATGTCTCTTAAATTAATAAAAAACAATCTAAAAAGGGTCGTCGATTACAATTTATTACAGAAGAACTAATTGGTTTCAATAAAAACTAATCAACTAATTCACTCAATAAAGAATTAAAGAATATGATATATTTTTTTCGCACATTTTTAACTCATAGTTTCAGTACAAGAAGATTCCAAAAGTGCGCATTTCACTACGGTGATCGCCTTAATATTGAAATATACTACATTGTACTGCCACGTTCAGCAAACAAAAACTATAGAGCCACTGCGCGAAGAACGGGCAAGAAACTCCGGGCCATTCTTTTAAACGTTTTTTAACAATGTGTTAAGTACATACTATATAGTAAAATTATTACAATATTTAATTTACATTACGTAGGTGTTAGGCGCTAGATTGGCAGAGGCGAACCAGTCCAAGCATTTTTGTCGTTTAAGTAATCACAAACTGTGTAGTAAGATTTCTTTATCAAAATATTCTTCACATGCAACTTGAATTTTCTTTCTGTGAGCGTTGTAATATGTTTGGGCAATTTATTATAAAACCGCACACAATTGCCTAAGAACGACCTTTTATTTGTCTTTGCTAATCTAAAACCTGGTACCGCTATAAACATAGGCATCTCATCCGAAGCGGCCGGTGGATGACGTCAACTGTTGCCTGTCGTTAACTCAGTTTTTTAATGCTGTTAGGCAGGCCTTTGTCCTCTATCTCACGTGGATGAATCCTTTAGTTCGTTGGTTAACGTTAGAATTTGAATGGCTAATTTAGTTCCGAGTTGGTTACAAAATATTGCCGTCTTGCTTAATCTTATCCAGAATGTAAACACTGCAATGGAGTTCAGTTATTGATTGGTAGGGGTGCAGGAGTACAGAAATAAAAGAGGTCCGTTTTACGTATGTATAGCAATGTAATCACTGAAACATATCGATATCGATAGCGTAAATACCTATATTTCTAACTAATTCTAATAAAAAAACACAAAATCACATATTTTTTTATAGCAGCTTTATAGCAGCTAGCCCTAGAACACAATCTCACCTGAGGGTAAGTGATGTTGAGGCTCTCAAGAACTGCTGCCGGAACACACCATTAGGCTCTTGGCAGCAGATCTTATACTTAGGGCTGGTAATTAGCGTATGCCCATACGCTAATTGCATTACCTTACAAAGAGGTTCCCCTTGAGGTGCCGGTTAGAATTACACCTCATCATCCGAAGGCGTAAGAGGCGACTAAGGGAAAAATACTGGAAGGTGGGTAGCACCGCCTTCTAAAGAACTGCTAACTTACACTGTGATCCCCAGGACGCCTGCTAACCGTGGGAATTATGGCAAATACCCGTTTAATAGGGGAGGCTGTGTTCAGCAGTGGACGATCCGGCTGTTACAGTACAGTACAAAAACTAGTTATTGATATTAGCGTATGTATATATGATGCGAGGCTATTGCCATCTATCGGGACCATATACAGGGTGTCCCACATATACAGATTGATAGGATGTGGGACAACCTGTATATGGTCCCGATAGATGGCAATAGCCTCGCATCATATATACATACGACAGAAACTTATACATTACTAATATGTATATGCTAATATCAATGACAATTTTTTTTGTACTGTACTTACTGTAACAGCCGGATCGTCCACTGCTGTGTCTGTCTCATTTCTGCATGTCATATATTTGTATGTCCTGCAGCTTAGGTAATTAATTGATACACACTGCACTTCAGGTGACACGTTTATTTATTTGTTTTAAATATAAAAGCAAGGGAGACAACGTTAACACATATACAGCAGAAAGCAAAGAGAGTGATTATCAAGATGAACGAGTGAACATTATCAGCACATAGATATACTACACTGCAGTAATACATTCAAAATACCAAATAATAAAATACCATTTTAACGTAATTACAGTGAGCACTCGCATATGGCGGCAAGCGATCACTCTGTGCGCAGCGTCTCGCGAGCTGTGCTCCGGCGCGGGCGCAGCGCTGCCGGCCGCGTGCGCTACCACCGTGCAGCGCTACCTGCGCGCCTCACTCTACCGGCTGAGGTTCGGGGACGGCTTCTACTCACACATTCTCAACAAACTAGCTGAAGACTACACCAAGTCTATGGAGGACCGTGTCACTGCCTGTTCGGAACTATAGTGCGTCAATTAAACTGATTAAGCTTGATCTGGCCGGTCAGTTATCCATGTAAACGTAGGGTGATCACTCTCTTATTTGACGATTTAGGTCCAAAACAAAAAATGATATTGATTGATTTCTTTAATATCTAGGCTAGTGCAGGGCCACCCACACATTATAGATACGTGGAAGTCTCGCACTACCCGATTTAATCGTCTGTTTCTGCCACGTACCTGTAAGTTGTGGAATGCTCTTCCCCCTGAGGTTTTTCCTCAGGTCTACAACCTAAACCGCTTCAAAAGAGGCGTGAACAGAGAGTCCTTTCACTTATTGGTAGGCAACGCACCAGTAATGCTGCGGATATTACCGGTGTTCATAGGCGGCGGTGACCACTTACCATCAGGTGGACCGTCTGCTTGTTTGTCACCATTTGTATAAAAAAAGTGAACATTTTTAAATAAGATAATTAACTTAGAGTTATGAGCCTCCAAACATTTTCTTTTAAAGTTTTCGAGGCTCATAACTTGCAGTCGAGTGACAACCCTCAGACGTTTGTATGGAGAAGTGCCCGGCCAGTTCTTAAAGCAAGTTTAGTAAAGGTTGTAATAGGTAGTACTTTAGTTTTTATATGATAGATAAGACGTTGACCACCATCTCACTTGTTGATAAGTGATGATGTTGTCTATGATGTTATCACAAGCAAATCTAGAAGATAATACTTATCGAGGACTGCCCAAATAATACAGATACAGCGTTTTAATTTAAAATTGTATTGAAAATTAACTTGTCATCAATTATGTGCGATAAACTTGTTATACTAAGGGCTTGTTTCAGAAAGTTCCGGTTATACTACCCAGAACTTATTTATTAAATAAACACTATCTTTGCGTTTCACAGTCATCGATTTAGCCTATCCATCGGTTAAAGCTTAAAACGCTCTGCATGTTAACTGTCATTTTTATCATTCAGTTATTTTATGTGTTGGTTAGCAACCCGAAACTTTATTAGGACATTCTGAAACAGGGCCTTAGGCTATTGTGTCTCGATGGAGAAGTGCCGGTTTGGATATTGCGGGTTCGATCACCGGGTCGGACGTTGGTTTAAAGAAATTATCTGTTGCATTTCGGAGTATGAACTATCTCTAGTATATGAAAACTCGCCTTCCTTTAATTGGGACCAAAACATGTCAACGTGGCTGTTATGACACCATTGCCTACCCCTTGGGATGCATAATACAGCAGTAACTAAGTTATATTATGTATGTATTGTAGGTACATGTTAAAAAATTATAACCAAACTTTTTACATGATATTTTTCGTTATATTAGTTCTGGTCTACTAATAAATATGTAAAGAAATGTAAGTCAAGCTCAAAAACAGCAGAACGCAAACCTTACCGCGACGGGCGTGGTTTAAAAAGTGTACCGTGCTATGCAACAACATTACCTTGAGTCGACCAATCGCATGCGATCATTTCTAAGCGCCAAATCAATCAACCAATCCAATTGAATTTGGAAGATTGTGCGTGTTTTGTTAATTGTGAACTTCATGTTCCGAAATCAAAGCGGAGTTACCGCTTTGATTGTATGACTGTTAAGCTTCTGCACATATTCATTTGTAGGTTCTTGTATGTGTTATTAGAATTCAAATTCAGTATTACGTTATAGTAACCCAAATGTTATTAGTTATGTTTTGTGTACCAAGGAAATAATGTCAGATTTTTTTAACTCGTTATATTGATATTATTTTAAATTGAATCTGTGAATAAAGTGCCTTATTCGTACTTTCGTCTTCCTTAATGCCGTGTGAAAAAGTTTTGTTTCAAATGATATTAGTTTTGTTAATTTGTTTGACAACTGGTTGCTTTTATTTTGATCCAGCCGCTGACGTAATCAGGCTCGAAGCACCAGTTTCGTGTAACTTAAGTGTGTGTAAATATAGGGATTAACTTTTAACTAATATGGTATGGTATATTGGTAGGCTTTGTATCGTGGAGAATAAGAAACTCCTTGGTATGGACTTTTATAACATGTGACAGCAGCGGGGTAAAAATAGCATATTATTTTATTATCAGCTGTAGCAAAGTGGCCATGTTTGTTTTTAGTTTAAGGAGCTATAATTCCAAATTCGACCAATGACAATGCCTATATAATAATAATGACAATATGTCAGGTCTGAAATTTTATCCAATTTTGTGAATAGCTACTTACCGCAATTATTTTTAAAATCTTGGTTAAGATTCCTTGCCTGATGTTTCATAAAGGTCAATACCACGGCAAATTCATAATACTGCAATATTATTGGACGTCTATGGTAATAAAGGTCTATCACATTTTATTGGTTACAGAGATTAAAGTTATTCTCGTACAGTTTTATCCTAGTTTGGTGAAATTGGCCCTTAGCGTTTTAAGCATTTCGTGATAATTTGTTACTGATAGTTACTTTTTGAGGTTAGTACATACAACATACATACTAATTGTTTTGTTCATGTCTTACGTGTTAAAAACTGTTTTGGATACTTTATTTGTTATTAATTGTTAAGCTAATCATCTAATTTAAAAATGTCGACTTTCCAATTTTGGCATAAACATATTTTTTGCCAACACCAAAAATGTAGAAAAGAACGCACAAAAAGTGTCTTCGATTCTGAAAATGTATAAAAACATTTATGATCGCCACTCGTTCAATTCATGGAACTAACTGTCGGTCTAATTTCTCGTTTAATAAAAAAAGTTGCACAAAATATCTAAATAGTTTTATTTTATTACTGTGACTCGATTGCTCCGTTCCGTTTCGCTTGACTAAGTATAATTCATCGGTTAACTTAGTATAATTCTTTCTTTATTCATTATTCCGGGACTGATTACCATCTTACAAGAAATTCTGAGTATCAGTCCGAATAGAAGTGTGTCTGGAAGACGACAAAAGGCTCTCCGTCAAAACCTAAGGCTCCGCGCAAACGAGCCACCGACCACAGCCACTGATGGCCAGCGACAGCCACTTAACATACTTTTTTATATATTTTGTTTAGACACGCCGCACACGTGTATTTGGTGGCGGCCACTCGCTACAGCAGTGTCCGACACTGCTGATGGCTGTCGTTGGCCACCAGTGGCCGTGGTCGGTGGCTCGTTTGCGCGGAGCCTAACTTTTAACTTCAACAGCTGTAATGTTCACCGTTGAACAAAAGCCACTGCCATTACGAGGGGCTTACCATAGTCCCCACGCTTGGCAGGCATCTTGGGGCTCGCATCGTACCTCCCAACTGGCAGGCAGCTCTTTAGAAGGCCCTGCTGCACTTCTGGAATTTATCATTTACCCAGTAGTGGCAAAGCGAAATGTCCTGCGGTTACGACTAAATACTCGTATGTATAAGTACTTAGGCGCAGCTCCCGATTGGACTCTTGATGTCTCACACGTATGAAAAACACTACAAAATTCCTGAGGTTGGTGTTTCCTCTTCAGGACCAGACATATTTCTATGCTCAAAAATCTAAAACGCATAGTACTTATAGAACTTACTGTGCCGTGGGAAACAAACATACCTTAAGACCACACTATAAAAACAAACAAATACTTATGACCTAACAAATGAATTACCCAAAACGGTTATGTAAGGCAAGGGGTAAACCAGCTAAATAATTATATAACCTACTTAAAGACCTTGGCCCGCCAAGTACAACCATCCTAGAAACTTCCTAGTAACTTCCATCCTAGAACCTGTGTCTAAGGCGGCATTGTAGGATCTTACCAAATTTCTATCGCTAAGGACCCGGCATCCGCACGCTGATCCGTCCAATGCTAAGTAATTAGTCTCTTGGTAATTTTTTTTTTTAGTGTAGGAAATTCCTTCTTACTACCCTTCCACCATGGGAGCGGTGGAAGGGGATATACTCGTAATACGGTAACTAGCCGTATCAAAACAGGTGGGCCGTGACGGCGGATATAATAATAGCCCCGCATGTTGGATATCATCATCTTGAGCTCATTCAACTAGCAATAATTAATGTTATTGGTTTATATGTACTAAATAATATAATATAAATAAATGGGGGCCGTCAAAGTTTTCAATTTTAGATCTTTTTGGTACGGGGTCATATCTCATAATAAGTTACGAATTTGAAAGTTCGTTATGTTACATTTACCTACCATAACCATGTAAACTGTGTCGATAACGGGGTTGCTTTCATTTTGATCACAACAACAAAGGGTTATAAAATTGTGTCACCTTTGACGGCCCACATTTTACAGAGAATAAGAAAATAAAGATTTTAACGAACAAATGTAGTTTCCAAGCTGTCATCAAAATCAATAATTTTGTTTTCTTTAACAGGCTATTGCGATTCGGAACTCTAACAGAGCAAGGTTCAACATGCATTGGCCAATTTTTTTTTAAATATCACTGATATAGTTTTGCTTCATTTGCAATACCAGTGGGGCTGATGAAAATACTAACAGCTGCACTCCCTACAACAGGTGTTCTCCCTGGATATAATTGGATATTATGAGAACATATAAAATTTGCGTAAGTCCCACCAGTCCAGGGCGGATTTGATATCTTGGCTGCCCTAGGCCTGTGTCACAGAATAAAATGGACAATCCTTGCTGTAGATCACGAGTATACCAGATAACACCCCCCTACTTCTCTGTTACTCTGTATTTATCTATTCGTATATTACCACTCGCCTGGGTAAAACATAACGTTCGTAAAATTTCTGTGGGGTGCCGGGTTAGGACTCCACCGCCCCATAACTTCCTGTGGAGTTGTAAGAGGCGACGAAATGAAAAATACTAGAAGGTGGGCACCAGCTCCTACTGAAGAACTGCCATCTTAAAATGCGTTCCCCAAGATGTCTGCCAAGTTTGGGGATCATATCATGGCAAACGAAGCGTTGTGTACAACGATGGACATTACACCCGATGTCATGATGAATCTCCGTACCTACCTGTAAATAATTTTTTGCGAGATACTATGGAGATTTAAATGTTTATGTGCGTGTGGGTTTACATGGGGCGCGATTACATAAAAACCCACCAAGTTTTGGCCCTGTATAGGCTCGGGCCTTCAATAAGTACTCGGGCTATAGGGAAATACGCCCCTGCCCACCAGTGCAGAAAAGCTGATGGGGGCTAGCTATACAATAATCCAACAGTTCTCTGCCCACCACTTCGGGTAATACATGTCGGTTCGTGACGTGTTATGTGAAATTTGTACTAACGTGTTATAGGTGACTTTTATGTAGAGATCTAGCAATTTGGTTTCAAAGTAAACTAACACTAGCACTGTCGGAGGATGTCAAACCAGCATCAAATCGGGTCACTCTCGGACTGGTCTGCTCTTTAGAAAGGCGATCGACGCACCGGTCCCGTTGCTTTACTACCTTCCTCGGTCCGTGTTCATTGCATTTGCATAAACCAGACAGCTAAGCAGATACGTATTGATGTTTCTAGAACAATGTTAGTCGAAATGTCCTTGACCTGACTTGGCGAAGATACACGACACGATAATATGTACTTTATGTTCTTCTTGTATATTAGGTTGCGTCTAATAATTATTTTAACGCATAGGTTTTTCTTGGTCATTGAATACTAGGGTAAATATAATGTTTATTGAATTGGAATTAATTACGCACTGTGGTACTTATTTGCTTAGGGACATGTTTTCTCGAGAGAACCTGTGTGTAACTCTTCTGTGAACATTAATTATTTTCATTACTTCTGAGCGATTCGGAGCTTCTAACGGCAAATAAAACAAGGCATGAATCTACACGTGGCGGCTACGACATTTTCTTTGTGCGTAAAATGTGCAAAATTTTGGGAAAATAGGACCTATTCATACGATTATGATTACGGATTAGAAAAAAATCTACACATATTTGTTAAAAATTCATCATCGTCGAGGAGAAGCTCCAAGAATTAAGATATTTTTTTTTTTTACTAGGTACCTATCTATTATATTATATAGTATATAATATAATTAGAATATTCTTATAATATAATACTGATTATAATAATTATTTAATTCAGTATGGACTTATTGCCGAATGTCCGTATATAATATGTATTATACATCTGAAAAAGAGTTCACTTTCAAAGTGAAATCATAGAATCTAGGTTGATTCTGAAGACGAAGTGGTCTTTGAAAAATCTCAGACTGCACAGGGGAGACCTCGTTTCGTATGCGAGTGAGCGAACCACAAATTGTGGTCCACAACTACGATAACAGCGTAAGCTAATTTAATAAAAAAAACATATAAAGTGAGTTTTTAAAATCCGGAAAAATCTTTCAGGTATTGTACACATGCAATAAAATTTGTATTGATACTATATACTATTTTACCTACACACAAAACATGACTAAGCGGAATTTTAAAAGCTGTATTCATGTTTTATCAAGTGAAATATTTTGAATGCGAACAGCCTGCAATGCCTGCTCAAAATCCGGCGTAAAGTTGGGATCTTCGACTCGTTTACAGTTTGTTAGCACTTTAATCGAAGTTGCATTGACTAAAATAACAATTTCTTCAATAAAATAATTTCATATCCGACACTGCCGCTTGAAATCTCTTCTTGTGTTTCCCAGAAGGCTGTATATTATATCTATTGGATAAACTTAATTAAAAGCAGTAGGCTGCAATTGAGGTCAATCACCTATCTCGTCATCTGGATAAGGGCAAATAAAACATGGGTGCTACAACCGTACCGTTTACCGGTGCACGTGTATGAGCTTTGCGCCGTAACATACCAGTAGGACATCTCTAGCACTGACAATTAACCATTACCTACAATTCTGAGGAAACTAGCAGTCTAATGGATCTAAACAAAAAAGGCATTTTAGGCTGGTTAGCTAAGTTTTAGCCTAAAATCTATACATTTGCAGGAGTCTTTCATGGTTTGTACTATGCACGGCAGTGTCAAATATTCTGTCTCCAGGCGTAAGTTTGCATTCACTGCGTTAAGACTTGAAGGATTAAGTGCCACACAGGCTGCAGTGTCACGTAGAACGGTGGCATTGTAACTGTCATGGGCAGGCGGTGATGCGTACTATCACGCGGGTGCCTTGCCATTCATCTTATCACAAAAAATCGTCGGACTCTAGAATATGTACAGGACATCAGATAATTTATTTCACTGCAATAAGTCTTTGACCACAATCTTACCTGTTGGTAAGTGATGATGTAGTGGAAGGTCGTTAACAGGTTTAACCTAGAATAAGATCTAGCTCTCAAGGACTGCTGCCGGAAAACATAGGTGTTGTATTATGGGTTAGAAGCAACCGACCAGTCTGCTCATCTGCTGGTAAGTGATCACCGTCACCCACGGACACCCGCAATACCACAGATCTTAAAGATGCGTTGCCGGCCTTTGCCGGAAATATGCTTGGCGACGGATTGTCTACTTGAGGATAGTGGGCATTCGAAAAATGCGCTACCATGCAACAGATACCTAATTATTCTTTTATGACGCACTTTGTGTGATGGTCAACGATTAGATACAGCAATTATCAGGATTGATAGTTACACTTTGCTGCGGTTTCATATGCGCTATTGTACCTATCTCCTTATATTTGTTAACGCCTCTGGAGAAGGTCGCTGGAGGTTTTTTAGACTAGCAAATATACAATCTGCACTGTAATATTAAATAAAAGAATTACTAGACTTTTTAAAATATAAATTACTGTTTAAATACTAAGTCGTGCAGCGGCTTATCCGCGTGCAGATACAGTTAGTCGAAAGCTGCGCCCGCGCATCGGCCCAACAGGTTGCTTGGACCGTTCCACTGCACAGAAGTGTGTCACGGTCGACGGATGTAGGTATATAACTTACCGCTCACTAATAGCAGAGTAATAGCTATTTAACTAGATAATTACAGGGCTGGGTTCGGCTGTTAACCTGCAAAGTTAAACCACTTTGTAGGTAGGTAATTTAGTTAGAGAAATTATTGGTAATTTTGAAATGGCTGTATTGTATAAATTTGTCCGGAAGGCGTATCGATTATAAAATTGATAACTAACGCTTTCGTTGTAGTTAGCTGTAGTGTATCTATATAGTTTTGTGATGTAGTTTTTACTGTTGATTTTTTGTGGCATACCTACCTACTTACTTTCGGTAAAAAAAATCATATCCAAGTGCTTTTAAATTCCCATTTATGTAGGTATAATTCCAATCATGAGGTTGGCAGAGGTGGCTGTTTTGCCTGAGATGTTTTGGTGTAATTTGAGGCGAGTCTACTGTCTCCTGCATGCACTCTTCCGGTCCCCGTCACGATACATGTATGACTGTTTTCTTGCACTAAAATTATGTTATTTTATCTTGACTTTTATCTGACTTGGGGTCCCTTGTAACACGAGATTATATAGCGACGGCTATTTACCACGCCTGACTTCACTAATGAACTAATATGAAATGTCTTTTCTAACAAATTTCCTAACTGCATACAGTAGAATGTATGCAGAATTAGTTGAAAAGATTATACTAAAAGACATTTTGAACCGAATTAAACTTACGGTATTAATTAAGAATAGATTATAATTACCTGATTACAAAATATTTTGATAAAAGTTGAGGAAAATACTTACCTACCTGTATTACTTTAGGTCTGTAGGTTTAGGCTAACTTACGACCACTTTCTTACCTGATGCTAAGTGATGATACTGTTAAAGTTGTTGTACCTACAGGCTAACCGAAAATTACTGGTTCTCAAGGATAGCTACCGGAAGTCGGAACACGCCCTTAGGTGCCTGACAACTGGGAAACTAATTGCGCTAAAAAAATATTAGGAACCATCGAAGATGTTTGAAAATAGAAGTGGCAAATAGGTAGCTACTTAGACTTATCTAGAGACGGCTGATTAGGAATTAGTAGGTAGAAGCTAACTATTATTTCTTAGTGAAAGGCTTTTGGCCCATTCAGTTTATAAATTTCATCAAAGCTGGCTTTTAATGCATTGTACCTACATTTAACAGAAGGTATTAAAAAGTAAAATAAAATATAGTAAAGTCACCAGATCTTCGACTAGATTTATAGATCTCAATAGACTAGATTACAAAAAGTTTCTCGAGAAAAACATTTGTTCGTGAAATTAAGTTTCGTTATCTTTCGGAACAGAATTCGTCATTAGCTGTGTCGTTCGAAACGAAATTTAAATTTTTCGCACTGGCCGGCAACGAGTTGCTAATTTGGGGCCTCTTACCATATTCTTTCCGTTCTTGCTAATTTCAGGAGTCGTTACCTTATTGAGAATGTGATTTGTATTTAGAATATAGAACTGATAAGACCATGATGAATAAATGATTTATCTAAAACAAAAACTCAACACAACGACACAGATAAAAATAATTTAAGGCGATAGATACTAGATAGGTACGGTACACAGGTGTAGGTACGCAGAGCCTACATAAAATACATATTTTGTACCATACAGATGTCATATATCTATGTATACTTCATATAACAAACAATATAATTGTATTTTAATAATATTAAAACAATACACAATAGTCAAATAGATGATCAATGGGAAAACATACCAGAGGAAAAACATTTAAAAGTAGTTGAACGGGGTATTTCAGGAGGGAGGTTACCTTTATCCAATAGGCATAATAAAAAAAAAGAAATAATTATTTGGAATGTCATGAAGTATTTTTAATAAATAGATACTTAACTATTTAAATTCATCTTAGCTTCTTCTATCATCTTGATCCCAAAACGCTCCTTTTCATGTTGCCTGTACTTTAGATTTGGATGTCGGCGCATAAATAAAATCGAGTATACCTACCTAAGTGCCTAACAAAAGCCAAAAAGTGGTTTTAATTTTTTTTTTCATCTTTTGTTTGGGATAAATCCAGGTTGACCAACCTCCTTAGTCAAAACTACTTTTGATTTTAGCACTTTCGACTGGTGACAGATTTTTTGTACGCGCGTAGATTCTTCGGGTCATTACATTTAGTTACAAATACCTGACATACTCGTAGCTACCGTAACTGATATGTATACGTACGTTTATACTCGATTTATTATTATTTTAGTGCTTTCTGCAACTCGTAGAAGTATCCCTGGCTGAAGTTTATTGACTTGACAATGCTTTCACCATAGAGTCCATAGACAACCGTGGCTATCACCACTTCTGTTATGTATTTTTCTGGCGGCTGCATCCCGCCCTACGGATTGGCTAGTTTATTTCACGTATTTCTACTATAATATGCATGTATGGAGTTAAGTATAAACTTTTACTAAGATAAAAACAATCCTTAGCTTACAAAATCGTGCAATTATTATATATATATATATATATATATAAAAGTCGTGCCTTAAATATACTTAAAACCAATTGTGATTCTCTGTGACCTTTTAAAAGATATTGTTATATATAACTTTACCGTGTCTGTATCCTATATATATGTATGCACATAAAAAAATAAGTATATTTAAATGTATCAGTGACAACCACGACGATAACGGATATACGGATTATAAGTTTTCAGATCAAATTGTACTTAAGTACTTACATACTTCTACTTATATTTCCCTCTGATCTTTCCCGTTGTCTGTCGGTATCTACCTACATACTTATGTTTATTGGAAAGAAACGGTAACCTAGCCCAGTCAAGGTACATTTATTGAAAAGTCGTCTGCATCGATTCCAGTTTAGCTAGTGCGGTTACTTGGGAGTCGCTATACCGCTATACGGGCGAATAAATAAAAGATGCAGTGGAGAGAAGGTACATAGCGGGCCCCCGGACAGCGGCCGAGCTTCAGTGAGCTTAGAGACACCTATCGCGATGGTCAACTACAGGCGAGTGGTGTGCGAGGTAGCGCTTCTCCTCACGGCGTTGTCATTTGCCGGCGCCGCGCCAGCTCACGACTGCAAGGACGATCGGACCTATGATCAGCGCCAAAACGGAACTGAAAACTACAGACTGAACATCGATGGCGTCGTCATCGCCATCGCACCGGCTGAATCTCTCCTCTCCGCCGTATCCGACATAGATATCAGCGACCTTCTCACAGACTTCGACACTTTGAGCGATCTAGATTACAAACCGAAGCCTCCAGGTCAAACGACCGACATAACTATTAGTGATCTCAAGCCACCCGCCAAGCCTGATGAAAAACCTGTGCTATCCAAACCTGATGACAAACCATTGGACGCGAAACCTCAAGAGAAACCTGAGGAAGCAAAACCGGAAGCTCCATTAAGTCTCCCTGAAAAACCTCAAGAAAAAGGGCACAAGAAATCGGCGCAGCTGAGAAAACAGGAAAATGCACAAAGGTAATTTGCCACATTACAAACGACATGATAAGACTCGTTTTACAAAATGTATTTACCTACCAGTGTTGTTATAAAAATAGCGATAGCAGTTTGGTTACTTTTGTAAACAAAGGAAAAGAGACTAAAGTTTATCGAACAAACTCGGGAATTATTGTTTTGGTAGAAGTCATAAATTTTGCTTGAAGTCTGGTTTAGGCCTTAGTGTCGTTTCATGTAATGAATAGCACTTACAAATTTGTATGACTTTTATTTCAGATTGAAACACCGGCTTGCAAGCATCTTCCTGCCCTTCCTTCAAAAGAGGCGTCACCAGTAAAAAAACTAAGCCTGAGAAATAAATGACCTTTAACTTATGTATGTACTAAATACGTAGGAGGTAATGTGTTGTAGATGAGGACACATAGTTCGCGTGAAGCCACAAAAACTGTAAGATCTTATCAAATTAAAAGTGATATGTCTCCACTATTATACAGCGGTGATAAAAATGCATTTATTTAGGACATTAAGATTGTATTTAAGTATAAGTGTGTAAATTGTTTTGTTGAAAATAAAAATAAATTCTTATTGAAAAATTCTTAATTGTGCTTCTTTACTTTGCATTGTTAGCATTTAATAATTTAATTAAGAACATATGTACTTATAACGAACATTTACATTGAGTACCTCGATCATATTATTATATAAATAACTTCGAGGACTGTACCTATATTCCTTGTTAATAATATATATAGTAAATAATGAAGGAACGGTCAACTCAATGTACCTACGGCTGAATAAAACTATTAAATTCCTTCATAGGACTTTTAAGGTTCAAGTATAACTGCTGCCAGAACAAACTGTTAGGTGCTTGGCGATATATTTTCTACTTGAGGGTGGTACCTAGCCAGGCGAGCATTCGCAAAATGCCCTTCCATCATGCAGTGCAGCTGGCAGTGGTTGGGTTCGAACCATAGACATGCGGCACCATCTCGACTCGCTCGGGTACCATTGCTTCTGAAAGGTGTTGTTATCTTTCAAAATCTACGTAGGAAAGTGCTTTTACACCGCTAGCGTGGTATAAGTTTTTGAAATTCAAACCTCTATAAGAACACGAAAATGAAAGTACTATAAATATTACCCATTTTAGTAATTTAACTTTTAATATAAATTAACACAAATTTACTACATTATATAAGCTGTTCTTATTCATTTTCTTCGCTGTAGTGAGGTGAAAAATTGTGGTTGCGCTCGGCAGCAAAGTTATTCAGCGTCTTGTACCTTTTGGATCCTCTCTGAATCCGTTGGCACACACAGGATTCTATAGTTTGCTTCAATCATAGTTCAATCCTAGAGTCCGTCCCTTCCTCAGGTTTCAATAAAAGCACTAGCCGAATAATAACTTTGCATTCTTTCATAACAAATAACTACTTCAATATATGTATTGAGGTAATAGGATATTTTAGCACTCTTAAATATCGTATTACCTTTATAATAAAGTCATCAAAGAGAGCACAATAGATAGAATTTTTTTTGCTTTTAAAATTAAGTATATGAGAGTAACCGTCGAAGTTTTCAGAAAATTTATATTACTGTGTGGTATTAAACGGGCTATCATACCTAGTTAATATTTCTTCATATACGTACCTGCCTACTGAAAGGACAAGGTGTAAAATTCGATAAATAAATGTAGTTATTAATGCTCGAAACAAAATTTGTTTTCATAACCCGTAGAAGAAAATAAATATAATATATATTTTAACTTTTTCCTTCGTAATCAAACAAAAATGTTTCATTCGAATAAGTATTCCGGATTATGACGATCGCATAACAGCAATTACGTGGTTACACATATGACATGTTGCTATCCCCACACTTGACAGGCGTTTTAGGGATCGTAGTTCTTCAGAAGGCGCTGTACCTACCCATCTTCTGGTATTTTTCTTATTGAAAGGACGAGGTGTAAAATTCGATAAATAAATGTAGTTATTAATGCTCGAAAAAAAAATTGTTTTCATAACCCGTAGAAGAAAATAAATATAATATATATTTTAACTTTTTCCTTCGTAATCAAACAAAAATTTTTCATTCGAATAAGTATTCCGGATTATGACGATTGCATAACAGCAATTACGTGGTTACACATATGACATGTTGCTATCCCCACACTTGACAGGCGTTTTAGGGATCGTAGTTCTTCAGAAGGCGCTGTACCTACCCATCTTCTGGTATTTTTCTTACGCCTCCTACAGAAAGAAATGGGGAATGTGGGAGGGATTCTATTTCCGCACGTTCAGGACCGTGTCACACCGTACCACGTGCGGTGGTATAAGCCACGGCATTATTATTTAAGAGATAAGTAATAATCACACTTAAAAGATCAGTAAGTAGGTATGCTATATCCAAAGATAGCTTTAAAATATAATATTCATAACTAGCCTCGTATCAGAAATAAAGAAGATACGGTATAATGGGTCAAAAGCTATAATAACACTGTAGAAATCTTTGTTTTAGATACCAATCATACATATTTATAAGTTCGGCATTCCGCGAAACTCGGTTATCGAGCATCGGCCGATGTGTGTGACCCGCGGTCACTGCCAGCCAGGTCAGATGGCACACGCTGTGCTGTCTCAGTTCCATCTCATTACACGGCACGAACACTAAATATTAAAGAGCTATTTTACTTTTAATTATTTATGCTGATTATACCATTAACTCACCTGATGGTGTGACGATGGAAAGCAGACATGAGTACTAGCTCTCAAGTACTGCTGCGGGAACTAACAGGTAGGTGCTTTGCGGCAGATTTTCTACTTGAGGGTGGCAGCGGTGAGCATTTGCAAAATGTCCTTTTACCATGAACAGTGTTGGAGTTTTCGGATTACCTTAAGTTATTCGAAATAGCCTAACGACTGCCGTCCAAAAACTACTAGGAGTCCGAAAGTACCTAGTGTGTAAATGCGACTAGCGGTCACAGCAGTGACTACAGAAAATATTGCCCGGAAAAACTAGGCAAGCTCCACTACGAACGCTTCAAAAAGGAACGAAACAATATCTACATAAGTACTTCATATTAAAAAAATATATTTTAGGAAAACATAAATTAATATTTTATAAAAACAATAAATTATTTCGCGGTACTCTCGAAGAATCAAGATATAGATAACATTACCGTGGTCAAGACCTAATGATTTTGGACTCATTAGGTGCTTGGCGACAGATTTTCTACTTGAGGTAGCTAGCCAGGCGAGCATGCGCATAATGCCCTACAACCATAATTTACAATGTTGAGTGCTTCCAGATTGTAGACAGATCTTCCTTAATTGAAGAAAGGCAGATGAATGACATATCAATAATCGACTTATCATATGCAGCATTATCAACTCTTGCCACATTATTATGTAATAGGATAACTACCTTGTCCACTTGGTACTTCAGCCGCCAAGCATCAGTGTTACCATTGTTCTGGAATGAAGGGCTCAGAGTAATTACGGTTATAATATCTCAGGTGGATATGAATACAATTCAGTTCCGCGCTGAATATTTTAATGTTCCAAACGTTTGTGCTTGTAATGGGCTGAAACAAAAGCTCCAGCCACGGCTCACTTATATTCCATAAGAACAAGACGTCATCTCCTTAACCCCGTCCCACGTATATACGTGTGGTCGGTACAACTATGTATTATCTAATTATCTATCAACATATAGGAATACACGAGAAAATATAAAAAAAAACTATAAGTTTTTTCTAGTAACACAAAGGAAGATACATGAACATTTTGCAGAATATTTTGGCTTCGGTTTTATGGCCTGCTGCCTTCCTGACGCAAACTCTCATTGGGAGTATTCCTGTTTGTAGCATACCCAAATTTTCAGTTTAGATAAAGGGCACTGTTGTTCGCTGTACCGCTTATTGTCTATTATGTTGACATCCTACTTGAGTACATCGTCGTGAGTAGTGGCAGGCTGCTCAATCGGCGTAATCCTTTCCTTAATCGCCATTTACGACTGCCAATATGTATATGGAAGTCTTTCCTCATATTCAATAGAAGCAAGACATTTCATTAAAATTAACAACAAGTCAATACAACTCAGAAAATAAGTTGTACCTATTCATTAATCAACGAAGTAAGTAAGCTAGGCCACCCATTGTCTTACTAATGAATCCACTAATCACCGCGGCTCCATCACAATCAATCCGGCTATGAGAGCTTAGGATACGTAAATACGTAGGTTAGTAGTGTATTCGTGCCGGACAAACCGTTACAGTGTGCTCGATTCGAGAGCCGGACTGGTTCGCGAGTGGACGGTAAAAGCGGCGCGGGATCAGCCGGCGCGCAGTCGCTGCACGGACCAATTGTCAGACACACGTGCACCATGCAGAGTATACTCTTCACTCTCGTTTGTCTCATCACCGCCGCGGCATCCGCGCCCGTTTCCTACGACCAGCGGCAAGATGGAGAGTTGAACATCTCCGCGGATGTACAGAACGTGGTATTCGTCATCGCGTACCCGCAGAAAATGTCGATGCCACTTGACATTCTTGACGACTTCCTCAAGAGCAACAAGCAGCCCAGTCACGACACTGAGGTGCAGGAGAGAGCTGATCACGTGATGGAAGCGTTCGTTGAACCCAACACGCCGTATCAGGTGGAGATTGGGTCTGGAGATCGCAGCGCGGAGGGCGACGGGCGGGCTGTGGAAGTGGTCATCGCTGGTCGTCGGCGGATGGGTCCTGAGCCCCAGAATGAAAGCGAGCTTGACGATGAGATCAAGTTGATTGGCGATCAAATTGAGCAGTGCGGACCGGAACGCGTACGTGACCCCGTCACCCTTATGTGCCGGTGGAGAACCGTTCCCAATGCTGCACCAGCTGCCTCACAACCGGAACTAGAAAAAGAAAAAGTGATCCCCAAACCGTCGTTGCCAGAAATTGAACCCCAAGTTGTGTCCTCATAGTTTATTGATCTCTGACTGTTACATTTAAGTTTTAGATTTTTTTGTTTCCAAATAAGTCATTATTTAAATTATATGTAAATTTTATTTAAGTAAAATGTTGTAAATTAATATTTTTTGACTAATTTATTTTCATATCCCTATAAAAAGTACAGTACAGATGCACCAAAGTTGGGACAACTATGTTATTTCTTGTTATCATATTATATAACTCCAGTACAGGACTCCAGTCTCCAGACTAATTAGTTTGTGAAGTAGGGATCGAACCTAGGATCTATATAGGGACGTTTAGCTCCACTGACAAACGAAGTAGATTTTCATCCCTAATCAATGTTACAATGAATGAGATATAAAATCTGTAATATCTTTTTTAACATCAAATAGGTACCAACACCAACGCAACGCTGTAAAGAGTCATAGATTAATTTAAAAAAAAATAATCTAACACCTAACCCCATGATCAGATAGGTACTTATAGGTTAATAGAGCGAGGCAACAAATTACGCCACAGGAATCAAACCCTAGCCTATTTAATACAAAGTCAAATAACAAGGTATGATTAAAAAACGGTTAAGAATTTTAACTGAGTCAAATGGGATAGTGGTTATATATATATATATAGATAGGGTTACTAGTATTTTAATTATTGCTGCGATTTAGTCGACTCACGTTTTTTTAAAAGCTTGCCTCTGTCACAGTGAAATTTAGTCATAAGCAAAAACAAGTACAAAAACAAAAACAGCTTTATGTTAAATTTAGTTATTAAACATACCCATAGCTATTAATAAGTTACAGGCGGCATTACTATGAATATAAATGTAATTTTTTATGATACTTTTATATTTAATAGTCAACCATTTTGTACCTCTGGTAAGATGAAAAAAAAGGAAATTGTTCGGAATCTGTGATATTGCATGTGTTTCTTATTAGGCGATAAGTTATTCAAAATAATAGCGTTCACCTGTTTTTATCTTTTTAAGTCAAGTAAGCAATTGTAAAGACTTAGTAGTTTTTCTTATGAATAGTATTAGTATCAAAAATCTTTGTTACTAAATACATTAAAGTTGCGGATAGTTTCATTTTATCAATAAATGTTTATAGTGGGACACAGGCTGTGACCAAATTTCACAAAAATTGAATATAATATAATTTTTTAATTAATTGTGACGAATTAACATAATAAGGAATACTTAATTCTATTGATTATGCCTAAAAGTAAATTGCACTCAAAGTATGGAATCGAAAATCTATGACCAAATTTCTCTGTGACCAAAATACCCTAACCCCTTTAACAACTATCTTGCCTAATGGTAAGTGGAGATGTGGTCGAAGATGTTGTTCAGGCTAACCAAAAAATACTGGCTCTCACCTATTGAAAGGCATCGAATAAGTCGGAAACCTATGTCGCAATCACGACCAACACGCGAAATAAGTACAACCAGCTATTTTCTCACGAGAACTTTGAAACTACAATTAGACACAATTTAGATTAATTTTTTCGCTGCTTTCCATATTAGACGCTTTTATCATTTACCTACTTGTATGAATAAATATTTGTAATTTACTATAATGACTTACTACTAAATACAGTAATGATGGTCGTGAAGGTTACAAAGACGAAATTAACAATTGTAGAACGATTCTTCTTATTGGAGTCCTCTCAAAAACTAAACCGGTTCGGAATCTTGAATTCCGATTATTAAATAAATACAATACAATATACAATACAATATTCTTTATTTTTCTCTCCACAAAGGTATCTTAATTTACTAAAGATATTATAAGTATAGATTATGAAATACATAATAATTATCTTCTTTACACGTATACCTGTGATGAGAGAGACTGGTGCCTGAGTTAGGTTTAGAAACCTGTAGTACAGGTCACCAGGGCCCCCATTCCGCAGATTATTGGTGAAAAAGAGAAAAGTGCATTTATGGAAATACATAACGAAAAGTACGTTAAGGTGTGTATTCTAAGACTTTTAGTACAAATTATTATGCATGTTTGAATGTGTATATTTTGTTTTAAAGTGTCTGTGTATGTGAGGGAATCATTTGAGTGTAGAGTGTTAAAATGAGATAATGAGAGGGACTGGTTTGTGAAAAACAGCATCAGGAGTTCTAAGCAACAATTTCAAATAATTGATAGTAGATTAGATGAGGAATTTTGATTAGACGATTTGACTCACAGTATTGATAATTATATGATCAATTGGGAACGGCAAGTATTTTTTCTGTTGTTTCATAATCGAGGGTTTTTAACAAGGTCGTTACTTTTTTGTTACAACTATAACTATGTAATGAGTATATTTCTAGTGTACTATTAAGTTTGTTGTATAAGTATGGACCGAGGAAACAGAAGAAATTATGGGATAGCATGGTACGACACTTATTCGTAGGACAAACGGTATCTGTGCGGCGTTTAGCATTTAAAGGGACCGGCTCGTATCCAGTTACAGAGTGTTGTTTCTCAATACAAAGGTCTGTCTTACCGTGAGGACATTCCGATCTTTGTAATGTTCAGTGGTGGGAAGTCTGTAAGGGAGCCCAGCACCAACCTTGAGGATGGCCCGTTGTGCTCTTTCCAGCCTGAATAAATAACTGTGCCATGCGGTTTCAACCACATAGACAACGATGAAAAGTTGATCCAGAACCTAAACTAACTGTATTTCAAGTTTCCTTCAAATCGATTCAGCCCTTTCAACTCACACACAAGCTTCTTCACATAAAATTATTTGAAGTGGTGATAGTATTATTATATTTTATGTTCTATTACTGTGATCAAATGAAACCAATATTTATTACTACCTTTCCGGGCGCAGCTCCGCCCGCGCGTATGTCGGTTATCGCGTAAAAACATTAACCTCTTTTTGCTCAGTTGGATAAAAACTATCATATGTTTTTTCCCGGGTCTCAAACTATTTACATACCAAATATCATTCAAATCGGTCCAGTACCTAGTTTTGGCGTGAAAGCGTAACAGACAGACAGACAGACAGAGTTACTTTCGTATTTATAATATTAGTACTGATTTACATATCTTGCCCGGGTTCTGTCTGATGTACAGAGAACGAGGCCCTGCATTTGGCTAGATTTTTTACTGATATAATCTAATCTTTGGCCACGATAGAATATCTAGGGCTCACTATGTAAAATATATATAGATAGAGACAGATAGTCCCAACCTAGCACGAGGCGATTCCTATATTTTCCCAAAAAAACTAAGATTGAATTAGAGGTTCCACATATACGAGGCCAGAAGAAGCCGCTGAAAAGCTTTCAACCAGCACATGAAAACATGCTTTCATACCTAAAGTCCCCATGTTTTAACTTTGAAAATAAAACATATACATACTCGTACCTCTATTACTTTACAACATTTAATGATATTATATCAAGTGCAGACTTCATCAATTATTTTCATATCTCTCCCAATGTTTAATTATAAAGAATGTGCGCATTGCAATTGCAACAACTCTGTGCGAGAAATAAAACATAAGCGTGTTCTATCTAGTCGCAGAGGTTGTAATTACTATACGCACTAACTGTTAATAATCTGTGCTACATAGCTTATTTCTGTACAGCGTCATCTGTTGAACTAGCACAGTATTTAGTATTAACACCAGTCATGGTGGCGGCTTTAGGCTAGCTCGGCGTGGTCGGTGGTTGAACCCACTTAGTATTCTGCTTCCTCAACAGATGGATATGTGTATATGACGATACACGGGAATGCGTAAACGCATTTCCCACACGTACAAATTTTAATAAAAGTAGGTAGTTGGCAATAGGGGAAATTGCCTAACCTACACATATTCAAAACATGTCTAGAGCCATATGTCAAATAATCTTTTTGCATTATGCCTTTTATAGTAGGATAATGTTGTGATTTTCAAAACTAACAGAGCCATTTCACCAAATCACGCTATCGCTTACACAAGCGAAAGAAGTGACGACGGAATAGCGTGACTGTGAGTACCTAACTTATTTTGATATTTGCACTCAGTTGTGATGATAAAAAAATGTGTAATTGGCATGTATAAACAACGATAATTTAGAGTTATGTTAAATATTTTTTCCTGACCAACAAAACAGAGTTAATATCACAGTTAATTGAGATTAGATTAATTGGAGAATGCAATTTCTACTGATATAATATCTGTTTGGAATTACACTTTATTTAAGGCAATAAATCGTGTTAAAATGCTTATATAATTCGTGGAAATTGGCGCAGTCTTTAAATTTTATTCCATAATTATGATAAATTATCGATATTCTAGTACATTATGTGTCAACAAGATTACATGCCTGATGTATAGATTTTTTTAAAAGTTAATTTGATGAATTTTTATACAAGAGATAGAGCTCAGAAGATGGCTCTGTGTACGTTAATTCGTAAAACAAGGTGCGGGAGATTGGTCATTACAAAATACTTGAAGTAATATTTGTAAATGTGGTACATTAACTGAAAAGGCAACAGATTATTCAATTTTTATCAATTATTCAACAATTTGTAGATCTTTCCTATGATAGTAAATTAAGCGCTTAAAATCTTCGATACAGGCATCAAAATGTGAAATGCCTCTTAACAAATAATTGTTACTAAAGAAAGCTTGCTACAATACTAAAGAATTTTATTTGTGATTATTATATAATTACTTGTTCCCCCTTCCCCATGTCTTTCTGAAGGAGTTGTAAGGAATGTAGAAGGCACATGTTCAACGATGGACGTTAGGGCTATATATATATACCTATTGTATATTCTCTAGTGTATATATACACATATACATACAAGGTTATGGTAAAATGCTAACAACCTCTTACGGTATTAAATATTACATGTCACTAATATATTACAAGACTGAATAAATAAATAATAATCAAGAGACTTATGTTACGATACAATATTTTATTATCAATTTAACATGATTAGTGAAAAAATAGATAAAATCTAAAACACATAGGTCTGTGACACTGCTTCTTAAAAACATTTTCGGAACAGATGTTAATAAGTATTACAATTACTTACACCTTAACCTGAATGGAATCGTGGTTATGGTACGAGCTCGTTGTCAACTTAACAGTGAATAAAGAATGAGAGTAATATTTAGTTATTCATGCTGGGAAAGCGCAGGTCAGAATCCTTCAGACTATCTGCGATCCATCGCTCCGCGTCGCGCTGCATCTGTTCATCAAAGTAGTCCTTCCAGCCGCCAGCCTCACCTAACAACAGGAATAGTTAAATGTACACAAACGATGCTGATCATCTTAGTTTCACTTGGTAGGTATGTACCTAAGTCTTTTAATGCACCTAACCAAATTAACCATAAGAAATCTCTAACTTCTTCAATTGCAATAATGAAAGATTCATATAGATGTACACCCATCACTACTAATATTATAAATGCGAAAGTAACTCTGTCTGTCTGTCTGTTACGCTTTCACGCCAAAACTACTGGACCGATTTGAATGAAATTTGGTATGGAAATAGTTTGACCCAGGAAAAAACATAGGATAGTTTTTATCCAACTGCGCAAAAAGAGGTTAATTTTTTTGCGCGATAACCGACATACGCGCGGGCGGAGCCGCGCCCGGAAAGCAGTATCTCTATATACTTAGTTTTTATAAACTAGAGATATGGGTCCATTAAAATTCTGGCCACCAATTATATTGAAGAATATAAATGCGAAAGTAACTCTGTCTGTCTGTCTGTCTGTTACGCGTTCACGCCAAAACTACTGGACCGATTTGAATGAATTTTGGTATGGAAATAGTTTGAGACCCAGGAAAAAACATAGGATAGTTTTTATCCAATTGCGCAAAAAGAGGTTAATGTTTTTCCGCGATAACCGACATACGCGCGGGCGGAGCCGCGCCCGGAAAGCTAGTATCTCTATATACTTAGTTTTTATAAACTAGAGATATGGGTCCATTAAAATTCTGGCCACCAATTATATCGAAGAATTATGATAACAATAGAAATCTCTAACTTCTTCAATTGCAATAATGAAAGATTAATTTACACCCATATCCCTAGTTGATATAAGCTAGATATATCGGTCCATTAAAATTCTGGCCACCAATTATAACGAAGAATTATAATAACAATAATACTTTATCAATCGAAACAAAAGTATCAATATCTTTACACTTGTCGGCGGACTACAATTTGGAAACAAAGTGTGAATTACGTTCGAAAATAGGATTTTTAAACTGTAACTCAAATTTTCTAGGCTGCGTTCGGAAACAAGTGATTTTTCAACAGTGTTAAAGTTCAAAGGAAATCGTTATTTAAACAGTCAAATTAGTCGTTTCTGAACGAAATTCGAAAAACTCAAGAATAACTAGTTGTCATTATTAGTCCCCGACCCTGCATATTATAATTTTCAGTTATGAAAATTAATCCGTAAAACTTAAAAAATATTTTAAGCAAAAGACGTTCAAATTCTTAATTGAAACAAATACCTATATTATGTAAAAAGGTTTTTTACAATTAGGACAAATCCATGTGCATCTTAGATAAACATAATTTAATTTCATTCATAAAAAAAGTAATTACATATCATTCTTTTACAATACTTACATATAACCTATATCGAAAGATATAGACTCCGCGTGATATGTTAGTATTAATGGGCTGTGTTATGTATTAATTTTTACTTTTCTCTATCAGGCGTTATCTAAAGCTTTCGTTTGGATTTGAATGCACGTGAAAAATTATACCTTTTTTTAAATTTACGTATGAAATTATGCATTTCCTTCCACCTCGGGAAGGTGGGCGGGATATGTCGGGCTCGACACCAACTACTCCCGTAGCAGCAAGTGCCCCTACCGACTAAATAACACACAGTGTTCCAACTCTACCGCTTCTTGGCGACCGCAGGGACGCTTTAGCTCTCGACCACGAACCCGGGACCGTTGTCAGTTTCCGGATTGCGGTCACTTTCCATGCATTCTATACATACTTTTTTTCAGTCATTAGTGCTATCTCATCTATTAGTAAGTGCGATGATGTGGGCGATGGTATTAATCAATTTAAAATTAGTAATATGTGTAAATATTAGTACGGAAGTGATATTAATTATTACCTATAAGTGATTTTGAATAACTTTTTTTTAATGCCTGATAGATTAGCCTTTGACCACTATCTCACCTGATGGTGATGATGATGATGTGATCGAAAATGTTGTTCAGGCAAACTTAGAATTACTGGCTCTCAAGGACAGCTGCCGGAACACACCGTTAGGTGCTTGGCGACAGATTTTCAACTTAAGGGTGATTACTTGAACAGAACTTGAGGGTATACTAATGGTCTAAAGCTATGATAGCTCTTCGTACAAAGTAACAGATGCTTTCGTCGAAGTGATAACATCCCTGATTATCTGCAAAATTTTTATCATAGTGGTAAAGCAAACCATACGAAGACGTTAAATACCTATCTTTGTTGAAACCGTAACATACAGGGTAAACTTGATAAAAAATCATTCGTATTCGAATATCAGAAGTTATCATAACCTGACATATATGACCCGAATAAACTTTAAATTATCCTTTAAAACCAAATGTTCTTTTAAACTTGTGCAAACGGCTCATTACAAAACTGAGCACGTTGTTAACGAAGGTGTTGAATGTAACTAGTTATGGATTATTTTGGAGCTTGCTCTACCTTTCCTGATGAAACTCTCGTTGGAGTTGAAGAATCCAAACTCTCTCATTTCTTCTAGATTGACAGACTTGTTGTTCTTGAAATTCTCGATACTGAGATGGTTACAGAGTCGCTCCGTTTGCTCCGGAGTTAAGTCTTTGCCGAGGAAGTTAGCGACTCGGTTGACTGCTGCTGACAGATCCTGAAAATAATTAGGAAGAATACTTATTGTTGGCAATAGGTGGACAATAGGTAAGTAATAGTATATAATAACTACGAGAGTAATAGTCATATGAAGCAATGATTGCCGAGCGATAATAGCTATGGACTGTGTCGCAGGTCCAGGGTTCGATCCCTTTTACCGGCTTGAACTTTTTAGTGGAAGGGCATTTCTCGAATGCTCGCCTAGGCCAGCTACCACCCTCAAATAGAAAATCTGTAGCCAAGCACCCAACAGTGTGTTCCAGGAGCAGCCTTGAGAGCCAGAAAATTACACGCACATAACTGTATGTCTCGGTAGTGTGACGGGCACAGTGCAATTCGTTCGGACGAAATGCATCTGTTATAGGCAGAGGTTAGTCCGCTTAGAGGTTAGTCCGCTTAGAGGTTAGGCCTCGTGCTTTTTCCCTCACCATCACATTAAAAAAATGGGTGCATAACGAATTATAGACTCCTTGAAGTATATTACACGCTTTACCTTCTTTAGACTTTAAAGTCAAAGGTCTAAATCAATTTAAGTATTCTCATAACATTTTTGTTAGCACCAAAGCAATTCAAAATTGTTAGCGACTGCTGTCTGAAAGCGATGCAGTAGATTTACAAGCTAAAAATTTTCCAATCCGCCAAATCATATCTTCAGGCATATCTTTCTTCCAAATTTCATACAAAGATAGTAATTTTAAAACGTATAAATTAAGCGATATCTGGTTTGCAACAAGCCGCTCGCCAAGGCCAATGGGCGGAGCCCGTGGTTTCCAACTGTGTGGCACAGCTACTCGACCGATTTGGATGAAATTTGGTATGGAAATAGTTTGAGACCCAGGGAAGGACATAGGATACTTTCAATCCAACTGCGAAAAAAGAGGTTAATGATTTTGCGCGATAAACGAAAACAGCGCGGGCGGAGCCGCGGTCGGAACCCTACAAAAATAATTAGGTTAACATCAAACTGGCCCTGTGCTCTTACGCCGGTGATGTTGGGATGTTGCCAGAAACCCAACAGTTTCTGAAAAATTGATTCTCTGTGATATTGAAGAATGTGATACTGACCGTCTTGAAGTCTTCGTAAAAGAGAAACAGCATGTTAGGATGCTCCCGTAGTGCCCACGCCTCTTTGACGTGTTCGAAGTAAGGCCCCATTAGTACTGTAAAAAAAACACCGATTATCTCGACTGTAAACTGTCTTAACGATTCTTGGGAAAACGGGTATAGATACATCACACTAATAATATTATTATAAACACGAAAATTTGTGAGTTTGATTGTATGTGAAGAAGTATCTTCATGCTCAAACGGCTGAACCAATTTTGATGAAATTTGATATGGAGGCGCTGGAATAACATATATACTATGGATACTTTTCAACATTATCATCAGCATTCACTGGCGAAACCGCGGAGCGCAAAAATGAATCATTATGTCTTGAAGCTTGAAGACAACTGGATATTATTAGTAAGTAATGATTATGCAATCACATCGTGATTCGTGTTGTTATTTGTTTGATACATAAAATTCGCAATATGTTTAAAATATCGTGGGCAACAAAAGCGAGATGCTTTAATATCTTGCACTCTATCTCACTCTTTATACTTAAAATAAAGGAGCAGAAGTTAAAAAGTCTGTACATCGAAAAATTTAAGCATATAATTCGAATATAGCACTAAAAATATGTCTATCTGTCTGTCTGTAAGTATGCACACGCATCACGTGAAACCTATCGAACCGGTTTTGTTATAGAGTTTGTTATAAACATACAATGTAGTCCGAGGATCACAAAACACTTTTTATTTGGGTTCCGCACCAAAAAACGGAAACCTTTTCATCATATCTGCAAGCAGGTCTACACATCCAACTATAAAAAAATAGTAAATTATGGTACCAGTGTGTAATGTTGGTGATTACCGCTGAGGCGCCTTTGAGACCCGAGCCGTTAGGTGACGGAGAGCATATGACGGTAATTATCAATACACACGTGTATTATATTTTTCAACACACTTGTGAAGAAAATACTACTAAAAAATCATTTAATTTGAACAGTGAAAGGAGTTGTGAAAAATGTTTCGCAATGGCGGGAAAAATTAATCAGTTTTCCTAAGCGCGCGCATGGCGATCGGCCATAGGCAAAATAATGAGGTTTCTTTTTTTTAGCTTTGAACTCTTTTGGTCACAAGTGAAGGGCTATGGTAGGAAATAACAAAAGTTATGAAGTCTAAAAAGTATAAAATTTATGAAGTCTGAACTCTTTTATTACAAGGAGTAGCTAAAGTGGATAGATGGTAATCATGTGATAACCAAGATAGAAACAAAAATGTCAACGATCATGTACAAAATATGTAGCAATTTATTATTGATGTATCTGCAGAAAGTTCATCAGAAGGATGACGGTAATTTTTAAGATTACAAGAATTAATTGTAGTACAATTGTTTAATTTATATGTTCTAGTGCATAATATCTATACTATTACAATATAGTTTTTTATCATAAACGCGATCAGAAAATTTGGAAACGAATATGCAAATAATAAAATAATAACGTTATTTTTTCTATAGTAAATTTTAGAAGTACTATTCAATATGAACGGGCCTTAACAATTTCAAAACAAAAACAAAGGCATTGACCAATGACCTCAATGACCCATCTCACTCTGTCAATATCGGCAATGTGCGAGAGACATACTCAGTACTCGTTTGTTAAAAAAAACACACTATAGCCACGTGCAAAATGGGAAATTTTAAGTTTTCTTTTTTACAGAGAAAATAAAAGTTTTATATGAGTGAACGTTTTAGTGATTAAAAACGAACAAGTTGAAATTATTTATTTAAATAGGTATGAAGTTGTATGAAATGAGCAAAAAATAGTTCATTTATTTGTAAATTGAACAAGATCTTTTTTGTATCGGAACTTTAAAGAACAAAGGAATAAAATGAAAAAAAAACTCTATAATTCACTTGTGAATAATAACAATGAAAAGTCACAGTTTGATTACAGGTGCCACGAAATTAAAGCCACTTTATGAGCAAGTGTGTTGATAAAATATTAATTATAACAATTTATTTCGTTTCAAAGAAAGAGAATTGATCATTTTTCTTTGCAAAATTAAAACAACAACGTTACTTGTTGATCCCCAAAACTAGAAAAATTATCATCAATTATCCAATATTGTGGTACCTACTTTTTTCTACAGTTCGATTTATGTAAATTAATACTTTATTTATTTATACAAAAACAGTCAATGTGGCTTACAGATTAAATCTTAAATACCATCATGTTATTATTAATACAGAGTAGTATATTAAAAAATAGTAGTATAAAGATAAAATACAAGTGCATATATGTTAGAGTAAATTAAATTACATTAAATAACAGAAATATAAAATTAAAATTCAAATAATATATATACAAATGAAATTACATCAAAATATAATAATATAAAGAATTTAAATACCAATATGCATGTCTGATAATATCAATACTGTCAGCAAATATATTTACATTTTGGTTTTATTGAAGTATGTCCCCTAGCACAATACGCGCCCTATTAGTAGGCGCATTTCGGGCGCGGCGGGTAACCTACGAATGAGCGGCCTTGCCTCGGCACTCTGCGCAGCGTGACTTCAGCCCCCCTTATCGGTACCTGCAGTCCTATCTGACCAACTACAGTCTGATTGTTTACTTCATTGTGAACTACCGAAAAATACTACAAGCAGCAGTTTCCGTCTCAGAACAAATGTATATATTTCCTATCGTTTTTTATGTATAACAATAGCCTCAGCGTCGTAACTTTACCTATTACATACACTTACCAAGATCTTTCATAAAAATATTCCATGTGTCTTTGAAGGAACCTATGAAGTGACGCTGCTTCCACAATCTGGCGTAATGGTAGTATGACAATGCCACGTCCCTGGGGTCACGAGCTAGGTACACCACCTGAAACACATTCTGGTTAGAGTTGTTCAGGCTAACCTAGAATAACTGGCTCTCAAGGACAGCTGCTGGAACACACCGTCAGGTGCTTGGCGACTTTTGATGTAGTAGCAGATTTTGACGTTTGATAATATGTTAGTACCCTAGGCCTATCACATTTTAGTGGTTTGCAGCATAAAGTTATCCAAAACAGGCTTACAATTGCTGCGTCTCTCTCTCTCATTAATTGACAGCACCCTGCAGGGTGCTGTCAATTAATTTACGTTTAAGACCTATATACAAGTCCCTATATAGGGACTTTGTATAGTGTTTATAACCACCGACCAAGTAATTGACGACTCACTAATGTACTACCAGATAGGTCCTCCATGCACATGTACTAACTTAATTTTTTTAGACCGGTATATCTAGGGCTGTGCATTACATATATTAGGCTGAGTTTTTCACCCCTATCGTGATATAGCTATTCTATATACTACTTATTATACTATATAGTACTATATACAGTACATACTGCCTGGCCTGATGAATAATTCGGAGCCTGGTCAATAATTCGTGTATATCATCAATGTAGCTACTTCATTTACCCAGGTCGGTATTTTCTATTTTGACGAAGGCGGAGATATTTCTGGCGCTTCGCTGACCACTGCCGCTGTACACTTGCATCTCTCGCTCAGCTCGCACCTTGTTGAACCTAACGCTCCACTTTGCTTTATTCATCTTCGCACCTTACTTGCCCTAGATTAGTTACTATCATTCGTCTCTAAACAGCTCTGTCAGTTGATAGTATGTATAGAATCATTCTTGATTCGCAATATCGTTCATCGTATATTAATAGTTCAAGTATTTTGGTTGCCCTTGTGTTGGTATGATTTTAAACGACCAAGATATTGCCATCTAATAATACCAATCCCGATAACTGTATAGATGATAGAGTACATAGACGTGATACGATTTTGCTTGGCCTAATAATTGTATCAGGTGGGTAATTTTCAGGTCAGCAGTTATCATGGTCTGCTATTATCGTCTCCTTTTGTAAAAACCTTTTGTTAATCTTTGAATTGGTAGGTTATCTATTTATTCGAGTCTATGACGATAGGTACTCTATTAACTATTTATCTTTTTTTCAAATATCTGTTAGTCCTTACGTGGTCCGTACCGACTGATTATTATTAAACCGTCTGAGTCTGACCAGGCTTTTCTTCTTCTTTCACAGTTAAATATATGTCTGTTTGAGAAAAGGTATAGTTAATTTAGTAATTATTATTACTCGTACATTAATTGATTACCTTGGCTATATCTAAGATCGCAGGTGGGAGCAACGACATAGGCAGATGAGTCTTCGCTGATCGTGGAGAGGGCATCGCAGAGAGAATTTTCGTAGGCGGTGTACTGAAAAATTTCCTCATTTGTCCAAAGTTTTCATTGTTTTCGTTGATTGTTAAGCAGTGTTTTATCATATTGTCATCGGATAAGATGGCGATTCTGAAAATGTTAAATTTATTGCATATCAATTTACAAATTTTTCTTATTAGGTACGTTACTTATAATACTTATTGACACAGGGGTATATAACACTAACCGCATTGATTGAATTGATATATTCTAGGCAGGTATATGTTCTAGTGGAGACCACGTCATCGCTTCCCATTGAGACTGCAGTCAAATGGTTCTCTTTCTATAACTAAGCATTGTTTTTGGAGCCCAGGAAATAACCAATTTGATCCTATTTAGCGATAAGTATATAAACTAGAAGGAAACTTTCTTTAAAAAATCAATTTCAATATAGGAATTCAGTGTTATACAGGATTATTGGTCGACTTATTCCTGCTAGGAGGTTGTAGGGGAGGTTATTGCCGAAGAATTAGAACATTATATCCCTTTAGCAAAAGTTGAACATTTATGTAGACAAAAAATATTCAGTAATTTTTCAATTTATTGAGGGTAAAAATTAAAAAAAAAACTGTTGTTATCACACTTTAATTTTTGTTTTATTTAGAAGACATAATAAGCATTCCTTAACAACACTAAAACTAGAAATGTATGTTCACATTAGGAAATACCAGACCGACACATCATAAATTTTAATTAATGAGTTCCAAAAGAGTAATCATTTAAAAAACAATTACATTACATTTGGCGTGCAGATCATAAAAAAAAAACATCTATGTATTTTTAGATTTCTCAAAAGGTAGCATGGTAAATGGAGTGCCGTAGGGCAGCATACTGGGGCCGCTTTTATTTTTAATGTATATTAATAATCTTCCCCACGCTGTCAATAATGCGATGGTCATGTTTACCGATGACAGCACTGCCATATTTACGCATAACAACACTGAAAACTGGGTAGTTTTGCCTTTTTAACAGTCGTAGCGTTCCGAAGGGGAGCCCCTTCTAACTCCTATTTGTACGGAGATACTGTTAGAATCAAAGTTTTTTTACCTAATTGTGCACCATTTAAGACAAGCATATATGACACAAGCAAATTAATAATAGATTTTAATTTTTTTTTATCTACCGTCGGCCTCGTTTAGAAATACGGTCCGGGTCAGAATAGGCCCCCGGCCAATAATATTATATATAAAATGAGGTATCTTTGCGTTATCGTAATCTTTGCCCCCGGCCCATTCCACACCATAAGGGGTGAAGCATTTTACGGATCTGTAGAATTATTCCAGTCTGTCTGTGGTCCAGTCAAAACATTATGGTGTTCAATTAATTGAGCCCCTTTTTTTATTGCTGATAGGTAAGCCTTTGACCACAATCTGATGGTAAGTGATGATGTGGTCGAAGGTGTTAACAGGCTTAACCTAGAATTACAGGCTCTCAAGGACAGCTGCCGGAACACAACGTTAGGTGTGTTACCACCTATTACTTATTAGCCCTTACATACTACTTACAGCTACTTACATATTTACTATTTTGCTAAATAATGGACAACCATGGCCATCAACTGATTGGCTTAATTTCTTTAAGATCACCTGAATTTGGGTGCTTAGGTGATAAGACACACGATGATACGATTGCTATTTTCTAATTGTAAGGTAGTAGACAAATATCTTATTTGGTAAATTCCTAAAGAATCAAACAACTATTTTAAAAGAATAAGTCAGCTTTGTCGTAATCTACACTAATATTATAAAGATGAAAGATTTGTATTTTTGTATGCAACGAATAAACTTAATAACTACTGGCCCGATTTGGATGAAATTTGGCATTGAAATACTTTGAGACCCGGGAAGGACATAGGATAGTTTTTATCCAACTGCGCAAAAATAGGTTAATGGTTTTGCGAGATAATCGAAAATCGCGGGTTTGAGCTCCACCATATGGTGGAAGGGCATTTTGCAAATGCTCCTCCTGGCTAGCGACCACCCTCAAGTAGAAAATCTGTCGTCAAGCACCTAACGGTGTGTTCCGGAAGCTGTTCTTGAGAGTCAGTAAAATTACAGGCACATGAGACTTAACAACTATAGGTATGTCTCAGGGTGACGAACGTAGTGCAGTTAGTCACTTGAAGAGAAATGCATCTGTTATAAGCAGAGGTTACCGCTTAACATCATTCAACGTCATATCCTTGCCACATGTGGCAAGTTACGAAATTTAAGTTACTGTACCACCTCGTAAGCTACTGTATGATGTATTTTTTTTAATATAATTGTGACGGAACTAGCTCAACGACCATCTGATGTTAAGCGGACTAACCTCTGTCTATAATTGATGCATTTCGTCACAAGTAATGAATTGCACTGCGCCCGTCACCTTGAGACATAGTTGTTAAATCTCATGTGGCTGTAATTTCACTGGCTCTAAAGGACTGCTGCCGGAACACACCGTGAGGTGCTTGGCGACAGATTTTCTACTTGAGGATGGTAGTTACCAGAGTCACAAAATGCCCTTCCACCATGCTGTAGAGCTCAAGCCCGGGGCGGGATTCATACCATCGACCTGCCGTGCGGCAGTCTATAGCCATTGCCACTGAGCTTTCACTACTTCAATGTATACTCACCGTGCTCTGACAAATAAATTATTTGAATTTAAATTTGAATTCGAATCTGTATACTTACTCCAAATATGGAGATCTGTGTCTAAGAAGCTCAGCTGCAGCCTTCTCATAGTCTAAATTATTGGCAACCAACCACACCAGCTCCTCGGCCATCGTGGTACCTGAAAGCACATTGATAATTTTTACTTTCACTTTCCAGATTGCAGAATATTTATTCGCCAGTGACATGTAACGGCTCGAGACATGTCGGGTATTTTCATACAAAGTGTGATCCTCTTACTCGGTTTTTTTAGGGTTCCGTATCCAAATGGTAAAAACGGGATCCTATTACTGAGACTTCGCTGTCCATCCGTCCGTCTGTCACCAGGCTGTATCTCACAAATAGTGATAGCTAGACAGTTGAAATTTTCAAAGATGATGTATGTATTTCTGTTGCCGCTATAACGAAAAATACAAAAAGTTGGCCTAGTGCAAGTCGGACTCGCGCACGTTAAAACAAAAAAAAATTAAAATATGAAGTCTAATGTTGTGTAGCTAATGGTACGGAACCCTTCGTGCGCGAGTCCGACTCGCACTTTGCCATTATTTATTTAAATAATATTTTATGTATATAAAAAAATTAAACACTTTCGCTCACTCACTGACTAAACTTTAAATCTCAAGTTACATTAAAATAAAAGCTAAATGAAATTTGCCAGGTTGGTAGTTCAAAGGTATAGGAGAACGCCAGCATGGCACGGATTTAGGCCGCATTATTAGCATATAGAGCCGATTAATGGGTCAAATTGGGGCTCACACTTTTCATAAAAGTCCTACGTTTTATGACTTAAATTGTGTTTTAACCGACTTCAAAAAAGGAGGAGGGTCTTAATTCGTCTGTTTTTTTGTATGTTTGTTACCTCGAAACATTTGACAAGGTGAACCGATTTTGATATTACTTTTTTTATTCGACAGATGATGCTTGTCGTTTGGTCCTATTTAAATTTCATCGAAATCGGTCAAGCCGTTTTTGAGTTACACTCCGAGAACAGAAAAATATTTTCCCATAGTCGTTGACAGTGAATGGCAATCGATCCCGTAAGTAACAAAGGTCACTAAAAAGAGTGAGAAAATATGTTTAACTAAAAAGTGGAACCGACTTCAACACTCAAAAGTGTGAAATAACTTCTCGAAGTCGGTACCATGCGCACAATATTGTGATATTACTTAACTAGGTACTTTTGAACTATCATGGTACCGATATCGATGTTATCAGTAATTTGTTATTAAAATAGAGGAAATAGTGCATTATGTACTGAAACTTCAGTAAAAAATAAAGATAAACGCCATATCAAAAAAAACACAGCCCCTTTTGGTTAGTTTTTAGCACAGAAAAGAGAAATATTATTATATATCTCTATGGTTTTTAGGTTATAAACATAATTAATTATATTATGTTCACTACTATTGGGTGCGAAAAAGTTTAAAAAATAATTAATTGAATGAAACATAATTTAATTGAATTTCTAATCCAATATTTTTTGAGGGCATATGATCGTATATAAAGTTTGCAAAAACAGCAAAGAAAAAAATGTATACGGTCCTCTATTTTAGTGAGCGATCTTCTTTAATCAAATAATAAATTAATCCAATTGTTATTTTAATATATTTAGAACATCGCACATTTTTTTCAAGATGTAGAAATTACGTCTGATTGTTACTTGTTGGTCCTAAAACTAGAGAAATGATCATCATGAATATTGTGACTTTATGGAATAACAAAGATAGGAAGACAAGCACGAAGTAGACGCACATACGCACACTACTGAGACCCAATCAGGAGACGTCGCCTAATATGACACTGCCATGTTCAAGTGCAGGGGTGCGTTCTTATTTGTCGTCCGACGACGTCCGACGACGCCCCGAGCGTTTTTATATTCCCGGAGCGATCGTCCGATGATCTTCCGGAGCGTTCTTATATATCGCTCGACGACGCACCGGTCGCCCCACGAAATCGGTGGATAAATATCGCCCTGACGTTTCATTTGGCAGTTGGGACTTGATTTTTCTTTGTTTTAAGTTACTTTTTGTTTACGTAGACTTCTGTTTACAAAATTTTATTATTATTATTGTTATATTATGTATGTTTGTTTTAGTTGTGTGTCGTGGAAAAGTACATAATTGTAAATACATTTCTTCTGAGTCAGTGAAACATTTTAAGTAGTGTTCTTGATACAGATATGATACAGAGCCGTTCTTAAAAGGCGGATGACGAGCGTCGCTCTGCTTGGAGCGATCATCCGTCGTCGGACGACAAATAAGAACGCACCCCAGGTGACGTTTCTCCATAATTTATAATATAAGTTCAATGGATAAACCATTATCAGTTTTAATTTTGGTTGAGTAGTTTTTACACGTTTTGACAACGTGGTACGCTATCGCAGACAGCTATCAAGTCGGACGACGACGTAATCACAGATGACAGAATACGTAACCAAGACTGACATGTGTTTCACATTCCATTTTGGTTTCATGCCCCTCGACTTCGTACTTTTTCGCGCGATGACACATGCCTATAGCTTAGTAATGTCTTTGGGTATAAAGTTATTTTGTTTATCACCTGATTTTGGATAACCAGTTACAAAAACGTCTCCTTCCTTTAATTCCATATTATAAATATCAGCCGCATGCGTTATGTACCCCTTCGGTGTAAAGTATCCCTTTGGACCCACACGTATACGGTTCGGAACATAACCTAAAACAAAGAAAATTGTTGTAAGTGATAGTTGGTGACGGTGCCATTTATTTCTAGCATGGGTGACGTGGGAAGATCATATTATATTGTTTAAAATACTGGAGAATGACTTATCAAATGCTATAAAGAAGCCGAGGTACATTATACGAATATATGAAGATGATGTAGCGGCCAAAGTCTCAGCAACCAAGATAGGGCAGTTAGAGCGACGTTGTAACGACTGCTGCTCATCTGGCACACTAGCTTAGGTATAAAGGGCTATCTAAAACACACTTTATGCACAACCTATCCGCACTTGTGGTAGTCTGGACTTTCTTGTGGATAACTTTGTGATTCAGCAAGTGGAAATATTATGAAGCGATCGCTGCGTAGCCTGTAGTCGTTCCTAATCGACCTTAATTCCCAAGAACCCAAGAGTATCCATGTAATAACAAAGCGGTATCATCAGCAAAAGCTAGAGTAAATACATTTGGACAAAATCCAAAAGTGTGTGTCAGAAAGTGGCAAAAGTCACAAGCATAATAAATTTTACTTCAACGAGATCACTTTCATAACTACCCACAAGTGTTTGTAAAATAATAATAATATTTATTTCTTCAATTTAAGGTACTTAAACATAAAATATTGTGTTGGTGTCCGGACAAGTTATTCTGTTTCCCGGATACTGACGTCTTCCCGCGGTGTTAACATAAATATTACTAATAATACTAGGCACTAGATAACATAATATTTACAGTAAAAGATCTACAATAAAATACAAAAGAACATTCGCATTTACTAACAATTTTACACAAAATAGCCTGCAATTATTATATGTTTTACGCACTACTAGGTACCTACTTATAAAATACTTACAGATAGGCAAGAACAATGATATTAATACAATGTAAGTAGTGGGTAGGATTGAGCGGTGCGTGTGCCTAGTCCAAGTGCATACTAGTAACTCTAAAAACTGGTCAGGTTAGTTTATGTTATAAGTCGACTCCTTCACATTCAGTTTGATCGTTTCTAGAAAAATTACTCGTTTTATGATTAGTTATGCTAAAATTGCTTAATTTACTTGAGTTCTGTCAGGAAAAAACAAATGAATAATCAGTAGCAAGGTAGGAAGTTTTTTTTTTATCTAATAAATATGCAATAAATGATTAGTTAACAGTATAAGAGTAATAACTGGAACAAATAGGTGGGCAGGACGTTAGTGGAGTACAGCTGTTGTGCATGGCAAGATCAAGTTAAACTCGCTGCTTGTTGTTTACACTGCTACATTACGAGTAGCATAGATAATGAAGTTCTTTGTACAACATAAAAGTACATAGTACATTACATATATGAGTAGGTATGTATAGATACAAAATATATAGACCACAAGCATGATACCAATTATACATGATTTTAAATACGTATACACGTATGCAACCAAGTACGTGGGTAAGACCGTGTGTATCTAATTGCAATAAAAGTGTATACACACATACAGACACACACACTCCAAAAACAATACACAGATATTATAGCATTCTAAGATTTAGTTCGTTGTAAAATAAATTCCAATAGTAGTAGTCAGTAGACTAAATATTCATTTTAAGTAACTTTTCCGTATCCTCATAATTCAGATAAGTAACCACGATTTAAGTTTTGCTTTGCAATTGTATTTACTGAGTGAGGATAAAATCAATACTTTATTAAGTTGGTTATATAGGTAAGGAGATAAATAACAATGTTGAGTTTCTGTAATTTTGGTTCTGTATCTGTTGGAATTAATACGCTATATGCGTCGCTTTATGTTTTCTGTGTGCACACGTTATGTCAAAGGGTATTTTCGTATGTTTATATAGTATTATGTTTAGGATGAATAGCTGCCTAACCGTTAAAACTTTGCAAAGCTTATATAATTCGATAGTTGGGAAACGATATCTCTTAAACATGATTACCTTTAGAACCGAGCGCTGAGCCCGTTCGAGTGGTAAAACGTGTGATTTGAATGCACCACCCCATGCGGTTATGCAATAAGATACTATTGTTTGACAGAGGGATATGTAGATTGATTTAATGAGAGTTTGACTCGCCACGTACCTCAATTTCTTGAAAATCCATATGAGCTTCCTAGCACGTGATGCTATCATATTTATATGGGGTGACCAAGATAAGCGTTGATCCATCACAACTCCTAGATATTTCATTTCAGAGACTTTCTCTATCGTAGGACAAGTACAAGACTGTGATTCCGAGCAATTATGAACCTTTATGCTAAAATAACATGGTGGATCGCTGTTAACACGTAGAGCAAACTCTATATATTTGGTTTCGGCAACATTCTATGTTAGGAGATTATCCTTCAACCATTGGGACACAATGCTCATGCCGTTTTCAGCAGCAGCGTAAGCAGCTGACCAAGTCTCTCCCTGAAATACCAATGCTGTGTCATCCGCATACGTAAAAAAAATTGTGTTGTTGATTCGCATATTACACAGGTCATTTATATAAATTAAGAAGAGGCTTGGTCCTAAAATTGATCTCTGTGGGACTCCGTAGGTGATTTTGTCTTCTTCGCTAGTGTAGTTACCTATCTTTACTATCTGATGTCTATTTGTTAATCTTTGTAAATTTTCAGGCAATTTCCACGTATACCTATTCTCTCCAGCTTGTTGACAAGGAGAGGGATTGACACGGAATCGAAGGCTTTTGCCAAGTCGAGAAAAACTACCAGGCACTTGTTTTTACAATCTAGCGATTCTGATATTACGTAAATATGAAAAAATCCAATTAAGAGCCAAACCTCGAATACCCAGCGATTGCTTTTTGTTTAATAAGATTGGCCGAGAAACTGTACCTATCGTACGCGTATGCGAAATCTAGAAAGACGCTAATACATTTTTGACCTGAGTGCAGTGTGGATGTGAAATGTTCAACCATTGTTACTACGACGTCCTCTGTAGATCTACCTGAGCAATATCCGAATTGGTTATTGGCCAGAAGCTGGTTCGACACAAAAAAGAAAATAAGTCTTTTGTTATCACTTTTCTCTAAAATTTGTGAAACAGTAACTTTAGTTAGTACCATGTATAACGTCCACTAAATGCATGTCCCATTAGAGAGAGTTTGTCGTAATCCCAGCACTCGGCAGGCGTCTTGGGGTTCGCAGTCAGAAGGCGCTGCTTCCCACATTCTCATACTTTTAATTTTGTCGCCTCTTACGACTCCCAATCTCTACAGGTGCAATACTAGCCCAGCGCCACAATAAAATCGAAATAAATACTTGTTTTTAGTATAAACGTCATAAATTCTACCTTTATCCTAAATAGGTTTACTACCTTCAACCACATCATGACTTACTATAAGGGCTGCTATTTAAGTATTCGGAAGTTCATCAAGAGCCATCATTTTAACCACGCGTCGCATCGACGAAGCGGTCTGCTAAGTGTTGGATAGTAAAATAAGCTCCCGATTTATTACTATTAAGTATTTGATTTGTTAGATAGGTTTATCGAATATAACAGGTAAATAATTTAAAAAGTTTTGTTTCAATTTCCATGTTTTGTAAAAAAAAATCAGCACACATGCTCATAAAGTGGCTCTAATTTCACCGCAATTAGGTACATAATGACACCTGTTATCAAACTGTGACTTTTTCATTGCTATTAATCACAAGTAAGTTATAGAGTATTTTTTATTTTGTGTTGAGTTTCTTTGTTCTTAAAAAAGTTTCGATACAAAAAAGATCGTGTTCAATAGTACAAATAAATTAATGTACCGATTGTTTGCTCATTTCATATAACTTCATATTTAAATAGATAATTTCAACTTGTACGTGTTCAATAAATAAAACTTTTACTCAAGTATAACTTTTATTTTCTTTGCAGTAAAGAAAACTTTAAATTACCCATTTTGTACATGGTTAAACGAATTCCACGAAAAGCCAAAAAAAGAAACTTTGGTAGTATAAAGCCAATCGCCATGCGCGCACGAGTTTTTCACACTTCGTTTTCACTGTTGAAATTGATCTTTTAGTATTATTTTCTTCACAAGTGTGTTGAAAAACGTCGTATGATACACGTGTGTATTGATAATTACCGTCCACGGCTCTCTTAAGATCCTCACCTAACGGCTCGGGTCTCAATGGCACCTCAGTGGTAATCACAATAAACACTTGAACCATAATGTACTAATAACGAAAATGAAAAAAAAAATGATACTTTCTGACCACGAAATAGGTATATGCAGAGAGGTGAAATACTTAGAGTTGTTATATCCGAACACCACTGCTCTAAAAGCTTACTAGAATTTACCTATGTACATACCTACGCACAACTATAAGCAGTTTGTAATGACAAGGAAAGAACGTTCAAATATTATGCGTTATATCTGTTGTTAGAAAGAGATAAATTCGTGATTAACAATTCGTGTTACCACCGAACCGCCACGAGACGTTCCGATCACCATTATGCTGCATCTCTTTCACTCTCTCACACCAAACGATACACATATCTCACTCATCCATTTCATTGAGATTCGTTCCAAAGATAAAACAAAATAACGATATTTTCTATCTCAACAATAAAAGCAATAATTACGCGTGAAATGAAACAGTTTTCTTATCTCTCATAGTGCCTGTATAATTGGTGCAGAGTCTAAAGTCACAAGGAAGGTGTATTGTCCACAGATTATTCCGAAAAAACACGATTAGCGGCGATGTATTCACCGGACGCTCGGAAGTGCTAGACTGGTTGTGACTCAGGCGATTACCCTGAATTCGTCTAGTAAATATGGAGGGCAAACAACTGATCTACAGGTAAAAAAATCATAGGGTATATGTATGTAATTTTATACCACACCCACTCAGAAAGAGTCTCATTGCTCGTTTAAAAACGTGTTATAAAGGTTGTCATTTCTCCCTTATACATGTGCGGCGGGATAAGTTATGGATTTACATTCCTTCCCTCCGTAGCAGTGAAGGAATGTTGTATAAAAATCAATAACTACCCTGCTAGCGCTCTTTTGATTTTTAGCTGCTAACAAAAAAAAAACATGTGTCAAATTTCAAAAAGGTTTTATATCAAATAATTAGAAAAAAGAGGTGGGATTTTTTCGTAATCGATATTCAATGAAAGAAGTTTGGCAACCTTTCTCTGCACTACGAAAAAAAGCGCGGCAAGTTTTTATGTTTTGTTAAATTTAGTTTTATATTAAATTGATTTTTTAATAGTACGCTTCTAAATATGTTTCTGAAATGTGATCGGATATTGAAAATGACGATTTTATAATGATGCCACCAGACATAAAAAATACAGCTCAAGAAGTATAAAGAACAAGAAAACTTATAGAGTTATTTTCTCGATGGTAACTACCTAATGATTTTACTTTCCTCGTAGGTGTAATATAAAGCACGTACTATGTATATCACTCGGGAAAAAGTTCTATTTCTGTTCTCGAGTTTCCTTTAAGCTCTGCTGCGCGTCGAGCTGTCGAATCTGTTGACTTTAATAAGGACTCTTTCAGTGGAAGTTAGGTGAAGTTTCGATTAGAGCTGTGTTGGAAGCATTACTTTTTCTTATATTGCATATGTCTTTCACTATGAAAGGTATACCTATGCAATATATAAGAAAATATTTCCACAACATTTTGGTGTCACCTTTGCTATTAAAAAGTAAGTTCCTATTATGGGTATTTTTGAGATTCTGCCATATATATAACCTGTAACACTATATCTGTCCGAAACACCTACAAGTGTGTCGAATTGAAGACGACATTGTCAATATTGTCATATAGTTATTCACGCTCGATTTTCGTTCAATTCATTGTGCATCTCAACTCAAACCCACACGGCCTCGACGAGTGGAGCGGGCGGGGTGGTCTCATGCACAGCACACAAATATAAACTGAACAAAACGCAAACTCCCTTGCGTCACGTGTGTAAGTTGGCAGTTCTTTAGAAGGCGCTGCTGCCCACCTTCCAGTAGTTTTCCCTTAGTCGCCTCTTACGACACCCACGGGATTATATGGGGAGGTGCAATTCTAACACCTAATACATTTATCAAAAAAAGCTTAGAACTCCAAAAGATGTATGAAGACCCATACACACTCTTAATGTAGTATAAACCATTTTGTACCCTACAAAGTACTAAAGCCGGAAACTATTTGCCATAATATAAAAAAATATATTATCTTTAGTTTACCAGTTATGTCATGAGAGCGTTATAGACATTACTTATTAATTTTGTACATGTAATATGCACCTAATTAAAAAAACTTTCATTGATCTTATTGATAAGGCCGCCCATTGTAAAGTATCTTAGTACAGTCTGTTAGCCGCATAAAATGCCTCAACCTTACAATTTTTGACACAAGTATGAAACTTGGCACATTCGAGCCTTGACTCAAAATAAGCCAATTAAGATCGGTAGCCCTCTGGTACCACCGCCAGAGGGGGGGATGTAAAGCGCCGCTACGCCCGGCATCATTCTAAAAATTATAACTGCCCAGTCTGGCTAGCATGCGCAAATAAGACATAAATGTCACGCATGACACGAGAAGAGTATTTTTCTCGCGCGTAGAGAGAGTGGTGGACGATAGCAGCGGCCGCACCACGCTAAGATCCATTAATTGAGATTATCTATGGCGATCCTCCATTGCGCTATTTGTTGGTTGAATTGCGAACAGTTTTAGGAAATAAGCAGCGATGGACTTTGTACTAATAAAATACCATGCTATTATAAACGATTAAACATTTTTACCGTTCTTGACACTTCATTAGGAATTATGATGGTTTGATGATTAAAATTGTTCCCGTTGATGTAATTTTCAAACGAATGATGAAAATGTAATAATTGGCGATTTTTCTGCATAATGTAGGTAGGTATTTCATTTTTATCTCTGTTGACGATGGCTGCTTATCTGTTTTTCTTGTTGATGAATGCTAAGTAGCGAAACAAAGTTTTTAATTTTTATCATAGCTACTTAATAATACTTACTCATTTATTTACATATTACAGTTATTTTGAGTATTCAGCGAAGTACCTATAATCCCATTACTTTAAAAATTCTGTACTTTAAAAGGTCTGCTAATACTGGATGGAAAGTAAATTTGTACTAACTCGTCGATCGCCCCTATTATACTTAGACGCGCGAGAAACACTCGATTTATCTCGTCCTCAAAACTGAGGTAGAGAAAATACACGCAAATACTCGCAGATAAGTGTCAAAAATCGATTAAACCGAGGGCGCAAATGTTAGTATTGGTCGACAAGTTGCCACAGGTTGCACAAAATGCACGTAAGCACGGACGAGTTCTTTCTTTGCTCTGCCATGTTAGCATTCGTAGACATAACATATATATACATATATATATATAGTAATGTATGTTTTGTGATTGGTTACTTTGTTATTATATATTTTATGATAAATACGATACAAAAATATATTTTATATATTTATTAGATGTATAGATAGATATCCTTTGTTGCAAACAAAACAAATATTTACAACAACTTATAGAACATGAGATTTACAATATTGGCGGTCTTATGACTATAAGCGGTCTTTTCTAGACAACCAGTTGGGCGACAGATTTAAAAAAGGGCTACCCCTTTTTTTAACAATCCCTCGCCTGTGGTACATATACTGATTATACGAAATAGTTAAATATATAGTAAAAAACTAGCCTATTTGGGATGTTGCCGCTAAAAATAAAATGTCAGCGGGCGTTGGCACAAAAAGCAAATATATATATATATATATATATATATACACAAAATAAGTAACATAAATATTAGTAAGTATAATATAAAGGTGAGCAAGTGATAATTTAGGTTTAATATTATTTGAATAGGGATAGTATTATTATACGAGTATGTTCTATGCTAGGGATACAGAATGCAAAACAAAAATATTCCTTACAAATCTTAGAATCAATCAGAAAGAGAAAGATTATTATTATTATTTTTATTCCTTATAGGTTAGCCTTTGACCACTATCTCACCTGATGGTAAGTGATGATGTGGTCGAAGGTGTTAACAGGCTTAACCTATAATTACTGGCGAAGTGCTTGGCGACAGATTTTCTAGTTGAGGGTGGTTGCTAGCCAGGCGGCCATTCGCAAAAATGCCCTTCCACCATGTGGTGAAGCTCAAGCCCGCGGCGGGATTCGAACCATGGACCTGCTGCGCGGCAGTCCATAGCCAAAGCCACTGAGCTATCACTGCTTCAAAATCAGATCTGCTTCTAATCAGATTAATCTTAATCTCATCCGTTGATAATGTTTTATAATGGTTTTATCAGAGTTTAGTTTTTTTTTTGCATCAAACCATTCATTTAATAATGTCGTAACGTTAATTATTTTGTCCTCTAATTTTAATTAACTTTTGTCTCTCAGACTAATATGTGAATTGTCAGCAAATAAACATAAATCCACCTCCGTTGGCAGCACTTTACATTGATCGTTAATATTATTAAAAACAATACAGGACACAGGATAGATCCTTGCGGAACCCCTGTCGACACATTTCCCAACTCAGAAGTTTGATCATTTATGTACACAATTTGAGTACGGTTATTTAAATAGTTATTTAAATAACCGTTCTTTTTATTTTCATCATACTAAGTTCAACCCCATGAAAGCTATAAAACTGTAATTTTAATATTAATATGTCATGGTGCAAACAATCAAAAGCCTTTGAAAATTCACAAAATACGCTAGCACATTTATTTGAAATATCTAGGGAATCAAGAATGTAGTAGACTACCTTTTCTTATTGTCATTTCGGTCGATCGACCACTTCTGAATCCGTACTATGCTATTGTAAATAAATTATTGTTTTCGAAGTATTTAACAATTCTGGCTGGGGAGATTTTCTCCGGAATCCCCGTAGCCCCATACTTTACCACGTACGTCGAGGTGTATTCGACTAGGTTCCTGGTAGTCACAGGAAGACACCAGCCGATCTATGTGCCAGTATATGAATGCGGGGAAACGAATTGGCGGGAATCCACTCACCAACTAACGGCTCACTGAGCGTTCCGCCGAAGGGATTATTATGCCAAAACACCCAACTTATTCTAACTGCAGTTAAATAAATGTAGGGATTCTATTTGCATAAACTTCCCTCGGTCCAGATGTTGACGTCGCTGGTAGCCCGCAGATAGGTAGGGGTCCGCCTTTGTCATCCAGGAGTTCACCACGGTACTGATAGTTCTAATCTATATAAAATGTTCAATCCTGGACGCCCGGCGTCTGAATTAATGTTAAATAATCCGTAGGAGCTATCGAACCAAAGTGGGAAAAATAATAATTTATCTAGTCTACCTGTAGTGGATGACAGCGCAGCCTCAGAAGTGCATGAACAACAGTACTCGCGTCCACGCGAACATGAACCCTATATGCCTAGAGATAGGGTTCAATCGGAATGCATAGTTTACCAAACAAACAGCTTCTAATATTTTTGATAGAATTGGCAACATGCAGTTGGCCTGTGATTGCTAAGCTGTGACATCCCCTTTTAAAGAGCGGTATTATCCTACCCAGCTTTGGTATATCTGGGAATATACCTTCGGTTGCGCATGAGTTTATAACGATAAATACTGGTTCAAATAAATTTTCGTTATTTGTACAATATTTCTTAACGTCCATGTACTCATAACGTAAATATCTAACGTTGGTTTTTGTTATATTTTATATTGTTTTATTTGTATATTTTTAAAACTATCTTTTTGAACTCTTCGAGCACGAAAGTTGTGGTGGGCTTACCTAAGGTATCTAAGTATTATAAGCAATTTTTTTGCGTTATACATATTTTTCAGAATATACAGCAATATTCTGAAAAATATCATTAAATACTTGCATTTTTTTTCAGATTGTGTAACATGTTTCCCGTTTCATCTTTTAAGGATTCGATATAAGATTTAGACTTTGGTCGCTTATTTTGACCTACCTGCTTATTAAAAATTTTCCAAGATTCTTAATGAATTTTAACCCTTAATTTAATTTTTAGCGAACACCATAGTTTTCTACATTTTTTTATTTTTAATCTTGTTTGCCTACTGGGATGATGCATTTATAGTAATTCCAATTTACATATATTGTTTTTACTTGTTTGAATACCTGAAGTAATCCAGTTTTTCTGATTTTTTTTCACTTGTTTCTTTAGTTTTTGAAAAGCAATGTTATAAAAATGAGTCAATGCCTCCTGTAAAATCATAATTCTTTCATTTGCGTCGTTTGCAATTAAAATTCTTCTTCAATTAATAAAAATGTGCGTGAGTTTTAATAATATTATAATTAAAATTCTGATATAATTTTGATATAATTATTATTGAACATAAAATTAAAGTAGTTTAGATTACTAATAGAAAAGTTTCTCGCTTTATAAACTGTATTTTTAAGTAAGTTAATATGGCTTAGTAGTTCCAGTTTAATTAAGTTATGATCTGAAAGTTTGTTTCCGAGTACAGATCCTTTACAATCCTTAAAATTTACAATAAAATTATCTATGCAAGTTGAACAAGTTGGGCTGTTTTTATTTGTTTCGGTTCTAGTGAGTTCATTTAATACCCATTCACAATAGAAATTTTTAATAATTCTAATTTAAAATATTTATTTTTGTCTACTTTTAGAACGTTTAAATTTATGTCTCCTGCTATAACAATTTGTTTATTCTCTCGACAAATTTTATTGAAAAGCTTATATAATATAATAATGTAAACAGGTCGATACAGTGCAACGATAACTGTTTTAGATGGTTTTACTTCTATTACTGCTAATTCACAATTATTTTTTCCACCGCCATGTCGGCTTAAACTTCACTTTTGCACGATGGCAGTGCATTTTGCGAATGTTTGCCTAGCTGACTATCACCCTCAAGTAGATCTGTCACCAAGCACCTAACAGTGTGTTCCAGCAGCAGTCCTTGAGAGCCAATGAGAAATTACAGACACATGAGGACACAGACCAACTGTGTGTCTTATGGTGGATCTGTTCGTCACATGTGACGAAATGCATCTGTTATAAAAAAAGTTACCGCATCTGTGCGCATAGTGCGCGTAGCATCACAATCTCATAAAAATACCTTATTTTCTATTTGAATCACCTGCATTGTATAATCTAGTAATCTGAACATTCCAATAATCTAACCCCTCCTTTGAATCAGAATCAGAAATATTTGTTGTGAACTGATAAAAATATATAAGTTACTGCTAATATTAATAGTGGATTATTGATAGTAAAGCTTTAGTGTCGAAAGTAAACCGCTTATCTGTGGTTGTGTAACCTTTGATAAGAGTGAAACTCTAAGAAGACAAGCTAAGACATAAATTGAGATAAAGTTTAAGTATCTATGTTAGAAGCTAGATAGATGTTCAAACGAAATATATTTAACAAATAATATTTTTCAACATACCTGCGTATAATGATGATAATTGTTCTAATTCTTCATTGGTGAGATCCTTAAATTCAAAAATACCATTCTTATTTGACATGTTGAAGTAGGTATTCTGTTCTACTAATCGAAATAAGTAAGTAGTGCTGTTGTAAAAATAGATATGATGTACTTCTTGAAGCAGTATACCTAGTAAAATATGTCTAAAAAATATGCACTTAACCAGTACCAAAAAGCGGCAGCGTGTAGATCTTAATTTATGCTAAGGTATTGTGTTTGCTATTTCAGCTGAGGCGAACCGTACCTATTCAAAATTTAAACAATTGAAAAGCATACGTGACTTCTCAGGATGTTTAAAAAATATTTGTAAATGATGTGCAATGTGCAAAAGATGTGCAATGCATTTAATAATATTTGTATTGTATCAAAAATTTTAATTGCTAATATAAGTAAAAGAATTAGTTAAACTGGGATAGACAGGAGTTTACTTTCTGTAATAAAAAAAAGTTGACTAATTTAGAAGCTGGAAAGCACAGCCAAATAATATGAATTTACGACTTGAAATACACAAAAGCTAGAAATAAAGCTACAAAAAAATGCAAGAAATAAATATGAACGAGAATAAATAAATGATTGTAACGTTGATATAAGACAAATTTGAGAATCTATTAAAAGTTGGTTAGGCAGGAAAAACAAGCATAAAACTATTATTAAATAACATAGACATTGGCGTGTGACAAGTGTAAAGATATAATACAGATAAGGTTTGTGATCAATTTTGAAGAACTTTTACGAATGAAATAGTCAACATTAAGCATCAATTTCTTAGATAGGTCAAACTATGTGACAGACAGCAATGTAACGTTTTTGTATTAGAAAGTGAACTCAAATGACATTGTTAAAATCATAGATAGACTGCATGCCGATAAGTCGCCGGGATCGGATGGTATCAGAGTAAAATACATTAAATATATTAAAGATTAATATAAGTCACATTTTAGCAAAATTTATAATTTTAAGTATTGTAAATGAAAAAAACCCACATGAGCTAAAAAAAAACAATTTTAAGGCCAACATTGAAACATGGAGATCATAAAGAGTATATATACAAACTGTAGACCGATTGCAATATTGAACACTATAAATAAGATAGCAGAAAAAGTTATTGGGCAAATATCTAACTTCTTAGACGTAATATATTGTCACAGACAACCAACATGTGTTTAGCCGAAATAGAAGTACAACAACTGCTCTCGAAAGGTTTACTGATCATGTCAACAATTATTAAAACCATAGAAAACAGGTGGTCGCAGTATTTATAGATTTTAAAAAGGCTTTCGATACTCTTGGTCACGGTGGTTTATTGAGAGCTATGCAAGAGTGTGGAATTAGAGGATATATTAATGACTGTAACTGTAACGGCCAGATCGCCCACTGCTGAACACAGGCTCCCCTATTAAGGGGGTATTAGCCATAATGCCCACGCTTGGCAGGCGTCTTGGGGATCGCAGTGTAAGTTGGCAGTTCTTTAGAAGGCGCTGCTGCCCACCTTCCAGTATTTTTCCCTTAGTCGCTTCTTACGACACCCACGGGATGAGATGGGGAGGTGCAATTCTAACCCGGCACCCCACGAGGCATTAATTTTTTAATTATTGGTTTCGGGAATATCTAAATGAGAAACACATGAAGGTAGTGATCGATATGCATAGCATAGCAGTGAAGCAGGCAACATTAAATACGGAGTACCGACTGGTTCGGTCCCACAGGCTACATTATGCATGTCAATAGTATATAACAGTCCTTTATAATATACATATAACTGTTACAGTGCTTTATAATGTATATTATGTACGCAGATGATATGCGTTTATTGTATGGAGTTTAAGATAACAATACAATAGAAAGCAAATTTCAAGAGGATATTGATAGTAAAAATGGTCACATGGCAACGGAATTATAATTAATACAGATAAAAATAAATATTAGACTATACTCACCATACAATAAGGACATACAAGAAAATACATTAAAAATAATTGGTCATTCCTACAAATGCCTACATGCGGTCAATATAAATGAATAACTGTGATTTTGAAAGTTTAGAAGAAGTTATGCAGATCTTTAGATACTAATTTTTCAAAGAAAACACAGACAGAAACAGACTTAGTCAATCTAGAACAATATCAGGAAAATTTTACCAATTATACAACGTAATTAGCCGAAGCATCATGTATAGCATTTATTATTCTGTTCTACTAATCGAAATAAGTAAGTAGTGCTGTTGTAAAAATAGATATGATGTACTTCTTGAAGCAGTATACCTAGTAAAATATGTCTAAAAAATATGCACTTAACCAGTACCAAAAAGCGGCAGCGTGTAGATCTTAATTTATGCTAAGGTATTGTGTTTGCTATTTCAGCTGAGGCGAACCGTACCTATTCAAAATTTAAACAATTGAAAAGCATACGTGACTTCTCAGGATGTTTAAAAAATATTTGTAAATGATGTGCAATGTGCAAAAGATGTGCAATGCATTTAATAATATTTGTATTGTATCAAAAATTTTAATTGCTAATATAAGTAAAAGAATTAGTTAAACTGGGATAGACAGGAGTTTACTTTCTGTAATAAAAAAAAGTTGACTAATTTAGAAGCTGGAAAGCACAGCCAAATAATATGAATTTACGACTTGAAATACACAAAAGCTAGAAATAAAGCTACAAAAAAATGCAAGAAATAAATATGAACGAGAATAAATAAATGATTGTAACGTTGATATAAAACAAATTTGAGAATCTATTAAAAGTTGGTTAGGCAGGAAAAACAAGCATAAAACTATTATTAAATAACATAGACATTGGCGTGTGACAAGTGTAAAGATATAATACAGATAAGGTTTGTGATCAATTTTGAAGAACTTTTACGAATGAAATAGTCAACATTAAGCATCAATTTCTTAGATAGGTCAAACTATGTGACAGACAGCAATGTAACGTTTTTGTATTAGAAAGTGAACTCAAATGACATTGTTAAAATCATAGATAGACTGCATGCCGATAAGTCGCCGGGATCGGATGGTATCAGAGTAAAATACATTAAATATATTAAAGGTTAATATAAGTCACATTTTAGCAAAATTTATAATTTTAAGTATTGTAAATGAAAAAAACCCACATGAGCTAAAAAAAAACAATTTTAAGGCCAACATTGAAACATGGAGATCATAAAGAGTATATATACAAACTGTAGACCGATTGCAATATTGAACACTATAAATAAGATAGCAGAAAAAGTTATTGGGCAAATATCTAACTTCTTAGACGTAATATATTGTCACAGACAACCAACATGTGTTTAGCCGAAATAGAAGTACAACAACTGCTCTCGAAAGGTTTACTGATCATGTCAACAATTATTAAAACAATAGAAAACAGGTGGTCGCAGTATTTATAGATTTTAAAAAGGCTTTCGATACTCTTGGTCACGGTGGTTTATTGAGAGCTATGCAAGAGTGTGGAATTAGAGGATATATTAATGACTGTAACTGTAACGGCCAGATCGCCCACTGCTGAACACAGGCTCCCCTATTAAGGGGGTATTAGCCATAATGCCCACGCTTGGCAGGCGTCTTGGGGATCGCAGTGTAAGTTGGCAGTTCTTTAGAAGGCGCTGCTGCCCACCTTCCAGTATTTTTCCCTTAGTCGCTTCTTACGACACCCACGGGATGAGATGGGGAGGTGCAATTCTAACCCGGCACCCCACGAGGCATTAATTTTTTAATTATTGGTTTCGGGAATATCTAAATGAGAAACATATGAAGGTAGTGATCGATATGCATAGCATAGCAGTGAAGCAGGCAACATTAAATACGGAGTACCGACTGGTTCGGTTCCACAGGCTACATTATGCATGTCAATAGTATATAACAGTCCTTTATAATATACATATAACTGTTACAGTGCTTTATAATGTATATTATGTACGCAGATGATATGCGTTTATTGTATGGAGTTTAAGATATCAATACAATAGAAAGCAAATTTCAAGAGGATATTGATAGTAAAAATGGTCAAATGGCAACGGAATTATAATTAATACAGATAAAAATAAATATTAGACTATACTCACCATACAATAAGGACATACAAGAAAATACATTAAAAATAATTGGTCATTCCTACAAATGCCTACATGCGGTCAATATAAATGAATAACTGTGATTTTGAAAGTTTAGAAGAAGTTATGCAGATCTTTAGATACTAATTTTTCAAAGAAAACACAGACAGAAACAGACTTAGTCAATCTAGAACAATATCAGGAAAATTTTACCAATTATACAACGTAATTAGCCGAAGCACCATGTATAGCATTTATTATTCATTAGCAGACTCTGTTATTAGCTATGGCCTAAGTTGTTATGGACTCACGTTTCCAATATATTTGAATTCTAAAGAAATAAGTGAATAATCAAACAAAAAATGAACCAAACAAAGAGTATGATAAACTTTTCAATGTAAGTATCTAAACTCTTGCCAGTTGACTGACTGACTGACTGATTTCTTCTTCGACCCTCCCTTTCTGGGGAGTCGGATGGGGTTCGGGCTCTTGCCCATTTTCCCTGCTTCATCTCTTGAGGCAACGGCCTCAAGGTATCTTCCTTTGCGCAGGCTACTCAGTTGTGCCGCTCTGCGCAAAGTCTGTAGTGCACTCTTGGCGTGCTTTAGATAGTGAGTTAATGTATTGATGATGAATATAGTTATTCTTCATCTGTTGCCAGGTTCGCTATCAGCTCCCGAGGGAGCGGACGCCATTTTGGCTTGGCGTCTGGTGGCCTGGCATGGAGGGGCGCTATGCCCCTCAGGTGTTCATGTGGTCCGTTGTCCGCCGCGTCATACATTTTCTTGGCTAGGCGGACAACGAACTGTTCGACTGTTTCTGCTGCTGTATCTTTAGCAATTGTAGTGTTGCGCACGTATCTTCCGGCACCTGTGGCTATGCGGAGTGCTATATTTTGTTGGGCCTGAATTCTTTTTTTGTTGGATTTGGAGCACAGAATGTACCAAGCTGGGGATGCGTACGTCAGTCTAGACCTTATGTACGTTTTGTAGATCCCCAGCTTGGTTTTCAGAGGCAGCTTCGAATTCAGGACCGGTCTTAATTGGGCTCTTGCTGTCCTCGCGCTGTTTATCACGTGATTAACCTGGGCTGCCATCGTCAACTTCCTATCAATTTTGACTCCCAGGTACTTATTGTGGGTTTGCCACTCGATTGATTTGCCGTACATGGATAATGTATCTCGTGGGATGTTTTTGCGGCTGACAAGTATGGCGGCGGTCTTGCCCACATTAACTGCCATTCTCCACGTGTCAAGCCACTCCGGCATGAGGTTCAATTGCTTCTGCATGACCTTAATTGCGAACGACGGATTGTTGGATGCAGTTAGAAAGACACTGTCGTCTGCGAATAAGGCCAGTGTGACTCTCGGTTCGTGGTCCCAGGGCCTCTTCTCCAAGGTTGATATATCGTCTGTGTAACTGGTATACAGGAGTGGAGAGAGGCAGCTGCCCTGGGGAACACCCGCTTGAACGCTTTTCAGATCTGATTGCTCCTGGTCGACAGTGACATAGAAACTTCTGTTTTTCAAGAAGTTGTCGATTATTGCCAGGTATTGTTTTGGTATGTCTAGTTTTGCCAGCTTGTAGAGAAGGCCCTCGTGCCACACTCTATCGAAGGCCTTCTCTACATCCAAGAAGACGGCCACGGTATGCTTATTATTATTGAGGTTGACTGACATCTGGTGGATAACTCTTGTCAGCTGTAGCGTCGTTGAATGCTGCCGCCTAAACCCAAACTGTTCCGCTCGTGGGATTATGTGCGGTCTCAGCCTGTGCAGCAGCAACATCTCAAACAGCTTCGCCAGATGGGGCAGGAGCGATATGGGGCGGTATGCAGATGGTTGACGTCTGTCCTTACCCGGCTTCGGAATCATGATTACCTTGGCCTTCTTCCAGGGCTCAGGGAAGTTGCCAGTTGATGTAAAAGTTGTTTACCTAATTGTGTTGCAACATTACTGCAAAGACGTCTATAAAATACCTAGATCTTACCATTATCCTACCCGTCAAGCATCTAAACCCCAGTAGAAACTTATTTACATACAAAACTACTACGGTGAACGCACATACAAACATAAAGTCCCACTTTTTTTTCTTCTAAATATTATGTTTACAAGCACTACCGCGTACTAAGCGAAAATCATAAATTTACAAATTATTGGAGCACAAAATGTTTTGCCCCGGGCGGGAATTTATAAAGTCCCACTACTGTACAACAAGATGCCACAGGATTTTACTGATAAGTATGTAACAAAAGCTGGCTAAAAAGGATCCCGGGCTATAGTAGAGCCTTCCCTCGCCCAAAATCCGGTGGAGCTGGACCACCGAACAGTCGGTTTTATTTCCTCCCTAAAAAAAACTAAAAAAAAGGCTAAAAAGGCATTAAAAATGTAATGTTTAGAAAAAAAATGCATTTTGTAACATTCATAAGTAATATAATATAGAATTTGTTAAAACAATTTGTGAAATATAAGGAAAATTTTTGTTAATGTCTGGCATCGAGGTATCACACTTGGGTCGAGTATGGTCGGTGATGAGTTTCCTAGGTCATCCAAAGTCAAGCTAGACGCAAAAAGAGAGCCCAGAAGAACGGCCTTCTATCCTTTGCGGTGTGGGTCAGTGTGTTCAATTTTTATCAATCATTTCTACCGCCCCTGTTCTGTGCAGGGGCGGATGAAATGATTGATAAAAATTCCCCTGGACAGCCCTGGCAAGAGACCAGAACTCACGTGTTCCCTAAGGAAGGCGGGCTAATCACTCGTCAAGTCTGCCTACATGCTCTAACTTCGCTTTTGCGATTACTCTTTTGCAGGACTTGGAAGCAAAGTTATATTTATTTTTGAGATCGCTGGTGTTTAAATCATTAGATGCCAAGCTTGGTAACGGTCTCGTTTTTGGCCAGAGGCCATTTTACAAGTGCGATCAAACAAACGTTTTTCAACTTTGAAAAACAGGCATAACTATATTACTTTACATGTAAATTGTTTTATTTATGAGTTCCGTAAAACATTCAGTTTACACGCTCACGTGGGCTGAAAAAACAACTATACGGAATGAATTGTTTAGGATGAAGCGCTCGTAGCGAAGTTTGCTTGGCCATTCTGAATCGATCAGCAAAGTTAAGCAACGTCCGCCGCGGTCAGGAGTTGGATGGGTAACCGCTGGTGACATTACTTGAGTGCTTCCGTGCTTCGGAGGGCACGTTAATCTGTCGGTCCCGGTTGTTGTCTTAGGGTGGCAGTCGTTACAGCATGGTGGTAGGGGCAAAGTGCCCTAATGCCCGCCTGGCTAGCTACCACCCTCAAGTTGAAAATCTGTCGCCAAGCACCTAACGGTGTGTTCCGGCAGCTGTCCTTGAGAGCCAGTGAAATTACAGGTACAGAGACATAACATATATGTCTCCTAGGGACAGGCGCAGTGCAATTCGTGACTTGTGACGAAATGCATCTGTTATAGGCAGAGGTTAGTCTGATTAACATCAGGTGGGCCTCGAGCTTGTTCCGTCACAATAGAACAAAATTACATGTTTTTTTTTAATATACTCCTAGCTTCCAGAAATGGGCCGACCACAAAGTTTGCGAATCACTGCGCATATGTGCATGAGCGAGAGCGAAACACATGCAAATCATATACGTGAGACAGAGACGGCGATATTTGTCAAAATGGTAGGGAGACAACTTTTTTCATACCATTTACTGAGATGAACATTGATTCATGTGTGACTTTCTATTAGACGTTTGAAATATTGTATTGATATTTTAGAACAAAACATTCACATGAAAAAGAACCATGAACTTGTATGCTGCTGCAATCATGTTTTAATAAAGAGCCAATTTGGTATTGACGCAAGCCTGTGATTCTTCGGGAGTAGAAGACCTTGTTTTCTTAGACCATGATCCGTATATTTTTATATCAGTTGATATTTAAGTTTAAAGGAGGCCAGTTTGTTTATGTGTATATGTAAAGATAAAATCATTCTTCGGAAAATGTACTGAGTTTGTCATAACAAATAATAAGTGTGTACCTATAGTCAATTTGTACGTGCTAGGTATATATATATTATCAACGATATTATACTGCTTATTATAATAGCTCTCACTCGTGGCTTTGCACAAGTAGAAATCGGTAAAAGTATCTTTGAAGTTGTTGCATTATGTTGGGCTTATGCGTCAACTCGCGAGCGTGAAACTCACGAGTGTGCGCGAGTTGACACCTTTTTTTACCAATTTTTTTGTCGTCAACTCGCGCTTGTATATTATAAAGTACAGTCATATAAAAAAATAATGAAACCAGTTCAGTATCGACTATCCAGAACGATTGGAAGAAAGAAAATTATGTTTATTTGACATCACAGGCAATGCAAGTGGGACGCGGCCGATGGCTCATGATTCATGCTATCTCGTCTCTTGGCTTGTCTTATATGACGCTGCTATGATTTGATCGAATTTTTTTGTATTAAGTATTTGCTTAGGCTTAGATAATTCACATAACACGTAATAAACCAAATTATTGAGACATTGTGATATTGTTAATTTGTTACTGATATATATTGCAATATTGTTAATATTTTTCTTACGGTTATTGTTAGCGACGCCACATAAAACTTGTATATATATAGTTCTAGACCATAAGCTAAGCTATAGTTCTAAGTAAAATACGTAATAAAGATGATACAACCACGTAGAATAAGTTAGCAGTAAATAGTTCATAAGCGCTTTATATGTATTGCTATATAAGTATAGATAACGTATGATAAAAAATAGGTAAGAATCTAAGTAAGTAGAATGTCGCAAAATGGAAAACCGAGTAGCTCCAGTTCGGTGTCAAAAGGGGTAGAATAGGAATGTAACTAGGTTATAGAGAAAACTCTTGCCTATCTCATACCACTTGTCACTCTCGCATAAGTCCCAAGGGTTTTCAGGAAAACATAGGGAAAGTCAGGGAATAGTATTTTTTAAATAATACATAATGTTATAAAATAGCTTTAAATCATGTAGAAATAACATAGGTAATCTATAATTACCTATTACGAATATTTGTGAAGGTAAAATCACTAGCAAAAAACAAACTTTGTAGAAAATTTAAAAATAGGCACGTTTTTGTCCCACCCCTAAGACATCGAGAAAATTCCATAAAAATATTGATAGAATATTAACACCTAACATTTGAGTATTAGAAATCATATTAGTATACACAGAATTATGGAAACGCCCCGAAATGTTAGACAAGGACTCCATTTTATGACAAAGACAGAGATATAGAAAATTCTCGAAAGGAGTAAAAGGAATAGTCAAGTGAGCAGGACATAGATATGATGAAATAACCTGGAAACTGACTAAATAGTTGACGGTACATAATGTGTTGGACAAGTATTTCCTTTAATCCCCCGAAAATAAAATGTCTCAATTGATAAAAGAAGTGAATAGACTAAAGGAAAGTGATTGATACGAGTGAAATAGGTAGCTTTCAGCTATAGGTATATTAGAATGCGGATTTTTTATACTTTAAAATTTAATAATAAAGCATTTCGTGCGTCTCAAAAATATTTTTCGGTCGCAAATTTATAAGAATGATTATTTATTCAAATATAAACTTGGGTTTTTAATGAAATCTACCTTCTAGTCACAAAAAAACACGCATATGTATGTAGTGAACACTTCCTGTTCATTTCACAAAGAATTTTATTTGTTTATATAAAAAAAGTATATATTTACAATCACAAAACTAAATGGAAACACAAAGTAGGCGAATGTAATGAAAATGCTGGAGGCGGGTAGCCATATCGCATGTATACGTACAGCGCGGCTGTAGGTAGTTATTTCAACGACAGAGCCGAGTTAATATACTGTATAGATAACATTACCGTGGCTGAGCAGATGGCGTTGCTCTTTTAATTGTTTGATCAAATTTCGATATTAAGTATCATTCATTGTTCCTGGCTTAAGCCAGGTTACAGGTATTTTAATCAAAATAAATTATATAAGAAACTTACTGTGTTTATATATTCCTTATATTAGTGGTGAAAAGCAGAAAGTTCAACAAGGGTGGAAGTCATTAATTCCTATTCGGGCTATATTATATTATATTATATTATAATTATAATATAATATAAGCCTTCCTTATATTATATCCTAAACAATATTTTACTTAAAATTTCACAAATAGTTCTAACCTCTCAATATAATAATATTTAGTTAGATTTTTTCTAGATTTTCACTAGGAGTAACGTACAAGGTATTTTGCAGACCATAGTTCGCACCTAATATCAGAGGGCCTGCGGTCGGTAGGCTGCACCTTCCTGAAGAAACTGTTGCGATGTACGTATTAGGTGTATATTTTATCTACGATATTATTCAGCGCATTATACTAGCTTTCACCAGTGGCTTTGCACAAGTAGAAATGCACGGTTATATCGTGCTACCACGGTATCTATTCACTAAATTGTAATGTTCAATTAGACAATGTTAAATACATATTGAAGTTGTTGCATCATGTTGTAGTCCAAAGAAACTTTTCATAGAAAACTTGAGAAGAATAAAGATGGATTACCGTATGTTTGCTCAAAATGTGCTAGATGTTATACCCAATAATCAATATATTTTCGATACTTTTTACGTATATATATATAGATTTATACCCACTAAGTGACCATCTACTCATGAAAACCATTATTTGAGTTTATTTTCTTTTCCAATTCAAGCATGATATTGATTTTGTTGGGTTCGTTGCATTCGCCCCTAATGTCAACTCCCCACGGGTAATCATAATATTCAGTTATGACTAGTTTTTATTTTCATCTTGTAGAGATGAGATGTAGGTAGGTCTGCTTATGAGATGAGATGTATGTAGGTGTGCCTATGAGATTAGATGTAGGTAGGTGTGCCTATGAGTTGAGATGTAGGTAGGTATGCCTATGAGATGAGATAGATGTAGGTAGGTGTGCCTATGAGATGAGATGTAGGTAGGTGTGCCTATGAGATGAGATGTAGTGTTGCCTTTTATCATTACCTACCTACAATAAATGTACTATACTTCAACTTTTAATGCGTTTTATATTTAACTGACTTTAAAATAGGAGGAATATCTAAATGTGGTTGTATTTATTTATGGTTCCTCAACACTGTTTTTTAATCTTAAACTTTCATATTGATACCATTACAAGTTAATCACAATCGGTAACCCAGTTTAGTTTTTAAAACAACAGGACAAATATGTCAACCAATTTAACTGAATTGCGCATTTTGCTTTCCTGTGACTTTTCAGAGATTTTTTACACGACTGCCCAAAAAAAGGAGAGTTATGTTTTCGATCAGCATAACTTTTAAACGGCTTAACCGATTGTGATGTAAGAGATATCGTTAGATTCGTCTTGATAACCCAAGTGACACTAGGTACATAAAAAAAATAGGAAATCGAACTGGCGGATTTTCGAACCCATGTTGTGAGGTAAAAAAAAACATCCAAACCCAGCGAGTGGGGTATCAAAATAAAGAGCTTTAAAAAACAATTCCATATATATTATATATATATATATATATATATATCTTGCAGTTTTAATTTGAATCGAACGATAAATCGCTTAACAAAAATAATTTGCAGACGGGGGTTTTACTTTTTTAATTAATTTATACTTGTTACGGTCATTACAATAGTCCTAATATACTATCTACCTTCTGGCTAATTTTTTTGTCTACTATCTAATTATGTGCCCTATGACACAGAACATATACTCAGGTTCCTATGATTTCGCCAGTAAAAGTATCGATAATATTACGCCACACTCATAACGACACTATCCTGGCTAGCATGTGCAAATAAGATATATGTCACACAAGACTCGAATCGAATATTTTCTCGTTCGTAGACAAGTGGCGGAAGATAGCAGCGGCCGCACCACGCAAAGATCCGTTCATTGAGATTATCTATGGACGATTCTCTATTGCGCTATTTGTTGATTAAATTTCGAACAGTTTTAGGAAATATTAAAAAACAAAAACTAATTTACGTTATTTTATTATTTATTCATGCTGGGGAAGCGAAGGTCAGAGTCTTTAAGGTTATCTGCGATCCATCGCTCCGCATCGCGCTGCATCTCCTCGTCGAAGTAGTCCCTCCACCCACCCGTTTTACCTAACAACAGGAAAAACATGTTATAGATTAGCACATAAAACTAAGGCTAAGTGCATGTTCAGTCCTCGCTTTACGTAAGCGATTTAGGTATATAAGTAGTAGTTGAATGAAACAAACGTTTTATTCTTTCAGGGATTGTTGCAACCTTGACTGGCGCATGGCCGATTCTATAAAACATTTTTTAAGGCTAGGATATTCGAAATCAACCTATTTTTGTTTCACCCGTAAACAATGAAATATTCATTATTTTGATCTGAAAAAAATATATGTTGTAGTTCAATATGCTTGCTAAATTATTTTGTGGTTCAAAACACGATAATTACAACTTCACTCGATCATAAAAAATCACGAAAAGAGAGAAATTTTGATCGTTTTTTAAGTCATACGTATAATATATTAATCTTTTACTATAAAAAAATATGTCAAAAAACAGGCAATGATGTTTAGAAGAACATTTTGTGGTTACTTTTTCTCAAAACGGTTTATTTATTTTTAAATACAATATTATATAACAGAGCGCCCCGTCTGGCTTGATTCAGTCGTCTGTGAGACGTGTCTGAGGTAGGACCTGTGTCGCTTTTGCCGACTCCCTGCATTCCGTCACTAATCGATCGCTTTCCTGTTAGAGTTATTCGTTGTTCTTACAGTTTTAAAAATGTAGCTCATTTTTACGTTTTTATTATCACAGTATACACGTAACAGAAGTATAACTAATAAACATGGGTAGATTTTTTTGCTGTTTCTTTTACTTTGGTTTCCGTTTAGAGATACTTAGATCTAAAGGAGTATTTACAACAACAAAAAAACACACATGAAGAATAAGTACTTACATACCTAACTTTAAACTCGGTATTTTTGACCGAGCGAGAACTTAGTTCGAGCGAGTTGCTTCAATTTAGAAAAAAATGCTTTCGTATGTCCGGTTGTTCTCCTCTACAGGTCGCATTTCTTAACCGATTCCGACGAAATTTTGGGAGCAGGTTTGATAGCTCAATATTTTTTTTTAATCAATTGAGTTTTTGGTTTATTTTTCAAAATGACGGAGATATACATTATAAGGTGTTGAAAGTATGGACGCCTGCGCTAACGCCAAGCACTTACCTATAGTTGAGTTCAGCTATGTGGCCTTGAGAACCAGTAATTTTGCGTGGTGGTAGGGGATTATGCGAATGCGGGCCGGGATAGCAGTACCCTGAAGTAGAAAATCTGTCGCCAAGCACTTTCCTATCAATGTGTTCCGCTATGTGATCTTGAAAACCAGTAATTTTGCGTGGTGGTATAGAGGATGCGCGCCTGGCTAGCTACTACCCTCAAGTAGAAAATCTGTCGCCAAGCACTTACCTATCGATGAGTTCAGCTATGTGTCCTTGAGAACCAGTAATTTTGCGTGGTGGTAGGGGATTATGCGAATGCGCGCCTGGCTAGCTACTACCCTCAAGTAGAAAATCTGTCGCCAAGCACTTACCTATCGACGTGTTCAGCTATGTGTCCTTGAGAACCAGTAATTTTGCGTGGTGGTACAGGATTATGCGAATACGCGCCTGGCTAGCTACTACCCTCAAGTAGAAAATCTGTCGCCAAGCACTTACCTATCGATGTGTTCAGCTATGTGTTCTTGTAAACCAGTAATTTTGCGTGGTGGTAGAGGATAATGCGAATGCGCGCCTGGCTAGCTACTACCCTCAAGTAGAAATCTGTCGCCAAGCACTTACCTATCGATGTGTTCAGCTATGTGTCCTTGTAAACCAGTAATTTTGCGTGGTGGTACAGGATTATGCGAATGCGCGCCTGGCTAGCTACTACCCTCAAGTAGAAAATCTGTCGCCAAGCACTTACCTATCGACGTGTTCAGCTATGTGTCCTTGAGAACCAGTAATTTTGCGTGGTGGTACAGGATTATGCGAATACGCGCCTGGCTAGCTACTACCCTCAAGTAGAAAATCTGTCGCCAAGCACTTACCTATCGATGTGTTCCGCTATGTGATCTTGAAAACCAGTAATTTTGCGTGGTGGCATAGAGGATGCGTGCCTGGCTAGCTACTACCCTCAAGTAGAAAATCTGTCGCCAAGCACTTACCTATCGATGAATTCAGCTATGTGTCCTTGAGAACCAGTAATTTTGCGTGGTGGTAGGGGATTATGCGAATGCGCGCCTGGCTAGCTACTACCCTCAAGTAGAAAATCTGTCGCCAAGCACTTACCTATCGATGTGTTCAGCTATGTGTCCTTGAGAACCAGTAATTTTGCGTGGTGGTAGGGGATTATGCGAATGCGCGCCTGGCTAGCTACTACCCTCAAGTAGAAAATCTGTCGCCAAGCACTTACCTATAGATGAGTTCAGCTATGTGTCCTTGAGAACCAGTAATTTTGCGTGGTGGTAGAGGATTATGCGAATGCGCGCCTGGCTAGCTACTACCCTCAAGTAGAGAATCTGTCGCCAAGCACTTACCTATCGATGAGTTCAGCTATGTGTCCTTGAGAACCAGTAATTTTGCGTGGTGGTAGGGGATCATGCGAATGCGCGCCTGGCTAGCTACTACCCTCAAGTAGAAAATCTGTCGCCAAGCACTTACCTATCGACGTGTTCAGCTATGTGTCCTTGAGAACCAGTAATTTTGCATGGTGGTACAGGATTATGCGAATGCGCGCCTGGCTAGCTACTACCCTCAAGTAGAAAATCTGTCGCCAAGCACTTACCTATCGATGTGTTCAGCTATGTGTTCTTGTAAACCAGTAATTTTGCGTGGTGGTAGAGGATAATGCGAATGCGCGCCTGGCTAGCTACTACCCTCAAGTAGAAAATCTGTCGCCAAGCACTTACCTATCGATGTGTTCCGCTATGTGATCTTGAAAACCAGTAATTTTGCGTGGTGGTATAGAGGATTATGCGAATGCGCGCCTGGCTAGCTACTACCCTCAAGTAGAAAATCTGTCGCCAAGCACTTACCTATCGATGAGTTCAGCTATGTGTCCTTGAGAACCAGTAATTTTGCGTGGTGGTAGGGGATTCTGCGAATGCGCGCCTGGCTAGCTACTACCCTCAAGTAGAAAATCTGTTGCCAAGCACTTACCTATCGATGTGTTCAGCTATGTGTCCTTGAGAACCAGTAATTTTGCGTGGTGGTACAGGATTATGCGAATGCGCGCCTGGCTAGCTACTACTCTCAAGTAGAAAATCTGTCGCCAAGCACTTACCTATCGATGTGTTCAGCTATGTGATCTTGAAAACCAGTAATTTTGCGTGGTGGTACAGGATTATGCGAATGCGCGCCTGGCTAGCTACTACCCTCAAGTAGAAAATCTGTCGCCAAGCACTTACCTATCGATGTGTTCAGCTATGTGTCCTTGTAAACCAGTAATTTTGCGTGGTGGTAGAGGATTATGCGAATGCGCGCCTGGCTAGCTACTACCCTCAAGTAGAAAATCTGTCGCCAAGCACTTACCGGTCTGTTCCGCTATGTGATCTTGAAAACCAGTAATTTTGCGTGGTAGTAGAGGATAATGCGAATGCGCGCCTGGCTAGCTACTACCCTCAAGTAGAAATCTGTCGCCAAGCACTTACCTATCGATGAGTACAGCTATGTGTCCTTGAGAACCAGTAATTTTGCGTGGTGGTAGAGGATTTTACGAATGCGTGCCTGGCTAGCTACCACCCTCAAATAGCAAATCTGTCGCCAAGCACTTACCGGTCTGTTCCGCTATGTGATCTTGAAAACCAGTAATTTTGCGTGGTGGTAGAGGATTATGCGAATGCGCGCCTGGCTAGCTACCACCGGTAGGTGCTTGGCGACAGATTTTCTACTTGAAGGTAGTAGCTAGCCAGGCGCGCATTCGCAAATTCCTCTACCACCACGCAAAATTACTGGTTTTCAAGGACATATAGCGGAACAGACCGGTAAGTGCTTGGCGACAGATTTTCTACTTGGGCGTGGTAAGTTGCTAGGCAGGCATTATGCTTTACCACCATGCTATCCGCCATCAAGCTACCACTCTCAAAGAAAAAATCTGTAGCCAAGCACCTAACAGTGTGTTACGGCAGCAGTTTTTGAATATACCTACACTGAAAATCCTATTTGAAACTAATAATGTTATTGTTCCCACTTCCCGTCATTCATATCAAATAATATAGGTACGTGCTAATAAACCTATAATTATCTAAACAGTGCGAGCGGTGAGTACTGCTCCCCCCACTCCCCCCCGCAGCGTATCGCGCCTCCGCATCACCGCATCCCCGCCCGCCTGCTGCACTATCATTGACTAACATAAAATACATATACCGAAATGGAATTCGGTAATCGTATCGCAATTATGCTAACAGATATATACCTGTTACCCTTATTTCATTACGGTATTTACCGAAATCGTATCGGTAAATACCCATACCGTAATATCCCTGCTACGTGGCTGCTTACATGTGCTCACCCTACATTTTAGAATCGTATTTCTACGGGCAAAGTGTTGTTTTTTTTTATCTTATTTATCAGTTATATACAATAACAAAATAAAATAATTCCTTTTTATAAATTATAATATTAGCATCGATTAGTTTGTTGTATTTCAGAATACCTATGCCAAACTAAACTTACAAATCATTGAAAAGTATGCAATAACTTGTTTAAGTCGGTACCATGCTCATCTAAAATACTCTATTTTCAACTTCCGCAAGTTATTTCATACTAACTAATACTAATTATATATTTACTCTATAGACGACCACACGCCAGTATGCAATTTTTCAGCTACCTTACTACGTATTGGTAACAAAAATAATAAAATAAATAAAGTCTAGTCCATTATTCGTCGTTTGCTTCGGTAAACGTTCTACACAATATATAAAATTTTTTGGATTGTTACTTATTTCGTTTACGACCTTAAGACCAATGACTTACGGATGGACATGCAGTCAGACATCGGGCACTCATAAATACGGCTCCGTTTTGCGTTTTGGGTTCGGAACCCTAAGAACAATGTATCCGAACCAAATCTAATAAAAATAGGTACTTATTGTGAAACGCATATTTATATTCTATAAGCGAATAAAAATGTTCACAAGAACACAATAATGATTTAGATGCAGTTCTAGATTTAGTAGCAGATGCCTAAAGTTGATCATGTATTTTAGTTGCACTGTGACGCTAATAGCGTGCGGCTGGGGACATCGAGAGAGCGACCTGACGCGCGCTGTGCGACTAGAGCGCAGCGCTGCGTAGTGTCAATAGCCCGCAACTCTCGGACGCTAAATTTGCCTACTTATTGAGAATAAACTCCCCTTAATAAGGAGTCTCTCTCAAAGGAAAACTGACTATTTTAGTTTTTTATTTCTTTCTTCATGAGAAATTAGTTAATAGCGTTTTCCATGCAGACGTTGTTCAGTCAAATTTTAAATTCCAAGGCTTTAAACTCGCTAAAGCCTAATATTTTTGCTACTGGTCTGTAGATTTTCTTAAAATTATGCACGATAAAAATTATTTGGAATAACTTTTTGTATGTGAATATCATTTAGAGATAAAATATATAATGAAACGAAAAACTGACCAACCAGAAGCATATAGATATTAGACTCACAAGACATGCGTACAAATTCACCATATTAGAACCCTGGGTATCTGGAACCTACCTATTTAAAATATGACATAAGTATCAACGTTTGTTACAATGTGCTGTGAATACACTTTCTCTTAAGCAAATAATACTACAAATGCCCATTTAGGTAATTATATAATATAATTTTACGCCGTAACGAAAACTAATTAGGTAAGTACTTATATATTCCACGAGTTTGTTGTGGTTCGGAATCGTATAGAGTTAGGCCTCATAATGACCTGGTAGTCAGAACCAACCATTTATATTTAGAAATGTTGGTCTTATAGTATAGACCGTTTAGAGCACTTGCAGTACTGTGCTGTAGCTGTTGTATGCCATTGTGTTTGATTTTGATAACTATAAGTATCACCTCTGTCTAATCGGGAACATAGTTACCTACCTGATCGTTGTTGATTCACATAGCTAAATGATTAGGCTGTGCTTGCCGTCTAACTATAAATATCCCATCCACACTATATCGCGTCTATAGCATAGCATTACTAACGATCTAGTTACGGCCATAATTCAATACCATTGCGAATTAATAGCAGTTAACATAATTACGGGTACCTCCGGCCTACACTACTTACTAACGCAACCACAGTGCTGCCTGTAACAATAATAAAAATATGAGCCCAATAGCTTACCATTCCTAATGAAAGTCTCGTTGGAATCCAAAAATCCAAACTCTCTGAGATCTTCATAATTGACAGATATGTTCTTTTTGAAGTTTTCGATGCTGAGGTGGTCACTGAGACGCTCCATCTGGTCCGGAGTCAAATTCTTACCGAGGAACTCGGCGACGCGGCGGATTGATGCTGACAGATCCTGAAATACCAGGAAAATAGAAAAGAAACTAATTGCTTAAATTATAAAGTGAACTCATCAAATTGATAACTATACCTACATATGATACCTATAACATATATGGTAACAAAGCGTTTGTAGACGATTTAGTACAATTTTAATTGATTTTTGCCCTTTGAGAGGGCCTGAAAGACGAGCTATGCGTCTCCATTACAGCTTCGGCGAAAATGCTTTCGTATGGATTTCCGGGTGTATTCCTCTACAAGTCGCATTTCCCAACCAATTCTCGTGAAACTTTGCGAGCAGGTTCGATAATTAATGGATTTTTTATGTCAGGTCTACTTTATCAGCAGGATTGTCCACTGTTGAACACAGCCTCTGCCATTTAGGGGGCTTTCCATAATCCTCACGCTTGGCAGGCGTGTTGGGGATCGTGGTTTCGTATATCAGTTCTTCAGAAGGCGCTGCTGCCAACCTTCCGGTATTTTACCTTTAGTCGCCTCTTACGAAACCCACAGGTAGAAAGTAAAAATAAAGAGGTGACCCGGAATACCAAGGGGCTATGTCGGTTCAATTTTTGGAAATTTTTCAAAACAGCGCAAATATAATAAGGGCAGAAAACGCAAAAATTAAGCTCAAAGATCTCCTACTTACTTTAGCTAAACTAGGTATCAGGCCTATTAGAAATATATATATTTTAGTTACTTTAATATTTATTTTAATGTCACTTAAAATAGTTGTTTATAATAGTGATGCCTAAAATATATAGAAGCTAGGATCATGACGACAACGATACGAATATGTTCGTAATAACCAAGCCACTTCATTGTGTGATTTTGCAGAAAAACCTTTATGCCATATGCAATGTACCTATTTGGATTCTTAGTACTACCAAACTTGGTAACACCAGAATATTATTACCTTCTTCAAGTCTTCGTAAAATAGAAACAGCATGTTAGGATGCTCCCGCAACGCCCACGCCTCTTTGACGTGCTCGAAGTATGGCGTTAGCGTAACTGTAAATAAATTAACGTTACAAGTGGTACATATACTTACATACACGCAATATACAAAATGGCGTCTAAATAATGATTAATGACACAGTTTATTCTCACTAAACTTTTTAAACTAAAGATAGTTAGAATAATAACAAATATATAAAAATAAATTAAAATATTAGATTAAACATTTCAGAATCACCTTAAAAAACTTGATGTGAGGTTTATCTAGGGACGATTCCGCTTAATTTTCTAGTTAATAAATATGTTGTAAGTTTTCTAAAATATAAACGTTTATATAGCTGCTGAATAGTTCCTATATATTTATAAGTTATGGATATGATATCATATACTCGTAATATAAATGATGTTCTTCAGCGTAAATGAAAGAGCCATTTATATTTTTTAGAGCGTCTCAAATATGATGTAATGTACTGTTTTTCTTTTTCTAATATTGGTTTTTACAGGTTGCTAAACTTTTTGCTTATTCACGTAATCCAACAGATTAAAAATCTCCCAGTAGCAAAATGTCAATATAGGACAGATTAGGCGATTTTGTGGTACAATGACGAATTACGGAATCGGGAAATAATTTTATCAGTAAAATTATCACCGTCCTGTATCTCGTTTATCAAACCACGTATTGGAGCTCCTTCGGTCGGGTTTATTATGATTTATGAACCACGATCGCCTGCGGTTTGACATAATTATGAAATAAGCTTACGTTGATAATATAAGTTTATGTAATACTCACACAGATCTTTAATAAAAGCATTCCACATTTCTTTGAAGGATCCTTTAAACTGAACCACCTTGAACAGTCTGGCGTGATGGTAGCTGGACACCACTACATCTCTGGGGTCCCGAGCCACGTACACCACCTGCAATTCGTGTTAGTCTTTAAGCATTGCCAGATCTGAAGTGATGTGAAGAAAGTGGACACAACTTTTCGACCGAATTTTTAGATCACCTGTAGAAGGGCAAACCTATTTCTATCTTCTGGAGAATATATCATATCCTGAACAGTCCGAACTCTTATTAATATTTCCTGAAAGAAAGCAAATAGCAATCGTTCAACCCGTAGGTTGCCATGAAAATTGCGGGTAATGATTAATAATATTTTAGATTGAAATATTTCGTGAGTATTTAACTATAACACATTTTAATAATAGCCACGAAATAGGCCATTGCAGGTGGATTATGAGTTTAAAGGCCAATCCGCAAGCGAGGACATCAATCAACTCAATATAATTTATGTGTAGGTATTATGAAAATAATGGAATCGAGATGAACTCTTTGCTTTGCTGCCTGTGGCGTAAGTTAAATATATCTGTGGCTATACAGCCACGTGAACACAATTAATAAGTAATTATCGGTCTATCAGATGAGATGAGCTTTCGAGTTACAGTGATGACTCCATGCAACTCATATAGGTACCTACTATAATAGTTACACCTCTACAACAGGCTGTAGAGAACTTTTAAACAATTCCAATATTATATCTAATGATGGATTTAATCTTTCTGTCAAGATTTCACAGAACCTGTTGCACAGCACAGCAAAGCAGCTCGGATGGTTATTTTGCGATGAAAGCATTAATATGTTTAAGAGCCGTTTCACAAAATCACGCTACGACGTTTAAGTAAATGCCAGCGCATCGCTTACACAAGCGAAAGATGTGACGACGGAATAGCGTGACTGTGAGTAACTCATTTTGATATTTGCACTCATTAATAAATAAATATAAGTTGTGATATAAAAAATTGTGTAATTGGCATGAGTAAACAATGATAATTGAGTTATGTTAAATATTCTTTCCTGACCAAGAAAACATTAGTATCACAGTTAATTGAGATTAGATTAATTGAAGAATGCACTTTCTTCTGATATAATATCTGTTTGGAATTACACTTTATTTAAGGCAATAAATCGTGTTAAAATGCTTATATAATTCGTGGAAATTGGCGCAAGGTCTTTAATTTTTATTCCATAATTATGATAAATTATCGATATTCTAGTACATTAAATGTCAACAAGATTATATGCCTGCTTTATATAGGTTTTTTTAAAAAGTTAATTTGATGAATTTTTATACAAGAGATAGAGCTCTGAAGATGGCTATGTGTACGTTAATTCGTAAAACAAGGTGCGGGAGATTGGTCACTACAAAAATCTTGAAGTAATATTTGTAAATGTGGTACATTAACTAAAAAGGGAACAAATTATTCTATTTTTATCTATTATTCAACACTTTGTAGATCTTTCCTATGATAGTAAATTAAGCGCTTATAATCTTCGATACACGCATCAAAATGTGAAATGCCTCTTAAGGACAAGGTAGTCTTAAAAATCCTTAAGGATTTACATGAGTCTTGGAAAACAGTATTAATTAATTAAAAATTAAAAATTACGGCTGCAATTTTTTTTTTTTTTGTTAAGCATTTTATTGTTCCATTGAAGTTATGTTGTTTTTTTATTAAATTGCTTTTTACAACCCTTCATTTTGATACCACGACCGATGGGTTTGGAAAAAAAAATGTTATCTCACAATATGACGTCTAAAATTCATCTCTTTGTTTTTTCCCCTTTTTAATGTTCCTAGTGTCACTTGGGCTTTTAAGACGAATCTAAAGATATATTATACATTAAAATCAGTAGAGCCGTTTAGAAGTTATGGTGGAATAAAGAAACTCACAAACATACATACATACATGAACCTTGAAAACATAACACTCCTTTTTTGGGCAGTCGTGTATAGAGAATATACAGTAACTAAATGATATGTCATCAAAGATACGCAATGTCTTTGATTTGAATATTGTAACTTGATGATTAAGGGATGAAGAAACGCTCAATAAATATAGAGCCGCGAGAGTTAGAAAAATTAGGAGCGTCAACAGAGATAGCAGCAGTATAGTTTTGTATCTAAGTGCATATATTTAAAAATCAGTTGAAATCAGCACTGCAATTCAAGTAATTCATATAAGAATATGAATAATATTAGCAGATCCAAGTGAAGAGAAAGAACGTGAATGAAACTATTACCATATCACGCAGTATATAAAGAAGAATCCAGTAAGTGTACTAACAAATGGCGTATTGTTTTCAACGCATCATCCAGGACTAGAGGCCCTCTTCAAGATCATGCATAAAGGCCCTAACCTGCAAGAAGACTTGCATTGCAGTTATTCTTCAATGAAATATACTAATTTCATCGCAGCAGTTATTATATAAAAATGCCGGCTTTTCCGTTATGCAAACACGGCCGATATTGCGAAATAATGTAGCCTTGTAATCAGGTAGATCAAAAGCTGCAGTAAAAAGGAATATAAAAGAGTGTAAAAGGAATAATCAAAGGAGGAAAAATAAGAGAAAGAGCTCAACTGTCACTTGGATATAGCAGAAGAAAGATCAAAGTCAAATTAATGCAGTTGATACAAGAGTTTAAGAAGTACAAAATGTGGTACTTTGAAAGACAAAAGTAAGGCACAGGCGTGGTAGGCAACGTGGTAGTTCATTGTAGAGTGAATAAGGATATAGTGACGTTAGATGAGAGTTTCTGACATGGTTTATACGTACATATATATGTACACATGAAAGGGGATATATAGAGTATACATGGAAAGGGATTGACAAAGTATGTACATATATATTTTCCACCGAGCACATCACTGTTGTGTACGGCAGCCTGTCGCTATGTGCCTAACAGTACCTATGTCCCGACAGCAGACTTTGAGAATCAGCATCAAAGACCTTGGAGAAAGAATGCAGACAGATTGGTGCCGACCTGGTAAAAGACCAGGTCATGAGTACCCATAACAAAGGCATGTATAAATAATGTAATATGAGTGGAGGCAGGATCGTAGAGAGTGGAAATCCGTGGTTTCCTCTGCCTAACCCTCCGGTAAACAGGTGTGACGATGTTATTTATGACTTATGTTTAGTCTTAAATTAATTTTAAAAAAGTAATGTTAATCACCCAAGTATTTTCTAGGGTAATTATTGGACATAAATTGGATATCAGTTTATGTCGAATAAATAATAGTTACCCAACTATTTCAACATTTGCTTTTTTATCAGTAAAAGCGTCGACCAAACGGTGCTGAAAGATAATATAATATCGTATGAAAACATACGATATTATAACTTACCCGAATATATGGAAAGATGCTGTGCACCATTTCATGAGCAGTAAACAAACTATACAATAGGTATACGCTTCTACCAAGCGGTCCGACCCGGCTTCGCAAGGGTATTTAACTAAATTTTAAAAACATTGAATATTTTGAAAATATTCAATAGTCTAGTTTCATCCGGGATAATGTAGGATTCTAATGGTGAAAGAATTTTTCTGTTTCTTACATTCAAAAATACAAATACTTCCTCTTTATTATATTAGTGTAGATTAATGTATGGACGAATCCAATGTTTTCTCTTTTAACTTATTTTTTTTTTCTATAAATGATTTTTGTTTTTTATAAACAAGAAAGAGTGCCAGCGTTTGATAAGATATATTTACAGAGAACATACATACCTTAGCTGTATCTAAGATCGCAGGTGAGAGCAATGACATAGGCAGATGAGTCTTCACGAATCGTGGAGAGGGCATCGCAGAGAGAATTTTAGTTGCAGGTGTAGTTAGGAATCCTATTATTTCCTTAAATTTTTCATTATCCTTGGCAATCGATAAGCTGGTTTTAATTGCATCTTCGTCGAAAAAGCTGACTAGTCTGAAACCGAGAGTAATAATTATGACATAATTTCTGAAATAAGTGATGGGAGACCGCTCCCGTCAGAAAACGAAATATAAGATCTCAAATATCGTTTTACTTCTATTAACATATTATACTTATTATGTTAATTCCTTTTTTTAAACCTTTATTAAAAATAGGGCAAGATAGGGTCGCGTTAGCAGTCACGTCTATGAAGGGGCGACCTGGCTCTCCAAGGCCACCCCCCAAACGTGTGGGGCCGTGCAAGCTGGTGGAGAATCTCCTAACTCTCCACCAATGACCCCACTCATTATTCTACCGGGAGCGTGACCAACTCGTGTCAAACGTATTTTAATGCCAGCTAAAAGATTAGTAGGCCTATTGGTCAGCTTTAGTGTAGAGGGACATTTTTTTTTATGAGCTTGTTACTGGACAGCCTCGAGGCCCACCTGATGTTAAGCGGACTATGCTCTGCCTATTACAGATACATTTCGTCATGAGAAGAATTGCACTGCGCCCGTCACATTGAGACATACATTTGTTAAGTCTCATGTGCCTGTAATTTTTCTGGCTCTCAAAGGCTGCTGCCGGAACACATTGTTAAGTGCTTGGTGACAGATTTTCTACTTGAGGGTGGTAGCTATCCAAGCTGGCTGATTCGCAAAATGCACTTCCACCATGCGGTGAAGCTCAAACTGGCGGTGGGAATCGAACCAGGGACCTGCGGCACGGCAGTCCATAGCTATATAGCCGCTCGGCCATAATTAAAACAATGAATATTGATCACATAATATCTGAGCCTCAACTTGCATGCCTGCCCTTATCCTACTCATCTAATTGAGGAGTGGAGTGGGGTATCTAATTGAAAGAGCAACAAAATGCAGTATTTGGTAATCTTCTGGTATATCTATAGCATAAGCATGTATCTGATTGACTTTATTATAAAGAAAACTTACTCCAAAAATGGGTATCTTTGTGTAAGAGGTACAGCTGCAGCCTTCTCGTAATCTAAATTATTGGCAACCAACCACACCAACTCCTGAGTCCACGTGGTGCCTGAAAGTAAAATATTCACTGTAATAGCACGTTTCAGATAGTAATTTTTGAGATTTGAGCAGTTTCATTGGATAACTACAGCACAGATCTGAGTTTAAATTATAAAATTATAAATTAAATTATAAATTAATTAAAAAATATGTTTACATAACATTATGCATTACATAAGTATGGTTTACTGATGTCTGCGTCTTATGACCGGTGCAGGTCTGAGCTCTAGAGACAACATAGAACACATCTATACCAGTTGTAGGTATATGAAGAGTGAATGTGTACCTCAGTCGTGAAAGTGGAGACTTTTCATTATTTTTAGGAGCTTGGCGACAGATGTTCTACTTGAGGGTCGGCCGTAGCCAGGCGGGCATTCGCCAAATGCCCTACAACAATATTATGGCGGTTGCCGCCGCGCGCCGTGCTAAAACAACAACCGGAACGACACAACGAGGTGACAGCTTATGTGCCCTCCGAAGAAATCGCTTAGTAATAATGCCACTAACGGTCACCCGTCCAAGTCATGACCGCAGCCGAGTTGATCGGCTACAAACGACCAAGTAGGTAAAGTGCACTCCGAGCGCTTTAATATTTCCCTAAAGACCGTTAAGTGTTGTTTATAGTATATTATTTTCTTAAGAACTAACCTAACTAACTTTTATTATAATTAGTTACAGTAAAATAATTATTTTATATCAGGTATTTATATTAGGTATAGTACAAATATAATGCATAAAATAAGTTAAATATGTTTAAGTATATAAAATATGGTTGCATGACTTGCAGTGTGCTTGTCGAGCCAAGTAAATATAGCATACATGTCACATTTTGCCTGCTAGTAACTAAAAAATACGTAGAATAATTGTAAATATGAGTTTTTGACAAGGCGTTCGTTGTTGTGAACTTACGTTCTCTACATCTAAATGTAAATATTGTAATAAATAGTTCCGTGAAAATTTGTTCGTGGTTTGATGGTTCTGTGACTCATGAGTGGCTGCGTGCAGTTACATGGCTAGGGCTACGAATGAGTGATTATGAATGCAGATCAAAGTTGGCTATGTTTATTGAAACAGCAACAACTTTTTAGTCTTAGTAGACCGTGTTTGTTAACGATGTAGGGGCATTCTATAGATAAATATTATTATACATTGTAATAATGATAATCGAAATAATAATAAGATACTAAATATATTATATACAAAATACTTAGTGTTATCTAATCAGTTCACCTCTTGAAATTTGTTTTTGTTCGGGGGGCAACAATATTTACAACGTAATAAACTAAAGGATATAATATATAAATGATAAGCGTTGAATTGTCACTGTTGAATTGTCAAGGTTATGGCGACTTCATGAATCTTAGAAAATTTTACGGTGTCTTCTCGTATGACGTGAAAATTAATAATGAATATAAACTCCATTACATTTTATGGTGGTAGAGCATATTGAAAATGCCCGCCTGCCTAGCCCGGAAATTGTGACTAAAACACTTTTTTATGACAAATCATTTTTAAAAAGCCTCCTCTACAATTTATGCGAAGCTCGATGCGTCTAATCTAAACCACACATTACCCCCAAGGTGATCTGTGGTCTAAACCAATTTACAAAACACTTTGTCTAATCCACCTCGGGCCTGCTTGAACGCAACTAGAACATAATACCGGCGGTGAAAGCTGTATCAGTTTGTGGATTTTGTTATTTAAGGAAATAAACAGAAGTCTCTGGTTGCCAACTCAGGGATGTAAGAAGGATGATACAGAACTTTGACCGGTGTGGTGTCTAGGAAGTCTCCCTTTTTATGTGCAGAGTGTGCGCGCGCGGATTCATGGTGAAGATATTCAGTCCGCGTAGTCCTGTGTTCGGTCGCTTGCTGCTCACAACAGTGAACACTTATGGCAAGTATTTGGTAGTGTACCAATCGGCAATAATACTACTCTGACCACGTTAAGGTATTGATACCAAATACCACGCCATAGATAAAAAACAAGCGATCAAAATTCTTCTAGCGCTTCTCGGTCACGTCACTTTGTTAGGCGTTGGTTCATTTTGAAAAAACAAAATGTCGATTGACGCTTTGCTTCTGGATCGCCCTGTTACAATGTTTTAAATGCGTAGACCGTAGCATACGTCAAATTTAGCTATCATATCATGGCACCAATCCATGCGAACCTGCTTTTGAGCAGCGGTGAGGTGGTACGGTACTAATGCTTCCTGATCTAATCTTCAAGATGTGCTGGATCTCTTTCTATCAAATTTACCTATTCTCTTAGATACAAATTTTATCTGCTGTCTCCATTGACCTATATATATCTGTATATATAGGTCAATGGCTGTCTCCTTGTTTTCGGTACAACCGTAAAAGAGCGTACACACTTTCTTCATCGGCCAAAGTTGCCCGACCTCGTTTAAATTTATTGAACGATGTACAAAGGGTGAAATGCAATTAGGATTCTTCCAGTTTTAGGCCACATTTGATCATAACATATTATTGCTTGCGAACGTTTTTGATAACCTTAAATTTTTCAGTGAGACACGATAATTACATTTTCATCCCACCATCTCGGAAAGAGTATTTTTAATCTTCAATATCTGAGTGGAAAAGCCGTTTTTATTCTCTAGAGGATAAAGTAAATTGAATTTAGAACATCGTGTGCATTAAGTTTGTGAATTAAAAAAAACATTAAACCTATTTACTGCTACCTCTATGGTGCCGAATATATCATACGACTTTTTTTAATTTATTAAAAACTCAGACTCGGAACCTTCTTGGTATTCTTTTTTCAATTTTTGCATTTAGTCATTTCCTCGCTGAGGTGGAATGAAAAGTTACGTGTTGCACTCGAGTGCAAATATTTTTCACCTCGTGCTCTTTTGATTCCCTCGCTAACGCTCAGGATTCTAATTTTTTATCACTCGCTGCGCTCGTGATTCCATTTTAGAATCCTTCGCTTGCTCGGTCATCAAAATTGAACACGCGGTTAAAAAGCAACTTTGCACTCTTGTATAACAAATAACTATTTCATCCCATCATCTCGGAAAGAGTATTTTTAATCTTCAATATCTGAGTGGAAAAGCCGTTTTTATTCTCTAGAGGATAAAGTAAATTGAATTTAGAACATCGTGTGCACTAAGTTTGTGAATTAAAAAAAACATTAAACCTATTTACTGCTACCTCTATGGTGCCGAATATATCATACAACTTTTTTTTAATTTGTTAAAAACTCAGACTCGGAACCTTCTTGGTGTTCTTTTTTCAATTTGCTTTGTACGCGGTTCTTTACGCGGCATTTCCTCGCTGAGGTGGAATGAAAAGTTACGTGTTGCACTCGAGTGCAAACATTTTTCACCTCGTGCTCTTTTGATTCCCTCGCTAACGCTCAGGATTCTAATTTAGAATCCTTCGCTTGCTCGGTCATCAAAATTGAACACGCGGTTAAAAAGCAACTTTGCACTCTTGTATAACAAATAACTATTAATAATTGTGGAGGGTTATTTAAATTTAGTATTTTTATTTAATTATCGTTGGTGCCATCAACTTTTTTAAGTGTGATAAATATATATTATTGGTTATAGACAAATATATACAAAAATATATACTATTGTTAGGCCACAAGAACGAAGTCGCGGCAAACATGTTATGTTAATTATTTTTTGCGGATTAGGTATGAGATCTGATAAAAGAAAAGTTCCGCAGTAAAAAGATATCTTGTATCATAATCTGATAGCAAACACCTGCTTTTTTGGCACCTGTTTTTATCATTGTGTATAATGTAGGTAGGTGTATACACCTATGTCATTGACACTACATTTATAACATGATATTTTGTTGGTTTTGGTTGCTACCGGCCGCTGTCACTATATCGTGGTATTTTTAAGAGTACTGTACTGTATGAGCCGGATCGTCCATTTCTGAACACAGCCTCCCCTATGTAGGGGGTGTTTGCCATAATCCCCATGCACGTTTGGCAGGCGGCTTGGGGATCGCAGTGCAAAATAGCGAAGAAGGCGCTGCTGCCCACCTTCGCATAGTATTTTTCCCTTAGTCGACTTTTACGACACCCACACCGGATGAAGTGGGGAAGTGCAATTCAAACCCGGCACCCCACGGGGGTAATTATTTATATTATAAGATACACAATATATATCTTGTTGTTCCTATTTTTAAGAGTAGGTATCGCTAATAAAAATAGGAACAACAAGATAAATATTCTGTAACAGGATTATATTACTTGCACTGTTGCAGCTGAATGAAAAATATTAGGTAACCCATTTTTAAATTTTTCTCCATTATAAAACATGGCAATTGTTTTAATTCTATTAAATTTAATACGCGGAGGGAATACTATAAATCATTTGTGCTCTAATTACATAATAACAAATTTACGAGAGCAAAAGTTTAAGTCATGTGCGGGATTCGATTTAGCCGGGGTATGATATGATATATGATGAGGACGGACGTGGGTTCGAATCCCGCACCAGACTTAAATTTTTCGTGTAAATTTGTAATTTTGTAATGTATCCGCAGAGCATGCGTTATTGCAAACATAAAAATATTAAAATCATGTGCTCTAATTTTATTATTTTTAACCTTCAGAGGGGACAGTGCGGCCAATGAGACCTTCACCTTTACCTTATCTAAATAAGAACCTACTTTAGGTTTACTTTAATTGATATTTTTTTGAGCAACACCAAATGAGTGTTTGGTTTTCGGCAAGGGAAATCAAAAGCAAACTATGACAATTATTTCATTCTACTGAAATCAGGCTCAGATTTTGAAATAAGTTGGTACTCAATGACTCGGTTGGTTATTCTTTGGTTCCTTACCTGATCTTTGATAACTGGCAACAAAAATATCTCCCTGTTTTATTTCCATGTTATAAATATCGGCCGCATGCTTTTTGTACTCCTTCATCAAATAATACCCTCTCGGTCCCACACGCACGTACTCTGGTGCTTTTCCTACAAAGTACATACAGTAAAATTAATTTTATAATATCTACAATTCTCACCTCTTAAGTAAGCGGCCTCTTCAAGTATTCCTAGACATACCTCACAGGTAGCAAAGTAACGTCCTGCGAATTTCTTATGATCAGTTATTCATCGTTTATGTTCGGTCATTTATTTGCATACTTATGACATCTATAACAGGTCGTTCTTCATTTTCATCAGCACTTCAGCCGCAAGAAGTCTGCTGTTGGATATACGGGGTTATTGGAAAAATGCTAACAACCTCTTATTAGAGTTGTTAGGAATAATAGAAGTCAACTATAAGAGGTCGTTAGCATTTTTCCAATAACCCTGTATACCTCCCCCGTAGATTTCCAAATACAACGGTTCTAAGCGGCCTGCATGCAGCGTCTTCGGAGACGCTGGTCGTTCTTAGATCGGTAATTTATAGTTATAATAGGTATGGCTAATTTGGCCTTCCCAAGCAAAATCAGCTCCAGTTTATCATTGCAGTAGTAGTAGTAGTAACACAATTATAAAACTGTAGCAGTCTCTACACTGGGTCGAGGACTAGGTACCTACTGGATGGATATACGACTTTTACAATGTTTATAATAACATACCTTCGTATAATGACGAAATTTGCTCCAACTCCTCTGTAGTTAGATCCTTATATTCAAAAATATCGTTTTTATTCGCCATTGTAAGTGAAATGTGACTATTTGTTATGAATATTAAAAATATAATCAATAACTGTCGCTCAACAAATAAATAGTCCTGTGTTGGGCGGTACGTATTACCAAACTGAAAGTGTTTTGTTTTGATAGATTAAAGAAAATTATCTATCAAGAGGCTTAAAAGTAATTGTTTAGCAACATAAGTTTTATCAATTGTTGAAATATCTATTATCTATATCTGTATCTGCCATTTGAGGTCTTGAAGGCTGTAACTACCCAACACAATAAATAAAGCATATCTATATCAACGCACAAGCCTTCCAAACACTGCTATCTTTTGTCTTTGGATTATAATTAAAATATATATCATCTACAGACTGAGTATCCAGAGATACTTTACACATTGACGGCATAAACATAACATTTCTAAATATGAATTCAAACACAATGCAAAGCGAACAATCATTTTTAAAATTATCCTCACACAATTTTTGTGTGTTTTATTAGTATTTAGAGCACATAATTTGCGTTTTACCAGCCCGTCTCGATGACTGAGCGGTTAAGGCACCCGAAGCGTAAAATCTCCGGTGATGCGGGTTCGAATCCCGCTCGAGACGAAAGACACAAAAAAGATTTGGTGCTATATAAATTTGTAAATGTGATGTTTGTTAACAAGCGATAGTCCTTGACATATAAATATAGAAGGGTAGTGAGCGACATTATTACGAAAGTGTAGCTATATATACATGTATGTATATACGCTAGGCAGGCAATCCATGTCGGAACATCAGATCATTTTAAAATTTACCTTCATGACCTATGTGCAACTGTAAAATGAATATTGCCTGGGCTAAGGAATGGTAAATTTCTAAGACCACTAAGGGTATATTTTATAGCGAAATCCAGACATATACCAGCTAAACCTTGGTTCTTTAAGTTTCGAAATACAAGCATAATTCCAACTTCAGTATGTCGACTTCGGCTAGAACACGCATGTACCCCAGTTCATTTGGCCAAAATTCGGATTAGGGATCACTCCTTATGCGAATGTGGTTTGGACGAAGGAAACATTAATCACCTCTTTTTTGAGTGCCAGAAGCTGCAGCTATCTCTCTATGATATATTCTCCCTCGTGAGATCCTCCGTCCCACTTCCCTAAAATCTCTCCTCTGACTTTGCCATACTCCTTTTGTGTAAATTTATTTCATATAATATGATAACATTATGATTTATAGTAAATTATTTTAACTAACGTAATATATTTGTTATTTTTCTTAAAGTCACCATATAAATATATATTTTATTTATTTTATGTGTAGATATAGAGCTGTGCTTATGTGATGCTTTTATTACTGTTTTAGATTATACAATCTCTTGAATTTGGAAGCCAGCATGTGGATGATCCCATAGAACCATACTGTACCTACATTTATGACAGATTATTCTCCATCACTTGTCGGTCTAGTACAATCAGCACATGACATTGGCAAAATTGCGATAACACCCAGTCGCAGTAACCATAACCAAAGAAACAACTAGACACGCCTTCTTCGTCATCAGCCTAGAGTTTAAAGCGCAACTTTCCAAAGGGGTCCCACATCTTTAAACTATAATTTGCGACGTAAATAGGCTATAGTTTATGTGTATGTAAACCAGTCAAAGCTGTGTAAACCATGGGTTATATTTTGTCACAAGTGAATTGCGCCCGTCACCTTGAGACATACAGATGTACCTATAGGAATTTCATTATTACCTATAGTAAAACTATGTATAATCAAAGTCGTGTAAGGGTGGAGGTGAGGCTAGGAGAAAGTGAAAGTTAAAGTGAAACGCTAGGTCATTGAACTGATATATTTTTTGCGAAGTAGTTGCAGATCGAGTTCTTGCAAAAGTAAAAGTTCAAATTATTCCTTATATGTTAAAATATGAGTGAAATAAAAAAATCCGCCCAAACGCGAATCGGACTCATGCACCGATGGTTCCGTATTAACATTGTTTGGGTTGGGATATAAGCGTAAAGGAACGGTGGCCCGTGGGATGCTAGGCTAGAATGTCACCCTCTATCTCTTCCCTCGGGTGTTGTAAGAAGCGACTCAGGGTATATTAACGAGAGGTGGGCAGCATCGCATGGGATTATTTATTTATGTATTATTAATTAAAACGGTACATGTACCAATTGCATTAATTAATTACACATTAAATAGAAATATTCATTAAAATGTCACTTTAAAAATAAGAAATATTTACAAGAAAAACTATACATTATAATTGAGATTTGTCAATAGGGCAATAGAAATTACTTTAAAATTAGGTATAAAATAAAAAAAAAACATTAAAAAGTAGGGTAACAAACATCAGTCTCTTTCGACATATCTCAGGCAGGCTGACAATCCATCTCTAAACAAATCGAATTCAAAAATGGTAGCCAAGAGAGCGGCGCGGCGAGTGTGCGCGGAATGGATGAGACAGCGAGCGTGCCAATGTTCGGCAACGCGGCAACGCGAATAGCTTGTGTCACGGTAATTTTATCTATATAATATTACCGTGCTTGTGACGCCTACTGCGGAGTACTGCGACAATAGTTGTCCGGTATAAAAAAAAACGACACAGCCCGCCGAGCAGTCCGGGTGCATCAATATCTCCGCGCAAAATTTTGCTCATAACAGTTAGTTGTTGCATTTCCCGTCTGACTTCCAGCGAGTTGTAGCCTAGACAAATCTTTATAAATTTCGTCGGGTAAGGTCAACTCGGCGAAGACCGGCATACTTCATTTAAAATTTTACAAATTGACTTATTTTGGCTATTAACCCTAAATTCAAATTTTGTGAAACAAGATAATAAGACATTTAGTTGATCTAACAATACATAAGTTAAAATTCCATAAAAACCATCGGTCACGGAATAAACAACCACTTTGAAAACAGGAAATAGACGGATTTGGCTTCCATGTCGGATAAGACCGTCTAATGGCAGATTTACTTAGTTAGCAGTAGTTTAATTGTAGTTAAAGATGGTGTGTACGAGTGCCAGTTCTTGTTATCACTTTATTTTTGTACCCTAACACTCAGGAATATGGTTTTTTAGCTGATTTCATGAGATACAGAATTTGTCAGGTAAGACCGTTATTCTTCGCACTTTCAGGGGTGTAGAACATATTTTAACTTGAATAATAATAAATGATTTTTTGTATTGAAATTTTATTACAAAACGCCAAAGCTTATCAAAAAAAGTGTTTTATGATAGTTTTGGCTAAACTTAATAGAAAAAAACATGCATAATATTAAAATAATGAGATCCAAAACCGTAGGTAAAAACCTACTAAACTATGAATCTGTTCCTAAGTAGAACCTAAAATTACTAGCAAAGTTTATTTGCTTTTCTTTAAACAAAATAATCAGTCTTCCTTTTAACAAAATGAAAATAAATTATGATCTAAAATACTTTGAAGTGTAAATACCTAAGTAAATGTAACCAACAAGGTAATTTTAAAAAGAGGCTCATTTAGACACCAAAGGTTGACGGCTCCTGAATGTGGGAAAGACCGGCATATGACATTTATTACCCTCCTAAACCTAGTCGGCCTTCCCGACTACATATTATTAGGTTTGTTTTTATTTTTTTCAAGAATAACATTGTAAAAAACATGTATAACACTTATGCCATAACATAATTTATAGATCTGAAAAATAACTAAGATTTAAACACTCTTTAACATTTTTGTTACCACGTGGTACACTCATTCTGCAAGTTGCGCATCGTACTAAATCAAAGAAACTATTTTTTTTCCGTTTGCACTACATGCACTGCCATCTAGGTCAATGTATAAAAACTAGAACGGCTTTATTAACCAGTTGATTGTGCTGCCACATAAATTCTGCTGAATTTTTTGTAATTCGCGTTTACGATCTTTCCCGACAGTCGGTCTTCGCCGAGTTGACCTTACATGAAATTATTCATGATTACGTTTGTACAAGACAATTACACAATAATGGCAAACTCTCCCACAATAAGAGGGGACTCTTATAGAAAATAGGGGAGGCTGTGTTTAGCAGTGAACAATCCATCACATAAAGGCACAGGCCACAGCATTACAATAAACTTCCTATTAGTGAAACGCCTTTGAAGTCTTGCGTCACCGCCGGCGCGGCGGCGGCGTAGGTAGGTACTTACGTTGTTTTGTTACACGAATATGTGCAAGGGTTGTTACAAAATGGAAAATAAAATAAATGTTAAAAATATGTAATTATTTAAGTACACATTAAGGCGGATAGGCACACCTGTGGCGGGTAAGTTAAAAAACAAGCAGTTTATTCGCCTAGCTAGTTTGGGAAACTATTTTATATATGATCATAAAATTCACTACCTATTACATATAATATATGCCCATAATATTAAAAATATTAATTTAACGCTAATGAACATGATAGTAATGGCCCTAAAAAGGTCTCACATAAAAAAATACGTTTAGCCTAATTTAATTGTAGGTTAGCCTGAACAACATATTCGAACAGAGATAGTAGTTAAAGGCTAGCCTTAGCCACAGAATAAAAAGGTCAAGAAAGATTACTCCTAAATAAGCAACTCAGCTACGCGCAATAAAGATCAATTAAATTCGCACACCGCTACCTACCTAACATTTATATTCACCTACAAGGCGCCTCTCTTTCTATTGCGTAGTTCTTATCTCTATATCTCGATGCTTCTGATGCGGTTCGCGGGCAAATGTTGTGACCTTGTGCTCACATGTGTTATCTTCTCTTAAATAAAACCACACTGAACACTTGTATACACCACAACTTATAGTATAGATTTCACAAATTCACATACTTATTCGTTAACTTTATATAATATAGCTAAAACGTCTGTTCTCACTGAACGCCAAGTCAAAAGTGAGCTGCACTGCTAGCATCAACGACTCATTCCCTGTGCGGATATGACGTAAATATCTTGTCATAGAGTAACTACTATCGGAAGCAAGTCGTTGACGCTACAGTGGTAGTTTCTAGTCAAATTTGTACTTTTAAACGATTCGTTTCTCTATGATATATTCTCCCTCGTGAGATCCTCCGTCCCACTTCCCTAAAATCTCTCCTCTGACTTTGCCATACTCCTTTTGTGTAAATTTATTTCATATAATATGATAACATTATGATTTATAGTAAATTATTTTAACTAACGTAATATATTTGTTATTTTTCTTAAAGTCACCATATAAATATATATTTTATTTATTTTATGTGTAGATATAGAGCTGTGCTTATGTGATGCTTTTATTACTGTTTTAGATTATACAATCTCTTGAATTTGGAAGCCAGCATGTGGATGATCCCATAGAACCATACTGTACCTACATTTATGACAGATTATTCTCCATCACTTGTCGGTCTAGTACAATCAGCACATGACATTGGCAAAATTGCGATAACACCCAGTCGCAGTAACCATAACCAAAGAAACAACTAGACACGCCTTCTTCGTCATCAGCCTAGAGTTTAAAGCGCAACTTTCCAAAGGGGTCCCACATCTTTAAACTATAATTTGCGACGTAAATAGGCTATAGTTTATGTGTATGTAAACCAGTCAAAGCTGTGTAAACCATGGGTTATATTTTGTCACAAGTGAATTGCGCCCGTCACCTTGAGACATACAGATGTACCTATAGGAATTTCATTATTACCTATAGTAAAACTATGTATAATCAAAGTCGTGTAAGGGTGGAGGTGAGGCTAGGAGAAAGTGAAAGTTAAAGTGAAACGCTAGGTCATTGAACTGATATATTTTTTGCGAAGTAGTTGCAGATCGAGTTCTTGCAAAAGTAAAAGTTCAAATTATTCCTTATATGTTAAAATATGAGTGAAATAAAAAAATCCGCCCAAACGCGAATCGGACTCATGCACCGATGGTTCCGTATTAACATTGTTTGGGTTGGGATATAAGCGTAAAGGAACGGTGGCCCGTGGGATGCTAGGCTAGAATGTCACCCTCTATCTCTTCCCTCGGGTGTTGTAAGAAGCGACTCAGGGTATATTAACGAGAGGTGGGCAGCATCGCATGGGATTATTTATTTATGTATTATTAATTAAAACGGTACATGGACCAATTGCATTAATTAATTACACATTAAATAGAAATATTCATTAAAATGTCACTTTAAAAATAAGAAATATTTACAAGAAAAACTATACATTATAATTGAGATTTGTCAATAGGGCAATAGAAATTACTTTAAAATTAGGTATAAAATAAAAAAAAAACATTAAAAAGTAGGGTAACAAACATCAGTCTCTTTCGACATATCTCAGGCAGGCTGACAATCCATCTCTAAACAAATCGAATTCAAAAATGGTAGCCAAGAGAGCGGCGCGGCGAGTGTGCGCGGAATGGATGAGACAGCGAGCGTGCCAATGTTCGGCAACGCGGCAACGCGAATAGCTTGTGTCACGGTAATTTTATCTATATAATATTACCGTGCTTGTGACGCCTACTGCGGAGTACTGCGACAATAGTTGTCCGGTATAAAAAAAAACGACACAGCCCGCCGAGCAGTCCGGGTGCATCAATATCTCCGCGCAAAATTTTGCTCATAACAGTTAGTTGTTGCATTTCCCGTCTGACTTCCAGCGAGTTGTAGCCTAGACAAATCTTTATAAATTTCGTCGGGTAAGGTCAACTCGGCGAAGACCGGCATACTTCATTTAAAATTTTACAAATTGACTTATTTTGGCTATTAACCCTAAATTCAAATTTTGTGAAACAAGATAATAAGACATTTAGTTGATCTAACAATACATAAGTTAAAATTCCATAAAAACCATCGGTCACGGAATAAACAACCACTTTGAAAACAGGAAATAGACGGATTTGGCTTCCATGTCGGATAAGACCGTCTAATGGCAGATTTACTTAGTTAGCAGTAGTTTAATTGTAGTTAAAGATGGTGTGTACGAGTGCCAGTTCTTGTTATCACTTTATTTTTGTACCCTAACACTCAGGAATATGGTTTTTTAGCTGATTTCATGAGATACAGAATTTGTCAGGTAAGACCGTTATTCTTCGCACTTTCAGGGGTGTAGAACATATTTTAACTTGAATAATAATAAATGATTTTTTGTATTGAAATTTTATTACAAAACGCCAAAGCTTATCAAAAAAAGTGTTTTATGATAGTTTTGGCTAAACTTAATAGAAAAAAACATGCATAATATTAAAATAATGAGATCCAAAACCGTAGGTAAAAACCTACTAAACTATGAATCTGTTCCTAAGTAGAACCTAAAATTACTAGCAAAGTTTATTTGCTTTTCTTTAAACAAAATAATCAGTCTTCCTTTTAACAAAATGAAAATAAATTATGATCTAAAATACTTTGAAGTGTAAATACCTAAGTAAATGTAACCAACAAGGTAATTTTAAAAAGAGGCTCATTTAGACACCAAAGGTTGACGGCTCCTGAATGTGGGAAAGACCGGCATATGACATTTATTACCCTCCTAAACCTAGTCGGCCTTCCCGACTACATATTATTAGGTTTGTTTTTATTTTTTTCAAGAATAACATTGTAAAAAACATGTATAACACTTATGCCATAACATAATTTATAGATCTGAAAAATAACTAAGATTTAAACACTCTTTAACATTTTTGTTACCACGTGGTACACTCATTCTGCAAGTTGCGCATCGTACTAAATCAAAAAAACTATTTTTTTTCCGTTTGCACTACATGCACTGCCATCTAGGTCAATGTATAAAAACTAGAACGGCTTTATTAACCAGTTGATTGTGCTGCCACATAAATTCTGCTGAATTTTTTGTAATTCGCGTTTACGATCTTTCCCGACAGTCGGTCTTCGCCGAGTTGACCTTACATGAAATTATTCATGATTACGTTTGTACAAGACAATTACACAATAATGGCAAACTCTCCCACAATAAGAGGGGACTCTTATAGAAAATAGGGGAGGCTGTGTTTAGCAGTGAACAATCCATCACATAAAGGCACAGGCCACAGCATTACAATAAACTTCCTATTAGTGAAACGCCTTTGAAGTCTTGCGTCACCGCCGGCGCGGCGGCGGCGTAGGTAGGTACTTACGTTGTTTTGTTACACGAATATGTGCAAGGGTTGTTACAAAATGGAAAATAAAATAAATGTTAAAAATATGTAATTATTTAAGTACACATTAAGGCGGATAGGCACACCTGTGGCGGGTAAGTTAAAAAACAAGCAGTTTATTCGCCTAGCTAGTTTGGGAAACTATTTTATATATGATCATAAAATTCACTACCTATTACATATAATATATGCCCATAATATTAAAAATATTAATTTAACGCTAATGAACATGATAGTAATGGCCCTAAAAAGGTCTCACATAAAAAAATACGTTTAGCCTAATTTAATTGTAGGTTAGCCTGAACAACATATTCGAACAGAGATAGTAGTTAAAGGCTAGCCTTAGCCACAGAATAAAAAGGTCAAGAAAGATTACTCCTAAATAAGCAACTCAGCTACGCGCAATAAAGATCAATTAAATTCGCACACCGCTACCTACCTAACATTTATATTCACCTACAAGGCGCCTCTCTTTCTATTGCGTAGTTCTTATCTCTATATCTCGATGCTTCTGATGCGGTTCGCGGGCAAATGTTGTGACCTTGTGCTCACATGTGTTATCTTCTCTTAAATAAAACCACACTGAACACTTGTATACACCACAACTTATAGTATAGATTTCACAAATTCACATACTTATTCGTTAACTTTATATAATATAGCTAAAACGTCTGTTCTCACTGAACGCCAAGTCAAAAGTGAGCTGCACTGCTAGCATCAACGACTCATTCCCTGTGCGGATATGACGTAAATATCTTGTCATAGAGTAACTACTATCGGAAGCAAGTCGTTGACGCTACAGTGGTAGTTTCTAGTCAAATTTGTACTTTTAAGTGTCTATAAGTCGCTAAGTACCAGATAGATGCCGGTAGTGATGCCGTTTTTCTCTGGAATATTAATGATGGCGACAACATCCGGCCCTCCTGCGCACGAAGCCGTCCCCGGCCGCGTTCAAGTCTGATGCATTTTCTGAGAACAATAATTAAATATAACAATCAATTATTAGATGTGTGAAACGTACACTGTGCGTTATTTTATTATCCATAACACAAAAATAAGAAACACACAAAAAGTTGTAGCACATGAACACTAAATATATTGCCATTCATTGGGGCCTCAAAACTATTCCATCAGCGGTAAGTTTGCCGGAGCTTGCAATTTACCCTAGGCGAAGCAATCGACAACCCTAGTTGCATGTCATTACAAGCTCTGGCTTCATAATCAGACATAAAAGCCTCACAATCTCATGGTCATGACCAGCAAATATGCCGACTTCAGCCCAAAGGGATACCAATATAAGTGTTTTTCAGAAATGCATTTGAGAATAAAAAGCGTTAGCATTGTTACCCAACAGCTCATACTCCTTATATGTGTTTTTATTCGACTCGGCTTCTCCTGACTGTAATATTTCTCATATTTTGCAAATATTTTGATCCTGAAGCCGCACAGACAGTAGCCAGTGAAACATACATCGTGTGTTATTGCCTTGACAGAAAATAAGAAACACACAAAAAGTTGTAGCACATGAACACTAAATATATTGCCATTCATTGGGGCCTCAAAACTATTCCATCAGCGGTTAGTTTGCCGGAGCTTGCAATTTACCCTAGGCGAAGCAGTCGACAACCCTAGTTGCATATCATTACAAGCTCTTGCTTTCTTAATCAGACATAAAAGCCTCACAATCTCATGGTCATGACCAGCAAATATGACGACTTCATAAGTATTCAACAGAAATGCATTTGAGAATAAAAAGCGTTAGCATTGTTACCCAACACCCCATACTCCTTATATGTGTTTTTATTCGACTCGGCTTCTCCCAACTGTAATATTTCTCATATTTTGCAAATATTTTGATCCTGAAGTTGCACAGACAGTAGCCAGTCCTCTTCAGTTATTGCCATTCCGCTTTCATTGGATATTAAAGGATGTAAATCATTGACGTAATTTCAACTTACTGCGTCCACGTGCTGCATTTGTGCAGCTACTATCACCTACTTTTCTTTGTCTCCTATTCTTTTCATTGGTACCTCTCAGAACTTCGACCGTTTCGAGCTTGAAAATGTTGAAGCACGCCTCCTCTTCTTTGTTCGTTCGTTTTCGACTTCACGGCTAGTCACGTGGTTCTATCCCACTTCTGATGTTATCTTCTCTTAAATAAAACCACACTGAACACTTGTATACACCACAACTTATAGTATAGATTTCACAAAATATTCGTTAACTTTATATAATATAGCTAAAACGTCTGTTCTCACTGAACGCCAAGTCAAAAGTGAGCTGCACTGCTAGCATCAACGACTCATTCCCTGTGCGGATATGACGTAAATATCTTGTCATAGAGAAAATACTATCGGAAGCAAGTCTTTGACGCTACAGTGGTAGTTTCTAATCAAATTCGTACTTTTAAGTGTCTATAAGACGCTAAGTGCCAGATAGATGCCGTTTTTCTCTGGCATATTAATGATGGCGACAACACATGCTATTACAGCTATGTATGTACCTACATATAGATTATAGTACTACCTATAACCCCTACAACATCCACTCATCTGTATAAGGTACGCAGTAGCAGTCCACGCATCTGCTCAAGCTTTTCATCCCTCGACGCCCCGTGACGTTTTTCTTAAGTACTAAGACGTTTTCCAATACCTAAACTTAAAACTCTTATATCACCATACCCCAATATATCACTTGCACCATACAAAAATAACATTTTCATCCATTTAGTTTGAGTAGACCAAATGGCGAAATAAATTTGTTTTTTTTTTCAGATTTTGAGGTTTTATGATTTTAAATCGGGTTTATTTGATGCAATTTATAACATATATAATAACTTCTTGGTACCAATGCAATCCTCATCATACCTATACTAGTTTTAGTGCAATCCTCATCATACCTATAATAGGCTTTACGGGAAAAGAAATGAAAATAGACCTTTTCATGGAACATTTCACAGAAAAAGGGGTTTGAAAACACGACGAAAATGGCGCGAAACAGCAATTTTTTTAATTTTTTTTCTATTTTTTTTTCCGAAACTATTTTACCAGTAACTTTGTTTTTTCTTTTAATATGAGTATTTACTATGGTTCTTTACCCATGAATTATTACAGAATGTTAGGACAAATATTTTAAAAGAAGTAACGAGATTAAAACAACGCAATTTTTTGAAAGAATTTTGGCGGGAAAACTCTATGGAAGCGTAATTTTTTTTTTCAAAAGCAACAGCACCTACGACTTTTGTTCTTCTTTTGATATGATTATTTACATGTAATCTATACACCTGAATTATTTCAGATGTTTAGGTTTAGGAGATTATTTATTACGTAGGTTTCCATCGGTGAGTGTTTGCGCGGCAAAATGTATCGAGTGAAAGATTTTTATTTTAATTTCACGATTTGAATATCTTCCCGTTACCGTAGAGTGATGTGGTTTCTTGTGTTGTATAGCCAAGGATACTAGCTTACTAACAACGTTTGAATAATAACGATTGGATATATACAAGCTTCACACTAAACCTTTTTTTCAAACAACCGAAATCTCGCACGGGACACACAGGCTGGTAAAACAAAAAAAATGACGAAAAAAAAACTTTTCAATCCTTATCCTTTTAATTTCTTTTAACATCGTTATTGACTTGTTCCCTATACATATGCAAAATTACAGCTTTTAAGGTTCATAACTGTAGAAGTTGTTACGAGATTATTATTAAATGACGAAATATTTTGGCGCCAAAATGTAATTTGAGCAGGTTTCAGATTTCATAAAAATATTAAACATACTTTTCGTCATCTCAGACAAATATGGATTTTTTCTTGTAAAGCCATGGATGAATCCTTTCGAAAACTATTTGGACTACGAAAATCGGACTTACGCAGATTTTATACAAGTAGTAGCTACTCGCCGACCGGGGTCCCGGTCGGGACAGATAATGAAAAAGCTGGGTGCCCGGTTTGGACACACTGTTAAATCAATTAAATACATTTAAAACAAAAGATACCTACCTAGTATTAGCAGAAAATTATTTTACTATGTACATAGTAAAATACCCTATCTAAAAGGAATATATTATGTACTGTTTCTTAGATCAGTTTCGGTTGAAGCTAAAATAAGATGATATTGATCAAAATAATCTGTAATCACTTTCTATTTATAAATATACCGTGGATATTAATATATCAACAATATTGCGGGGGGTGGTGTGGAATCGATAACTGAATGTGTTCCACTCACATTTAATTTTCACATACACATAACAAGGACTAACTTGCCTAATCAGTGGCACGGTGACTTTGAGCATGATAGCGACAACCGTAGCTTACTCCATTAACACACGTACGAACGCTAGGCGAATGACCGACTATACTAAGCACAACAGAACAGCTGTTTCGTGTACCTATTCTTTCATACTTTGGTCGGTCTTTGGCGGGTTGCGACAAAAGAACTCGTGACGCGGTAACGGCTTAACACAATACAGCATACCTAGGTACCTGCAACTCAATACAGTAGCTACCCACGTAAATTTGCAATTAAAAACAATTTAGGTAAGTATAAAGCGCGTCACACACGTAGCTATAATATATATTAATATGCCTTGCTTTAATATATATTATAGCAAACTACCACACACGGAGACGATGCTATAATATATATTTTGCCTTCATTTCATTGATGGTCGGCCAAGCGTTTGCACGCGTTTTATAATACAGGGTGTTTTGATTACTAATTAGATAATTATGAATTCAACAAGTACATGGTTATTGGATTTAATTGACAGTTCTTCAGAGGACGATTCTGATGCCGCTTTTGATATGTTAGTTGCCCTATCAGGCTCAAAAACTAGAACTAAATGGATTGAATCGCATATAAAGAATAAAAAAACTCGTGGTGAATTCAATTTGTATCGTGAACTATCCTCGAAAAAATTCGCTCAATATTTTAGGAGTTCAAAATCGTCATTTGTAGATCTTCATGAATTAATAAAAAATGATATAAGCAGAAAAGAAACAATCATGCGCAAAAGTATTAGTTCTGAAGAACGACTTGCTGTGTGTTTAAGGTAAGGAAAACATTTGAAATACTTTTAAATCAATCTTTTATTTTCTATAAAGTTAAGAAATACTTTGCATTTAAATACTTAGTTAAAATCACTGAGGAAATTCCTAATATTTAGAGATGGTTCTGCCGATTCAGTCATTTGTGGTACCGAGGGTGTACACGTTGGCTCGTCAGACGAATTATTATACTCTTCAGCTCTTGGTGAGGTGTAAGATGTGTAATTAGTAGTATGTGGTGGCGTTGGACTTTGTATAGGGCTACAGACGTCAGCTCTTTGTGAGGTGTAAGATGATTGTGCAGAACTTGGTCGTATAAAAGGCTGATTCTTATGTGGAAGTTGGAAAGGAGTACCACCGGTGAAATTATAAACCGAACAACCTGCAGAATTGTCTGACAAATTTGATCCCATTAAATGTTGCTCTTTGGCTTCCATAATAACATTAAATACTTGGCGCTGTACTCTCATTTGTAAATACTCCGGCAGCTGGCATGTGGTATCGCACATACTTAAGAAAAAGTTTTTCATGGCACTGGTCTCATTGTTTGACTGATTAGACGCATTCTCAATTATTTGCTGTCTTAAGAGGTCCCTTTCTACAGATCTTTTTTCCCTTCTTCTCTGTTCACATTCGAGCATGGAATGGATCGTTTTGTGTCTCTTTGTTATAACTTCATTTGAAGAGTCCTGGGACTCATCCCCTGTTACATCATGATCTTGCTGGGTATTTGTAGTATTACTAATTTTTATGTTTGTGTATTGTTTTCTATTTTTCATGTGGGGCATTAAAAATTCCATCAGATGTTCGTACTTCCACTTAGGCTTGAAGTCCGCTGCTTGTCCCGTAGTTTTTTTTTTTAGAATTAATTGCTTGGCGGTGCCCATCTCTGAGTTTTTTCCATAAATTTTTAACTTCTGCCACTGAAACAATAAAATGACTATTAATGAAATTTCAGGTACCTTTCAACTGGTGATTCATTTCGAAGCATAGGCTTCAGTTATAGAATTGGAGAATCCACTGTATCCAATATAGTGGAAGAGGTATGTGATGCTTTATGGAAGCAGCTTCAGCCCAAAGTTCTCGCAGAACCTACAAAAGAAGACTGGAAGAATATTGCTTCAGTTTTTAAAGAAACATGCCAGTTTGACCATTGCTGCGGTGCTATAGATGGCAAGCACGTTGTTATTAGAGCCCCACCTAATTCAGGGTCTGATTATTTTAACTACAAACACACATTTTCTATTGTGTTGCTAGCGGTAGCTGACGCTTCACGCAAATTCAGGATAATAGATGTGGGTGCAAAAGGACGATTCAGTGATGGTGGTATTTTTGCAGATAGTGCCTTAGGAAAAAAAATGCTAAACAATGATTTACAATTTCCTGATGAAGAACCCTTAACTGCAGGCGGTATAAATATGCCTTACGTTTTAGTAGGCGATGAAGCGTTTGGGCTGATGACAAATTTAATGAGAGCATATCCAAAGGATCATTTGACTGAAAGTCGTAAAATTTATAATTATAGACTCAGTAGAGCGCGCAGAGTCGTAGAGAATGCTTTTGGTATTTTGTCTAGTCGTTGGAGAGTCTACAAGAGACCCTTTGAATGCAAAATTGATTTAGTAGACAAAATAGTCAAGGCCACTTGTGTTTTGCACAACTATTGTATAGACAATACAAATGGTTATTTCAACATTCAAAACCATCAAAATGTCCGAATTGACAGCGGTCATCAGTTGTTTATGTTACCTGCTGATTTAAATAACTATGCAAACGACTGTTTCTTTATTCGAGAGGAATTTTGTCATTATTTTAATACAGTTGGAGCAGTCCCATGGCAGTCAACACGAATTAGGGATAGGCTAAACCAGACTTGGCGTAGTTAGAAAGAAATACTCAAGGCGAATTCCGGGCTCAAACTTGCGCTACCGATCTTTAAAAGTCATTGTAAATCAGGACGATAAAAGTCTTTGTTATAAAATGAGTATTATTTTGTAAAAGTAGGAAGAAAACCGCAGATGTATGTACTAAGTAAAATGTATGTATGTATGTAAAATCACACTAGCGCCGCTAAAAGAATTAGTCACATTACATTACACAAATGCGTGTTATTAAAGATTTTTATCAAAATTATTGAGTTGTAGGCGTGCATAGAAAGGTAAGTTGAATACTTTCATTTATGGCTATAACTTTAATTCTAGGTTAGCCTGAATAACATCTTCGACCACATCATCACTTACCATCAGGTGAGATAGTGGTCAAAGGCTACAAGAAAGCATAAAAAAAAAAAAAAAATAACAGGTCACTAAAAATAATATGAAATAATATATAAAAAATATACCATTTGAAAAACGCAAACTACTCAATAATTAATCAAATATATAATACGTAAATAATGTAATTATATCGGCGTCGCTAGTGTAAGAGACAATCCAGCACAAGTAAGAAAAAAAATGTGTTACTTACCAGTTGAAAAATCGCACTCATTAAATACTTCTTGCCACGCTGCTTCTTTTAATTCGTTGTCCTTATATTCAGGTAAATCAAGTTGCCATAAACAGGGTCGCTTTTTCACACTTTCAATCAAATGCTCCATTGTAGTGTCGTGGATATTCTTCGGAAATCGAACAAAGACTGCGGCGCAAACGAGCGGGCGAGCCAACGGGCGAGGCAAGGAGTGAAAGGGACAGAGGGAGAAATGCGCTCGAACCCTCGAACACGTTGGAACATGCTGTACATTCCAAATATGTCGTAATATGTCTTGCTATACCATAATATACACTAATTTATATTAATATACGATAATATAAATTACGCTATAGGTTGGTGCCGTCATAGAAATATATATTATAGCTACGTGTGTGACGGGCTTAATTTGTGAATTATGAATGGAGTAGATACCTACATCACGTTCCTATACGTGCCACAGCTTATGCAACAGTAACTTCTGATTTTGTGTAAAAATTAGGGGAACACATTCAGTTATCGATTCCACACCTACCCCCCCCCCCCCCCCAGTGTTGTTGATATATTAATATCCACATTATATATACAGGGCGTCCCACGGATATGCCACATGGAGGGAAAGTACCTTGAATATTGCAGATGGAACATTTTACTGAAAGAAGACATTATTTGAAGTTAAAAAACAATTTAAACTGCATTAGATATTTAAATAATTACATGATTGATCCGGGAATCTCGTGTAACGGGTTCGATTCCCTGTATAGCCGATAGTTAGCATTTGAACACCATGTCATTATTTTTTTATTTATAGCTAATAGGCTATCCTTCGACCACGTACAAACTAAACAGTATGTATTAAAATTTTAATTTAAAATTCAAATTTAAAAATGATTATTGTTATACATGTCGGTTTAGGATTAGACTCCTGACAGACAGACAGATGCCACATTGATATGAATAGGACTTTGCTTTTTGGATATGGAACCCTAAAAATAAAAAGACTAGAAACACTCATGTTTCCAAGAGTTCCAACAATAGTTTTCTCAGTCTACTTCGTGGTTTCTTAATCCCTACAATTCTACCGGCCCCTAACAGCTTTAGATCTTTGACTCCTTTGAATTTGCCTATGTGATACAGTTAGTTCCATTTTAGTAGTATCGAAAGAAACAAGGACCGGTTGCTTTAAAATTATATTTTAATAGCAACCGGTCCTTACTTCATCCGACGGCGGCGGTGGTGGCGGTAAGCCGTCGGTGTCCATTCGCGATGTCTATAACCGCGAGCCAAATTAATTACCATTATTTTGATTCATTTCCGCGCATCCGCACACTTCGGCTATAATAGAACTTTATAAAAGCCAAATGTAACATTTTATTTGCACGCTCATCAGTTGAAAGTAGCTCATGAAGATAGCAATAAGCTTACTGCGCCTAGTAATATTAATAGAAAAAAAGGATCAAAAAATATTACACAGTTATTTGGATTCTACATAATGGCCAACCAAAAGTGTTTCTTAGAGTATCAAGATCTCACCGCGGAGGAAATAAAAATGATGTCGGAATTATACTTTGATGGTGAGTAGGCAGTAACCCTTTTCAAATAATTACAAAATATTTAAAAAATAATGTTATTAAATTTTTTACATGTGCAGAAAATAATGTTTACGGGAGAAACGGCACCCGTACCGCGAACATGGAAATGACAAATCAGGCGACATATCTCCTGAATGAGTTTCAGTATCATAGGCGTATGTTCGTCTACTCATACTTGTCTTCCTGTCTTTGTCGTTATCCTATACCTACAATGGAAGTGTAGCTATGTGCATTGCTTATGCTTGCGTTAAATTTTCTCCTTTGTAACACGACTGACCAAAAAAGGAGAATTATGTATTCAGGGTTCTGATGTATGATATAGCATTAGATCCTTCTTTATAACCCAAGTGATACTAGTTATATAAAAATAATAAAAAACAGAGGAAAAATTTTTTTTTTCTTTCATACACGTCGATTGGTTAATTGTTTAAATGTCAATGGAACGATAAAACGCTTAACAAAAATATGGAATTGCAGTCGTGTTTTTTTACTTTTTAATTAATTTATAAATGTATAAATTATTGTACGTAACCTATCGTCCTTTTTTTATTCTGCTCGCAGTCTTTTGTCCATCAACGATTACAGAGTCCCACTTACGGAATCAACGGTCAATGCCCTGATTCAATTTCTTATATTATTGGTTTTTCCTTCATTAGATTAGTATTACCATAGACAAAATGAACCTACTTGAGGTGAAATTGTCTCTGAAAAAATATTATAAACTGAGAAAGGAGATTTATATATATATATACCTCATTTCGCTTTTGAGTGAGCGAAACAGAACTACGCAATGTATAAATAGCATGTGTGATTTTTTTAATTACCGCCATATTTATTTAAAAAATCTTTCAGGTACATAGGTACTATATCCCATGGTTGCTACATAATAATTAGGGTAAATAATTAGACACAAAACTTGAGTACGCGAAACTTTAGAGCTGTATTCATGATTTTTTCTTTCGAGAGAAATATCTGGAATCGTGTTTTCGGATCATGCATAGTATTTATCATAGTAATTAAACAACTTTAAACGGTTTAAATCGCGTATATTTATTAATATTTTTGTCGCGTCATAAGCAACAAAACCTGGACTGCGATCCCTTATAGACGCCTGACAAGCATGGTTATAATGACAAAGCCACCCTTTGTTTAACGGTGGATGAATGTCATCCAGTTGACAACACCGGTTTATACATCATAAATAGTTTATTAAACGTTTGTATACATTTTATTTATATATTTATTATTAGATCGTATATTACTAACCCCGATAGGTTTGCACCGTTAATGAGACCAAATAAGCATGTATGGAGAAACCTCTGCCGCTCTTTCTGGCAATACAGTAGATGTCACAATATGTAATTATATAGGCATTTCTAGTTGAAATGATGGTTTAATACTCTGCACTTTTTTCAGGAGAACAAAATGCAATCCGCGTGGGAAAAAAGGGATACTATCTCCATAAGGGATTCAAGGAGCTCGCGGCGGATATCTACAACATGGAGTTGAGGATGGGCGATGTTTTTGTGGCGAGTGTACAAAGATCAGGTACGTAATCGTTGTCGAAAAGGTGAAAATAATTAAAAATGTGGACACGAAACAACCAAAAATATGATATACTCCAATTTGAATACATAATGTTGGTAAATAATATTTTGACGTTTATTTCCACTGTTATAATTCAAAATCATAACGAAGGTATAAAACAGTCAAATAAAATTCTATGAAGAAAAATAAGTTACAAAAATATTTTTCTCAATTATGCAGCATTAAACAGTACGTGCTTATGTGGTCCTTCGAAATGTTAGTGTTTTCTCATTGTAGCCTATTTCAAAGCAGTGTTAGCTGAGCGGGAATACTATGGACTGTCGTGTCGTAGTTCCGTGGTTAGAATCCCACCACCAGCTTGAGCTTCACCGCATGGTGGGAGGCCATTTTGTGAATGCTAGTCTTAAACTACCATCCTCCAGTAAAAAATCTGTGATTATTCATAAGATTGTGACGGAACACGCATGAGGCCCACCTGATATTAAGCGAACTAACGTCTGCCAATAACAGATGCATTTCATACGAACGACTTGCACTGCGCCCATTATACTGAGCCATACAATTGTTAAGCCTCATGTGTCACGACATGGCTCCATGAGCATTTATTCTCATTATTACATTAGAAAATAAATTAGTAGCTAGTACTTACGGTGTTTTTTTTTTATTAACGCTTGCGAAGCAAATAATTGCTCGCTAGCCAGGTCTTGTTAGGCTGATCTCCAAGCCGCCTGCCAAGCGTGAAGATCTTTACAACGCCCCCCTCCCCCTACCTTTCCTCCGTCCATGTTCATGTTGAATTATAACAAAAAAGAGGAACAAGCTTGCAAATTTACGACGATAGAAAAAGATTGATTCGAACTATGTTTTTTTTATTGGCAGAATAGGTATGTCCTGGGACTGAAGGACGGATGATATCGGGTTCGAGTACCGCTTCGTCGACGTAAAGTCGTGCTTAATTTTTTCCTTTCGTTGTAATTATATATGCCAAAACATTTAGGTATCAGTTTCGTATGAAATCTATCATTTCAAAAATTGTGGTAGGTACGCTATTACTAAAAAAATAAATATCTTTGGTTCTCTAGAGGGCTGTGGAAATGAATAAGGTAGGTAGTAAGCCGTGGGGCGCAATTCGTTTGCTTTTCAGTCAATACAATAGGTACATAACCTATTAATAATGTTTCAGGCACCACATGGACACAGGAGCTGGTGTGGTTGGTCGCTAACGACTTGGATTATAAAAAGGCAGCAGCTATGCCTCTTTCACAAAGATACCCATTTTTGGAGTAAGTAATTGTTATATTATTGTACACATTAGGTATTATTCTGGTCAAATATCAGAAAGGAAAAACCCAGCCTAGTGCGAGTCGCACTTCGCTCTATCAGGAATTCGCGTTGCACCAACCCGTAAAGGATTTTGTTTGTTTGGATCACGGTTCATATTAATTATTTATTTATTTAGATATTTGACCTAAAGCTTTCATTTACAGTATAGCAACTTAAAATAAGCACCATTGAGCCAATTAAAGGTCCTCGCGTAGGAACATAACGTGAGCATTATTATTATATGTAAATAAAATATAATAAGGGCTCAAAACACAGAACTAACACCATCTTTACTTACATCATATAATTACTGGCTATAAAAGATTAATTACAATAATCATTATCAATCCGACCGATCAAGAATATACGACTAGTTTCGCTTCTAAACGAAGCATCTTCAGGAGGTCTTGACTTACCGAGCGCACGATCGAGATCTTGTCTCGATCGTGCGCTCGGTGAGACTAGTCGGATATTCTTCAGGTTAGGCTGCTTGATGTTTGTGACGTCACGTAGATAACAGGAAAATTAGGCGGAATTGTCACTAGATATATAATTTTATACTTTTTTAAGTGTTTTATTTAAATATTATTTAATGTTTTTAAGATACTTTTAAAGGTATTTGATATTATTAATTAATTTATTATGGATTTCCGCAAAGTAACACCTGAATCTTTATTTGAAGATACTATGCGTTCTAGACGATTACACCCCAAATATCCTAGTGTTTGATAGTTATAAAAGTGTCTAGTTCTATTACCATGGTGCGAATAATAGGTATTGTGTATGTTTTGGGTAACCATGTACCTATTGGATGCCACTTAACCTATTTTTAGGTTTAATAGTTTTAGGATGTACCTACATTTATTTACTTTTTTAAACACGGAACTATTAAAACTTTAGTAGTGATGCGCTGCCTGAAGAAGCGCCGTTTCGAACACATCGTCAGCACATTATTCCACCGACCTTTATATGTACGTCTTCGATTCGAACAGTTGGCAGTATCTGATATCTAACTGATATCAAAACGCCATGTAACCTAGCTGGAATATTTTTCGTTGCGCTTTGTTTCTACATGAATTCTACATGGGTATAGTTTCGTCGTACTACTACCGCTCGACTCGGGTAATCTGATGATAAGGAGTCCTGACGTGCGCCCAATGTTCATTTAGCTTATTCTTCCCCTTTTTACGACTTTTTAAGGACTAGTCCTTAGTATCTTAAAAGACATTCCTTCAGTAAAAGCATGCAGGAACTTTAAATTCTGATTTATTTACTTTACAATAAACATCGGGTCGCTCTTTGTGTAGTTAGAGACAATAATCCTAAAGGCCCCATACCGGTGGGATAAAGGAAGGAAGATGATGATAGAAGTTCAAGGCAGCGTTTTTCCTAGAAATATAGCGAGTAAGATGAGCGGTGTAAGAGAAAAAAATCCACCAATACAATCGCTTCATTTTCTTAGCCTCGTATAACGCAGCGACCTTATTGGTAGATTTCTTTTCCTTTTAAATATTTCCTCGCACGGCTAGTGTTTGTAGATACACAACTTTGTCCAGCTAAAATGTTCTATGCTCAATTTCAGATTTTCTATGTTCTTTGACGACGCAGCTATCAAATGTTGCTTGGAGAACGCTAAAGATGTTGTTGGCGCGCGAAGAATTCTCAACATGCTCTCTACTCCGGCCACCAGAGTGCTGTCCAACACGCCGTCGCCGCGGTTCGTGAAGACGCATCTGCCGATGTCTTTACTCCCGCCCAACATTCTGGATACAGCAAAGGTTCATACTTATCCACTAATTATTAGAACACAAAATTCCTGTCCCGTGTGAGTACACATCATACACATCATACATGTGTATGTGGCATACCCTATTATGACTCTAATAAAAAACAAACTGATTTCTAACAAAAGCTAACCTGCCTTTGACCACTATCTCACCTGATGTCAAGTGATGATGTGGTCGAAGATGTTGTTCAGGCTAACCTAGAATTACTGGCTCTCTAGGACAGCTGCCGGAACACACCGTGAGGTACTTGGCGACAGATTTTCTATTTGAAACCGATATTCTAGGCCAAAAATATTGGTCAATTTTGTATTAGTTTATATAATATTATCAACTATGCTAATACGCTTTGACAATTGTTCCATCTTTATTTAATGACAAAATACGTTTAATATATAAGGTAGATTAGTGGTCACTGCCATCAAAATGTCTTTCTAAATTTGCCTCCAGTGCAATATACATAAGAGTAACGCCGATTAATTTGAAAGAAGTTGCGAAAAAGCACGAGAAGCGAGATAGATATCATGCGTTAATGACACAGTTCAAATGTTACCATCCTTTGGACTCCGGGTGTTGATTATTTTCTATGAAATCATATTCAGGAGAAGAAGCGTGTGGATATTGGTTCGCGAAAAGCAAATCGTTCAAGCAATCTTAGTATCTCCTAGTGATGTCTGACTTCATGATTGTTGACGCTAGTTATCGATAAAAAGAAAATTTTGATAATTTAGTACCAATTGAATTTCAATAAAATATAGTTATTTTCTCCACGTCGTCTCTTACGATTCCCACAAGGTGGTGTTATTCTAGCCCGGCACCCCACGAAACATGTTATAGCAGGCGAAGAGAATATACTTAGGTAATAAGTACTACAATAACTTAATTGGAACTGTCCTTTATAACGGATCACCTAGATCACATAGTTCACAGCTTAGTAGGATTATAGCAAGTGTCTGGCCACAGACTTTCTACTTGAGAGCGGTACCTATATAGCATGGAGAGCATTCGCAAAATACCCTACCCTAAAGCAGTGAAGTTTAAGAGGACGATCTAAAAACTGTATGCTATTTTGGATCTTATGTCACCAGAACGGTTTCTAACCAAGGATCGCAGCACTCCAAATAATTGTCATAGCCATTTCAAAATTATTCCTACAAAACCTTAGAGGCTGTGAAACTGCCCCGCAGTATTTTATAGGAGACATTGCGAGACATGCGCCTCTAATGACTGGCTAGGTATACGTATTCCTCCAGTCTATAAGTATTATCCTGCAGTAGAGGCATGCCTACGTAACAACTTTTCCTTCCAAACGCTACAATGCTTAGAGAAACCTCGCAATATGCTCGTGGTGTTTCCCATTACAGAACCAAACGCAAAATCGCAGCAGACACTCACTATTCACTACAGCCATTCACTACTTCCGTAACACCCCTGCAATATGTGTATGTAGGACGCTTAAAGGTATACCTAAGGTACTACGCAGGGTACGCCCTACGTAATATTCTTCTGCGCACGTAACCTGTTACACTGCCCTTCAAGCCTATAAATAAAGCAGCGTGTATTGCTTCGAGGCAGAATATCTACTGCGAATCCATCCATACTTTCCCACCAAAACAGACTCCCGGTGAAGAGATATCATGTAAGGATCTCGCGGCGCCGCGGGCGCTTCTGTGTTAGTACTGCAATCTTACCACAGAAGAAATTGCTTTCAGTATGTACCTACTTGTGTGCTAAGAATAAGGAATTACTTCTAAGTGGAAAAAACTAACTTATAAAACGTTCGCAGGTGGTGTATGTAGCTCGAGATCCCAGAGACGTGGCAGTTTCGTGCTACTTCCACGCAAGATGGTTCAAACTTCTCCAGTTTAACGGAAACGTAACATTCAAACAAATGTGGTACGCGTTTATGAACGACCTTTGTAAGTTAACTATATAACTTGTCTAACACTGTTAGAGTTCGCGCAAAAAACTAACGATTACATTTAACAGCTTTTAAAAAAAAACACGTGCAACCACAGTTGCACATATACGAGTATAAAATTTTATAATGATGCCACGTTATCAAAATTGACGAATCTTTTCTATTTGCGTGAACTCTACTTTATATAATAATATACTATAGTATATTATTCTAAGTAGTTCTTGCGTATTCAATCGCACAAACTCCAAGCATATGTTGCTAGTTCGAAAGGGTTTGAACAGTTTAAAGACTCGTTCTATGGGATGTTACAAGATAGATATCGCATAATAATGACGCTGCTCCTTGTTGAACTCTAGACTTCGTGTGAGGCGACTAAGGATTAAATACCGGAAGATAGGCATTAGCGCCTTCTGAGGAACTGCTATCTTAAACAGCGATCCCCAAGACGCCTGCCAAGCGTGGGGATTATGGCAAACCCCATCTTGAATGGGAGGCTGTGTTCAGCAGTGGACGATCCGGCTGCTACAGTACAGTGTAAGGTCATCAAAATGTCATACCTATGTACCGAATTTATTTTGATCATATTTAAAAGTGTCGTCAATGGCAGTAAGTTGCTTCTGAGCTACATATACTGCAGCTGAGGGCAGGGCCAAGTAAATAGATGATAAGGTATAGGTCTAAGTACTACTATAAGTACAGTAACTCGTATAAGTCGCCTTTGCAGTGATCAAATGAACTTTTTTTAACCGGCGGTATAACTTTATTAACAAAATACTTTACGAACTATACACAACTACAACTTACACTTCAATGAAAGCACTTAAGGCAATCTACACGCCATTGCAGACCCACAGACATTCAAATCCTCCACAGTACCACCAGTTAGCAGAGTGCCCCGCATGCTGGCAGCATTGCCCCGTTGGATTGCAAGTTAATAAAGGCATATCGACGGTTTAAAAAAACTCATATATAAATGATAATTTGTAGTTCAAGTTAAGCCTAAAACCACCTCAATGATCTTTACTTTGAATACATTGGTTTTGACTTTTTGCTTTAATAATAAGTAAAGTCTTACGTATACCATAGAGAAAAGTACTAGTAGTACTATTAGTACTTTTCTCTATGCGTATACTTAAAGCTAATCAGAATGTTGCATTTTTCAGTTGTACAATTACCGTACTTCGAGCACGTGAAGGAAGCGTGGGCGCTGCGGCACCACCCCAACATGCTCTTCCTGTTTTATGAAGAACTGTCTAAGGTACGGTTTGAATATATCTGAAACAATTTAGGGAATTGAAATTTTAAAACAACAATAAGTATTAAAATATGGAATATCAAATGGAAACTACTGTCAAGTGTGATCAAATCCGAGATGAAGCCTGGTATACCATCTTCAACCGTATCTGGAACAATACCTGCAGGGCTGCAGGTATCGAAATACGTCCAAAATGTACATACACATACATGGTTATTGGAAAAATCCTAACAACCTCTTAGATTCTGCTAGTCCTAAAAAACATTTTGATATCATTATTTTTTTTGACGCAATAAGCACGAGGACCAACTGATGTTAAAAGTCTTTAATGCCTGTAATTTACTATTACGTATTTTTATTACTAGCTCAATGTGAATATTTAAAACTTTTTAAGCGCGTAACATCAGGTGGTCCTCGTGCTTATTCCGTCAAAAAAACACTGAAAAAAAAAACATTCATCTCAAAATCTTTGTTAGGACTAGCAGAAATCAACCCTAAGAGGTTGTTAGCATTTTTCCAATAACCGCACTCATCCAAACATATCAAACTTCGAGTAGGACTAGATGGTAGATAAACCACATGAGTCACCAGTAGTTGAGAAGTTGGTCAAAAGCTGACCCCAATCTAGCTGGAATTTTAAAAATAACTTCATTAGGCAGTATCAGGCCGTCCGTCCTACATTTTCACTGAATGCGTGTGATATGATAGCGGATTGCCTGCCAAATAATTAAGGTTCTATATAACTTTGCCCAATTTAAAGAAACTGTTATGTAGCTTTTTTATTTATAGCTGGCCTAGCCTTTGACCACTATATCACCTGATGGTAAGTGAAGATATTGTTCAAGCTTACCTAGAAGTACTGGCTCTCAAGGACAGCTGCCGGAACACACAATTAGGTATTTGGCGACAGATTTTTTACTTGAGGGTGGTAGCTAGCCAGGCGGGAATTCGCAAAATGTCCTACCACTATGGTGTAACGTATGCCATCGTAAGAATACAAACGGGGCCGAAGGCCGTGCCCTCCGGAGCACTGAAGCGCTCAGTAGTTAAATCACTAGCGGTCACCCATCCAAGTCATGACCGCGGTGGACGTTGCTTAACTTAGCTGATGACGGCTTTGGCGTGAAGTAGAAACAAACAGACATATTTACTTTCACAGTTGTCATAACTATAAGGATAAGGTAAAGATATAATTATTAGATCACGCTGTTACTTGTTACTTATCTGCATATTGACCGACACATTTATTTAAGTATGTATTGTGTATAATATATTCATTATTATCTTTGTATTTGTTCTACCGATAGAGTTCTTGCATGCTGTTTACAAATCATGTCATGACTAGTTGTTGTACTCGTATACCGTGTTATTTGAAATGATTTCCTCCTTCGGTTCTGGCCCTTTTTACTAATTTTCTAGATAATTTATAAACTTATTTGTTATGATATATTATGTGTAGGTGCTTACTTATTATCTAGGTAGGGACATTGCCTCAAAGTGCTGTATATACTGCCAAGTGCCAGAATCTAGTCACAGGTACGTTTGGTATAGCTTCAATCATTCGTACCTGCCTACATATCAATTGAAATTATTAGAACATATAAAAACAAGCTTTTTTTAACCGAATTCCAATTCTGAAAAGGTTGATGGCTACCACCCTCAAGTAGAAAATATGTCACCATACAACAATCAGTGTGTTCCAATAGCAGTCCTTGAGGTAATTCTAGGCCTTATCCGTATACTGTATCAGCTGGATTGTCCACTGCTGAACAAAGCCTCCTCCCATTTAGGGTGGTTTGGCCTTAATTCTCAGGCTTGGCAGGCATCTTGGGGATCGCAGTTTAAGATATCTGTACCCTAGGAGGCGCTGCTACCCACCTTCCGGAATTTCACCTTTAGTCGCCTTTTACGAAACTGGGGGACAATGGTTGACATTCTAGCTCGGCACCCACGTGGGCTTATCCGTCTAACATCTCTCCACATTGTCACTTACTTTAGGTAGATAGGGCTATAGACTATCAACTGTAAAATACTGCAGGTACAGTACAATGTATGTAGGAACTTACTTATTTATATAACACATGGTTCCATCCTCGCCGCGCGCCGCCGGCTCGTGCTTCACCGCATAGTGGAAGGGCATTTAGCGAATGCTCGCCTGGCTAGCTACCACCCTTAAAAAAATCTATCGTAAAGCATCTAATAGTGTGTTCCTGCCCGGCAGCAGTCATTGAGAGCTAGTAAAATTACTTGAGTCTTAACAACTGAATGTCTCTGAGTGACGGGCGCAGTACAATTCGTCACTTGTGATGATTGCATCTGTTATAGGCAGAGGTTAGTCCACATAAAATCACGTGGGACTCGCGCTTGTTCCGTCACAATAAAATAAAAATAAAAACACAAGAAAATAGAGATTTTAATCACTATTTCTACATTTTCTACTTCATAATTCCAGGATATGCCCAGTGCCATCGGTCGCGTAGCCGAGTTCTTCGGCAAAGAGATTACCGCTGAACAGATGCAGGGTCTCTGTGACCACCTCAGCTTCCACAACTTCAAGAACAACAAGTCTGTCAACCGCGATGATGTAAAAGAGTTCGGGTTTACGGCGCCTGATGAGAAATTTATCAGAAAAGGTAAGTGATTGCAATGTGTATTGCTTATTTGCTATTGACATATCTTTCTAAAAGATAATGCATTCCAAAGGCCCAACTCTGGCCTCATAATAACAAACATTATTACTTTAAGCTTCAAAAATAATACTGATATTCGTACCATGACTATCACGCTTTATATGTATATTTTTATATATCGCTTTCTCTATCGCACAAGAACTTGTTTTTTTTTTTATGCCTGATAGGTTAGCCTTTGACCACTATCTCACCTGATGGTAAGTGATGATGTGGTCGAGGATGTTGTTCAGACTAACCTAGACTCAACTTGATTTATTAATGTGTGCCATATATTAATACATGCTCCATACTGTCCCTTTTAATCGTGAAGCGTGATAGGATCAGTCTGATGGTAGCATGGTTTATTTGTCTTCACTTGTATCGGGCGCCGTGCAACTGTACATTTAAACTAAGACTGATAGATGACAGTTGGCCCCCTGGCATGACTACAGTCCAATAGTAAAGTAAGACGACAGGTACGAGCTGCTTCTTCTGCACATAATAAGCACATACTGAATACGTAAATGGTTTTGTTAGTGTCCATGTGTAATTAAGAAATGAACAGAATAAAATCAACAAGTGAGGCCATAACTCCTGGTATTTTTTGAAACTTCTAATAGATGTAATTGTCAAGTGTATTCATACATCCCACTTGAACATGAAAGGGAGAAAAGGAGGACTTATAGCAGTATATCCATTATACGCTAAAAAATAATGAAAAAAAGATGTTTTTGAAAAAAGAGAATGAATAAAATGAAAGATATTTTTGTTTTTGAAACTGCAAATATACGCGATTTAAACCGTTTAAAGTTGTTTAATTACTATGTGTTAAAATCGCGAAAACCTAAGACAACATTAATTTTATAGTTAATAAATAAACAAAAACACTAATATTTATTTACATATCGGTAAAGCATAATTGGCACTATTATAAAAAATACCGTTGTTATTTACAATTATTTGATGCGTCTACTTCTAAAAAACTGATCTAAAACACTTAGTGCCTTATAGTGGTATACAGATAGATATAGCCCTTATATCTATTTGTATAGTTTTGTGAAACTTACCAAAGACAATGGGTCAAAATTGGACAGAAAATGCGTCGTTTGCTATTAAAGTTAATTTAGTTCTGCTGCATATGCAGTTCGTAAGATAAGACAGCTAACAGACGTAGCTACTGCTAGGCTCGTTTATTTCGCGTATTTCCACAGTATTATGTCTTATGGTATATTGCTGTGGGGAGCTGCTGCTGAGATAGAGACAATCTTTATCTTACAAAAGCGTGCAATTCGAGCCATATATGAAATGGATCCTAGGGAATCCCTGAGAGATATTTTTAAAGAAATTGATATTTTAACTTTACCAAGTCTGTATATATTTGAAAATATTATGTATGTTCGTAAAAATTTGAGCAAATTTAAATCAAACAGTGACACTCACGATTATAACACTAGGAATAAAGATAAAATAGCGGTGCCAGGTTTTAGATTAGCAAAGACAAATAAAAGGTCCTTCTTAGGAAATTGTGTGCGGTTTTATAATAAATTGCCCAAACATATTACAACGCTCACAGAAAGAAAATTCAAGTTGCATGTGAAGAATATTTTGATAAAGAAATCTTACTACACAGTTTGTGATTACTTAAACGACAAAAATGCCTGGACTGGTTCGCCTCTGCCAAGCTAGCGCCCAACACCTACGTAATGTAAATTAAGTATTGTAATAATTTTATTATATAGTATGTACCAAACACATTTTTAAAAAACGTTTAAAAGAATGGCCCCGAGTTTCTTGCCCGTTCTTCTCGCAGTGGCTCTATAATTTTTGTTTGCTGAACGTGGCAGTACAATGTAGTATATTTCAATATTAAAATTTGTAATTGACCTTCATAAGAGCGTCGTAGACGCCTAAATTGAATAAATGATTTTGACTTTGACTTTGACTTTAAAATAAAAATTATTGCTATTGTTTTTACCCACGGCATCGTTCATGTCATATTTGCCGCCTTCAGTTATTTTCGCAGCAAATAAAACAACATCGGTAAGTATGCATAAATGAAAAGCGGTAACATTAGGAAATATTAGCGCACCTTGTAGCATGGTGATCAAATTGGCCTTGAAACACGAAGATGGTACACGGTAATGCTTTTTGATACCCTTATCACGGGCAAAAAGGCTGGAAAGAAAAGATGGGATGTTCTCATGGTCACTGATCATAATTAAGAGATCGTAAACACGCACTCACCAATAAACTAATAAACAAAAACACCACAGTACATCATACCGTTTCATAAGTCTCGTTATATATTGTAATATTTTTAGATAAAGTACTTGTTCTTGTTCTTTGACACTTTTGCGGTTTTAAAAATACAATATAGAAAATATAAGTATATAATCACTACATACAGCAAACGTAAAAGTTAGTAAATCGCGCCGCCCGCCAATCGTAGTTTTTTTTATTGTATCTGGCAATGGTCATAATTTTCTGGGAAGTATGTAGAGAGTTTCAAACAAGCTCCATCTAGTACCAGCTTATTGAACTACTTAACGGACATATAAATTAATTAACATTTTTGAAAGTATTATTCTACAATTATGTTTGACGAATCAATAGCTAATGAGTATGTAGTTAACATGGAATCTCAGAAATCGGGCATCATGAAGCTAAAACAGAAACCTATAACTCGTAATTCCATTGGAAGGACCCTATTCCAGAAGTCCCTAAGTCCACGTAGGGAGTTTTTAAACGACAACTTTTTCAGTCAATGTCCTAAAATATGTAAAAAAATCTATTTAACTTATTTAGAAAAGAAGTATGTAAGTTATAGATTAAAATGATATTCTATTTTTGAATGTAATGCAGATTTCAGAATTGTCGCAAAAGTACTCAAGTCTAAAATTTTCCTATGATAAACTCTCTCAGTTTCAGTTTTTACTGTGAAACTGTATCAAAAACGAGTCAAAATATATTTTTGTTTCTTATCAAGTGAATGTAACTACGAGTAACTTGTCTATTCTTTTCTTCAGGCAAAGCGGGAGGCTGGAGGGAGTTCTTCGACGAGGAGATGCAGCGCGATGCGGAACAGTGGATCGCGGACAATCTGAGGGATTCTGATCTGCGCTTCCCCAGTATGGACGACTGAACTTCAAATAAGGATAAATCAATGTCATTATACTTGTCGTGCAATATATATACCTGACACCTACATCAATAAAATTGATACGATGCCTCGTCTGGTACATTGTCTTTTTTTTTAATTATTCACATTGCATAAGTTCTGTATATAGTATATGGCTTGCCAGATTCCACACGAGTAATTTGCTTTTATCTTCCGTGAATTCCCTTGTTTCTTCGATATCGTTAAAACTACATCGATGATAAATTTTACAGCATGCTACTATCCACGTCGATTTGAGTGGGGTGTTGGTGTTATAAGAGCTCCCTCATTAAGGGAAGAGTAACAGGTAAACTCACGGTTAAACACAAGCAACCCGAAAGAGGGTTGCCGTTAAGCCAGCACCGAAGCAAAGTCAATTTTTTGTAGAATTATGTCCTATGACTTGTTAACGGAAACTTAGGTAATTATTATTTAACCTGTTCTTGTGTTATTCATTATGTAAGAAGAAGACATATTGTGCTGACTACGTAAGTAAGATAAGGGAAGAAAGATGATGATGTTGAGTACATACCTATATCAGTGGTAAAAAAAAAACAAAACTGTACCTTGCTACTTATTTACCTTTATGGGTGACTGCTAAAGTAAGAACATCATTTTAAGTAGGTTGAAACTACAAAATTAAAAAGTAGCAACTTTTGAGAATCGCCAACAAGCTCAGTCACTCAAACGAGCTATGGAGATACTTACCTTTGCTCGAAGTTTCTCTTTCGATATACAATCCGAAACGTGTAAAGTACCAATGTCATCCACATAGATGTCAGAATTTGCAAATTGAAATTGTAATGGGAAGGACTATCTCCCACCTCTCAAAAACGATTATAAAACAAACGTTATTTAAGAAAGGTTCTCGAGTGGTTAGCACATTACAACGTACGACGAAGAGTATGTAGGCTTCCTATACTAGGTGGCCTGACGACATAAAGAAAGTCGCGGTGACCCGATGGATGCAAATGGCTAATAATCTAATAATAAATTTGAGGCGTTCAATGCGGAAGGCCTTTGTTCAACGGAGAGCGACTTCCGGATGTTGTTTATGATGATGATGAGGAAAGTTTAATTATTGAAAAATATATAAATAGATACTAAATACTAGATAGATCAGCTTATGTTTATGTGAACTCGAAATTTCAATAGTCGATTTGTACATAAACACGAGTATAACAAAATAAACTTAAGATTAAAATCTAATTGTCTGCACACACGAAACCGTGGGCGTGAAGCTAGATAATAATATAACCTTTACCATCCTATACACTTAAGACGCATATAGTTTGCTTGCTGCAACAGATAATAGCGTGTGTTGTTACATTTTATTAAGTTATTTGCTTTCCTAATTAGATGCCTTACTATATCAATAGAGATAATTTACAGTATCTACGTTAAATAAATGGTTCCTTCTACTTTTATTATTGTATAAAATAAGCAAGTAATAATCCTTTCTTGATGTTTTTTTTTTCGTTGGGTAGAGTATACGCCCCTGTATAGCCCCAAGATGGTCCTATATAAATTTCATCACTGTCGATAAAGAATTTTTCAGTTGAACTCATTTATCTCAAAAAAGTACTTGCTCTATGCCTGATGGTGATGATCTGAGGTCATTCGATTGTAGACACGCTGAAGCACGGCACAATCTCAAACGTCTCAAAAGTCAAAACAACATTACCTTCTCTGGAAAAAGTATGACATTGAATTTTTTTATTTTATGGGATTTTAACGCAACAAGCACGAGGCCCACCTGATGTTAAGCGGTTTATCCTCTGCCTATAACAGATGCATTTGTCATTTGTGACGAATTGCACTGCGTCATACCTCATTTGCCTGTAATTTTCTGGCTCTCAAGGATAGCTGACGGAACACGGTGCTTGGCGACAGATTTTCTACTTTAGGGTGGTAGCTAGCCAGGCGAGCATTTGCAAAATGCCCTTCCACCATGCAGAGTTGCAATATGTTTAACAATTTTAATATAATCTTCTATTTTATTATTTAATATTTTTTATTATGTATATCTTATTTTTTTCTTTGTACTAAGCATACATAGCAAGTACGCATAACGATTTCCGATACTTAGGTACAATTTTAGATACAGCATAACTAAAATGTTAACTAGCAGGAACAGACGTCATTGTGTTGTTGGAGACTCCACATAACTGGAATAGTAAGATTACGACTTTACGCATCATACATTTCGTTTAATAATCACTTGACCCAATTTAACTATATCGCTATCAACAATCAAAGATCAAATGAGGGAGAAAACCACACGTTTGAGATTTTTATTGTGAAATCTGTGAACATGCTATTAGGTAATCAGGGATGTTCATAAAACTTTGAACGAATTGCGGCATGAGACGAAGGGAAGGAAAAGCAGCGCTACCTATAGTGCATATGAACGTAGGTCGTATTCATTTCGTTATTCGTTTGCTTTGTGACTCGTTATAATGAATAACATTTCACCAGCTATGAGTTCATATTAGTAATTATGTCGGATAACTTCCATGTAGTGAACTAGCTTTAACTTATAAAAAAATGTTTCATGTATTAAAATTAAATTAATCATATCTCTATATATTGCGTCTAAATCCTTTTTATTCGGTGGTATAGGTAGTTAATTATTATGTTAAATAAATAACATCACACATATAAATCACTTATTGACGGAGCGAGAACTTAGTTCGAGTCGAGCGAAGCGTCTCTGCTTCAACTTAGTCATAAATGCTTTCGTATGTCCGGTTGTTCTCCAGGTCGCATTTCTGAACCGGTCCTTACGAAATTTTAGGAGTAGCTTTGATAAGTCCATACAATTATTTTGTTGATTCAGTTTATGGATTTTTTTAAAATGAAGGAGATATACATAATAAGGTGTTGAAACTTTTGAAATGTATGGACGCTTGCGCTAAATTTACACTTTTTGGACATAAGTCCAAGAAAATCATTTATTATTTACATATTTCATTACTTAACTAGATTTTTGGATTTGTCATTGGAATCCTCCATTAGCAAGCGCGGTGAACCATTTTTTCAATTGTAAGTTATACAAAGGTAGACTCGCGAGGTCTACAGCTCGGAGAGTCACAAGTTTTAATTATTTGAATATTAAAGACAAAAATGCCAGTATTCGTCCAGCTAGAATTATGTTTAAAAAGTTGGTTTCAGGGTAAGTAAAACAGGAAATTGGATACTATGATAGTTTAGGTAACTCTCCTTATCTTCTTACCCCACGTACGTGGGATCGGTAGTATTGAAGAGAACGATACTTATGTCTATTTTAATAACACAGAGTACAAAACAAATACATATTAAGATACCTATATATTTTCACGCACAACACACACACCAACTGTTACTATAATCTACTAAGTAAATAATAAAGGCGTAAAATTTGTAAAGATCGCTGTTGTGCGACGTTTTGCAGCTTATAACTCGGATCATGGAGGAATAAGGGGACTCGGATCGACTGCCTTAGTGCTAGTGTTGCTCATCAGCTGAATTTTTCCTAAACAAATTGAGAACTATAGGTATATAGTTCTGATATATTTGAACAAACTTACTTAAAATTATCAAGACATTATCCAGCAAAGCCGTGCCAATGCTTATTCATGAGTAGTAGGTTTTTTAGGGTTCCGTAATTCTGACAAGAAATCCTTATATTTTCGTCATGTCCGTCTGTCCGAGGTTTTGCTAAGACTCTTAGTAATGGATGGGAATCTGTAATTTTGTATGGATATGTTTTTTTTATGTTATTGTGACGGGACAAGCTCGAGGCCCACCTGATGTTAAGTGGATAACCTATGCTTATAACAGATGCAATTCGTCACAAGTCCCGAATTGCATTGCGCCCGTCACCTTGAGACAAAGTTGTTAAGTCTCATCTGTGCCTGTAATTTCACTGGCTCTCAAGGACTGCTGCCGGAACACACCGTTACGTGCTTGGCGACAGATTTTCTACTTGAGGGTGGTCGCTAGCCAGGCAGGCATTTGCAAAATGCCCTTCCACCATGCGGTGAAGTTCAAGCCCGCGGCGGGATTCGAACTATGGACCTGCTGCTCGGCAGAAAATGTATATCAATTACGGCGACAATTTTTTTTTTTGGCAGCGCCCATTACATGTTATTTTTTTTCTAGTCTACACCATTGTGTTTGGTGTTGTTGAATAGGTCTTTTAAAATAGGTGTGGCTAATACTGTTTTTCGATTTAATGCTCCATTACGAAATATTAAATTATAAAATGCAAGTTTTTGTTCCAGCAGAGCGTCCTCCCTCTCTAAAAAGCTAAACTGCCGGCTTGAAAAATTAGGAAAAATTAATGATGATACCTTAAAATGATTCATGAACTTAAAAGAAAAATATAGCGGTTGAGATAACTTTATTACTTAGTTTAGCAGTAATAGTCGTTGAATTTGGGTGTTGGATATGATACGACGACTGTACAGAGTTGATCGATGAGCTTAGGTATAAAGTACTTTTTAGACCTCATCTTCGCCGTACACGAGAAGTGTTTGCTGTTCCCAACTGCCGTACCAAGACTGGTCATCGATCACTACTGTGTCGTATGACAGAATCCTATAATAATCGTTTCAATGTATAGACATATTTTACGAGCTTGTGAGTTGTTTTAGCAGGCTATTTCGTACACCCGTATAGAATTTTGAAGCGCTCGTAGCGAAGTTTGCTTAACCATTCTGAATCGATCAGCAAAGTTAAGCAACGTCCGCCGCGGTCATGAGTTGGATGGGTGACCGCTGGTGACATTACTACTGAGCGCTTCCGTGCTTCGGAGGGCACGTTAAGCCGTCGGTCCCGGTTGTTGTCTTAGGATGGCAGTCGTTACAGCATGGTGGTAAGGCACGGTGTGTTCCGGCAGCTGTCCTTGAGAGCCAGTAATTCTAGGTTAGCCTGAACAACATCTTCGACCACATCATCACTTACCATCAGGTGAGATAGTGGTCAAAGGCTAACATATCATGCATAAAAAAAAAGCCTGGTGCTATCTGTCATTTAATTATAAATCCATGTTACACCTCCAGTCACAATATCATACAAGGCATTTGAACTACCTTGATTGCTTTTTTTTACACCAATCAACTCGGGGTAATTTTTCCTAGAACAAAAGAAATGAGTTCATGAAAATTAAGCAGCAACAAGTTTTTCTAAAATCTTTTCGCGTCGACGACGATCAACTTATACTATAGGTACTCGCGACTTCACGTTTAAAAATATTTATATCAATGAATAAACTTCATATGAGTTCTAAAAGATGAAACATTTGAAATTCATTTATGAGCAGCCAGGATCGCAGAACTTTCAGCGTAGGTGACAGACAGCGAACTTTGAGTATCCATACTAATATAGTCAAAGGCTCTATATGTAGTAATTAAACAACTTTAAGCGTTTTAAAGTTATTTAATTAGTATGTATAATAATCTCGAAACCTTTGACAACATTATTGTGTACATACCTCTCTGATTTTTAAAGTAGATAGGAAAGATAGTGAACTCATTCATGTAAATAATGTGTTATCTATGATCTCTGAATGGTGCGCCGCTAATAATCTTCTCTTAAATTAAAAAAAGACGAAATGTATAAAGTTTTCGTTACCAAATGTTCCGTAAGTTCTACCAAACATTAAGCTTGGTCCAGATAAACTCTCTATTGACAATCTTCCTGGGAATCAAAATGGATTCAACTTTACAGTGGGATCCACCACATATACATGATCTAGCCGGAAGACTGAGTTCTGCTGCATATGCAGTTTATAAGATAAGACAGTTAACAGATATAGCTACTGGCACGGCTAGTTTATTTCGCATACTTCCACAGTATTGTGTCGTATGGTGTATTGCTGGTGGGGGTATTGCTGGGTGGTGTGGGCTGCTGCTGAGACAGAGACAATCTTTATCTTACAAAAGCGTGCAATTCGAACCATATATGAAATGGATCCTAGGGAATCACTAAGGGATCTTTTTAAAGAAATTGATATATTAACTTTACCGAGTCTGTATATATTTGAAAATATTATGTATGTTCGGAAAAAATTAACAAATTTAAATTAAACAGTGACAACCACGATTACAAATTACAACACTAGGAACAAATATAAAATAACGGTACCATGTTTTAGATTAGCAAAGACAAATAAAAGGTCCTTTTTAGGTAATTGTGTGCGGTTTTATAATAAAATTCCCGAACATATTACAATGCTCACAGAAGGAAAATTCAAATTGCACGTGAAAAACATTTTGATTAAGGAATCCTACTACACAGTTTGTGATTACTTAAACGACAAAAATGCTTGGAAAATTCCGCCTCTGCCAAGCTATCACATGTCTCCTAGGTAATTTAAACAAATATTGTAATAATTGTATTATATTGTATATAACACATTGTAAAAAGACGTTTAAAAGAATGGCCCCGAGTTTGTTGCTCGGTCTTCTCGCAGTGGCTCTATAAATTTTTTTGCTGAACGTGGCAGTACAATGTAGAATATTTAAATATTAAAATTAGTAATTGACCTTCATAAGAGCGTCGTAGACGCCTAAATTGAGTTTATGATTTTGTATTGAATTTGAATTTACACCCAAAAAAAACTGAAAAATATTAATGACATGAATTGATAGCTGTCTCGAACGCCACTACATCGCGTTGGTTTGGGAGGTGCCTTATTTGTAAGAAACTAGCTTTCCGGGCGCGGCTCCGCCGCGCGTATGTCGGTTATCGAGCAAAAACATTAACCTCTTTTTGCGCAGTTGGATAAAAACTATCCTATGTTTTTTCCCGGGTCTCAAACTATTTCCATACCAAATTTCATTCAAATCGGTCCAGCAGTTTTGTCGTGAAAGCGTAACAGACATACAGACAGAGTTACTTTCGCATTTATAATATTATAGTATATATATTTATCTCTGTCTTTTTTGTTCATGCTGTGACTGAGTATACCTTAGCACAACCAATAAAGTTTAAACAACGTAAAATAAAAACTGGCGAACAAGGTAGGTGGTACAAATTAGACTCGGAATACAATATATCTTCATATAGTGTAGGGTTCAGTAAGGTACTCGATATGTAAAAAAATGTTTTTGTTACATTCTGTGTTGGTACAGATCCCTCGGAGTTGGAGTCGGACACGCACTTGGCCGGTTCTTTTTTGTAATATATTGTTCAAACAACTATATTGTACGTTCAACGAACGATATTGTACTCAAATTAAAGTTGGGCGCAAGGTAAAAACATGTTATTTATTAGGTACCACTTGTAGGTTTTGAACCGGCTTCTGTGCGGCACTAATACCAATAACATGTTACTTTTCAGGGTTCGGTTCTAGAAAACGGGATCCTAATACTAAGCCTCGGCTGTCCATCCGTCCGTCAGACCTTTAAAGGACTGTATATTTAGAATCGTAATAGGTAGGCCAGTGAAATATTCACAAAATATGTGTTGCTGTTGCGGATTGCCTAACTACGAGTAATACTAATAGCAAAAAGTAAAAATAAAAGAGGTCGCCACAATACAAGAAACGTGTATTTTTTAATGATTATTGTTTTTGCTCTATCGTAGAAACGGTAATATATACAAAGTATATAATCTATACATATATTACCGCTATGCGAATAGTATATCACAGCTATACGAAAAAAACGAAGCTAATAGATGCACTGCAACATTCACAAAAGCTGAAATGGAATTTGGCAGGCCACGTAGCACGATCACCAGATGCAAAGTGGTCCAAACAAGGAACCATGTGCGCAGGCCCTAAATGGAAACGGAGACGGGGAGACCACAGGAAAGATGGGCCGATAAAGTAATCAAAATAACCGGCAAAAAAAGGCTTTCAGCAGCCAAAGATAGAAAAGCGTGGCTGGGAATGGAGGAGGCCTTTACCCAAAGAGGGGTCCTTTATTAATTTTAAAATTGTTAGCTTTGTTTTGTTTTTATTTTATTGAAGGAATTAACGGGCATTATTATTATTGTTATATAATATATATATAACTTTGCATATTTATTAAAGCACTTGGCTGGTTTTTATTACAAAACTGGGCTATCCGCTGTAAACTTTCAGTCCGTATGTCATGGTATAAAGCGTGTAAATGGAATGAGTTGCAACTGAATTTTTGATATTTTGTGTAGAAAGTAGATCTAAAGATGAATATTAAATTAGAAATTCAATTAAATATTTTTATTTAAATTGCATAATTTAATTGAATATTAATTCAAAAAATGGTATTATTATAATATGTAGAAAGACATTTGAAACTATAGATATTGTATAATGTTATATAGTACAATAAAATACCCCCAGATATAAAAACCCAGATATAATTACCTCGTTTAACAAAGAAAAAAAATACTAAAAATACAATTATAAAAATAATACTAGCCCAACACTGGCAAAGCAAGATACTCAAATTAACTGATTGTGTATAGGACGGGTAGGCATTTTCATAGTCTTTGTATTTGTGTGTCAACATATATTTTTAATTTTGTTTTTTGTTCACTACGACGACGAATGATATTGCACCAATACACTAAGATTTTATTTCAACTCTCTGCCAATACATAGGTACTTATATGTTAACCATGTTCTCATGGTACTAATCTGTGTCTTAGATGAGAATATATGTATTTAAACCTAAGATATATATAATCTATTGACAATTCCAAAAAAATCTGGATGTAGATTATATAGTGTCAAGTTCTCCTAATGATGTTAGTATCATCGAATTTTATGTGGTAAAACAGGGTGCGTGAAACTTTTGCGTCAACTGTGCGTGTTTGCGTGAGCTCTAGGAAAGTTAGCTCAATTCATAGATTCAATTATTATAGTAGATTTGGTAACTATCTATAGGAGATGTGAAAACGCTATTCTATCAGTACTTATGCAAGTTGTTACAAAAAAGGCGTGGAGAGACAAATGTCATGGTAGGATAGTAAACTACTCTCGGATCGTGAATCCGTAGCGAACTGAAATTTGTCCGGAGTGTGACAACTTGCGTTTTGATACGACGCTCTTTAAATTTACTAGGCTATACCCAGATATTTATCCTATAACTATGGTCAAATTCAAGACATGAGACGAATTACTTAGCATTCCGTGGATTCACCGTGCAGGTGCCGGGTCCATAGCGTTGCAGAGGAAGAGGCTAGAAGGGCCTGGGACTTGCAACCCAGGAGTAGGGTTAAGAGGCCTCTTTACGATATATCAATGCTCCCATTCACCGCTGGAGCCAGGAGGCTCCAGCGGTGAATATGACTTAATAATTGAATTAACCGAAAACGGTTATGTGGTAAATTTTTATGCTGTAGATGTCGGAGCAAGGCGTATACCAGCAAAATCCCTATACATATAACTAAAAGACCTTTGGTGAGGACACCTGCCTAGCAAAATTTGGTAAGATCCTACTAATGCCGCCTCGGATACACGCTCTAGAATCGAAGTTACGATTGTTCTTGACAGGCAAAGGTCTTTTAGTTATATGTATAGGGATTTTGCTGGTATACGCCTTGCTCCGACATCTACAGCATAAAAATTTACCACATAACCGTTTTCGGTTAATTCAATTGTTAAGTCATAATATTTGTTAGTTTTTATTGTGTGATCTTTAGGTATATTTGTTTCCCATGGCTCAGTATGTTATATGTACTATGCGTTTTAGATTTTTGAGTACCTATAGAAATATATCTGGTCTAGATGACGAAACACCAACATCATCAGGAATTTGTAGTATTTTTCATACGTGTCGTTCAAAAAAGTCCATTTGGGAGCTGCGCCTAAGATAGAGTAAGGCTTGGATTTCGATTTTGTAGATGGCCCTTCGTTTACAAAATCAACGTTTCATTTGTTCATGGTCAAACTTTTTTTGCTCTAGCCACCGAGAGACTCGCCGCTTCTCGTAAGATTTAGAAGACTATCATGGCGACGTGAATAATGACCCCTATCAAGGAGCACCTTGTATCTTATCAATAAGTGCCCCTCTGTATCTATCGCCTCCTAACAAATACCGCAAGGATTTTCGGAGGCATTCCCCCATCTTATTAATTTACTTTGGTCTGGGAGGGTCATCAGAAAAGCGTTAAAAATGAATATTAATAAAGTAGGTGACCATTCGTATATCAAGGTGCGCCACTTTAACGCCTGAGGGATACAAAATTCACCTATGGTGGTAGGGTATTTTTTTATCCTGTAACGAATGGCTATTCGTTTTGCTATAGATATCATTTTCATCATGTTGTAGATAAGATTTAAAACGTCTTTATCGTTAATTTTCTTTCTCGTCCTCGCTTTACAGCAAAGTGCACGTATCATATTGTTTATGGAATTGAAGCCTCGAATCAAGGTCGGAGGCATTTTTGTCATTTGGGAGAAATGCGACTATATCGGCTTGAGATTTTAGTAAGACTTTTGGTAACCGAGGTTTATATAGAGCTCAGATGGTTTGTTTAATTTCATCCCTAATTAAAGTGCCTAGATAGATCTGCTGAAAGTGCGAGCCCCAACCATGCATTCAAAGTCCTTATGAGTTTTGAATCCAGCTTTGTTAAAAGTGTTTTAGTAATATCTTAATTAAACTACTCGTATACTATTCACGTAAAAGCACGTAAAACACTACCGCGCCACCCTTTGAATGATGCTGTACCTATATTTTAACTTATTTCAGGTGAACATTTCGTGTCCTTCTATAAGCAGCAGGAAAAGCACAATGCGTGATTGCGGAAATTTCAACCACTCAATTAACTTTTAACTTTATTATATTTTTTAATTAAATACGTTCACTGTTGATTCGAGATCGCTTGTTTTTTTTATCATTCACAGTTGAGAATGTAAGCACAAAGTGCATTGAATTATACAGATAAATGGTAGGTGCCTTGTTTATGTAAACCTTGGTAAGGTAAGTATTTGTATGCGTCCGGAGTCCACACAGAACGGACTACTCCGCAGTCGAGAACGCACACTTTCACTTTATAGCTCTTGACACGGATTGTTCCGATTCACTGTTTAATACATTCAAGTATATTATTGTAAAGGGATTGTAGTGCCGAGTGTTTCTGATCGCTTTACGATGGAGTTGGAAAACAACAACAATTTCCCGTTGGAAATGGTGGATGTTGAGCCCGAGTTGGCGAAGAAACTAATGGAGCAGTTCACTGGTGAGTTAAATCAATTTAATAAATTTTAATTTAAGTAAAGCAATGTATTTAAAATAATGTATAATGAGGTAAGTTGTGAGTTGGTTTGAGTTTTATAACAATAATGATAGGTTTAACTATTTGGGATTGAGAAATTCATGGAGTATTTTTAATTTATATTCTTAAAAATAATATGTTCAATATAAATATAATACTGGAGTAAACGAGAAAATATGTGCAGGATAAGAAAAAAAGCGTTAGCGATTTAAACTGTATAACCTGCCTACCTAGGTATATTTATTGCGAGTTTCAAAGGAAATTTTATTGCGATCATTATTCTATATCATATTGAGTACTTAGGTATTCAAACTACACAGATAAATATGGCTAGGTATCAGCCATAGTTATCTACTAGTTACATAGTAATATATTTTGTACCTACCAACCAATTACTAAACTATTCAAGTAAGTATTGCGCGGTAATAGTAATGCGCACTGCGATGCATAATTAGTGCAGATGCGATTTTTCTTTAAGAGGGCGATACTCTGATTATGGTCACTTTAAAAGTGAACTTCTCAGAGGATAAGATGTCTGGGTTCAGAAAATAATATAAACTATGTACGTGCATTTTGGCAACAAATCCGTGCTTTTAAATGTGTTTTCATAATTGCTTGATTAGGATGGACAACATTGATATATATAATGCAGTTGTATTATTTTTATTTTTTTGGAACACAAATATAATTTTCACATCTAACGCACGCTAAAATGTGTTCATTTTTATCTTTAACGAACCCGTACTAATTTTTTTTTAATCTCAGAACACATTATAACACAAACACACACAAATACTAATAATTTTGACGGTTTTTGACAAACAAAAAGTCGTAGTCGCAATGACATACATGACATTTGTTTTATTTTTTCGGTTATAAGATCCTAATTGATCTGCATCGCATCGAAATAAAGTACTTTATATAAAGGTAAGAAAAAAAGGAATGCTTCGAACATTATTATCTTAAAATAATGTGGGTTTGAAGAACTATTTGCCATCATAACTAAATAATTTAAGTTTAGGATGGTGCGGAATAAATTTAAATTCCTTAAATTTGTCTAAGTCGAAATTCTGTAGCTATATTCCAAATCAAAGAAAAGTTAACGCAGTTACGAAGTAGGTACTTACTTAATTATTAGAAATAATGGTAGTGACGGTTACATTTCGCCCTCATACTTATAATAATGCGAGATAAAGATAGTTTTCCTAACATAAAGACTATGTCGTCCTACCTAGTACTTGCAGTATCTATATAGATAGACCGGAAAAGCAACTTCTCCCTTTTTAATTATAGATTCTTGGGGAAACTACGCCATACTGTACATAATTGTTACTTACGTACCTATTTGCTTACCGACACAAGGATTTTCATAGATTCGTAGACTTGAAGCACGTAGCCGTAGATAGCTGGGTACGTAGGACTTATACTTATGATATAAATTCAAAACAAATGGCTAGAAATAGAGTTCCTATTTGAGTTATATTGTATCAATATTAACGTAATAAATAGTATTAATACAGCGAACTCTGAATTCTGAATCTCTTCCACATAAAAACTATTTCTATGACTAGAATGAGATTGCCAGTTTCCTATTCTTTGCATACCTACATTGTGAAATTGAGGTTTGGCGGTGGAAAAAACGTATAGAGATATTAAGAATAAACATAAAGAATAAAGTCATCGGAAGTTGGAACTTGAATCCTTTAGTCTTATTGTCTAAAAAGGGATTGAATTCGGAGGAGTCGGGAGATAATGGCGGGAACCCCAACCACATCAGTAGGCGCGTACGCCCCCTACTTCGATAGATAACCAATTCAGAAATCGTAATCAATACACAAAAGTTGATACAAAAAGTCCAGAACGCTAACGCAACGTTATTGCTTTGACATTCCGTTGAGGTCACATGTGACCCCATTTCTAAACAAACACTTACTTTTAAAAATAAATCATCGCCAAAAGCTTCATCTGGCTTGTTTATTGTTCGGCGTCTTAAAATATAGAGAACCGACTTATCTATATGATAACTAGTCATGGAAGGCTAGCCGCAAGTCCCTACAGTTCCCCCAATGCTCAACGCAGCTCGTAACAGAGCGGCATAGATCAGTCGCCTTCAGAGGAAGTTTCCGCTATGCTACGTCTAAGTGTTGGAACAACATCTCTCCGCCAATAAGGAACATGCAAAGTACCTATACATCGTTTTAAACTAAAACTCAAAATATTTTTTCATGCGTATCAAAACAGCGAAGAACTTCTTATTAATGACACCAGTGCCATATAATCTATTTAAAGATGCTTTTGTTTTGTTATCAAACATTACTAGTTCTGTGAAACCATAATACAATTTCAAATTTATATAATTTTAAGTTACACCTATGCCATAATGTTAATCGCAATAATTTGCTTCATTTTCTATTTTTTATTTAAAACTTATCAAATACGCCTGCATAAATGAACGAATCATATGTTTAGTTAATTTTGCAGATTTGTAACTAATATAAATACTTAGTTTTATTTTGACTGTCTTTTTGTAATTTGTTTTATTTTTGCTTTGTGTGCATATCTATGCAAAAATTCAGTGTATGTACGTGGTCTATACCGTGCGTGACGTCACCTGCCGTCCCCAACGGAAGACCAGCGTTGGTTGTTCGCAACCAGCATTATGCTGAGTTGGGGCCGGCTTTTGGCAAAAACTATGATAATGTAGGTACCTACTTGTTTACTATGTTTGTATATTATTTTTGTGTGTTGTATGATATGTTGTGTATGTGTTTTTGCCACAAATAAAGGTATGTCTATGTCTCTGTTTATGTCTATGTCTAATTTTTAGAATAGAATAGAAAACTCTTTATTGTTACACCACATTTAAAATATTAAAGTTTACATCATAAGATTTAATTGAATAATAATAACATAGTGTTACAATGGGCGGCCTTATCACTAAAAGTGATCTCTACCAGGCAACCTTAGGATGGAGTTGAATAAACAAAACTATTGGGGCGGGTGTAGTCTAACAATTATCAATGAAAAAGTACAAATTCATAAAAATATTTTAAAAATAAATAAATACACACATAAATATATATATATATATATATATATATATATATATACATATATACATATCAACATACATAAATAGATAATGATATACATATATAAATAAATCATATAAAAATACATATCATAATATTATCCCATATAAAGCCTAGAAATTTTCAAAAATGTAGTGCAAAATTAAATGGACAAATAAAACTTTTTTACTTGATCCTTGAACATTCTGAGAGTTGGTGCTTGTCTTATAGATACAGGAAGAGAATTCCATAAGCGAGCAGCCTGAATAGTGAAAGATTTGCTATAAAACGAACTCGTATGAGGATGGATTTCAAGTGTAAGATTTTTAGGCGATTTTGTAGACGAATGACGAATGAAATTTACAAGAAAGCAATGATGCATGTAAATTTCATTTCCAATTTTGGTTCAAGATAATACATAAGTATTGAACGTTATGACATAATTGAAAATTGTTCTAAAAGTAGTGACAAACCTTACATGAGAAGAATTTTTTTAAAAATTATATCGTAAATTTTACTATAATAAGTACCTAATAATGAATTCATCGGCAAAATAACTGATTTGGTTTTGTTTTAGTGAGACAAGATGATTCTATCATCGCAATAATCTTACTTATAATGTGGTCGACAATAAAAACAATTAGTTACATACATACCCACTGACATATATCAACCGATTCTTATTTATCGGTCACTGACTTCGTAATGAGCGCGTTGCCCGTTTCTGTAAATAAAAGAAACAAAAGGTATAAAAAACTGTCGCGAGTTTTGTCCACGGTTATTATTTAGCAACCGAGTAATATTTCCCGGATATTCCTCCGACCAGTTTCGATCTAATTTGAAGTTCTTTGTCTGGGAATCACGATTGTGCACAGTGTCGTTTTTCTTGCACCTTGCATTTTCCTCGCTGGAGTGAGGTGAAAAATTGAGTGTTGCGCTCGGCAACATAGTTATTATGCGGCTAGTTCTTTGTAAAGCTAAAGTAAGTACTAATAAGTTCAGTACGCTCAAGATTCTATATTTTTAAACTTAGAATTCTTCGCTTCCTCAAGTTTCAATACACGTACTCGCGCCATATAAAAACTTTGCAGGATTGTATAACAAATAACTATTGTACGCTCGTGGTGTGCGACGAAATCTCACACTTCTCACATCTCACAAGTATTTATTTAACGATTAAGTAACAAAACATGAAAATCATGATAGACATAAGCAATATGACGTGAAGTTGCGTATATAGTAATGTACTTTAAATGTACAAATTAATAAGGCATGTCTGTTTTTAAATTTTAATTATACCTACTTATAAGCATCATTAATATTAGCGTTTAACTGTTCATTTTCCAAGAATGAAAGATGACATTTTCCAAGACTGACTCACACAGACTATAGGCAGCGTATCTGTCTAGTATAGTATAGTAGACTAGATGTGAACGAAGAAAATTTTAAAGCCAATTTTTTTTCGTCACATATTTATTAAATAATATGTGATATGTGGTTAAATGACATTCGGGCTACGTTATTGATAAAAATCACGGTTTTTACCTATTATTATAGCCCTCAGTTAATTTAAAAACTTACATTTCACTACGTATTATAATACCCGTTCCTGACGTCGTAATTGACTACAAAAAGACGTCCAAGTCGCAGGCAGGATACATCGGAACTAAAAGATCAAATCCATCGACGCCATTTTAAGATGTTATATCAACATCTTTTTAAGGCGGATCAGATCAAGTCTAGTTGATTGATAGCTGCACCGTCCCCTACGACGTTAAAATATATTAAAATTAGAGCACAATATTCGGCTCCGTCAAGCATGCTCCTTTGGCCGAGTAGGTTAGGCACCCGGCACGAGATCAGGCGACGCGGGTTCAATTTCCACTCAGTACAAAAAAATATTATGTAATGATTTGTAACTAAATATAATATTGTAAAAACTTTTGATGCCTGATTACGACATTGTCGGAAACTGATCATGAGAGCCAATTCCCATTCTTAATAAAGTCTGTTTACTATTTCCAACCACATCATCACTTGGCATCAAGTGAAACTTATTCTATTTTGCTGTGAGGTATATGGATAAAAAATAACACAACGGAGAATTCGGTATGAGCATGACGTGTTTTGACAAAATATAACCTAATATATCTTTGATTTTTAAAGATTAAATTAGATTGAAATAAATGATCCCGATGTCAGCATGTTGGTTTAGTACGGAAGACGTGAAAATATAGTGTCTGACACACACTTGAGCACATAATTTGGCGTTAACGTTTCGAAACATGAAAAACGCTATTTTTTTAGTTTTATTTCAGAGCAAACTGTGATTATGATCACAGTTTAAGGCTAAATTACAAAATGAACAAGTCAAACAACGAATTAACAAGTACAATATATTGACGTCGATACGACGTCATTATTAGACGAATAAACGACCACCTGTACCTAATAAATGCCTGAACTACTTCATTTAAAGATCCATAAAGCACCAGTAGTAGACGTCGTAACGACGTCATTATAATGGAAATTAAGGACCAGACAAAAAGTTTCAGTAACGGATGTCGCATCAACGTCTTTGATAGGGGAATAATTACTGTCTTTAAAACGACCTAAAACAGATATTTTATAGAAGTGGCGAACGTCTTTATATTACCTGTGTCCTAAGACCCTGTTACTTCTATAGTACACATGATAGCGTTAGATGTATCATATAGAACACAGGCGTCAAAAAGACGTCCGTGAGTTCAATATGACGGCTGTTTTTTGGCGTTTTAAAGTTAATTGTCTGTGGTTTACAGCCAACCAGGTATGATCTCATATTATTATATATGTTGTCTTTGGATATGTGTTTAGTATATAATATGATAGTGTAATAGGGACCGTAAGCGAATAGTAACTGCCACGGAAGTTAAACGTTTTCTATTTCGTGGTAGCCCGTAGAGTGCATGCAATGCGATGTACCTCGGTACGTAAGCTCTGCCTGACAAAATGGAGGGAAACAAATACTATTAAATCACCCCGAACGTGTATATAACCAATGTTTTCCTTCTTACTATGATGCAAAGTAGGTACCTATTATTTGCCACACCTGCTATTTGCCTTTCCAAACTTTCCCCACACATACTCAGCATGATCATAAAGTCCTTGTTGGCAGTCTAACTAGCCAACCTATTGTTGTACTGTGGCAGGACTCCACAGGAGCCGTAACTGAAGGATTATAGCTGATGAAGAGGAAGTAGCCGAGATATTGGTAAAATCAATCTTCACAAATTTAAGGGCATAATAAACATCAACCCGAGTGTCGCAATGAAGCAACCAAACCGGTATGGTCAAGTATTGTCATTATCACAAGCTTTTAGGTTCAACTTGGGATTGAAGGTAATCTCGAGATCATGTACCTACCCCACGGCCGTCACCCACAGGTACCTTTAGATAGCTAAAACCAGTTTTATGCATCTGGTTCGATCATCAACCTTCTGTTATTGAGTGACCAAAACTAAAATATGTAAGAGGCTAAAATATGTAGTTAAAATAGCTTATCACGGAAACTCTCAAGGCTAAGAACCCAGGAAATTGGTTCTCTCGGGCCTATTCCTCCGATTTCAATAATAGCAACTGAATGTAATTGTTGCACCAAGGTTTCAAAGATAATGGTCTATCAATTGGTTTTGTTACCGTATTTATATTACCTACGTCTAATATAGTAACGAGGTTGATTGCATTCTATAATTGACTTGTGAAGTGTAGCGTAATAAAATACTATACTATATTATATACAATAATATAATAGCTGATAGACTAGCCTTTGACCATTATCAAACCTGTAAGTGATGATGTGTACGAAGATGTTGTTCAGGCTAGCCCAAAATTACTGGGTCTTAAGGATAGCTGCCGGAAACCACCGTTAGGTGCTTGGTGACAGATTGGTAATTAGCCGAACCGGCATTCTATAAATGCCCTACCGAGTTGATACAGAAATATTACATAAAGAAGCTTCCTAATTTATTACAAATACGCTAAAAATATGATAAAACCTTAAATTTATATTGGAATACAAAATGTTTTGCCCCAACCTCAGAGAACAATCTTATGTACATTGGCATTTGGCTGTATGTACCCAAATATAATGCCTTTTCAATAAAAAATTTACCTAAGTATATACGCTACAAAATCCAGTAGATTCATACTAAAGCGTAGCGTAGAGCCGCAGATTTATATTTTCTGTAGTTATAAGCTGGACACAAAAACCCCCATCGTACTATCAAAGTGGTTGGTAAGTACAATGGGTAAAAAAACTGTGTTACTGTTGGTACATACTACGGGAAGTAAACGTATGAAAAATTGCCTTTTTTATACCCAAGTTGTTCAGGTTCTTTTGTTATTCCTTTGCAAAACCTCAACGCAAGTGTAAATAAGCCTTGGCTGTGACAAAACATACAGGTATTACCTAGACAAGATTGAGAACTTCCGTGAAAATGTTTGTTTACCATGGGTTGGTCTGTGGTTCGGAATTCATGCGTTACCTACACATTGCCCGATGGGAAAACAAACTAGATAGAAACAAGTCTTTTGCGCTTCCTACACTCATTTGACTATTTGTCGCAAATTATCATCTGCTCATAGATGACAATTTGCCCTACGTAACGTACTAATAATGTGTGCAGCTGCAGGGACAATTGTTAGAACTTTGAAGTACCTAGTGATGACTTATATAGTGAGAATATTGACTGCAACACAGCTGACCCATGGTTCGACACTCGCTGCGGGCATGAGCTTCTCCACATGATGGTAGGAAATTTTGCTCACCCGACTAGCTTGGTAGCTGAGGGTGTTCCCTCAAGTAGAGCATTAGTCGCCCGAGTTTGGAACCATGTATCCTGGTAGGCGTCGTGAAAAACTAGTACCTACCCATTACCATCCCCGACTGAATCATCACTTACTAAATGGTAAAATAATCAAAGGCTAATCTAAACAAATTATGTATAAATTTTCAATTCCAGGGGAACACACTGGATTCGTCCGCGTGGGTCCGAAGGGCTACTTCCTGCCTCACAAGTACCGACAAGAAGCTACCTACATCTACAACATGCCGCTGAGACCCGACGATGTGTTTGTCGCCAGCTATCCACGATCAGGTGGGTTTAAAATTGGAACACAAAACACATCTATCCATTGATTTTTCCGAATCGTTTAACGATAACATCCGTATCCAGGCTACCTTAATGCAGAAAGAGCTTCCAGCTTGTCAATGCTCTAGGGAAGAGTATTTCGTTAAATATTATTATAAATATGTACCTACGTGGATTGTTTCGTGGTTCATCCAAAATCGTAAAATTTTGTATAGGTATAGGTACCTATGCTGTGCCTTCATGGATGTTTCGTTAACCTTCGGAAGGACAGTGGGGTGACTCCAAAATATGGGGTAACTTTTTATACGTTAATTGAGCGTAGTTGTGTTTTTCTATATTCTCATAACTAAGCGTACGTAATTAGCATATATCACTGATTTGCCTGTCATATATTTTGCTACATTAATCTTGCTGGACCGACTTCACTCCTCTCTTCTATACTTTTACGTTATGAACGTTTTTTTTTTAAATAATTGAAATAAGAGTACGTTTTGTGAAACATGGCATGACTTACTAACGATGATATTGGAAAACCTAGACAATAGAAGTTCTGATGGGGAATATTCTTCAAATGACTCTCATTTGAAAAGTTCGCTCTAAACTGTCTGAAGTTGAGGATACTGTGTCTGTACATTCAGAGCAAGAGGACGTTATTTAACATAGCAACGCCAGTGACTATGACGTCATCCCGATAGCCCAATATCGAAGCAATGTTTTACAAGGGATGGACATGTTGGGCTTCTATTCCACCTGCTTCACGCTGAACACCACGAAGAAATAGGCTAGTTTATTCGGCGTACTTTCACAGTATTATGTCGTATGGTGTATTGATATGGAGAGCTGCTGCTGAGATAGAATATATAATAAGCATGTAATTTAAGCCATATATGAAATGGATCCTACATAGTCTAGGAATATTAGTCAAATAAAGGCAAGTATCGCAGAATGAGAGATAGTCTATAGAGTAGCTATAAACTTGTATAAATAAGTCTATATTTTGGCACACCAAAAAATTGTCCTTAACAATACTTATCGAAGGGTGTCCGCGACTACATATATTCCAACATCAAAGGTCAAAAATTGATTTAAAAAAAACAGAATTTTCTGCTACTGCAACAATGGTTGTGGTTTGCGATGCGGGATGCAAGTAAGCAGGATGACAGTGCTGTTTAGCTTGCGGTCAGTGTAATGGGCTAGCTTTTCTTAATGCTACACCACATCAGAGTGATATGAATAAAGACCGTACTTTTGACCCTGAAATCCTGGAAGAACTGGGGACAAATGTCGTTGAAGACGAGAACACAAAAAATTTGAAATTGTCTCCCAGCGTCTGGAAAACGATGATGATGAAGAAGAAAAATAATTAAATTAGAACTTGAAGTTCTTATTATTATTATTTTTTTATATTTTAACATTTTTGAATGTATGAAATGGTATATTTCAATATTATCAATAATTACAAATTTAAATCTTTTCTTTTTATTGGGAAGTATTTACTACAAATAATATTAGAAATAATTAAAATTAAAAACTAATTAATCTACTAGGATTTCTCTTACTAACTTTATAATTACACGAGTAGAAGTGTAATTAAATGAATAGATATTGAATTATTGAAAATGACTATGTATTTTATTGTAAATTATTTAGAATTATATATTTATTAACAATTTATAAACGTTACACGGCGTGTTTTTAAACGGAACTACAGATTGACCTCTAATGATATACTCGTAATAGTTAAACACGGCGCGCTCTCTGCCCTCTATCTCGAAAATATAATAAAATAAGTAATAAAAATACAAAAGTTGGAGAAAACTTAACATTGAAATGCTTCGTGAAAATTGGGAACGATCTTTAAATTAAGGTGACAAATTTCAGTAACTGTTAATTTTATATATACGTTGCATAAAAGATATATGCCTGATAGGTTAGCCTTTGACTCTTCTGATGGTAAGTGATGGTGTGGTCGAAAAAGGTTGTTCAGGCTAACCTAGAAATACTGGCTCTCAAAGACAGCTGTCGGAACATACCGTTAGGTGCTTGGCGACAGAATTTCTACTTGAGGTAGCTAGCCAGGTGGGCATTCGCAAAATGCCCTACCACCATGCCACCATCGACGGCTTAACGTGCCCTCCGAAGCATGGAAGCGCTCAGTTGTAATGTCACTAGCGGTCATCCATCCAACTCATGGCCGCGGCGGACGTGTCTTAACTTTGCTGATCGGTCAAGAAAAGCCAAGCAAACTTCGCTACGGGCGCTTTATTCAATGTTATTACATAAAACGCTATATTTAGGTACCCCCAGATCTATTTTTAAAGGGCACACACAAAGTTCACAGACCTATCGCGTTAGGAAAATAGCAATTACTTACAAATTTTTCAGTCCATTTTCTAACCTTTTCGACTTAATTATTATCAATAATTTTGGTGATCATTTATTACATTGACCAGTACAGTAAATATTGAAATCAGTGAAATAAAGAAAAATTGTGACAATATCTCGATTTCGTAACTTTGGTGACGAAACGGCAATAAAAAATATTCACTACGAAGCTTAGCTTAGCTTAGCATGTGCTTTTTCACATTAAAATATTCAAAAATATTATAAATTGTAACTATGGAATTTTAAATTTATGATGTAATATTATTGGGACAGTTACAAAATTGAACGAGTAAGTATACTCGTATTTACGATATTAGAAACTACTATAAGACTATATAGATCAGGGCTTTGGAAAGTAGCTCAGTTATAGTTTTTTATCTACAATTACTTACATTATTATATTCAATAATTTTTACAAGGTCTCTCATTGATTGGTTGTCTGGAAGATATCGCTGTGAGTGATAATCACGCCCATATTATTGGTTAAAAGTTATATTGCAGTTATTTATTTTGTTCACCTATAATACCACACAATGTTGAATACAATCATAATCAGGTAACAATCAACGTATCAATGACACGATAATGTAAGCTAAGTTATTCACAAAATTATGGCAAATATTATCAAAGAAATCAGTTTCACTACATTCCAACGATTCCAAACAAACCTAGTTTTTGAAAGCGGCGGCGCGGCGCATGGTATCATTTCTTTGCCGTATTGTTTGCGAACTTTACGCGACGAGCACACATTGCTGTGAAACAATCATTTCATGGTTGTAGACTTGTACTTTATTAAATAATTGCTCTTCATTTTTAACCGGTCCTAACTAACAATTTTCGTTTTTATCTGTTGTAATATTTCAATTCTCCTCTTCATACACTTTGATCACACTGTTTTTATTCACGTTTTCAGCTAATTATAGGTATATTCAAAGCATCAGTTAATGGAATATTAGACCTTGAGTTTCTAATATTTTCTGATATTCATGTATTAGTAGGTATATAAACAATCTAAGGTCATCTAATATGAAAGGGTCGAGTTCATCTTCAATTGCCTTGCTTATGAGTCTGAAGATATAATAATTATAAAACCTACTCTAATATATATTTTTATTCGCAAAAATCTGAATAAAATCTTTTCCAGATTCATAAGTAGCTCTACTCTATCAACCTCATATTATGTCCTTGGATTCTTCATACTCAACGTTAGGTATGAAAATTAAATTTATATTGGCAATATGAAATAAAAATATTTAAAAATACCTTTCAGTCTTCCGACATTCAGATCAGTATTGATAGTCTGAGCGTGTTTATTTCTTATTTTTAAGTACCTGCATAAATAGATTGTAAACCTTGTCCATAATGATAATATAACTCGATGATATTGACTTCTACGTGTTTATCATTGGTAATCAATTGAAGTTTCTTTTATATGTTTCAAAACACATATTTATAATACTTATAAATATGTGTTATAAGTTAGTTTTTTATTTTATTATATTTATTTATTATTAGTTTTTTCTTATTATTAGTTTTTTTAATCTATTTTATAGTAAGTAGGTACTTACTATAAAATAGATAAAAAAAACTAATAATTAATTAGGGATAGAATATTAAACCTTTCACACATAGGCTACTTTTTCATCACCGGGCTAAATTTATTTGTATTAAAATAAAATAAATCAAACCTATTACCTATTTTTATAAAAATGTAATGATTGATTATGACTTATTATCTATAAAATGTTGACCATTATCATATTCAAAGAGGATAATGATTTTCTTACGCTTTTAACATCTTTAGTATAACATATCAAAGATTTATCCGTGCAAGAAATAGTAATCTGATAAGAAATTTTCTTGCAGTATGGGCATAGAACATATTATCATGATTTGTATACAGGGTGTCCCAAGAATTAGTGATTAACTGAAGCTGGGAAGTAGAAGACCTAGAGGGCTATCTGTATCACCCCCTTGTATGTTCCGCGATTTTTCGTATTTTCGGAGTACATACTCTTTTTAAGGGCCCTTGAAGTTGTGAGTTGTGAGCATACTGGGTAATTTAATCTTTCTTGGTAATATATTCCATTCTTCATCTAACGATAGTAAATGTTACCATACTGAATTGGCCAATCGATCAGCTTAGCACACACAAAAGATCAACTACCGCCATAATTCACGTCACCATTAATAAAAAATCTCACCGTACTCGGCGTGAGGCGAAAAAATAGAATAAAGGTCACAACTCCGAAAATCGCGGGGGTGATTCAGATAGCCCTCTAGACCTAGAGGGCTATCTGAATCTATCCCCTCTCTACCCCCCAGCTTCAGTATATCACTACTTCTTGGGACACCCTATATAACTATTTATCGTTTGACCAATACCTTCTGCTTTGTCAAGTTCTTTAACATTTGTCACCTCAATTTTTTTCAGTCAGTACTACAAGGTTATGATTTTTTTAACGTAAGTATAGTAAAAAGAGGTACAACTCAGTTTTCGGTGTTGGTCGGTTTCGATTTGGTTGTCATCCGGATCGTCCGATACTGAAGCCTCCCCCATTCAGGGGAAGATTATACTATAATCCCCGCGCTTGGCAGGCGGCTCGTAGTGTGTGATGATAGTTCTTAAGAAGGCGCTGCTGCCCACTTTCTGATATTTTTCCTTTAGTAGCCTCTTACGTCTCCCAAAGGAAGATTTGGGGGATGCAACTCTAGCTTAACACCTAAACAAATCTAATGGTCCTGCCATAAGATTTGCATTTTACAAATGATTGCAGCACAAAATTTTATGTGTCTATTTATGTGTCTGTTTATTCTCAATTCATCTGTATTTATGTTTGTTACCTCAGTACTTTTGACTGGGTGAACGGATTTTGATAATGCTTTTTTTATTTGAAAGCTGATGCTTGTCGTTTGGTTCCATTTAAATCTCATCAAAGTCGGTCAAGCCGTTTTTGAATTACACTCCAATAACTGAAAAATATTTTCTAATCTAGATGATATATTTAGTCGTTGACAATGAATGACAATCGATCCCGAAAGTAGCAAGGGACACAAAAAGAGTGCAAAATTGTTTAACCTAAAAATGAGACCGACTTCAAAACTCAAAAGTGTGAAATAACTTGTAGAAGTCGGTACCATGCGCACTATATTGGGATAGTAGGTACTTTTGAACTATCATGGTCTATCAACATATTATCATATGAACATCATAATTCAACAAGTAATTTCACACTTTTGAGTGCTGAAGTCGGTTCCATTTCTTGGTTAAGTTGTTTTTTGATGTCTTAGTGATAACTTATCACTGATAAGACGAACAAGTTACCCGCCTGATGGTAAGCCTCACGCCTGTCCATTACAGATGCAGTGTCACCGTTCTCGTTTTGATTAACACTGCACCGCTCTCGTCACGCCAACGCCCAGTAATTTCACTTGCCACAGTGCCCTTCATACCTAAACGCAGTAGTATTTTAACACCAAGACGGACCAAGGCGGCTAAAAAGACCACCACCTGGTGCTTTTACAGCTGCGACCATATTGTCGTAAGAGTCAGAAGTATTTTTTATGTCATGACCGTATAAAACTTATGGATAAAGGGCACGTTTATCACCTCAAGTATATATAGATACCATCTGCTATGCCTTTGCTATATCTACATTCAGATTTCAGACCAAGAAGAATAGAATAGTTTTAGTTTTTGTGAGAACATGTTATGCAAGAAAAAGTTGTTTTTCTGCCAGGACTGACATGAAGGTCCATCTAAGATAAATTGTAGGACCTTTAAGGGGAGTGTATTCATAGCGATTTCTATACAAACGTACTTTCACTATGTTTTAAATACCAAGGGTTCTAATCAGTGAAATTTTGCATGCATGTCCTTGAGACTAATACCTATGCTTCTGGTTTGCCAGTATATGTGTAAAGTAGTATATGTAAATGTGAAGACAAGAATTCCCATACAAATCTATGTTTCGGAATTATTTTGAAAACTTATAAATTTACGAAATCTGACGAAATCCAACCAGATGTCGCCCGCCCATTGCCACTCACAAGTTCCTAATTCTGAAAGCTATGTCGGTGACTTTGGTTCTTCGGCGAGTTTCCTGATTCCGGATTTTATCGCGCTAAGAAACTCCAACCATAGCTCTCACCAGAGCTCGTTCAGTTACTCTCGATTTCCCATCAGATCCACAGTTAATAACCACGTCTCAGTGCCATAAGTCATCACTGGCAACACATAACTGGTAAAGTCTTCAGGGACTCCAGGATGTTCTTTTTTACACGCAGCTTGAAATTACATGCTTGATGACTTTTTGAATGATAAAACGCTTGACATAATTTCCATTGAATGATTTCATCTGAGCAAATTTATTATATATTATGCTTGAATTCTAGTAGGTATGTAATAAACCTATTATATAATACTGTTCACCGCATCAGGCAAGATATGGAGAACATAAAAGTCCATATTGTAACCCATATGTAATGCAATAAATATTCTATTCTTAAGTATGTATATGTCACAGAGAGGCAAAGGTTATTACTATTAAAAACTAAGTATTTATATTTCTCGCAGGTACAACATGGACACAAGAACTGGTCTGGATGGTCGCGACAGATTTAGATTATGCCACATCAGACGCGGTGCCCCTCATAAACAGATATCCATTTTTGGAGTAAGCAAATACATTTGGTTTTTACTTTTAATTATTAATGTGAATGTTGGAAACACACCTGTTTGAAAAGTTTCAGTTTTGCGAACACTAAGCAGGAAATGTTTTATAGGAGTTGAATCTTCAAAGATTAAATAAGTTTTCCGTTATCGTATATATCCGATACTAATAATGTATGATAATTTCTAATTAACTGCTGTGCATGACAAATATTACACCTGTTGTTTTTATGCATACAAATATTACACCTGTTGTTTTTATCAGGTCCTCAATTGATTAAATCAAATACTCGGAATGGTTACATATTTAAAAACTTAAAACTCATAGTTTAGTTTTGATCACCATCTTACTTGTTGGTAAGTGACGATGTGGTCGACGGTGATATCCTGGTATAGTATACATAAACCTATAAGGAAGCTCTCCGGGACAGCTGGCGATAGATTCTCTACTGGGGATAGAATAGCATACTAAAAGAGCATTCACAAAATGTCGTACCTACCAAAATATGGCGACTCAAAGTCCCTGCCGTGAATTCGAAATATGAATAATTCATATATTCAGGCGTTAATTTGCGGAGATCCATATTTAATAATAACAAATATTACTAAAAATAATCTACATTAAATATGTTAGATAAATAATAAAACATATGAAAATATATATATTGACTATTCAGCCTGATTTTCCTGCTAAACCCATGTCAAAAACCATGTACCACCACAGGAAGAAAAAATAATAGAAAAAAGAAAAAATAACGAAATATGAACCCCCAGCCTATAGCCATTGGCACTGGCGTCATTATTACTTTCTCTTAATCTTAATATGGATTTATTTATGTGGTTTAGATAGGCAAGGCCCAGCAGGACGCTGAGCAGGCTGCCGTCATTTGCAAAATGCCCTATCATGCAAAACTACAGCTAGTAGATATACTAACATAGATACTTTGTATCTATTATCAACCTTCTATATCTATTCTCAACTTTGTTTCCAGATTTTCTGCTTTCGTCCACCCTGTTATGAAAGAGAGATTCACATTAGAGAATAGTGATTCCGAAGAAAAGCTCAAGCTCTTGGAGTGGGCGATACAGTCTGGCACCGACCAGTTGGCAGACATGACCTGTCGGCGCTTCATCAAGACTCATCTGCCAATTTCCCTCCTACCGCCCAAATTACTTGAAACGTGTAAAATGGTGTACGTAGCGAGAGATCCTCGGGATGTTGTGGTGTCCTTCTATCACATGAACAGGCTGTGCAGAACCCAGGGCTACGTCGGTGACTTCAAAACGTATTGGAACTACTTCATGAAAGATTTGCGTAAGTTGTCATTTGAATAATATCACAAATAGTCAGTTTTTACCAACAACATCTTAGATTATATTACTAACATAAATATAATTTCTCGTTAAAAAAAAGCACGCTGAAATCTAGCACTGTGTTAGTTTACTCTTTATTCAAAGTGTCCAGTGCGTTAAAACGGCAACTGCATATATATTTGCGAAACTTATGTATATCATTTATATTAAAATATAATATTAATATGATATTTGAGGTTCAACTTTCAATATTTTTTTTACATTCTGAATAGTATCGTGAAGATTTTAGAAGTTTGGAACACCTAACAATAAGCATTTAACCTTTTTGCTACATACCTAGGTATGTATTTCGCGAATTATACATCGTGGTCATAACCGGACGGAAAAGCTAAAATCAGAGTAGTATTTGCTTCGACTATATCGTGACTATAAATTGCAAATTTACTATTTACACTATTTTCTTGCGCCTAGCATTTTCCTCACTGGAGTGAAGTGAAAACTGACTTTACACATTACTTTACTATTTTAGTAATTTTACTTGGAATTTCAACTATAAAATTTAGTACTTACATTATTTTCTTGCACCTGACATTTTTCTCGCTGGAAGAAGATAAGCTGAAGAATTGGGTGTTGCGCTCGGCAGCAAAGTTATTAGAGAGGTTGGAATTTCAGAATCCTTTTCTAAAGCTAGCGGATTAAGAGCTTCGAATGCAAATTTCGAATAAAAAAACTTTTTCAAGCTTGTGAGGATTAAAAATATTTTAATAAGTACTTCATTACCATACGGCAACTTCATAAGGCACTTATACCTTTCATTGTCATTTACAAATTACTTACATCATATTAACTTTTTTCATTCATCTGCTTTCAGATCATTGGACGCCCTTTTTCGAGCATTTGAAGGAAGCGTGGGAAAAGAGACATCACCCTAATTTGCTGTTTTTATTTTATGAAGAGTTGTCTAAGGTGAGATTTTCAACTCGGTTTGTTTTAAAAGTAAGTACAGGTGCATACTTGGTATATAGGTACTTACTTTATAAAGCATATAAATTAGGAAAGTACATATTAAGTATAAGTTACTGTTTTTAATTTACTTTTCACATGATGTGATCAACTTCCCACTCATATTCTACTCATGCGGAGTCGGTGCGACGTCTCTAACAACACAAGTATAACAACAAAATATTATGTATGTTCGGAAAAAATTTAGTAAATTTAAATTAAATAGTGACAACCACGATTACAACACTAGGAATAAATATAAAATAGCAGTACCAGGTTTTAGACTACCAAAGACAAATAAAAGGTCCGTTTTAGGTAATTGTGTGCGGTTTTATAATAATATTCCCAAACATATTACAATGCTCACAGAAGGAGTCAAGTTGCATGTGAAAAAAAATTTTGATTAATAAATCATACAACAAAGTTTGTGTTTATATATATATATATATATATATATATAATTAAAAATTTTGTCAAATTATTCCAAAATCCTTTTATATTTATATATATTATTATTATTAATAAATATTATATATCATTTGTAAATGACTGTATTGTAAATATTGTAATACGATTTGGATTTAGCTTCATAGCGGGCCGCCTTCCTGACATCAGCTCTCTTTGGTAGATTCCCTGGTACCACTCGAGTACTCAAGGCATATAGGGTAACATGCCCAGTGTCCGGCCTCTTAAGACGTTAGGTAACTTATTTCACTTTTAACTAAGTTCTTTAGAGGCATAAGTGAATAAGTATATTTTTATAAAGTCATAAATATAATTTATAACATATTTAATACTAAATAAAAATACATAGACAGTCAGTTTTTAAATAAAAAATAGTTTTTTGGAAAAGTATGTTTTCTCCAGTATCAGGCCGTCCCAATCTAGTGCCCGACCACCTTATGCCTAGTGGCCGGCCTCCTAACATAAATTTAGAGGCTGGCCACAGGGCACTAATATCTCTAAATGGCTAGTGGCCATAGGACTCACGTTATATTGAAATAAGAACAGGTTTCGAATGTTAATACATTTTTTCTGATTCTTAACTATATAAAAGAGCCATTTCCAAAGAATCAAATAAAACCGAAGATCCCAAATATTTATAAGCACTATTGAAGTTAAAATATTAATATATAAAGGCCTTTTTTGCGTTGGCTACCGCTCCCCTTATAATAATATCGTATCAAAGGTTAACGTGGCGTAGATCTAAGAGTTTTATTGAAATTCAATCACTTTTATATATATATTCATAGTGCAGACAGACACGCTGATACCACAGATTTACGTATAGACATTACTGATAAATGTATATATCACAGCAAGCTGATTACAATAAAATATAATAAATACTTCCACCCATCAAAACTAGTGACCGGCCGGGTAGGCCGGACACTGGAAGTAGCCTATTTTTCCTCCAGTGCACCGGCCCCCGATTTTTTTAAATTACTGTACAAAATAAGGCATACTTTACACCTAAATTGAGTAAATAGACGTATGTATATGGTAACCTCTTTTGATATAATGATTAAAAGAGCATGAACTAACCATTTGAAAACACCAGTCCACTAATTTTTTTTTATTAATCTTGTGTTTTCGGCATGCTTGCACTCACCTCGCCGTTTAAATGAATACTAAAACTCCGCTGATTACTTACGGAAGATGCCGTAAGGTCTAAGTTATAGATACAACATCAAAGTATTTAAGGAATGTGGTTTTAGAGTCAAAATCGTTTGAATATTCTTAATTAATTTAAAAATGTGTCGTGCGGACGGACATTGGTGGAGGCCGGTAAACTGGACAGATTACCCTATAATAAGGCACAATAGGGAAGGCGCCCTATTGTGTGCAGAAAATATAAAATAAACCCCCACTCGCATTTACCCGAGTGGTGGCGTGCTGCTCATTTGACGCATGTTTTTCCTGCGTCATCCTATATATAATCAGTACTAATATTATAAATGCGAAAGTAACTCTGTCTGTCTGTCTGTCTGTCTGTTACGCTTTCACGCCAAAACTACTGGACCGATTTGAATGAAATTTGGTATGGAGATAGTTTGAGACCCGGGAAAAAACATAGGATAGTTTTTATCCGACTGCGCATAAAGACGTTAATGTTTTCGCGCGATACCCGACATACGCGCGGGCGGAGCCGCGCCTGGAAAGCTAGTCCAATATATAACTTGATTTGACTATAATAACTTAAGTCGCCAACTATACGGCATCAGTACCAATAAATCTTGTTATATAAAGAATGTAAAAGTATAGAATAAAAGTTGGTAATATTTACTTCTGTGTATTGTTTGTTTATATGAAGCAACCTTATTGCCAAACCGTTCTCAAACGTTAGAAAGTGAGCGTGAGAAAAATATAACGATGTGTTGTATTATTTAGGATCTGCCAGCGGCCGTGCGCCGGGTTGCTGCTTTCTTCGACAAAGATTTCACGGAAGAACAAGTGGCCAAGCTATGTGACCATCTGAGCATTGAAAATTTCAAAAATAACAAGTCAGTCAACTACGATGTCATGCAGAAGCTGGGAATCCTGAAACCTGGCGAACAATCCTTTATAAGGAAAGGTAATATAATGATCCCGCATGGCGCGCCTGCGTCCCCCGTGGGGTGTCGGGATAGAATGTCACCCCACATCTCTACCCGTGGATGTCGTAAGAGGCGACTAACTATGGCAACCTCCCAAAGAGAAGGCTGTGTTCTTAAGTGGACAATCCAGCTGATACAGTACAGTACAATACAGCATGGCACGTAATTGATACAAATAATGACATGTCAATCAACTATAAATGTAACTAAAGTTAACGGAATTTGACATGAGCGTTAATTTTTATTTGAATTAACTTATTTTTTTGTTAACTTCGTTTAATTGAATGCGCACCCTATAGCTATAACTATAAATGTAACTAAAGTTAACGGAATTTGACATGAGCGTTAATTTTTATTTGAATTAACTTATTTTTTTGTTAACTTCGTTTAATTGAATGCGCACCCTATAGATTTGATTTATTGCACTAGCATGGTTTGTTACTAATTTTTTGTGCCCAAAGGCTTGCTTCTAAGTTTGGTTGCTGACTATGTAGTATGGTAGTCATCGAAGGGACGCACACAGGAACAATTTTGTAAGTTGTTTGTCTGACTTCTATTATTTTCAGCCCATCGTATCGCGGGCAGTTAGGATTCATTTAACAGGTTGTACAGGTAGTAGACTGCTATTTATCATGCCTGCCTAGGCAATCTGGAATCTTAAGTCTTAACAGTGTTCCTTAGTTCACATGCATTAAGTCATTGTCATATTAAATTTTTAAGACGAGCAGCTCAAATATAAATGTGCTAGAATTGCATCTCCACTCGTTAACTCAAATCATGTCCACGGTCCACCACTACGGAAGTCAATATATTTCCATTGCAATGGAGTTTCAGTAGATAACAAGCGTCGATAATAACGACAAAAACAATTTTACATGTTCACCTTCTTTTTGGAATAGGTGCTTCGTATCAGTAATACGTATACACGACTAAATATCGTACAAGCTTCCAATAACACCGCTATTTGTATTGTAGGCAAAACAGGCGGATGGAGAGACTACTTCGACGCGGACATGGCGCGGCAGGCGGATAACTGGATGGCTGAACATCTCAAGGACACCGACTTCCGGTTCCCCCATTTACAAGCTCAATAGATATTATAAGCAGATGGTTATTATTAGTTTTACTGTGTAATGAAACAACGAAAGAGGGTGATAATCATTTATTAGATTAATTAATAATATGTTCTATTTTTAAGTATTTCTTTGTAACACCATATTTAAAGTTATATAATATAATGAGTCTAATATATAAGATCTAGCCATTAAGTAAACAATATTATGTACTTCTAACGTGTTTCAAATGATCACTTCACCTACATATATACGTCATAATTTCAATTCCACATAAATAAAACAATGTATCAGTCCTTCCTCACATTTTTATTTAAATAATAATACGGTTATACAAAGAAAATAAATTAAAAGCCAGATTTAATCATCATTCGTTGGTAATATAAAATTCTAAAACAGACTTATAATAATGGATAATAACCGTTTCGGCCGAGAGGCGCGGCCGCAGACCTCAATATACCGTCTCGATCCGAGTCGCCTGCTCCGGACGACTATAACAGCGCTTCACAGGGTAGAACAAGCAAGCTTCCACAGTAAGCTAACACAACAAAACAAGGAGGCGACGCAGGCCAGGGCCGCGGCCGCGCCTCTCGGCCCCTATCAACGAACCGGCAACATACACGTCTATAAAAAGCGACTCTATAATATAAAACTGGGAGAAGTCTCCCGCACCTAACGACTCGCCGCCCGAGCGACGTTTAAACTATCGTACACTTAGAGAAAATCACAAAATTCAAGCGGAAATAATAGGAATCGTAATCGTTGCGCCTACGCGATGACGTCGGGCAACAGCGCCGCGTCAGCCGCCGGCGAGGGTGGCGCCTTCTCCGGCTCACCGCCGTTCTGCAGCGCGTTGCCGTTGGTGACGGGCAGTTCCTTCGTGTTAGAGTTGTCTACTGACTTCTTAGGGCCTACTTTAGTCACAGCGGTCTTCCCTGCCTGCAAATAAACAATCATTTTAATTATACTACAAGGCCAAAAAATATTCATTTGTTCAACCCCAAAGAGTAAGCACAATTGTGTATAATCTCACAATTCGTCAAACATTAGACAAGCCTACTGCCATCTATATCCCTTCAAAAGTTTCGTACTTCAGATGGGCTTTGTGATTGTCTTCTAAGAAAAATAGTGATACTGATAATCTTGTCCGACTGGGGATCACGCCTATTAGCTACTAAAGCAATAAGGTTCCTATTATTTTATGTACTAATTAATCACCGATGCCACTGCATCAAGGGGTACGATGTCTAGCAACAATGTTAGAATGGGTTTTACAATCTTGTAAGTTTTTTCACGCCGCGCCGAGCGGTAATGATGTAACAAACATAATAAGTAAGATTTATACATATATTATATATAATTATATCTATTGGGTGTGGAGAACGCGAGGTGCACATCCACAGTCTTATACAGTATTTATAAAATTAATCAGTTAAAATCACGAATAAATGATATTGTGATAGTAAGTACTTAATATACTTAAAACTACAAATTATATCCCTGGCGTTTGATACCCCCAAAACGGATATCGAGCGTTCGAAAGACAAACAATATTTGGTGGTTTCACACCCACTGTCTACACAGTTGTAAACTATGATTGTAAATCATGGCGTGAGGTTAAAACTCAAATCTTTTTAATTCCTTATCCCACCATCTTCAAGAAGTATTTGGTAATTTGAATTCAGAGCTACACATATTTGACTATTTCTGTAAATTTTATCAAATAATATGTGATGACTCACGCGGTTAGCTTCGAGTATAATATGTTATAGGTGTGCAAAGCTAGACGTGTACACGGGCGTCCCTAGCTCTCCTTGAAAAAGAGCACCAGCAGGGTCGAAACTTTAGTCGGAGCTATCTGATTTAATAATATGAATTATCCCGTATTATTAAAATTTGTGAAAACCATTTTTTAAGTAAAACACTTCTGAAAAAAATATACTTGTCTGTCACAAACATTTAACGCCATTTCGATACTTCAACTAAATTAACAGTGGGTTTCCCTATTCCTACCGGAAGACTGACAGGAATGAATATAACATCAATTAGATTAATTATAAGGACGACCAAATTGACTAAAATAATTGGAGCTAGCTCTGCAAGTCTGTGCAAGGTATTGTAGCGGTGAAATTGGACAAACTTCATCAATAGTGGAAATTTATCTGTGTCCAAGCACATATGATGTATTCCATGCGTGATTGTGAGCCAATTACCTGTCCTAGAATAATTATCATTAATAATCTAGATCTTTGCTTTGACATTATCATTTAGCAACAGTGAGATTGTGATCAAAGTCTAAGAATAACTATAGTCACTGAGGGATGTCAAGTGTTTTGGTGTAATTTAGTATAAAAAGCATGCTTGTATGGTTACCTTGGTGACGGCAGTCCTGGGCGGCGCGGCCTTGGCTGTGATACGTTTGTTGGCGAGGTCCTTGCTCTGCTTGTCGAGCGGCGCGCGGCTCGCGGGCCGAGGGGCTGCCGCTCTGTCAACAATGCACACGCTACAATCGACATCGTTATATACTAACACCACATATGTTGCGGTCTGCGCTTCTGTCTTAATATATCACTTAAATTCACGTGCAATAGAACTTCTTTTAGTTTTAAAGGATCAAACCGAAAATAATTTTTGAATACTCATTGCAGTGTGCCAGAAAGTAAATAGTAAATGCTGCTATACTTATCTCGATAAATTCTAAATGGCTTATATATTATATATGAAAAATGAAATAACAAGCCCATAATACTTGAATATACTGGAGACATACTCATATATGTGAACATGATAACAGATTAATGATACTCACTTAGTGGGCGCGGGTGCTGCGGGCGGTGCCCGAGGTGCGGGGCGGGGGGCACCAGTGGGCCGCGTGATGGGTGGGGGGCGCGGTGCAGCCGGTTTCGCCTCCTTCACGTCGCCGTTCGTCAGCGGTTTCTTCTCTGGAAGTTTCTTGGTGCGGGCGGCAGTCATCGCTAGGGCGGGGCGAGGGGCTGCGGGCTTGGGGGCTGCTGTCGTAGGGCGCGGCGCCGGCCGGCTTGTACTTGTGGCGGTTGTGGGCGCGGCCGCGGGCTTGGGAGCCGGTCGGGCCGGCGCGGGGCGAGCTGTGAGGGGGGCGCGAGGCGCGGGAGCAGCGCGGGGCGCGGGGGGCGCGCGGGCCGTCGTCGGTGCTGGAGCCTTCGGGGCCGGCTTGGCCGCGGGGGCGGTGGCGGGCCGCGCACTCGCTGCCGGCTTAGCTGCAGGAACTCGCGGCGCTGCAGGCGACTTTGTAATAGGAGCGGCCGGTTTAGCGGCAGCTAGCGTTGTGGTTTTAGCCGCGATCGATGTCCGCGCCGGGGCGGTTCGGGGCGCGGAAGCAGGCGTGCGCGGTGTGGCTGCCCCGGAGGCGGGTCGCTTGGTCGCTGAGGCGGGCGTGCGGCTCGTCGCTGTCGTTGACTTCAAGGTAGTTTTCGCGGTTGGTGTCGTAGGAGATTTCTTCGCCGGAGTTGATTTCGATTTGGACACGGCTGCGACAGCGGCGGTTGCAGCGACAGCGGCCGCTGCCGCGGTGGCAGCTGCAGCGGCAGCTAAAGGTTCCTGTGTCGCGGGTTCTACTGCGGGCGTAGGTGGCGGCGTGGCAGCGACATGTTGCTCGCCATCCTCGGGCCGGATTTCGCTTGTTACCGGAACGCAGATCTCTTGCGCACGAGACTCTGCCACGCCGACATCTACGTCTGTGACGAGATCGGGCGCGGGGGCACTTGGCGGGGTGTCTGGCCGCGGGGAGGGAGGCGCCGCCGCTGCGAGGGGTGCCTCTTCCACTAATGCCACTGGAGGTTCTATAACACTAGCTGGCTCTTCAGCTTCGGGTACAAGCGATTGTCCTTTTTCGACTGCCGGAGTCGGTTCGGTTTCGGAATGAAGTTCGAATGCAGGTTCGTGCGCGGGTTCTGGATCCGCGGGCGCTTCTTGCGGTGAGAGGGCACGCGGCGCGGGGGAGGCAGGAGGCGCGGGGGACTCCCCGGGGAGCGGCACATCGGCCGGCAGGGGTGAAGGTGTCGTCTCTAGCTGGAGAGAGGGGACTGCCTCGAGGGGGGACTCCACGACCGCGGGTTCTACTATCTCGACCGGAATCTGAGTTTCGGTCGGAAGTGGCGACTCGCTCGGTAGAGGAGACTCGCTCGGCGGCTGAGATTCCAACGGCGCCAGGGTCTCAGTGTGCAAGGGGGATTCGGGTGGTGCAGACGCCTCCTGGTGCAGTTCCTCATCCCGCACGAGCGGCGATTCACTTTGCAGCGGGGAGTCTCGTGGAAGGGAGGCCTCAGTCGGTAGAGGAGAGTCCCCGCGCAGCTCTACGGGAAGAGGTGAATCTGTCGGGTGAGCCTGCTCAGAATCTCCACGCAGTTCTACAGGAAGTGGTGACTCTCTCAAATGACAAGGCTCTGAATCTTCACGCAATTCCACAGGAAGTGGAGACTCTCTCGGGTGCGACGGTTCAGAATCTCCACGCAGTTCTACAGGAAGAGGAGAATCTCTGGGGTGAGACAGTTCGGAATCTCCACGTAGTTCCACAGGAAGAGGAGAATCTCTTGGGTGAGACGGCTCCCTGGATAGCGGAAGGTCCGCTGGTAGTGGGGAGGGCGCAGGAGAGGGAGAGGGCTGTAGGTCTTGCGTCGCGGGAGCTGGAGAGGGAGCGGGCGAGGCGCTAGGCACGATCTGTTGTGGTGCGGGGGACTCGCATGGGAGAGGGGAGACAGTGGGGGGAGGGGAGGTAAGTTCTGCCTCATTTTGTTGTTCCTCGAATACAATGTGGGGCGCATCGGAAACGCTTTCAGCGCTAGGTTCCGGCTGCGGCGCATCGAGGATGCCTTGCTGTACCTCCTCTATCTCGTTACAGTGCACATCAACCGAGACATCCGTCAATCCGGCCGATGGTTCGGGCGTTACTGCCTCCTCAGTCTTATCGTCGGCCGGCGCGGGAGATGTGGCCAAGTTTTCCACAGAAGCCGCCGGCTGGACTTCCAGAGCGGATACAGGAGCCGGCTCACTTTCCTTGTCGTCCAGGTGGATAGATTCGGGAGAGATCACGCGGTCAAATTCGACATTTTCGTTTTGTATCTCCGGTTGTAGCTCTTCTGAGGGTGAATCTTCAAGTTTACTTTCCATTTCAATATCATGTGACGTTTCATCTTGAGGCGTGATCACTCTTAGATCTTTGTCACTCTCTGAAGCGTCTTGGTTGTCATCATTTGTGAATCCCAATTCAGAACTTTTTCCATCTGGTATTTCTGGTATTTGTTCAAACATTAGTTTGTGAGATTCCGGTGTATCAGTTTGTTGTACAGTGTCTTGAGGAATGTTTGAAGGTAGCTCGATGTTTGGATATGAAATGTTATTTGAACTGGAAATCATGTACTCCATAAAATTGTCACCCTGCCCAAAGCTTGCAATGTTGTGTGACACATTCTCTGCTATTTCATCAAACCTCATTATGTCGTTATTTGGTTCATGGGCATGTATAGTCCCAAACAGATCTGTGTGATGATCTGGGGAGATGTTTTCTTTGTCATTATCACAGGTGCCGTTCTGTTGGAGATCCTCATCATCACTGTCTGGTAAAGTTTGGACAGCATTAAGGTCTACTTCAGGTTCGTTTTTGCAAAGCCTCTCACATGTGTCATCGTCTTTCTCTTGATAAAAACTCATGCTCATTGGGTCTCTCTCCTTATTTTTGAGTCTTTCAAATAGCTCATCATTCTCTTCAACGGTAAACGGATTTGTTTCACTTTGTGTTTGGAAAACCTGTAACAAATATAGTTCAATGTTTAAACACATATATTTTATCAATCTATACTATACTTTACCACAAAGTGAAGCAATAAACGGAAGCTAAAATCGCATTTGCACACACATCCATTTAAGGTAAGATAAACAAAAAAAATAAGATATGCATTTTGGGATATCCACACCTGAGAAGTTCAATTCACCTTCAAGTTGTAAAAGTGTTGCCAAGCCAAAAAGTGTGTTCCAGTAGCTTTGTTCGAGAGCCAGCAATTTTTGGTTTAGCATTATAATAAATATATACTTCACTCCACAACCAACAGTTTAGATTGTAATAGTTAATGCTAATACACGATTAGAAAAACTAAAAAAAAAATTTGACCATTTTGAAGTTCAGGCCTAGTATCTATCAAGTTACCTAACCATACATAATTTTTTTTTCATAGTTCTATCCCCATAAATACTTTGTAGTTGGGCATTAACTGCTTATTCCTAAACATAATGTTATTTAATCACAAGAGATATACTGTATGGTATCTGCCAGATGTTCCACTGCTGAACACAGCCACTGCGATCAATTGGGAGTTTGCCATAATTCCCACACTTGACAGGCTGCTTGGGGAATGCAGTGTAATATGGAAGTTATTCAGAAGGCGTTACTGGCCACCACCAACTCTTTCGACTCCCACCAGAAGAGATGAGGTGGTGCAATTCTAGCCTGGCACCACACGGGCGAAAAGATATTATGCAGATCAATAATTTTTGATGTATATTTTTTTTTTATGTAATGGGACAAGTCGCCGACCTGATGATAAGCCTCACGCATATCCATTATAAATGCAGTGCCACCATCCTTTTCTGCTTGATACTGCACTGCCCTCGTCACTCAGAGATGACCGTTCTTAGTAATTATTATTTCAACTGTGCACTGTACACCTCACACTACTGCTTCAAGGCAGAATATCTGACACTGTAGTGTCATCTGATAGTCTATACTAAGATGGACTCTCACTAAAGAGACTTAACACCTGGTAAAATGTATATTATGGCATATAATATGTACCTGGTAATATGTCTACTGTAGTAACAAAATATAGAATTTTTTTTTCAAATTCATTTCATTTATTTGTATAGTACAGGTAATAAAGGTGTTGTCGGCGCGGTTGTCGCCTCTTTTCAGTTCAGAAATTGCACCTTCTAATAAAAAATATATACACATGATATCTTACTGCACCCTAGATTTCCCTGCACATAATATATTAAATCATATATTTGAACTAAGGATGGCCCAGTGGCTGTGAATAAAAACTGCCAAGCATGTGATCAAGGGTTCGGATACTGTAGGGCACCTGAGCTTATATGTAAGCAAGTGAACTACTGGTTGAATGAAATAAGAACTAATTATGTTTTGGAGTGCAGTGTCAAGAAAAACATGAAAGTTTCATGGGACACTTTAATGGACAGGCATGAGGCTTACAATCATTTGGCCGACTTGTGTGTGTCCTCACTTCATATCATGGTATACAAAAGACCTTTCTTTTAGTTACATTATATAGTACAGTATACCAAATGTGCCTTAACATACTTGAGGCTCACCTTTCATAGCCTAAGCTCTACCTACCCCTTGTATTTAACAGATGGCGCGTCTATTGCCATCTACCAGGCACAGTTCCTGTCTCCGGGCTGCTACTCAAAGCTTATTTTGCTAATTAGATAACACATGCACACCAGGAAAGCGGGTAGCAGTTAATATACTAATAATAATACCTGAATGTTACAGAAGTCTGTTGTATCTTTCTGTATTCTTTCAAAGTCTTGTATGAGGCCACTGTCCTTGACCTTATCAGGTTCAATGCCCACATTGAACCCAAAGCCCAAATTATCCATAGTGCACTTTTCGTTTCCATTTAGGTGTTCCTTTACCGCATCATCTATTGATACATTCTGGAAATTAACAATATATTCACATTAACTTATATCAAAATATTCATGTATTTAATTATATAACATGGGTTCTGAAAAGTTAATTTAAACAACAAAAATGCTTGGAAAATTCCGCCTATGCCAACCTGTCTCCTGTCCTAATTTAAACAAATATTGAAATAATTGTATTATATTGTACATAACACATTGTAAAAAGACGTTTAAAAGAATGCCCCCGAGTTTCTTGCCCGTTCTTCTCGCAGTGGCTCTATAATTTTTTTTTTTCTGAACGTGGCAGTACAATGTAGAATATTGCAATATTAAAATTTGTAATTGACCTTTATAAGAGCGTCGTAGACGCCAAAATTGAATAAATGACTTTGAATTTGAAGTATACACTTCAACACTGCACAAAAATACCACGAAAATGTAGTAGTAGAATCAGTTATTGTCACGCGCAGAATCAAAATGGGCCAATCCACGATAATGCACCTTTTACGGCGCTGCTGGTGTCGGCCGCTCTCCGACATCATGATATTCGGAATGTAGAATTGTTCTGCACAGTCGCCTGGCTTGAATCCAATCGAACATGCCTGAGATTTGACAACCACTTCTCTAACATTTACATAGAACATAGGACCTCAATTGACCTCATAGCCCCCAAAGACATTATTTTAAGTATGAACAATAACAACCCTCTGGCCAATGTTTGATTGATGTCAGAGGGGATTATATACTGATTATTAGCAATTATATTTAATAAGATTGTTCTATTACAGTGTTACAGTAAAATTAGTCATTTTATAAAAAAAATTTAGAACTTTTGATGAAAGAAATTAAAAGAAAGCGTGGTTTAAGGCGCCAAAATAACCTTTCATCCTTTAATTTACTACAATATCATATTCTCATAGTTAGATAATAGGTTTAATCTTATATATCCCTGGATTATGTAGATGAATAACTCAGAAGTGTCAACGTTTATCACTTTATCAAATCAGAGAAATGACTTTCAAACTCGTCCACAATGTTTTTTAGCCCTGACATAAATATCACAATTTGAATGAGAACTTGCCCTTGCATATGCATTGCTGGGTTTTTTTAACGCGCAATACTCTCTAGATAAAATATTTTACATATTTTGGGAATAATCTCGATCGACTCGGAAAGCTCTCGTGATCAATTAGTAGATCGCAATCGACTGTTTGAGCACCCCTGATCTACAGTCTATAGATATAAGATCATGGTATGTCTGGTCAACGAGCCAAATACTACTATGCCACATAAATAAAACAAAGTAACTATATTTCTAGATCTTAATTTACTACTCAATACATTTTTGGGCATAATACACTAATCCCTTCTTCCTAATACCTTTCCTTTTCTTTTTTTAAGTGGGGTAAAGTTACAGTTTGGCCTAAATAATTTTTTATTTCTTACTTTTTAATGAGAATATATGATTTTTAAGATTAGGTGAATGTGAATAGAAATGAATGGTTTGATTTTTTTATTTAGGTATAATGAATAATATTATCCAAAGATATTAATATATTATAAATCTTGACTAGAGATAGTCTTTCTTCTCATTTGATTTTCATACATATCTGTGAATTAAAAATGTTAGATATATTCATATGCAATTTTATGGGAATTCCAATTTTTTACTTTCATATCATTCACATTAAATAAAAATATATAGAGTAATAGTATTTAGGTACTTGTATTTTACAAACTCCTTTGTTGATTTAAATCAATACAACATAATTGCAACCTGCCTTACAATGTATAATAATTAATTCAGTAAAAGTAATAAATGTATAACATGTGATGATAGTGAATAACAATCTATCTATCTATCTCTCAATTTTGTTTATAGCGTTAATAAGTAAGTATATTTGATATATATATATATATATGCATATATATTATATATTTATCATCATTTATCATATATTAGATTTATGTATGTATCTGAATTTAATTATCTAAACATAATTTATTGTTCACCACCGTCCACCTCTTCCTTAGTTTCTGTCCATCCAAAGGTTGTCTGGAAGAAATCGCTACATAGCGATAAGACCGCCCATTGTACTACCATAGAAAATTAGTCTTAATAAGTGTTATTTACTTCTACTTTGGTAAACAATAAAGAATTTTTGTATTGTATTGTATCTAACTCTATAAAATATTTTTTCAAAAACAAAAGTTTAGCTAACCTAAAGTAAATTCTTTTTTTAGTTTAAACTGTCATGCCAGTATTGGATTTACTATCTAATATGATGACAGCTGTACTACTAACACTAGATATAAATAAATAAAAAGTTATTACTCACATGATGGCCATTGAGTTGATCACAGTTATCCAAGTCTAACAGTTCAGCGGGTCTGACAACCGCTTCAGTCTCAAACTGAGCCACATCGGGTAGCTCTATATCATCCATCGGCAGTGGCTTTCGGGGAGACTCAGCTAAGAGTACATCCGAGCCAGCCACCGTGCCTGGGATGAACACTGGGGCGTCAGGATTCAGAGGTGAGCTGTTCATGTCGACGGAGCTTGTCTCCCAAGCTGACTGTAAGTAAGAGAAAGATATGGTTAAAGACAGTGCTTAGATATCAAATATATCTTTAGCAAATCGAACATAATTGCATTCACGTCTACATAATCACAATGTGCTGAGAAAATCATTCCAACATTAGGGAAAGCCACATAAATAGAAAGGTGTATAAACCTTTTCAATTTTCAAATATATGTATGCTGAAATCAGTTGCCAAAACTTTATTTAAACAAACAGCAGCAACATCCACAGTCTGTAAGACTAATTAGTCTTTACAGTCCTAGGTACAAGGAAATACTGTATTTTGTTGCCTTTTATATTACAATAAATTAGGATTACCTATATTACTCAGTTTACGTAAGGCAGCAGTAGATATATCACAACTGAATAACCTGACTTTTAAGAACACAATTTACAGCACAAAGTTGACTCATGTGTAAGGTGTGTCAGACTGGTTTTTAGTCATTTTTAGCACTTATTTATTATAACTTGGAACATGTCAGACTAAAATGTGGATAGGCATTGTTAGAACTGGTTTTTTGATTTAATACCCATTTAAAACAACAACCAGTTCTAACCTACCCTAGATTGCATTCAGATTTTGTCTATAAAGGATGACATGTCACATAAGTAGGAGCTGTAAGAATTGCAATTAACCAAACCTTAGTAAAACATCAAATAAACAAGCTTTATAGACTTTAGGTATATTCTAAAGTGTATTAAGCTATATTTATATCTGCAAGTTACAGATGGTACGTTAGGATGTGTTAAACAGAATGACATCTTTGGATGAGAAGATAGGTATGAATAAAAAAATATAAAAGTCTGTCCATTTTGATAAATTGTGTCATAGGTACAATTGTATTTCATTCATAAATGTTCAGACTCGGATGGTATATGGATGTTTGACAAATCAAATTAATTTTAAAGAATATTAGATCATCAGAAAGTTAAATTCTATTTGACACAAATCTATCATTAATTAAGAATATTTTAGATTTAGGGCCTGTTTCAGAATGTTCGAATAAGTTCCGGTTTTACTACCCAGAACATATTTAATAAATAAAACACCATCTTTGCGTTTCACAGTCATCGATTTAGCCTATCCATCGATTAAAGCTTGAAACGCGCTGCATTTCAACTGTAATTTTTATCATTCAGTTATTTTATGTGTTGCATAGCACCTGAAACTTTATTAGGACATTCTGAAACGGGCCCTTAGAGAATGCACTCTAAATATATAAGTATAATACTCTAAAGGTATATTATGTATTAATAATGAGGCCATGACCGATTTGTGCAACAAAAGGTAATGCAATGATATGAAAATAAAAACATGATATTCTTTTGAATATAGGTAATGAGGGTTTGAGTTTAGTTCAATGAAGTACAAAAACAGGTAGATAACAATGATAAAGTTTATTAATCAGCTGTTATGATGATTCATTATAAACCTATCAACCCACCCTATGGTAGGTATTGTTTCAAAACAGCTGATGAGTAGGAAAGATAACCTACTACTCTCTATTTAAACATTATTATCTAACACATTTAGACACATGAGAGTCCACAGCAATAAATATATATTGTAAGAAAATAAATACTCATAATTTATTTTGTACTGGCTGGCATAAAAATGATAAAACAAATGAAAAGCTGTATTCATTTGCACAATAACTGCGCTGTTAAGTAGATTAACATTTAAAACAATGTGCAAACAATTTGGTTACATTGGCTTATCAAACACTCAATGAACATCCTTGAACTGCGTTGTGTGGTGTGGTTTATGACGTTTTGTAACACCAGTGCACTTGCTACTTACACATGAAATAAATAAGTAAAAGCTAAGTGCTGCTAGTCAATATACAGAAAAAATATAACATACATTACCTAGAAGGTTTACTATATAGCTGGGAAGGTGATAAACTTACATTATCCTGGCCAGGGGTATCAGAGCGCGGTGGCTCGTCGGGCTCCCCACTCGGGTTAAGTTCCTCACGCTCTCCTTCTCCCTTGAAGTAATTCCACTCGTCTTCTGACTCGTCACCACTCTCAGCTACATTATCCGCCAGTGATCCGTCGACGTGGCCCGCCTCCACTGTACAACCACACAAAATACAGCATTTAGTAGTTTTTCAATAACAGGAACACCTGGCGAGCACGCGATCACTGCCTTGCAAATCGCTTCACGCCTTCGCGTAACATTGGATATCAACAGGTGACACACCCTCGAAAGAAAATACGAATTTCTATCACCGCCGTTACACGTGAACTTAACTTACTTAGATAGAACAAATACCTAACAAAGCCGGTCTCTTTGTCGCCGGCTTTCGGCCAACGATATTTTACCGGTCGCGAATTCAAACCCGCGAGAATGTCTCGGACGCCATTTCGATCATGACTGCCTGCGAAGACACGCCCGACGTTGGACACATCGGGATCTCGAGATATACGGGATCTTACGGGAAATCCTGCGCTATTCGATGACGGGGGGGATGCGCCTTCGGGCGAACTGATCTATTTCCAGAACACCGCTCCGCATGAATCAACACAGAAATAACCTTTCACAAAGCATTTGGTAGGTAGGTATGTGGATTTATTCGACACAAGAACCACATACCGTGAACGTTAATTTCACTGCACAGATCACTATCTTCAATTTCCACACTGAGCTCGTAATATTCGAGTCGGATTTATTGTAGTCAACAAGCGAATTCACACAATCACAATAGCAGCGGCAATGTCGCGGAGAGAGGCACAGACCCGTCGGAACCGACGTTCAATGAGCGACTGAGCGAAAGAGTGCGCACAGCACGTGAACGGGATAGCCGCGCCCTCCGTACGCCTTATCGCACCCCCCTGTTCTGATAGGGTGCGTGCGTGCATGTTATTTTTTTTAAATCCCTTCCCTGTTCATTATATGAAATAAACATGATTAGTTAGTTTAACACAACTACTCATTAAGTTATTTCTTGAATACTTTGTGCTGTTAAAAAATATTCATATAAATTCGCGTACCTATAGGTGTTATGATTATAAGTTTCCGATTACGCCCGCAGCTTTGCTCAAGTGACATTTTTAGTGCTCCCTCAGAAACTACTGAGTACAATGGGGTAAAAAGTATCCTATAAAATTTAATGTAAAATCAGGGTCTGCTAAATATATCAGGATCTATCTATAAGATAGCGTTATATTATCCGTTCAGCCGTTTCGGAGGTGATATAATTATGTGATAAGTAATGTAACAAACTACCATAATAACAAAACTTTCGCATTTACCATATTAAAATTTAACTAGGTGTAGGTACTATACAGACTACTTGCATTTTCATATAAGTAGGTGGGTTGGTAAATTTAATGTTGGTAGTCTAGACAAAAAAATAAAGTGTTCATAAATTAACAGGGGTCCATATAAATATATTTTTGATATGATTGATTTGATTTGACTTTAATTTCATCGTGAACTGCACGAAACAACGAAATTTTATCTTTTTGAAAGAACAGATTTTTATCTGTGGGGGATTTTACATTTTTCTTAGAGATAGTTTTTAAATTGAGAACACATACATAGGTACATACCAACATTATTTTAAATTTTATTTGTATTTTCTGTTTAAAAATTGACTACGTATTTAGTACTCACAAAAAGCACAGATAGAATAGGTTATATTATAACAAAATATTGTTTTGCTGTAATTTTTTTTTGCTTTGGGACACTTTGGTTTATATTCATATCAACATAGATTACTCGTAATAACGATACATAATCTTATTGATATATACACAATGTTTTTGCTGTCCATGGCCAGTGAAAGCCTACACTTTTTGCCCCCGCCCGTTCTGATATTTATTTTGCACGCTAGTTTTTTGTAAAATTAATTAGAACAGATAACTAATGACACCCTAGGTATTATACGTAGCAAGTAATTTTTATATACTGTGGTAATACTACGTTTTAGTAAGTACATTTTGATATAGTAAATAGGTTTATTCAGGGATTATTTCCATAGTTTTTTTTTATATTAAGGTTCTATTCTACACATCAAAATGTTTTGAGTATATACATTATGAGTTATTTTTCTTAAAATGAAGACAGGATCAGGAGCATTACGTAAATAAATTAAATATCACTTAATTTTAATAACTTGTTTACTTTGACTCTATTAAAATTTTATCTTAATCATAATAAAATATACCTATTAATTTTATTATAATATGATATATTATGCAATGTGTATATAGAAAGTAAACAATAATAGTTGTAAGTATGTGTATATGTATTTCAAATTTACAATACATAGGAACCAACACAAATTGTAATGTATAAGTAATATTGGCCCTACAAAATCCCAACGTAAAGGAAAAAAATCACACATAGATTTTAAATATCGTTGTGTTTTTGATAGGTTTAATTATTTTCCACTAAACTCATTTTGATTAACCTGTATGAAAACTCATCTGACAACGAAACAGCTGTGAGCGCACCTGCGATGCGCTAAGCCACACGTTGCCTCATGCATGGCCTCAGAGGAAACTTTATGCTTTTGACTTCTTGATCATTTGCATCCTGCACTTGGGTGTTTGACACCTCCGCTCCACCTACCCGTTCGGGAAACAGGCGTGATAGTTTATGCATGAATTACCTAAAGCTACCCTCGCCTAAGCCGTCATCTTATCTATTTCAACATATCTCATAAATAGATATATTCCACCCTCACGCGTTCAATCAGCATAGATTAGTTATAATTACCAACATTGTGAAGTACATCACTCGTTCATAGTTACATAGGTCATAATAGCGAGCGTGTTATGTCTGTCGCCACAATTTAACCCTCTAGAGGAGGAATTCATCCTTCAAAACTAATTTAATTGAATATCTAATGTAATATTTGGTCTTGGGATAACATATTATTAATATATCTACACAAAATATCGAAATGTCAACTCAGTCCGATTGTTTTGGAGCTACGCTGGGTGTCAATAGGTCCATGTTATACCAGAAATTACAGGCACATGAGACTTAAAAAACTATGTCTCAAGGTGACGGACGCAGTGCAATTTGTGACTTATGACGAAGTGCAACTGTTATAGACAGAGTTTAGTCCGCTTAACATCAGGTGAGCCTAGAGCTTGTTCTGTCACAATAACATAAAAAAAACCTTTGTATTTTTTTGGCAAAATACGAACTTGGAACTTGGATCTGATGGAAACAATATCAAAACAATCAAAATACTCTTTCACCGATCATTTTCTTATATTCTAGTACTAGCGAAAAAAACGTGTGAAAAATAAACCTAAATAAAAAATGCAGTGAAAACGTTTGAAGACAAGGTTATAAAGACATTGCGACAAATGTGGATGAATGAAAGGATCGATAATCCTCTTGGCTTGGTCCAATTTTGGCAACCCGCCGCCGCCGCCTACCACCCACCTCTGCCCTCTCGGACCAGACCCCAGTTTGCCTTGGAGCAAGCAATTGCATTCTAGAAAAGCCCAATTTTAAAGAAATTATAATATCGTACTCTTTTTATACCGACTTCCAAGAGAACGGGAGGGAACGATGAAATTTATGTCTATGATGATGAAAAGTATCCTATGTGTTAATCCAAGTTATCCAAGACCTAAACTATCTACATTCTAGGTTGCATCCAAATCAGTTCAGCCGCTTCAGCGTGAAAGAATAACAAACATATACACTCACATCCTCACACACATTTGAAGCGCTCGTAGCGAAGTTCGCTTAGCTGTTCTTAATCGATCTGCTAAGATAAGCAATGTCCGCCGCGGTCAGGAGTTGGATGGGTGACGGCTAGTGATATTACTACTGAGCGCTTCCGTGCTTCGGAGGGCACGTTAATCCGTCGGTCCCGGTTGTTGTCTTACGATGGCAGTCGTTACAGCATGGTGGTAGGACATTTTGCGAATACCCGCCTGGCTAGCTACCACCCGCAAGTTGAAAATCTGTCACCAAGCACAAAACGGTGTGTTCCGGCAGCTGTCCTCGAGAGCCAGTAATTCTAGGCTAGCTTGAACAACATCTTCGACCACATCATCACTTACCATCAGGTGAAATAGTGGTCAAAGGCTAGCCAATCGGCTATAAAAAAAAATAAAAAAATTACAAACTTTCGCATTTGGTGGTTTCACCCGCATTAACAATGATGAAAAGCGATGATGATGATGATGGTGATGAAAAGTATCCTATGTATTAATCCAAGAACTAATCTGTCTATAATCCAAGTTGCAACCAAATTGGTTTCAGCATGAAGGAATAAGCAACTAACGGTGTGTTCCGATAGCTATCCTTGAGAGCCAGTTAGCCTGAACAATATTTTCGACCAAATCATCTCTTACCATCAGTTGAGATAGATGTCAAAGGCTAATTTATCAAGCATAAATAAACAGGTCAGTAAACATACATTACGTTCCACTTGAATCGCTTCCAATATATTTTCATAAAGCTGTAATCACTTTTACATCTGCATACAATAGGCACCCTCTGATTACCACGTACCAAACTAGAGTACCTTCCCACATTAAACCGGAAACCACTCGTGTATTGGATGTGGGTGAGTGTAACAATCGATAACCCGCCACATCTCACGTACTTTTTCTTTTGCTCTCGTAATCTCGTTTCGCCGTATGAGATTGTACGATTGTGGCTATCTGATTTGTTTGTTTTGATATTGGAATATCTCTCGCTTGACCTTGTCTCGATTGATCAATGGAATTTGCATAGCTAATGTTTCAATAAAAGAAAATTAGAAAGAATTATTATGCGTTAGTGTATTATAGCGAGGTGTCAGTCAGTTCGGATAGGACAACTGATCTACACATTTAAGTTTTCAGACACAACAACTTTCCCATATTAATTCATAAAGGCATGCAAGAAGAATTAAATTTTCCAAAATCTGTTATAATTTCACAACAAAATCTCAATCCAAAAATATCTAAATAATCTTCTTTATTTATAAATTGTAGAAATTTATTTTAAAAACAAAATCACTCAAAACAGAGTTTCTTTCTACGTGCTAAAATATTTTAAACGGTGTGGGAGATTCTTTACCTTTCATGTAAAAAAAAGTTCATGCAACACTGTTACACACCATATGTTTTCTAAATAAAATAAGATGGATGCTAATATAATAAATGCGAAAAATTGTAAGTACATGAGAGATAATGTAAGTGTGTATGGATGTCACTCCTTCACGCTTAATGGCTGAACCGGTTTGGACGAAACTTTGAATATATAATAATACATAGGCATAGTCCTTAACTAGGTCTATATATTAAATACCTTTCCTGGGTACACATCACGTATGATATATCTCAACATCGACTACACGGGTGAAACCGCGGAGTGAAGCTAATATTAAATAAATAGAGAAGAGCGGAAATAGCATACGAGTATATAATATAGCTCTGATCGCACTTAGCGTAATATGAAGTAGATTCCTAAAGTTTCTGTGTTATTGATATGTAGATGTATAATATAGATAGTATTCATTATATGATATAGTTGTCGTATAATACAGACTGAACGAAATCCATCAAATGTTGATCATGGCAACATTTTATGGAACATTGCACTTACCAGTGTGAGCGGGTGGAGTGGGCGGAGCTGGTTCGTGGTTCCTTTCAGCGTCGATGTCGTCTGCATCTACAGCAGTCTCTGGTCCGAGATCTTCGCTGTCACTGTCGGAGTTGTCGACGCCGTTGTCGGCGGCTTCCGCGTCTGCGTCTGTGCCGGTGGTCAGGGCTGCAGCCTCGGCCTGCCGCTTGCACGCCTCCGTCTCGCCGGCGAACGGGGCCGCGTTCGCCAGCGCGTTATCCAGCCTGACAACGTAACAAACCTATTAGGAACTACTTTGAGATGCCACTCTTGGGGCGAAATAGATAAACCAATAAAACGAAACTCTTTTTATTGGAATTATTGATCTGCCTCGTCTTACTTATAATTTGTTATTGGACTTTGATGAGTTACTATATGAATTAAATTTCGAATGTATCCTGAAAGCTTAAGCACTTGCCCATAAACAATATAACTGTGTGTGATAAATAAGAACTAAAATCCCCACTATGAAGAATATCTTATAATGCTGACCTGACAAAATCCACTTTTTCTCTTGCATGAACTGTATACATGAATTTAAAGTGAATATGTTGGTTATGTATGACTTATAAGATAAGACAGAGATAAGGCAAAGTCCTCTTTATAGATTTTAGTAAGGCTAAAGGACACCTTAATGCACTTCACTGAATCTGGTACTCCTACAGCATTGAGCTGGGATGGGACATATGATTAGATGGAATTAAACACAATGAAATTCTTAAAATTCCCTTTGGGCACCGGGATAGTAAGAGGCGACAAAGTGATATATCAGAAAGTGGGGGCAGCACCGCCTTCAGAATAACTGCAATCTTATACTGAAATCCTAAAGACGCCTGCCAAGCGTGTGAATTGTTTATGATAGCCGCGCATATTCATTTTGGTATATAACGACTTCAATAACTGATCTAGATTTTATTTATGTACAAAGTCTACAAGGTCGTCAGGTATAAAGGCTAAAAACACTGAAATGTGACAGCCCTCTGAGCAGGTCTCCCAATATTCGAAACCACTTGAGACATCTCTAACATGGTTAGCAAGTCAAATACAAACATAATTGTATTAAGGCTCGCTCCCAGACAAGGTTAAATACGACCTAAAGGTACAATATAACGAAACTTAATATAAGGACTATGACATCTATAAGACTTTCGTTTTCAGTCAGATATACAAATTAGGAGATACAGCCGGCTACAAGGTCGTCGGGTTTATAAGATATTGTCACGTTTGTGGGGCTATATTTTTTTACCCACGCTCAAACCGGTTAAAGGCTTCGTCTATTTCGAACGCACATTATGTAAAACAATCTAATCACTGCACAGGTTTTGGGTCTAGAGACATGACATTTTGCACAAGAGCTTGCGCTTATAAGTGCTTGGGAAGAATTTGTATTTGAGGACGGTAGCTACCCAGACGGGCATTCGTAAAATGTCTTTTCACCATGCAAAAGCATATTATCAGTACTAATATTATAAATGCAAAAGTAACTCAGTCTGTCTGTCTGTTACGCTTTCACGCCAAAACTACTGGCCCGATTTGAATGAAATTTGGTATGAAAGTAGTTTGAGACCCGGGAAAAAACATAAGATAGTTTTTATCCAACTGCGCAAAAAGATGTTAAGGTTTTTGCGCGATAACCAACATACGCGCGGGCGGAGCCGTGCCCGGTAAGCAAGTACAATATAAAACGTAAGGAAGCACTAATATTTATTTTTAGGTAATCGTGATGGAACAAGTCCAGGCCCACCTGGTATTAAGCGATTACCTCAGCTTATAACAGATGCAGTTCGTCACAAATGGTGAACTACACTGCGTCCTTCAGAGAGAGAGTCATTGAGACATAAAGTTGATAAGTCTTATGTTGCTGTAATTCACAGGCACCCATAACTTTCAAACTACAAAAAAAAATTCTAGATAAGTCTGAACAACATCTCCGACCACATCATCACTTACTAGGTCTTGGGTGAGATATTGGAAAAAGGCTAACCTATCAGGCATAACAAAAAGACAGGTACACGGTATTGTGAACATTACTGACTGGCGCATGGCGGTAGAAATAGGTATGGCGAACTCGCTCAAAGAGTTCTAATGTTGCAATATTGGGGATGAAAGTTCGTATTGAACATCAAAATGTATGTTTAGGGTTCTTTTCCAAAAAAAGAGGATTTGTATCACCGTATTGGATTTTATCCACTAAGTTTGTTGGGCTTTATGATAACGGTGGTTTATTTAAGTAAAAGTTAATTTTGCACATTTTTCGAGATAATTTTGTTTGACTTTGACACATTTTGTTGTAGTTAAAGACAAACTGCAGGTTATTGGCAAAGTAATATAGGGCATTAGCCGAATACCCGACTAGCTAGGTCCCTAGCTAGCTATATATAAAATCGGTAGCCATGCACGGAACCATGTGTTTAGCTGTCTTCGAGAGCCAGTCATTCTAGGTTAAACCAGTTATAACCTTCAAACCCGTCCTATTAAGTGAAAGTGAAGTAGTGTACTCAGTAAAAAAATATATTGGAAAATCATAGATAGGTACTCAACATAATTCACATTAAAAAAAATTTTGAGCACAACGTTTTCATCTCCTGCAGGATTGAAACTCGCGGTACGATCTTAATATTTATTCAGTAGTTAAGTCCGGATTGTCCACTCCTGAACACAGCCTGCTCCATTAAAGGGGATTTGCCATAATCCCCACGCCTGGCAGGCGTCTTAGAGATCGCAGTTTAAGATATCAGTTGCTCAGAGGGCGTTACTGCCCACCTTCCGGTATTTTTCCCGGTATTTTTATGTGGTTAAGGGAAGGTTTCTAATTAGTTATCCACCACTGCAGATATTTGTATGGGACACGTATCTATAGATAGCCTTCATTCAGTATGACATCACGAACACGCAATAAGACGATATTACTGCTTATTATCTTAGGCATTATAAATATAAATGAGCAATCGTTATTAACTTCGGCGAATGTTTCACGTTATCGCGAATTCTGAGAGATACAAATAAATCAGCTGATATCCGTTAAAAAATTGCAATGAATGATGTTTTGTTCATTATACAATTACTTAAAAAACATTTTCATTTCATTCTTAGAACAATATCCACAATACCGAATTTCAGAGCGATATGTAGGCTTGTATAAAATCATCTAAAGTTTTGGTATGTATAAAGTTTATGGTATGTATTTATGCATTGCTTTTTATGTTTTAAAGGAGGTTAAGACATTTCAGATGCTGTATATTTTTTTTAACCATGAACAGGAATCGTATCCTTGGCACGTCCTTCGAGCCGTGCCGTCATATACTCTGCCAATTATTGAACTATGACGCGATGAGTCAAAGTTCAAATTTGGCTTTTAGTTCCCACTATACTATCTCTACTACTAAAATTGACCGAACTTACGTAAGTTCGGTCAATTTTATTAATAATATTAATGTACAGTACAAGCTCTGCACTAGCGCTTAATTCACACCATAAGACCCATAACTTTAATAGTGGGAACTAAAAGCCAAATTTGAACTTTGACTCATCGCGTCATAGTTCAATAATTGGCAGAGTATATGACGGCACGGCTCGAGGGACGTCCCAAGGATACGCAAACCGTATTTTTATAATAATGTATCTATACCAATAAAATTCAAAGTTCATGTTTTGAAGCAGTGATAGCTATGCACTGCCGTAACGCACGTCCATGTGGGGAGCCGGCTTGAGCTTCACCGCGTAGTGGAAGTGCATTTTACAAATGCTCGCCTGGCTAGCTACCGCCCTGAAGTGGAGGATCTGTCGCGAAGAACCCTAACAGTGTGTTCCGGCAGCAGTCCTTTAGAGCCAGTAAAGTAGTTATTAAATTACTGTATGTTGTACTGATATAACAACTGTATGTCTCAAAGTGATAAGCGCAGTGCAGTTCGTCACAAGTGCATCTGTTACAGGGAAAATGTTACGACTTAACATCAGGTTGGCCTCGTACCTGTTCTGCCACATTCCCATAAAAAATATATATTTTCACACATCCGAGGCGTTACATTTGCCACAGAAAAAAAACTTAAGGGTAATGCTGTCGTTTAGCTTAAGTTCTACTGTGGTCCTACAGCCAGCTTATGTAATTTTTTCCCTATAATTTTTGAGGGAACGCTTGTGACAAAATGTTTCCTGTACTATGAAACGTATAACGACTTCAAAAAGACGATCTGTGTTATATAATTATATTGTTACCTGATACTTTCTTTGAAGCAGTGATGTCCAGTAGCTATCTGGAAGTGGACTGCCGCGGACCTGGTCCAAGATACCAATCCAGTCATGGATTTTATGGTGATAAGGCATTTTGCGAATGCTCGCCTCAAGTAGAATATCAGTCGTAAATCGCCAAAGGAAAACTCAAAGGCTAGCCTAGTAACTTTAAAAATATATATTTTATGGCTTGTAATAAGTAGTTTCCCTTACCCAAGGTCCATGGGCGGGCGGTTATCAGCGGCGATGTCACGCGGGTCCTTGAGGAACACCACGATAATGGAGATATTGTCCGCGGATCCCTGCCGCTTGGCCTGCACGATCAAACGTTTCGTCACCGCCTTCAAGTCATCTGCACAAACAACAATAAAACATTCCCGTTACTAATCTATCTAACAGCAACATTGCAGGCCATATAGCCTGTAAGAAATCTAAGGATTGTTCCATATACTGCTATGGGATCATCGTAGTATTTCAAAGGCGACTATAACTGAACAAATGCACATTATCAGCAGCATGGGGTGTTGCCACATGAGGTGGTTGCGAGAATATAGGGTGTAACGTTGTTTAATATAGGTAAAACAAGTTATGAAGTCGAATCCAATGTGCCAAAACCCATTGGTATAAATAATTTTACAATTGATTTTCTGAAATATTTTACACATAAACCAAAACATTTTATATACAAGTATATATATACATAGAGAGAATTCTCAATGGCCAGCCATAAAATCGAAGTACCTATAAACAATATGTTTAGCGCACGTTAGGTTAACTAAATTCATTATTATACCGCTGCGTACCCTAATTCAGAGGTGGAATAGAAAAAAATCCAGTGACGAAGGTCATCCATCTTATTTAAAATATGCGCTAAAACGACATGTCAATAACTTAGTAGATTTCTCGACGACTCTTTAGACAGTTCCGCTTAAAAATATGACTTTTCTTTTAGATGTAAAATAATTAGAAGCTTCCAGAAACTCATCAGATCTTAAATACTCTTAAGGCAGTTATTATCCTCGAAATATCAGTGTCTCATCTAGAACGGCAACGTTGGTGTTGCGAAGTGTATTATGTGTGCAATTTGTTGCGGCACAATAGTGAATAGCACCGACGGATATGGAGTAACTATGTTTATGTTTCAATTTGCTTCAGCAGCACCGCCGCCGGCTATATGATGTCCTTGTTCTGTCTCAGGCCGCGTGAGTCACTGCCCTAACATCGCACGCACCGCTATTGTGCCCGCAATATGCATGTGTACGTGATGTGCCAATAAACAAAACCTATCCTTAACAATTTAACATTGAAAACACACGCCACAAAACAAAGAGGCCGACCTTGACTGACTGAATAACGCTATCAAACCCTTATAAACTATAACGCGTTGGTAAAAATAACGATAGGATTCGCACGTGATCGCGTTGACCTTTCTGAAAGCATGGAAAATTAATTAAGGGCATGTGGGAGTGGTCGAAAGCTAACTGGGTTTTGGCTTTATTCAATATTAGCGTATGGGGAGTTGTAAAGTGTGGCGATGTTCATTATAGAGTAATGAAATTAGTGTAGGAGTAAACTAGGCGCTTACGTAGCGGTGCTAGTTAGTAGCGGCGCACCCTGGCTCGCAGGGCGTGTCCTGTGCCGTCGGCTCTGAGCGTGTTATCTGGCATTTCAACAGCATAAACTTTACCATTTGCGCCCGTCTAAGTACACGCCTTGACTTTGCGCGCTATTTCGGGGCGCGGTCGTCGTCGCCGCCCTTGCTTTTTACCCTGTTTGGACTGGCTTCGAGCCAACCGCGCCCTGTCTACTCTTATATCCACCGGGAAAGTTATTAATTTGATTTACTGCTCACTGCGTTGAACCGTAAAGATGGCCTGTCTCAAATCAACGTTATGAATACTGTCATTATTTTAAGAGAAAATAAGCCGTACATATTACTCGAAACAAAGTCAAACGTGCTGTATTTTAGAAAGTGTGATTTACGTTAAAAGAAAAAGAGAAAGAAAGAACCGACTAGCGGATAGAGATCTGAAATCTTGATGTATGTATTTTAATTAGCCGCGGAACATTATCGTTACTATTATGATGCAGATTTCATATCTTTCATTGATCATTAATTTTGAGATTTTGATTACTTAACTCATATAGGGTTAAGGCATATAATTATGAAGACAAATGATATTCAGCCGGTTTCTGTATTTTTTACACTTGTATAAATCGAACATATCTAATAATTTTTGTAAGCACGTTTTACATTTAGTTTTTCAGTCTAGTGGCCGGCTGGTGGAGCGATGGTAGCCGCGATTGCCTTCGGCTAACGGTGATGGATGGTATGTACGCAGGCCATTGTTCCCTGCCCTACCACGATCGGCTATCATGCCATGCCGAGGCAAAAACGGATCACGGCTCGGCGACGCATACTAAGCCGCGATGACCGCGAAACACCTGCCACTTTAATGAGGAATTCCAAGCGCGCAGCGACTCTACTTCTACGAGCTGACATCATCCGTATTGGTCCAGCGCAAGTTCAATGTGCAACGCAATGGTCTCATTCGCTTTAGTGCTACCTAGTGATATATAGATAGTTGTGTTAGGTCAGGAATCGAATAAAATGGAGTGGAGCGAGCAGGCAGGGTGGTTGAGAGGAGGGGCGGCGGGTGGCGGCAGATTAAGTGCAATTTTCCAGCTAGTCGGCTAGGCCTGTCTGGCAACTGCCAACGACGACGAAAAAGATTATTTCCATGTCCGTTCTATAACTACTTCATCATCGTTATATGCAAAAGAGAGACCAAGCATTTGTTAACATCGAGATAGGAAATAATGATTTCCTTGCTGCTTATTGATTGCTTCTGGATAATAATCTTCAATGTCTAGTAAGAGCTATGGACAATGGCTTACATCCCAAGTGAAAAAGGTTACATTATATTACATCAAAGTCGTAGATAAGTATGAAATATTATTTCGTGTATGCGTGCATGCAATGCAAAGATACCGATGCAAAATGATAAGATTAATTTATATTGATATCAATAATGATAGATACCTAACCTAATGAGTTCAAATTATCCTTTTTTTCATAAGATAAGCTATTTATTATGTTGTTTAATATATTTTTACGAAGCAATCAAATATAGCAGAAAAGTAACATTTAATATTCAATCCTCCCAAACCGATAATAGATACATATAATATGTAACTTTATCCTAAGTACATCTTACACAAGATATAATAGACGTCCTGCTAGACAGCAGGCTGTTTGTTAAGCCATGGGAGGAGAGAGGGATAGAAACAGCCTCCCAGTCGCCATTGCTGCCTTCAGAATCCATTAGACGGCGCCTAATATATGTATAACATAGCCACATAGAATATCGGTACTTATAAGAATCTAGACGTCTCCAGAACCTAATATCATCCAAGCGGTGAAAGGAATAAGCCTCAATATATATACCTATACATATAAGCAACACAAGCGAGGTAATTTATTTTCAATTTTGTTAGCTCGGGCCAGACGTTCTTGTGCGAGAAAATAGAGAATGTAAAAGCTGAACATGAGATTGTCGCGACTAAGATTCAATACTTATAGTATAATTTAGAATTACTATGTGAATAAGAATACAGTTACAACTAGGTACTCGACTCAGTTTGATACATTACGAATTTTCTGCAATCTCCTGAGTGTGGTCAGACAGGACAGATTTTGCTAGCCTATCTCTAACACACATGCGTGCTGAATTTGTATGCCATGTTCGTAATTTTACTTTAAAGAGCTACAAACATAGATTATAGAGCTACAAGGCTACAAAAAAAAAGACAAAACCAAGTAACCGATATAAAGTTACACAATTGAAATGCTGGCCAACATTAAAGTACACTTTCTATCCATCAAGTAGAAACAGACCTATCGATCAAACCATAGCATTCCATCAGATCCAATTGCGGCGAAGAATGCCGGCAACGCGTGAGGAATGCTCAATACAATACACGCTGCATTGTGCAACCGGGAATAAAACCCGCCACCACGTCTGCGGTCTAACAGTACATATGACTATACTACGAGACGCAATCGTGGCAGCCCGCTGCGAACGGCACCTACACATTGCATCACAATTATTTATAGTGAATTTATTGCAAACCACTTTAGATAAGGTCTGGTAAAGCTATCAACAGCTGCTAAAGGCATATCTGCCGGCTATTTTCATATGCGGTGTTTGGTCCCACTCCAGACGCTGAAGTGTTAATTAAACGTATATACGTAAATAAGCTCTTGAAGCGTGAAGCTGAGGGGGAGGCCGGTATTTACAGACGCATTATCGTAGGAAAACAAACTCGACAGGAGTACTTAGGCACGCTCGCAGCGATCGACTCCCGTGTTCGATTCGACGCGACAGACAACAAACATCACCCAAGGAAATCTCTAAAAGCTTCCATTAGGTCGGATACAACGATATACTTAGTCACGACGATATCCGAACGATATGCAATATACGAGCTAGTGACAAGCCCTGACTTGAACACCGCTTTCTCGCTTTTAGTCCATTCTAATTAATGCTTTGAATTGTACAGAATGGTGCGGCATCTTTTAACGTTATCTGAGTAAAACCCGGATTAGCTGACCGTGCGGGATTCGGCAAATAGAACCAACATACATCCTTTAATCAATGAATTAATAGCGAGTATATAGAAACTTCTCTAATTGTTAGCGCGCACAACGAAGCGTAATGAAATTGAGTGGGAACTTTCGTGTACGCTCGGCGTTCATCAGTTCGCCGGTAATTGGTTTACGAGCAGACAAGCATGGCTACGTACTCGCTTGTGCCTAGTAGTCGTGCGCCACCGGGAATCCTTCTAATTAACGCTTCCAGCAGCCGCGTGCGGTGCGAGCCCCACTGCTCTTAATTGGAAGACTGCCCGTCGTTCTGTCCTGTCGCACTGTCGCGTCGACGTTTTTCCCTCCCGTTGCGTTGTGATATCTACAACTTTTCTTCAACTAATTAAGTACTATATTTTGCGCGAAAAGCATCGAAATCTCTTGAAGATCATCAGTTGAGTATCAATTAAATCCAAATTTCGTAGGATTTGCAAAGCGGTCGACCGTTATTTTTATGGAAAGACAACATACAAATTTTAAAAATGGAATGGTTGTTATTTACCTATATTAGAAGAATCAAAAGTATCAAGGACAGATGCATATTCCAGTCGCAACCCTCTTTGGCACGCGGCGCGGGGAGGTATGATTTCGCATCCAACACAAAAAGGAAATGAGGATAAACGGGCTTTACGGGCCGCATCCACCGTTCACAAAGCGACCTAAATTTGGGCCAGCGATATGAGTGTAAAGCATACTGTGAAATATGAGAATCGTGCCAATTGTAGAACGCAATTTTCCGGGAAATGACGCGATTGTTGCACAAGTGTTATCTGAAACACTTTCATTTGATAACTAAAGCCATATGAAGTCTGCGATGAGGTAACCCTAAACCATAACTGAAACTATTTAAATATACTCGGAGACAACAGGGCGTTATCAATGCCAAGGAAATGAAATTTTGATGCAGTGAAACGTGATTTAAACAATAAATTATTAAAAGAAAATTAAAATTGTGATTATTACAAAAAAATAAAAACAAGTATATAACTAAACTAATACAGCTAGTTATTCAAAATGCCGTTCATTGAGACCTAGTACGCAATAAACACAAAACAGTAGTTGCGTAGGGTCGGCCGAGAGCAGTTATTCCATTTGGCATCAAGCGCAGGCGAGTTGTTTTGCGACAAATCACGCCTGCGACACTCGTTTATATTCAAAGGCTTCGTACCCACGCAACAAGTGCCACTTGACAACACTCGATAACCCTGCCCTGGGCTATGGGTGCTGGTGCGGTGGGTCTATTACAAAGCTGGAACTTAACTTATATAACAAGGCGGAATTTTGATGCACTTGAGTTCTCTGCGCAACCAAACAACATAACAACCAAAATAGACATCAAATTTCAAAGAGAATCCCAAAACACTGAATATGAGTATATGTAGTTAAATATTGAGTATATGATTAATTACAACTAATATGTCTAAAAATCCCAAACGATCTCACTTGTGCTCAAAACTTTATTTAGGGACAAAGTACAAAAATAATGCTATATACTTAACTTAGGTACTTACATATTAATATATGTTTGTACAGTAAATGTCTGATTCTCTTAAAACATATTCTAATATCATAATTTCATATATCACAATAACATCCAATGACATCGCCATTTGGAAAATTGGAAATACTCCTATGCAATCACAGGCCGCTTCCATACAAATATTAAATTTGAAACCAGTTACGCGACTCATTGTCACATTTATGCAAACACCCCAATACCTAATAACAATGTAGACGATAATCAGATAATCTACAAAACGATGTACCTTTTTTTTACGGAAAACCTTGCCAATCCACAGAACCGGTTTTGTCGATCAATTTTAACCACAAATGGGATCTTTGGTGCTTTGAACATAACTCTAGTTGTAATGAATCATCATCATCATCATCAGCCGGAAGACGTCCACTGCTGAACAAAGGCCTCCCCCATAGATCGCCACAAAGAACGGCTATTAGCCACTTGTAGCCATTGGCTACCCGCGACTTTCACAATATCGTCAGTCCACCTAGTAGGGGGCCTACCAACTCTACGTCTTCCGGTGTAGTGTGGTAACCACTCGAGAACCTTTCTTCCCCATCGGTTATCGGTTCGTCGAGCAATGTGGCCCGCCCATTGCCACTTCAACTTGCAAATTCTGAGAGCTATGTCGGTGACTTTGGTTCTTTGGCGAATATCCACGTTCCGGATTTTATCGCGCAAAGAAACTCCGAGCATAGCTCTCTCCATAGCTCGTTGAGCGACTCTTAGCTTATCCATAAGGGCCACAGTTAAGGACCACGTTTCAGTGCCATAAGTCATCACTGGCAACACACACTGGTTGAAGACTTTGGTCTTTAGGCTCTGCGGGATGTTGGACGAGAAGATGTCGCGAAGCTTCCCGAACGCTGCCCATCCGAGTTGGATTCTTCGGGCGACCTCTTTGTCGAAGTTGGACCTACCTAACTGGACAGTCTGTCCCAGGTATATGTAATGGTCAACAACTTCGAGCGTATCGTTCCCAACAACTACTGGTACGGTAATGAATAACGTATTTTTTTTCTATATTGAATGGAGCATCACTCTGCTATTACTGACCATGGTAGATATTGGAAAAATACCGATAAATAGTATATGAGTTAAATTAGTCTCAAATGGTAGATACAATGCAGTGCAGGGCAGTCTTTGACTGGGTGAACCGATTTTGATAATTTTTGATATATTTTTTTATTGCAAGCTGATGCTTGTCCATTGGTCCCATTTAAATGTCATCAAAATCGGTCAAGCCGTTTTTGAGTTACACTCCAATAACTGAAAAATATTTTCCTATCTTGACGATATTGCCATTGACAATGAATGACAATCGATCCCGTAAGTAGCAAGGGTCACTAAATAGAGTGAAAATTAACCAAAAAATGAAACCGACTTCAACACTCAAAAGTGTGAAATAACTTGTGGAAGTCGCGGTATACCATGCGCACAATATTGTAATAATAGGTACTTTCGAACTATCATGGTACTGACTTCAATAAGTTATTTCACACTTTTGAGTGTTGAAGTCGGTTCCATTTTTTGGTTAAAATTGTTACAACATTGTAAGGCATGTCAGAGAAAGATGTTATAAGTTTGAGGTGCGATAATAAAATGTCTAAGCTAAAGAATGCTAAAACAATGAATGAAAACAGGTTGAAATACTAATATTACTTCTCTAAAATATATTCTACAAGAATATATTTTAATTTCCACCTTGATAAATGACCACCAATTTATCATGATTAAATACGATTTCAGTGAAACAATGGCTCCAGAACATACTATCACAGATAAAAATTGATAACAGTAAAACTGCAAGAGAAAATTGCGTTTTGCCCAAACGTTATCAGCTGTTATCGTGCATGAGGTATATGAATTAGGTGGAAAAGTTACACTGCATTAGCATCATACCAGTTTTATATAGGTTTAAATTGTGTTTATTTTATATAAGTAGTTTTATATACCTAGCAAAATTTTACTGTCATTAATAACATATTACATCTGATGTGATGCTATAGGGTTATACTCGTAGTAACTAGCTATAGCTTATAAAATATTTTAGATTATTTCAGTGTAGGTTATTAAACAGATGATATAATTGAAGAGAGCAGCAGAGTATGCTATGCTAGTCCGTGAGCTAGCATGTGTCAGTGCTCCGGCGGCGGTGGATGTATGCGTGTTTTATACTCGTATGCGACGCTGATCGAAACTAACCAAAATGTACCTGTCATTCAAAGCCTGACTTATGTGCAAATTTGGTACCTACTCGCCTTAATCCGAGTATCCGACGATATCGTAACGAGATCATCAACAAATATGGATGCCATTGTACTTTGGACAGTTTTCTTCAATTGCCAAAAGACTATGTGAAGTTATTTATGTTATGATTATCTTATCACATAGACATTCGTCGTCGGGAGGAATTGTGACGCATTAAACCTAATATCAACTTAACAATAAAACATAATCTCACACCTTACAAGATCATTCGCTCAAACAATTGAAGGTGGCCATGAAATACATAATAATCGATCTCGATGATAACCTTGTTTTAATTTGAATTACTTAGACTGCGACGTCCAAAGTTTTGAAATAGTCCGTTAATACCAATATTTCACATCACCTGCTCAATAGCCAGCTGTGTCCATGTCGATGAAATCGTGAATAATTTAAACGAGATCACGCACAGCCGCGGCGGCGATTTGGTGAAAATTGCACGAGCATCTAATCACGAGCATGGCGGCCGGCCACTGACCTCTCACTTCAAGATAAACACGGATTTCTACTGAACAAAGATTTATTTATAATCTTGTAAGCAACAGTCGACCGACAAATGTAAATGGAATAGATGTTGCGTTACGGACATTTCAAACATTCATCATTAAGAAAAATATTATGAAGATCTTCATCAAGTTAATAAATCCGATCCACATGACAATAGACAAACCAGAACTTTCTACAGAAATTGATTAGTCATGATCACCTGACATAATCCATTAACAGTATAAAAGGGACCATAAGGCATCAGTGAATCTAATTAATATTAAAACTTAACTATCCAAATCATAAGAGCTATGAAAGGTAGGTAAGTAGTTGTACAAGATGACCTGCGGTCACTTGTATTACCGAGGCCATCTCTATTTACCGCCGCCGTGTGATTCATGCCGTTATTCATAATAGTGCACGCCGTCTAGGATATCACGGCTTATTTCCAACGTATCTTAGAAGAGAATCCGATTAAAATTTCATCCGATTTAACGATTCCAATTTATTTTTATTGATACCGATTCAGGGCCGTAGGCAGTTTGAAACGAATACCTTTACTTAGAATATTTGTAGGTACTTTCAAATACAGTTCAATAAACGTCGGAGTGGTCAGTCCAGTAGGTGTTAATGCAAAATCCTTGTAGTATGGCAGCAAATATTTGTGAGGGCGGAGACTGGCGAGGGATTGAGGCTGTGTTCGGGAGGGGAGGATTATAACCACGACCGTTGACAATTTAATATCATTATTTCTCGATTTAAACAACTACAAAAAGTCAATGGCGATTACGTCGCCAACAAAATGGTAAACTAACATGCATTTTTGTTAAATAACAAAACGGTAAGCTAACGCCTAACTACTAATGTTATAATAAGACTAATAAACAATTATATTTCTAAACACTAATGTATCAGTCGTATCGTCCATTATTGAACACAGCCATTAAAGTGAGATTTGCCATAATCCCCCTCTCTTGGCAGACGGCTTGAGGATCGCATTGTCAGATGTCATAGTTATTCGCAAGGCGCTGTTGCCCACCTTCTGGAATATTTAGTCACTACTCACTCTTTACGACTTCCACAGAAAAATATATAAGTGCGATTCAAGCCCTCTACCCCACGGGTATTGTTAACCATGATTACGCAAAATTTCAACAGGAAAGGTCAAGATGCCAAATATGGAAACTTGTGTATTTTCGGGGCAACGAAATTGGAGAGATTGAAATCTTATTTGGAGAGCTGGAATAAATGGTTGGCAATATATTGTGCATGATAAAGTGTCACGCAGACAGCCCTGCGCGGCTCGGCGCGCTGGTAATTGCATCTCCGATACCGGGCCGGGAGCATGCGCGGACGGAACTCATCTGCCTGCGCTGCCGATACCCCGCCGGCTTCAGAGCTGCGACGCAATTATTCACTATTTCCGAATGGCATTTGCGACACGGTTATTGGATTATTAGATTAGAAATGCAATCGAACGGCCAATCAATTTATCTTCGATCTCTAAGTTCGAGCGTAGGACGATCAGGTTAACTGCACTAATGGAGCGAGTGATATAATATATTGAGGCTAAATTAAATATGGCCCTAGTTGCTGTCCATGATTACCAGTATATCGGAAACTTTAGGTAAATTAATAAGTTTTTGATTTGTAAAGTATTAAACAGCTTAAAAAAGTTTTGGCTTCATAATTTAACAAATTGCTGAGATTTCATGAAAGAAAACATCAGAACGCATAAGCAAGTATATACGCGGGATGGAATTATTGTAAACTGTAAACGATATTACTTTGGTGATGTATAAAAAACACTCACAAAAAGTAAACACGGCTGGAAATAAACGGATGTACAGCATCGAAACATGATCCCTTTTAGACATCTTGGATATTTTTATAAACTTTATAAGACACAGCAGTGAATGAAGCGGAGCGGGCAAATGTATAAGAATTATATTTCGGGATGCATAATATTTGGAATACAAGACAAATACATTTTTGTATAGATATAGGTACAAGCTAAAACTAAAATTATTTAATGTTGATTTAGTTTAGAAAACTATAGTAATTCCAAAAGATTAGGAAAAAAGCAAGCAGGCACTAACTCCAAAAACCGATCCTCCAGTTGTCCAAGTACATTAATTACTAACGTTTACATTTTTACGTACCAATAGTAGTATATCTGATATTGGTACAAATTAGTGGCAAAAGAAAGCTATTCCAAGCTAATCCCGATTTAAGAATGATAGTTCGTTCCTTATTGATTCATTATATTAGCACACAAATTGGACAACTAATGGCGAAGGCCGAAGGCAGCTGTGCCAACAATTAGATTTGAATTTTACATACATAGTAGCCACTAGTAACTTACATATTTTTATACTTTGTAGAGAATAGTCAGTATTCGGCACTTCAATAATAAATGATATATGTCTAAACAAGGGTGTATATTTACTATGTGAAATGAAACACTATTTTGATTTCCAAGTTTAGGTCTCGTATAAACTGCAGCTAATATAATTTCTTCTAAAACATGAAACCACAAACTTATTCAATTTAGTGCATCATCTATATGCATGTAAATCCTTTTTAAAATAATTTTCTTTAAATCTTCACATATACAAGATCCGAGAAATAAATGTCTTCACTGAACTGCATCAAAACCTCTATAAAAAAAATGTCGTATCCGAATCTTTGAGTTAAGTTACAAACACGTTTCGTGATAAAAACACAAGTCTGCGTGCAATCTTGCAGGAATAATCGCGCTGTCGGTTGATGACCTGCAGAGTTAAAAATAATCCGCGTCTCCCTCCCACGGCGGCGGGTCAAGGGTAATAAGCTATTTTATGATGTATGATTCTTTAGCTTAATATACAGGATATGTTCTATGACACAGGTAAGGTTGCTGCTGATGTGCTGATGCTGTGATCTGCGGTCCATTAAATAAGAAAGACTATTCTTTATATCTTTGTTCATTCATAGAAAATGTTATCCATTAATGAGAATTCTAGTTTCATGCCGATCCCGATAGAGATTTCTTCCTGATGGCAAATAGAATCAATTTTATGTAAAACAGATTTAATTTTTTTAAATGCTAACTGTATATATTAGATTATAACGTGAAAGCACTTCAAAATCCGCCGTTAGCTTATAAGGATTAGTAATTTCATCTCATAAGCTGAGCAAGTTTTATACAGGATCAAAATTTGTCGATGTTCAAATAATTTGCAACCAACATAAACACTGATATGATAAGGCAGAAACTAAACGGTTTTTAGATTATTTAGTTGTGTTTGCAGATAATGATGAAGGAGTTCATATGTTTACAGATGATGGTGAGAAAGAGAATATCTCAGGACAGTTACAACTAGCGCCATTCATTAAAGAACATCATTCAAGATTGGCTGAACGGTGTGGGCGATATTTTTACATAGCTAGACTGTCCAAAAATATGTTTCAAATCTTTTTTAAAAAGGTGTCTAACCTGACACAATACATTTTTCCTGACCATCTGGCTAATTGCGGATACTGTCTGTGCTCAGACGCTAAAGTAAAGTGACGAGTCATGACCTGGCCAGGCAAATCTAACTCATCAAATATTAACCTCAATGCGACAACAGACCGAATCACCAGTCACGATTTGCAAAATTTGAGTCATAATTTGTGGCTTGACGTGACAGCAAAAACTGTCTGTTTGCTGTTTAAGAACTAATGTTCTTCAAATAACTGTTAGGTTGATGTGATTTATTGATTTCGGCACTTCTTGTAACGTAACATCTCAGGAATATATATACTTACGTTATATATATACTTATATGTATACTTACTTTCTAATGTTACTTACGTTCTAATGTCCTAATTATATGTATATTTACGTTCGAATTACTTTAAGTGCAGGATCAACAATACTTATTTTCTAATTCAGGTAGCAAATAAATATTTGTTCACGACTGTTTTGCTTCCAAATGAATCATGTTGCATTGAGTTGTGCGAGTAAACTAAATGGAAATCAATAAAATATGTTTGTTCCTGTCCGAGAGCGGAGTTAACATCGACTCACGAATAAGGAAATTTATCATTTCGTGAATCTACTAGAGTCTTCATCACGACATGAATCGTGGGAGAAAGACACAAGCCATTAGATAAACAAACATTGTTGCTCTCGCAGCGATTAAAACCGAACTACCAGGAAGCTACACAGTATCTATTTGTAAAACCATCATAGGCAAATGGAACACGGAGGGAAATGGGTTTGACAAATTGAGTGCAGTCGTTTAGATATGGAATCAGTCACAATGGTGGTGGAGGCGCTTTCTAGGGGATATAGCGTCGGGTGTGGTGGGCGACCGCCCGCGCAACCTTGCCTTCTTTACATACAATCGTAGAATGCAGAGCCTAGCTCGCGCCGCACAATGCCCTGAGTCGTCCCACATCACAATTGTCTGAGTCACCGGCGCGGCGCCGGCACTGGCATATGGGTTTGTTTACACTCTGCGCGGTAAATTACTCTCGCCAAACTCGTCGAGCTGAATTGATACAATTACGAGGGACCAGCTACTGCAGTTACAGTTGAGAAAATGTTTTACTTAAAATACAACGACCTAAATTTTTAACCAAAATGGTGGATGTTCTCAATTCAACCCTATATTAATGTTTTATTGGGTTACGCTAGCTTCCCTCTAAAATCACAAATTGTTCAATGTTCAATACATGTTATGACTGTCACAATATTGAATAGTCAGGTTGTCCATTCACTCACGTGTGGTAAACGCACCCGCACCCATCCGTCTCGGTCGGAGGTCGGTTAAATTATTTGATCTGGATTTCTGATTTGGATAAATTATTTGATCCAAGAGGATAAACATCCTCTAGGATCAAATAATTTATTTTGTAACGGTGTTTGCAGTTTTAATGCAATAATAACAATGTTAGAAATGTATGCATGTACCACAAGGTACCTATATGTAAATAGAATCAAATTTTGTAAAACTTTTTTTTTATAGCTGATAGGCAAAATCTTGACCGCTATCTCACCTGATGGCACATGATAATGTGGTCGAAGATGTTGTTCAGGCTAACCTAGAAGTACTGGCCCTCAAGGACAGCTGCCGGAACACTCCGTTAGGTGCTTGGCGACGAATTTTCTACTTGAGGGTGGTAGCTAGCCAGGCGGGCATTCGCAAAATGCCCTACCACCATGCTGTAACGACTGCCATCCTAAGACAACAACCTGGACCGACGGCTTAACGTGCCCTGAGAAGCATGAAATCGCTCAGTAGTAATGTCACTAGCGGTCACCCATCCAAGTCATGACCGCGGCGGACGTTGCTGAACTTAGCTGATCGCTTAAGAACGGCCAAGCAAGCCTCGCTACGAGCGCTTCTACTGATATGGCATTCTATGATCTTTGAAATAGCATTATCTACCTACCTACAGGTTCACCTAACTAAATCAATGTCTCAATTTTAACTAAGACCACTTCTTCACAGCCCAATGAAGCAAGCATTTTGTATTAAATGAGCCGTATCGACTCGAACAGGAGCCCTATTTGGTACATGTACGTACGTACATTGTAAAGTTAGGTAACTTATTTAACCAATAATGTTCAACCTCAAATGCAAGTTACGCAGTAAACCGGTGTACATTAGAACACCAGTACATACGTATGTGTGTAAGGACTTACATCAAAAGTGTGTGAAATAGCAAAGAAAACGTATATATGCAGTTAAATTTATGGTAGTGGGTACATTGATTTGTCATGGTATCCCGTACCTTTATCTGTAATCGAACAGGAAACCAAAATGGCACCTGTTACAATGTTGCAGGCAATGACTCTAGTCTAGTCAGCGGATGCAGTGCAATCGCAGACATGGCTTTTTGTTATATCCTGCATTCAGGTACCTGCCACATTTATTACATTTCCTTTTATTAAGTTCTTAGCTTCAATGTGAATGGTATCTCATTACACCGACAGTTATTCCTATAAAATCGACACCGGTTATAAAGTGGTGTCTACAAACGAGGACTTCCGTAATAACTGGAGCGCTTTAGGGCCGCTATTCCTCCTTATTGTTTCCTGGACGCACCATTAACGCCCACTTTCGGAATCCTTAAATTATTTATAGTCTCTTTCTAGTCTAATGGATGTACGTCATGCTGAAATGTTGGTATTACCACAGCACGTTATATAATATACATTTAAGTATATGTAACGTTATTTTGAAGAAGTTATGTTGAAGATGTTCCGTGAGAATCTGCGGAATGTTTAAATAACATTTTGCGCAGGTGCACAAGTCATGAACGGTGTAGTGAAAGATATATTGCGCTTGACGATAGTCTAGTTGGATAAGATCTTAGAAAGGCTTGTAGTTTCTAGATTGAAATTAATACGAAGACACCGTGCTCTTGAAGTTGATGCAGGAGATCTTAGAGTAGTAAATAACAAGCCGGAGGCAGAAAATATATACTATGGTACAAGTAAAAGAGCGTGTAGCACGAATGAACATGTGCGTGTTTAATGTTAGAGGCCGAAGATAAGTGAAATCGAATTAATACATCTATTAGAACTTTATGGAGCCAATACAGTAAAGCGGAGTCGAGAGATACTTGAAAATATTCATATATGTCCGTATTGTAATAGTATAGTACTATAGAACATCTCAAAGTTTCTTCCTAAACCGCAGATGATCCAAACAAAACCATTTGAACCCAGAATTAAAAATGTAATCAACCATTACACATTTCTATTAAATGACTCATTGTCCAATAACAACGTCGTCAGTGTATCGATTAGCAATTAATTTACCGCAACTCGGACAAAAGATAAAAGTAACCGTTCTTTGCCTCTAGAGGGGAGACAAGATAATGAAAGTATTATTGCTCTGATGATAAAATCGAATGGCTCAATGGATACAAAGAGCCAATTTCAATTACTACGTAAACTTTATGATAACCACGAAAACATCACGTACTGCAATGATCTTATTTTCACATTTAGAAATACTCTCTTATTTTGCTATCTTCCAAAACTGAAATAGAAATCGCAATTATTTTAATAAGCAAATCAATATTGTAGTACTGGCACAAATTGAGCATATATTACCAAACATTTTATATAAACGGCAAAGTATTTCAATCCAAATCAACTATATTGACATCAATCTCACAAGTACTTGCATTAAATAAATTAAAGCTCAGAGGTAATTTAAATAAATTGGAAAGACATAGAAATCATACATTTGTTATAATTGAAAATCTAATAAATCAATTCAATGTGATTGTCTTTTAATGAATCCAACGGTACAGTGATATAAAATAGTAATTAAAGTTAAATAGAAATATGAACGTAAGCCGATACGGGTTGTAACGTTTCAATAGCCAAAGAAAGTTTTCTCTCGAGATCTCGTCACACCCAATACGAATAGAAATATTGTTATACGTTCAATATCATGGACAGGATGCTTTATAATAAAATAGCATTAGCGGCTCAAACAGCGAAGTGCATTGGTGATTCAATGACAGAATTATCGGTGCGTTCGCCGTGTGGGGAGGTGGTTATTTCAGTATGTTTCGCGAGAAATGTCGTTAAAATATACAGATATTACGGAACGCGCCGGCATAACTTGCGGAACATCGGCCGTGCTTGCACAGGACATACGTCTTACCTCTGTATGGCTGCCACGAAAAATCGTACTGACTACAACATAGGTAACTTAACTGTGCATTCCTATTGTGATATCAAAATTTAACACAGGAAACAGAGCAAAGAAACAGTGAAGAGTTCTGTTGGATCCACAGTAGATAGTTTACTGCAGGCAAAATAACAATCTCTTTTTAATATCAAACATCAGCTCCGAGGACATCAAAGAAACATTTTATGGCTCACTTTAAGCGTTAAGGGAAGACATCGTAAACGTTTCACGACTTTACTATATTTTTACGTATTTGTACAATTGGAGAAATAAATGTTTTATTCTTAATAATTATGTTAAAATGGCGTGTCCGTTTTCTTCACAAACAATAAATGAAGTGAGAATTCGAAGAAGAGAAGTGAATTTTACTCCTTATCAACCGGTTTAGGGACTCTTCTGTTAAAATTTATCAGCAAATACGTACTTAGTCGCAAGACCGATATTTTTGTCAACATCGTTACATAAACCCCGATAAGTAATTGCAAATTACAAAAGAGGCGACTGAGCCTCTTGTACTGCACTTATGGTAATGCATGTTGGAAAACCTGAACACAGTCCACACAGTCGAGTGCACACAAAAACTTTCGTGCTTTCTGCCGAAAGCTGTAGAACTGGTAATGCTTAATCTGAGAAATCAGCGCCTTCTTGGGAAACCAATAATATAAGTCGTGGAGTTTGATACATACGGTACCAGAGAGAAAGTGTCAGGCAAATTAAAAAACATACTGCAGCCTGCAGCAGTCAGTGTTTACTTTTATATAAGTACATATGTTGCATACAGAGGAAAGGGGCAAAGCAAATGGAGCGTGCCTCGATGCTCGTCTCCACTCGAGTATAAATAAATACGTGGAATGCAAAATAACCGCAAGAATCACGGAAGAATGCTCCGGCGCTACAGTTGAATCCATTTCGATGTAATTGACTGTCAATTTTTGTCCTCAAAATCACGTATGGTTGTCAAAGGGCAATGCTCGCTGTACTATTAAAATAAAGGCGCATAAGCGAAGTGTTTAATCCCAGTGAGATGATGTCATTGGTTTAATTAAAAGAATTCGACAGTGCGAGAACGAAACAAGAACGTCGTCTTTTGTACAGACAGGCCACAGATGGGCTGGACATGAAGTAGCACAAAGCGTGCGCATATATTAAACAAATTAAATACTGCAAGCACTGCTTGTCTCTGTCACACAAGTCCAGTCCCAAACAGGCTGTGAGCGTGAGAATTCATCAGATACAATACATCTTTAATTACCCATTAAATCAAACACTTACAAGAAAGTTTGTAGAAAATTCGATTGTGACAACGAAGGATAAAAATAAACACGATACCTCTCACAATTATTAAGAGTGACCCCCAAACGCATGAATCAGTCGTCAGGCGACTCTATTTGTTGATTCAGCGCCTCTGAATGATGCATTGTTCTCGATAAATTATGGTGGATAAAAACCCATTTGTTGTTTCGGGTGAGTAACGACACGAAATAAAAATCAATGTTGTTTCACCATTATCTTATACTGTTAGGAATATTGCTGCTATTGTTATTTGAGATTGATTCACTTGAATGCCTCTGAAATAAAATAATAGCAGCCGAGTGTTTTAGGGCACTGACAAGTGCTACATGCTTCACTTGAACAAATTTTTAGAAAAATATTTTTAGTTTGAAGCAATAAGAAAATAAATTATATGAAAATCAGATTCTGAAGGCCAAGTTAATTTCAAAACACGTTACCTTTAAATTATCTCGATAGATTAAAATTGCATAGTTGACTCTAAATTACGCTAATATAACGTAAATATGCGTGTGTGTATCAAAATATAACAATAAAATAGCAACACCTATTGAGGGAAAAGTAACATTTTCGATTCAAGTTACTAGTTTTGTTAATAAGCTTTCTTTCGTTTTTCATTCCAACCGATCGAGGTTTCGATGATTTCGGGTCAGATAGTGATAGAATTTCAGAATTTGTTAGTAAATTAAAGTACTTCAACATTCATAAGTTGTTATAATATAAAAATACCTACCATCGATGCCTTAATTGCACTCGTATCAATGATATAGATTTGGAGCTTTCAGTGATTTCATAAATCAGTGATTAATGTTGGTGGTTACATGACTGCTACTACACCATGTTAGTTAAACTTCTTAAGATAATTCCAAATTTAAGAGAGGAATAATTATAGTCATGTAATTTTGTAATGTAATTCGCAGAGCATGCCTTATTGCAACAATAAATATATGTGCCTTCTAAAGGATACTACTGAGAGTTAGCAAGCCAGTATTGCTGTTAGGGTCAGGGGATGGCTGCGGCAGCGCGTGGCGTGGGCGTGAAACCTGCCCGTGCCTGCTACAGGAACCTGTTCAGGTCATGCAACTTATGCGATTCTATTTCAATCCTGTGCTGTTCCAAACACAACCACATAAAATGACCTTCAACTATTTATAAACCTTTCTGCATTATGGTTAATAACTGCGGAAGTCTTAAGTTGCAAATTTCCAATGTGACGAGATGCCTTTATGAATGAGATGATTGTAAGCAAATATTTTGTGTTTTTTTTTTATTTCTATTGTTGACCACCTACGGCTTGCTTATTGCTTAGTGCAAAATAATTTGACTAAAATACCAGTTCGTATAGTGAAAAGGGCGATGTTCGCATTGCAAACAGCCCACAGGACCACTTTACAACTCGCCCCCGTGGGCGGAAGCCGTGAGTTATCCTGCTTCGCCAATCAACAAGATACCGCACCACGTACAACCAGTACATTGCAATTAACCGACTATAAATGAACACTATTTCGTAAGTCGATGTATCGCATTCGAATTATTTATCGATTAAAATAAGGATCGAGGCAATCGGATATTATTCCCGTTACGTAGTTAAGTGCAGATAACATGGCTGCTTTACTGTGGCTTTAGCTCGAGTTATGGGCTTTGCTTGAATATCATCGTGCCTAATAGATACGGGTATCTTTTGAAGCGCTCGTAGCGAAGTTTGCTTAACCATTCTGAATCGATCAGCAAAGTTAAGCAACGTCCGCCGCGGTCATTAGTTTGATAGGTGACCGCTGGTGACATTACTTCAGTAGTAATGTCACCTTCCGTGCTTCGGAGGGCACGTTAAGCCGTCGGTCCCGGTTGTTGTCTTAGGATGACAGTCGTTATAGCATGGTGGTAGGACACTTTGCGAATGCCCGCCTGGCTAGCTACCACCCTCAAGTAGAAAATCTGTCGCCAAGCACCTAACGGTGTGTTCCGGCAGCTGTCCTTGAGAGCCAGTAATTCTAGGCTAGCCTGAACAACATCTTCAACCACATCACCACTTACCATCAGGTGAGACAGCGGTCAATGGCTAACCTATCAGGCATACAAAAAAGAATAAAAAAGTAATCTTCTACATTACAATTACGCCACTATTAAAACCACGAGAGGTATTTCGCAAGCCTTCAATGTGGTCTAGACAGATTAATAAGATTTGTCATGTGGGCGCACATGTAGGAGTCGCTCGAAACTTTCAGATATCTGTTACCGTTACGTGATACAAAGAGCGCTGGTCCATTGTTTTCTGTAAAAGCTTCATTGTTTATATCGGGGCGGTAATCGAGAGGGTATCGATTGAGGGCGTGATTGCAAAATAACCACATTGTTTTATTTAATTAGTGTCAAGTACGACGTAAAGGCGCTTTCACGGACTGAAAATTAATCGAGAAGGCAGCGCCAGCGGACATAAAAGGGTCGCGATTTGTAAGAAAGCTCCGCATTACCTTTTAAGGACAGCGTTAACACAGTAATGAGGGGAAAAAATACTCACAGCAGCGTATGTGTACGTACATATTGTACACAGACATACACAATATATTAACATTCCTGCATACGCCGACCATTTCTATGATCCGTTTTTAGAACTTGAAAATTCCAACACAAACGCATTGGATTCTTGACGCGGTTTGCCCACATAAATGATATGTTGTACGTAGATATGTGCGCAACACACATTCCATCGGCCGTGTCGTTACGATCTTCTTGGTAATGCGTAAATATTTGCTATAAAATATAGAGACATTAACTTTTATAACAAAGACTATCCAAGAAATCACACAGGAAAGCCATCCAGATACTTCATATTTTGCATAATATCATCCTAACATCAGTATATAAAAAAAACTTTTAATCAAAAAATGGAACCGATTCCACACTCAAAAGTGTGAAATAACTTGTTGAAGTCGGTACCATGATAGTTCAAAAGTATTATACTTATTAATATTGTGCGCATGGTACCACCTTCGACAAGTTATTTCACACTTTTAAGCGTTGAAGTATTTAATTTTCTTGTAAAGAAAAATTTTCCCTCTTGGTGACCCTAGTGTAGTGACATTGAAGGACAATCGATCCCTTAAGTAGTAACTTAAGGGATCGATTGTCATTTAATGTCAACAACTATATCATAAAGATAGAAAAATATTTTTCGGTTAGTGGAGTGTAACTCAAAAACGGCTTGACCGATTTTGATGAAATGAATGGGACCAAACGGCAAAATTAGAATTATCAAAATCAGTTCACCCAGTCAAAAGTTCTGGGGTAACGAACTTACAAAAAAATACACGGATTGAAAACCTCCTCCTTTTTTTGAAGTCGGTTAAAATTACTGCTGGCATACTCTTCCTTAGTCTTAGTATACGATTTTAAAGAAGCAAGTCTTTGGCCACTGTCTTATCTGTTATGTGGATAATGACTGATGATGTGATCTAAATGTTGTTTAGGTAAGAACGGAAACTGGTTTTTAAGGACGTATAGTTGTTGTGCTTTGAGACAGATTGTTTACTTGAGGGTGGTGGGTAGGCAGGCATACGAGCATCGAGCATTGATCACCGTACGGTGATGCTAAGAAGTTACTAACTAAGAAATCCCTGCGCAACAGCCGTTTTTTACGTAATTAGTCTACGTGTAGGTACATTTTAAAAAAGGTGTTAAATAATAAGCTAGGTAAGATACCGTCCACTACCGACAAGCAGACACCAGAAGCAAGAGCAAGAGCGCTCTTGCTTCTCGGTGGACTGTATAGCAGACAAGCTATACAGGAAGGCACGCTGACTCATCCGACCTGCCTGCGCCCGCGCGTAACAGTACATGGAACTAGCCAAATGTCAAGAGAAACCTGCAAACTACTCATTGCAAGTTGGCACGACCACGACTGGCTCTGTTAAGTGTATATTTCTAGAGATTTGTACTGCATTAAAGAGACATATTATGACATGCTATATGTATGAAAATATATGACTTACGAGCTAGGAAGTTAAAACATATTTTACTGTGTCTAACAATACCCATATGTACTAGAGAGTTCATGGGCTTAATCAATGTAAAATGTTACATTCTTAATATCAACATAATATTTGGATTCAAAAGTACCCTAGATTGTGGATTCGCATTTCGTCTTATTGGGACTGGTTAAATTTAAAAATGTTGTATATACTGCGGTTATAGCATATACATTCTACATAGCTCAAAACCTTACATTATTAACCTTACAGTGTGGCCGCTGAGAGAATGCGATTAACAGTTCGTTTTATCAATTTAAAAAAAAAAATTAAAAGTAACAGACAGTAATTCTAGCTTAGCCTGTACAACATCTTCGACCACATCATCACTTACCATCAGGTGAGATAGTGGTCAAAGGCTAACCTATCAGACATAAAAAAGTCTGATTACATAATATTGTGTCCGTTGGGTATTCAAATATATAATAGTTATTTGTTATACAAGAGTGCAAAGTTGCTTTTTAACCGCGTGTTCAATTTTGATGATCGAGCAAGCGAAGGATTCAAAATTAGAATCCGGAGCGTTAGCGAGGGAATCAAAAGAGCACGAGGTGAAAAATCTTTGCACTCTAGTGCAACACGTAACTTTTCATTCCACCTCAGCGAGGAAATGAAGAACCACGTACAAAGCAAATTGAAAAAAGAACACCAAGAAGGTTCCGAGTCTGAGTTTTTAACAAATTAAAAAAAAGTTGTATGATATATTCGGCACCATGAGGTAGCAGTAAATAGGTTTAATGTTTTTTTTAATTCACAAACTTAGTGCACACGATGTTCTAAATATTTTTCATCCCACCATCTCGGAAAGAGTATTTTTAATCTTCAATATCTGAGTGGAAAAGCCGTTTTTATTCTCTAGAGGATAAAGTAAATTGAATTTAGAACATCGTGTGCACTAAGTTTGTGAATTAAAAAAAACATTAAATCTATTTACTGCTACCTCTATGGTGCCGAATATATCATACAACTTTTTTTTTATTCGTTATAAACTCAGACTCGGAACCTTCTTGGTGTTCTTTTTTCAATTTACTTTGTACGCGGTTCTTTACGCGGCATTTTTTCACGTCATTGTTAAACCTTATATTAAAAACAAGAAACTTGAAAACAAGTGAAAAAACTAAAATGAGTGATTCTAGCGACGAGGAAGTTCGTTTGACGCCAACAGAATTGACTGAAACTGTTAATAATGCGCAAATGAGCTTTCTCCCTCAACAATCACGCGAGAAGTATTTTCCTCGCTGAGGTGGAATGAAAAGTTACGTGTTGCACTCGAGTGCAAAGATTTTTCACCTCGGGCTCTTTTGATTCCCTCGCTGACGCTCAGGGTTCTAATTTTGAATCACTCGCTGCTCAGTCATCAAAATTGAACACGCGGTTAAAAAGCAACTTTGCACTCTATACAAGAGTTACACTAACTATTATGTATGAACATAAACTGTCAAACGGCAAACCATAGAATATATTATAATAATACTACGTAGCCAAACAAAGCGGCCGATTACCAGAATTCCAGTTTATTATGAAGGTACTATGGTACGTAAAGTCTGTTTTTACTATGGTAATATACAGGATATATCCTCTTTTACGGAAAACGCTGATTCATGATGTAACTGTGTTGAAAACATTGAAAACTTATTATACTTCACGGTTGCGATTAGGAACTCATATTTGTATTTTTGTATGTAACGCATAAACTTAAAAACTACTGGACGGACTTGAGAACGCATCTTAGAGACATCTATTACACTTGACATTTTCAGCCTGAAACTTCCTATCTTACTTTTGGAATGGAATAAACGAATGTGTCATTCAAAAGTTCTCTTAACTTAACCAGACTCACGACTCATCTCCAAAATAATTCTACTAAAGGTCTCACACTGATCTCTGTGTCATATATAACACAAATTCCAACCTCAATTTGCGTCGCGTGACTCACGTTATAGCCTGCTGAAAAAGCAAATGAATCATTCTTCATACTAGGTACCTTTAAAATAGCATCACTAAACGAAACCATTTGGGCATGCATGACATGTTTTTTTTTTTCTAAATTTCAATAACATTCAAGTGCATAGCAACTTGCATCGTCAACCTTGAACACATAACAAGAAATCGTTATTCTCCGTTGGAAAAACAGAAACCTAGACTGGTAGCATTTTCACGCAATTAGCGGTTAGTCAGTCGGACCGATAATGGTTTTTGTCTTACTTCTTACGTTACTGACCGACCTCATTAGATCGGAAAATGACTGTTTTCCACCGTGTAATGATCTTGACGTGGAACTAAGTATAAATAACAATCGAAGGACGACCTTCAGCTGTTGCGAAAGATTTGAGTGTCAGCCGCTGGTCGCACGGCGACGGTAACCACAACAGAGCCGCTTGGCGGCGGCATTTCCGCTTCGAACGTTCTAGTAAACTGCACGGATTTTTCTATTCACTAAATGCAACGGAGCATAATAACCTTGTACGCTAGCGTTACCTACTCTAAATCACTTGGGTTTCTCCGGTTCGTTTTAAGATTGTATGTTCTGGCACGTGGCATCCTCGGAGACGGCAATGGGTATACCGCTCGTTGCCGTAATTGCACCTATTAAGATGAGTCACGCTTAGCGACGTGCCGGAGGAGCTCCGCCTGTCGTATCAATCGCAATCGCTTCATAGACACCTCCTCCGTGCTCTTTCACAACACCAACATAAAGTTCAGCGTATTGTTACAACAGCGGTTACGAATTATATATAGGTGATTCATAGTTGACTGAGCTAATGTCAGCTATGTTCATAATTTGGCAATTGTTTTCAAGTCGTATATGATCCAGCATGTCATGTCACGGTGGTGAAGTATATTGATGACCTTGAAGGGCGTGTAGCAGCTCGCGGTTTTTTATTGTTGTCTATCCGTTGCTGCAAGGCAGAGAAAGCGTCGGTCGTTGTCGTTTCCGCGCGAAGGCCCCCGGTAATGGCGGCCGCGGACAGCTCGCTCCCCACGGTGACGTCAGCGCGGCTAATTAGCAGGCAGCAGGTATGCCACCAGCGCGAGCGCACCGCGAGCCCGCAGGAAATCGCCGCTTACATCATCTTCATATCCGATGTGACGCGCCGTTATCTATTGTTTATCCATATAGCCTAAAGCAAACATTAGACTGAGGAGCACTGCCTATAAGCTCTATGAAGTTTGTGCACATGACTAGGGGGCATTACATAATTTGCTTATCGTATCTTCGAATAAAAAAAAAATTCAAAAATCAACAGGTCACCAAATTATGTAATGACTAGGAAAATATTTCAGGTCTCGCTTCCCCTTCCAAATTTCAGAATTCCCTTTCAAAATTTACCAGCGCAAATAAAATACAAAACATCATTGCTTAGGTCCAATTTCACCAAACAAGGGTCAAATTAATACGCGAACTTTATACTATAGACCATAAAAATGTTATAGGCTTTTGATACCATGGAACGTCAAACCTAGTGATAGTTTTTGAATTTATTGGTATAAAATTCTTTGGTATGGACGTTTATAACATGTGACAGTAGAATGGACATTAAAATAGTATGTATTATCAGCTGTAGCAAAATGACCATATTTGCCTTAAGCTTATAGAGCTATACTAAGTTAATTTCAAAACACGTTACCTTTAAATTATCTCGATAGATTAAAATTGCATAGTTGACTCTAAATTACGCTAATATAACGTAAATATGCGTGTGTGTATCAAAATATAACAATAAAATAGCAACACCTATTGAGGGAAAAGTAACATTTTCGATTCAAGTTACTAGTTTTGTTAATAAGCTTTCTTTCGTTTTTCATTCCAACCGATCGAGGTTTCGATGATTTCGGGTCAGATAGTGATAGAATTTCAGAATTTGTTAGTAAATTAAAGTACTTCAACATTCATAAGTTGTTATAATATAAAAATACCTACCATCGATGCCTTAATTGCACTCGTATCAATGATATAGATTTGGAGCTTTCAGTGATTTCATAAATCAGTGATTAATGTTGGTGGTTACATGACTGCTACTACACCATGTTAGTTAAACTTCTTAAGATAATTCCAAATTTAAGAGAGGAATAATTATAGTCATGTAATTTTGTAATGTAATTCGCAGAGCATGCCTTATTGCAACAATAAATATATGTGCCTTCTAAAGGATACTACTGAGAGTTAGCAAGCCAGTATTGCTGTTAGGGTCAGGGGATGGCTGCGGCAGCGCGTGGCGTGGGCGTGAAACCTGCCCGTGCCTGCTACAGGAACCTGTTCAGGTCATGCAACTTATGCGATTCTATTTCAATCCTGTGCTGTTCCAAACACAACCACATAAAATGACCTTCAACTATTTATAAACCTTTCTGCATTATGGTTAATAACTGCGGAAGTCTTAAGTTGCAAATTTCCAATGTGACGAGATGCCTTTATGAATGAGATGATTGTAAGCAAATATTTTGTGTTTTTTTTTTTATTTCTATTGTTGACCACCTACGGCTTGCTTATTGCTTAGTGCAAAATAATTTGACTAAAATACCAGTTCGTATAGTGAAAAGGGCGATGTTCGCATTGCAAACAGCCCACAGGACCACTTTACAACTCGCCCCCGTGGGCGGAAGCCGTGAGTTATCCTGCTTCGCCAATCAACAAGATACCGCACCACGTACAACCAGTACATTGCAATTAACCGACTATAAATGAACACTATTTCGTAAGTCGATGTATCGCATTCGAATTATTTATCGATTAAAATAAGGATCGAGGCAATCGGATATTATTCCCGTTACGTAGTTAAGTGCAGATAACATGGCTGCTTTACTGTGGCTTTAGCTCGAGTTATGGGCTTTGCTTGAATATCATCGTGCCTAATAGATACGGGTATCTTTTGAAGCGCTCGTAGCGAAGTTTGCTTAACCATTCTGAATCGATCAGCAAAGTTAAGCAACGTCCGCCGCGGTCATTAGTTTGATAGGTGACCGCTGGTGACATTACTTCAGTAGTAATGTCACCTTCCGTGCTTCGGAGGGCACGTTAAGCCGTCGGTCCCGGTTGTTGTCTTAGGATGACAGTCGTTATAGCATGGTGGTAGGACACTTTGCGAATGCCCGCCTGGCTAGCTACCACCCTCAAGTAGAAAATCTGTCGCCAAGCACCTAACGGTGTGTTCCGGCAGCTGTCCTTGAGAGCCAGTAATTCTAGGCTAGCCTGAACAACATCTTCAACCACATCACCACTTACCATCAGGTGAGACAGCGGTCAATGGCTAACCTATCAGGCATACAAAAAAGAATAAAAAAGTAATCTTCTACATTACAATTACGCCACTATTAAAACCACGAGAGGTATTTCGCAAGCCTTCAATGTGGTCTAGACAGATTAATAAGATTTGTCATGTGGGCGCACATGTAGGAGTCGCTCGAAACTTTCAGATATCTGTTACCGTTACGTGATACAAAGAGCGCTGGTCCATTGTTTTCTGTAAAAGCTTCATTGTTTATATCGGGGCGGTAATCGAGAGGGTATCGATTGAGGGCGTGATTGCAAAATAACCACATTGTTTTATTTAATTAGTGTCAAGTACGACGTAAAGGCGCTTTCACGGACTGAAAATTAATCGAGAAGGCAGCGCCAGCGGACATAAAAGGGTCGCGATTTGTAAGAAAGCTCCGCATTACCTTTTAAGGACAGCGTTAACACAGTAATGAGGGGAAAAAATACTCACAGCAGCGTATGTGTACGTACATATTGTACACAGACATACACAATATATTAACATTCCTGCATACGCCGACCATTTCTATGATCCGTTTTTAGAACTTGAAAATTCCAACACAAACGCATTGGATTCTTGACGCGGTTTGCCCACATAAATGATATGTTGTACGTAGATATGTGCGCAACACACATTCCATCGGCCGTGTCGTTACGATCTTCTTGGTAATGCGTAAATATTTGCTATAAAATATAGAGACATTAACTTTTATAACAAAGACTATCCAAGAAATCACACAGGAAAGCCATCCAGATACTTCATATTTTGCATAATATCATCCTAACATCAGTATATAAAAAAAACTTTTAATCAAAAAATGGAACCGATTCCACACTCAAAAGTGTGAAATAACTTGTTGAAGTCGGTACCATGATAGTTCAAAAGTATTATACTTATTAATATTGTGCGCATGGTACCACCTTCGACAAGTTATTTCACACTTTTAAGCGTTGAAGTATTTAATTTTCTTGTAAAGAAAAATTTTCCCTCTTGGTGACCCTAGTGTAGTGACATTGAAGGACAATCGATCCCTTAAGTAGTAACTTAAGGGATCGATTGTCATTTAATGTCAACAACTATATCATAAAGATAGAAAAATATTTTTCGGTTAGTGGAGTGTAACTCAAAAACGGCTTGACCGATTTTGATGAAATGAATGGGACCAAACGGCAAAATTAGAATTATCAAAATCAGTTCACCCAGTCAAAAGTTCTGGGGTAACGAACTTACAAAAAAATACACGGATTGAAAACCTCCTCCTTTTTTTGAAGTCGGTTAAAATTACTGCTGGCATACTCTTCCTTAGTCTTAGTATACGATTTTAAAGAAGCAAGTCTTTGGCCACTGTCTTATCTGTTATGTGGATAATGACTGATGATGTGATCTAAATGTTGTTTAGGTAAGAACGGAAACTGGTTTTTAAGGACGTATAGTTGTTGTGCTTTGAGACAGATTGTTTACTTGAGGGTGGTGGGTAGGCAGGCATACGAGCATCGAGCATTGATCACCGTACGGTGATGCTAAGAAGTTACTAACTAAGAAATCCCTGCGCAACAGCCGTTTTTTACGTAATTAGTCTACGTGTAGGTACATTTTAAAAAAGGTGTTAAATAATAAGCTAGGTAAGATACCGTCCACTACCGACAAGCAGACACCAGAAGCAAGAGCAAGAGCGCTCTTGCTTCTCGGTGGACTGTATAGCAGACAAGCTATACAGGAAGGCACGCTGACTCATCCGACCTGCCTGCGCCCGCGCGTAACAGTACATGGAACTAGCCAAATGTCAAGAGAAACCTGCAAACTACTCATTGCAAGTTGGCACGACCACGACTGGCTCTGTTAAGTGTATATTTCTAGAGATTTGTACTGCATTAAAGAGACATATTATGACATGCTATATGTATGAAAATATATGACTTACGAGCTAGGAAGTTAAAACATATTTTACTGTGTCTAACAATACCCATATGTACTAGAGAGTTCATGGGCTTAATCAATGTAAAATGTTACATTCTTAATATCAACATAATATTTGGATTCAAAAGTACCCTAGATTGTGGATTCGCATTTCGTCTTATTGGGACTGGTTAAATTTAAAAATGTTGTATATACTGCGGTTATAGCATATACATTCTACATAGCTCAAAACCTTACATTATTAACCTTACAGTGTGGCCGCTGAGAGAATGCGATTAACAGTTCGTTTTATCAATTTAAAAAAAAAAATTAAAAGTAACAGACAGTAATTCTAGCTTAGCCTGTACAACATCTTCGACCACATCATCACTTACCATCAGGTGAGATAGTGGTCAAAGGCTAACCTATCAGACATAAAAAAGTCTGATTACATAATATTGTGTCCGTTGGGTATTCAAATATATAATAGTTATTTGTTATACAAGAGTGCAAAGTTGCTTTTTAACCGCGTGTTCAATTTTGATGATCGAGCAAGCGAAGGATTCAAAATTAGAATCCGGAGCGTTAGCGAGGGAATCAAAAGAGCACGAGGTGAAAAATCTTTGCACTCTAGTGCAACACGTAACTTTTCATTCCACCTCAGCGAGGAAATGAAGAACCACGTACAAAGCAAATTGAAAAAAGAACACCAAGAAGGTTCCGAGTCTGAGTTTTTAACAAATTAAAAAAAAGTTGTATGATATATTCGGCACCATGAGGTAGCAGTAAATAGGTTTAATGTTTTTTTTAATTCACAAACTTAGTGCACACGATGTTCTAAATATTTTTCATCCCACCATCTCGGAAAGAGTATTTTTAATCTTCAATATCTGAGTGGAAAAGCCGTTTTTATTCTCTAGAGGATAAAGTAAATTGAATTTAGAACATCGTGTGCACTAAGTTTGTGAATTAAAAAAAACATTAAATCTATTTACTGCTACCTCTATGGTGCCGAATATATCATACAACTTTTTTTTTATTCGTTATAAACTCAGACTCGGAACCTTCTTGGTGTTCTTTTTTCAATTTACTTTGTACGCGGTTCTTTACGCGGCATTTTTTCACGTCATTGTTAAACCTTATATTAAAAACAAGAAACTTGAAAACAAGTGAAAAAACTAAAATGAGTGATTCTAGCGACGAGGAAGTTCGTTTGACGCCAACAGAATTGACTGAAACTGTTAATAATGCGCAAATGAGCTTTCTCCCTCAACAATCACGCGAGAAGTATTTTCCTCGCTGAGGTGGAATGAAAAGTTACGTGTTGCACTCGAGTGCAAAGATTTTTCACCTCGGGCTCTTTTGATTCCCTCGCTGACGCTCAGGGTTCTAATTTTGAATCACTCGCTGCTCAGTCATCAAAATTGAACACGCGGTTAAAAAGCAACTTTGCACTCTATACAAGAGTTACACTAACTATTATGTATGAACATAAACTGTCAAACGGCAAACCATAGAATATATTATAATAATACTACGTAGCCAAACAAAGCGGCCGATTACCAGAATTCCAGTTTATTATGAAGGTACTATGGTACGTAAAGTCTGTTTTTACTATGGTAATATACAGGATATATCCTCTTTTACGGAAAACGCTGATTCATGATGTAACTGTGTTGAAAACATTGAAAACTTATTATACTTCACGGTTGCGATTAGGAACTCATATTTGTATTTTTGTATGTAACGCATAAACTTAAAAACTACTGGACGGACTTGAGAACGCATCTTAGAGACATCTATTACACTTGACATTTTCAGCCTGAAACTTCCTATCTTACTTTTGGAATGGAATAAACGAATGTGTCATTCAAAAGTTCTCTTAACTTAACCAGACTCACGACTCATCTCCAAAATAATTCTACTAAAGGTCTCACACTGATCTCTGTGTCATATATAACACAAATTCCAACCTCAATTTGCGTCGCGTGACTCACGTTATAGCCTGCTGAAAAAGCAAATGAATCATTCTTCATACTAGGTACCTTTAAAATAGCATCACTAAACGAAACCATTTGGGCATGCATGACATGTTTTTTTTTTTCTAAATTTCAATAACATTCAAGTGCATAGCAACTTGCATCGTCAACCTTGAACACATAACAAGAAATCGTTATTCTCCGTTGGAAAAACAGAAACCTAGACTGGTAGCATTTTCACGCAATTAGCGGTTAGTCAGTCGGACCGATAATGGTTTTTGTCTTACTTCTTACGTTACTGACCGACCTCATTAGATCGGAAAATGACTGTTTTCCACCGTGTAATGATCTTGACGTGGAACTAAGTATAAATAACAATCGAAGGACGACCTTCAGCTGTTGCGAAAGATTTGAGTGTCAGCCGCTGGTCGCACGGCGACGGTAACCACAACAGAGCCGCTTGGCGGCGGCATTTCCGCTTCGAACGTTCTAGTAAACTGCACGGATTTTTCTATTCACTAAATGCAACGGAGCATAATAACCTTGTACGCTAGCGTTACCTACTCTAAATCACTTGGGTTTCTCCGGTTCGTTTTAAGATTGTATGTTCTGGCACGTGGCATCCTCGGAGACGGCAATGGGTATACCGCTCGTTGCCGTAATTGCACCTATTAAGATGAGTCACGCTTAGCGACGTGCCGGAGGAGCTCCGCCTGTCGTATCAATCGCAATCGCTTCATAGACACCTCCTCCGTGCTCTTTCACAACACCAACATAAAGTTCAGCGTATTGTTACAACAGCGGTTACGAATTATATATAGGTGATTCATAGTTGACTGAGCTAATGTCAGCTATGTTCATAATTTGGCAATTGTTTTCAAGTCGTATATGATCCAGCATGTCATGTCACGGTGGTGAAGTATATTGATGACCTTGAAGGGCGTGTAGCAGCTCGCGGTTTTTTATTGTTGTCTATCCGTTGCTGCAAGGCAGAGAAAGCGTCGGTCGTTGTCGTTTCCGCGCGAAGGCCCCCGGTAATGGCGGCCGCGGACAGCTCGCTCCCCACGGTGACGTCAGCGCGGCTAATTAGCAGGCAGCAGGTATGCCACCAGCGCGAGCGCACCGCGAGCCCGCAGGAAATCGCCGCTTACATCATCTTCATATCCGATGTGACGCGCCGTTATCTATTGTTTATCCATATAGCCTAAAGCAAACATTAGACTGAGGAGCACTGCCTATAAGCTCTATGAAGTTTGTGCACATGACTAGGGGGCATTACATAATTTGCTTATCGTATCTTCGAATAAAAAAAAAATTCAAAAATCAACAGGTCACCAAATTATGTAATGACTAGGAAAATATTTCAGGTCTCGCTTCCCCTTCCAAATTTCAGAATTCCCTTTCAAAATTTACCAGCGCAAATAAAATACAAAACATCATTGCTTAGGTCCAATTTCACCAAACAAGGGTCAAATTAATACGCGAACTTTATACTATAGACCATAAAAATGTTATAGGCTTTTGATACCATGGAACGTCAAACCTAGTGATAGTTTTTGAATTTATTGGTATAAAATTCTTTGGTATGGACGTTTATAACATGTGACAGTAGAATGGACATTAAAATAGTATGTATTATCAGCTGTAGCAAAATGACCATATTTGCCTTAAGCTTATAGAGCTATACCGCCAAATTCAACAGTATATTCTATTTTGGATGTTTTTTTCTATCTTTGTTGCAGCCGAATGATCCGATGTCAAACATTAACAAAATGAATACACTTATATATTTATAATACAGCAATATCATTACACTTCTATGGTGACAAAGGTCTATCATATTTTGTTGGTTACAGAGATTAAAGTTATCCTCCTACAGTTTTATTCTGGGTTGATGAAATTGGCTCTCAGTATAAAAGTACACAAAATCTTAACAAAAATATAGTGTGTAAGAAGTAACTTATGATAGGAGTCAACTATCGAAGATAAAAATAATTTGGCAATATCTTAAAATTCCAGAGGTTTTACCAAAACATGGGTATGATCCACTAAAATTTTTCCTGTGATTATTTTACTAACATTAATATTGTAATGTTTTTTGTACATAAATACATAGGTAGACGAGATAAGTGAACTAAATCAAACTGTACTCTAAAGTTTGTCATCGAGACATTTATCAAATCAAAATTAATCTTCATTTACGTCAACTTCGAGATATATGGTATAAGCAAAGAACGGTCCCGACGACGAATTACTACGTTGAAGGATATACACATTGCGCTGCACAACATCTGTACTTAGTTTAGTACTGCGATCATGTAAATAACAAAAATCATATGCATCGGAAGTTATAATTATCTTACCTTGAACCGTTTATGAGGTTACATACGTAGACGAAGATGAAGCAGCGCGTAAATGTCTTTTGTTGGAACGGTTTCGTACTTGTTAATTATAATACATAATAATTTACTTAGAAATTGTTATTTTATTTTTATATGCTGATCAATAACAAATATTCTCATTTTTCTTTTTAAATCAACCAATCACTTAGATTAAACATTCTGTACGGCCGGCAATTCAAATGCCCTAAGTGACTTTTATATTGAGTTTGTTCCTTCCAATATTATTTTATGAAAACTAGTTTAAAATTGGATGTTTTAGTATCTCTAGCCCAATTTATTACAGGATTCAGCAGGTCACCTATATGGTTACCATTCATACAATATATTTTTTATTGTCTGCGAAGTATTCATACATTTAATCGAAGGTTGATGGGTTTTTCGTATCCGATATTCTTTTACACAATATTGTTACAACGTGCTGCTGAAGTGTCATATTTTGTTAGACATATAACAATATTTGCATAATTAATATTTTTTTTCAATATTTTGAAAACAAGTTTAAACTATTCGGTTCAATCACACCTAATTCTGTTTATTTTACGCTTATACACAGAATCGTAAAAATAATAGGAACCTATCCTAAGAAGATCATACAACCGATTTTCACACTGAACCAAAATGCTCCCCGGCAGCCATTTTAAAAATATATTGAAATATTTTACTCCTCTTTGAAAATATATCAATGCTTGTTTAGGTAAAATAAAAATAAAAATGTGATATAATAATAGATGAAATGTTTTTATTGGTGATGGTAAATGACAGAGTGGTCGAAGGTGTTAGCCTAGAATTATAAACTACTAGAATGAATTGATCTCAATGAAAGCTGCCAGAACACATCGTTAGGTGCTCGGCGACTAGAGTAATAGAGCATTCGCAATATTCCGTACCACCATGCGGTGAAGCTCAAGCCCACTGCGGGATACAAGCAAAAGACCTCATGCAAGGCAGTCCATACACATTGCCGTTGGGCCATCAATGCTTCAAACACTATTCAACAATCATCAATTCGATAGGAGGTAAACATTCCAAATATTGCTAAATATAACTATAGTATAACAATATATATAAAAATATATCTAGTGAAAATAAATACCTAATGACTATAAGATAGATAGAGTAATCAGAACTTTACGTGTGGGATGAGATTTATATATTACAATTACAGATGTCAGGCAATTAGTCTACGACAATGTCAATCTTCTACCTCACAAATTGGTTTCATTGGTTACGGTGAGCGCCGGCCGAGCTCTGGCTTTCGTCTGGGGGATACTACGGTATCGATCTCCCTCGTCTCTTTTGATGTGCCCCACACCCACGTCAGCTGACCGACACACCTAACTATCAATCTTGTCACTTCTCTTCTCCCCAAAGCATCTCGTGTGTCAAGCGAAATCAAATCAGAGCGCTTTTGACGTTAGCCAACGTTCTTTTAATACCAGACAGTGCTGTGAATGTTCCATGTCCATTTACGGCACGGAGCATGTTGAACCACCCCGTGGCAGGACTAAAGAGCGTTAAGAAACGGATCTAAATAAGGAGTCTTCATAAATAGCCCGTGACGCCGTAAGAATGGTACATCGGACGGAATAAGACTCGACGCCACTGCCCCGAGAGGAGAGAAACAAAATAAAATATCGTGTGCCATATGACAGAGCACTAATTTAGTCCCCCGCGCCTAAAGTCGCAGAGGCAGTAAATCTTGCCGCTCCCGTGCACGAATGTAAATACGATATGAGCGCGCACGCCCGCCTGCCGCCGCCGCGTGCTCGTCATGCAGACACCACCGCACCGATGGCGTTAACAAACTCGACACATGAATATTAATATTTATAATTTTATGTCACGTTACCACAGCATTGTCTGGTCTGGAGAAGTTTCAACCGCAAATATATTATTTTTAATTCGCTGTCACACGCAACTCATGAGCTCGTTTTTGGAAAATGATGAATTTTACTCCTAAATCTGTCGAGCTCAGCTTATGATTAAACGGATCCTTTGATGATTTATGAACTTCTTTAGTTAGATACAAGTAATAACTAGATAATTGCCTCACTAATAATTGTATTAGATTGATTGCCTCGTTGTTGAAATGTTGAAAACATTGCTTTGGATTTAATTTCGTTTTCGAGGTTTTTCGACAAATATTTCATTGTTATGAGTATTTATATAAAGGGATTTAATATATAAAAGATGTATATTATTTACCTCGATTAAGTCCAGTTAACTTTGTATTTAAGTCGCGAAAGTCGTCACTAAAAGAACTCCTTGGAAGTCCGGAATTTGAAAATGAGCCCGGTAGATCATAATCGGTGCGTTTCCTATAACATTTTTCCATTTTTTGTCTAATCTTTTTTGTGTGTATGTAATATTGTGAGTTATGTGAATGACGACATACACTTGGCACAAAGAAAATCGATGTGAATAAAATTTGTAAAATATAGTTTGTTATCTTTATATTAAATCTATAGTTTGTTATATTACAGGGAAGGTTATGCTGTGGTTTACTATCATTTAAAATATTGAAAACAAATGTAATAGTATTTATTTTTAGGCAATTGTTTAATAGAGGCTATGGTTCAGTAACTTGCAGATACGAGTAGTATTACTTGTCTTATCAAACATTGTTTGTTACTGTGCGGTTATTTTTAGTTTATCAAAATTAAAAAAAAATTATTATCAGTTTACTTTTTTTTTCTCATAATTATGTACTTAAATAAAATTACATACAGGGTTATTGGTAACATGCTAACAACCTCTTAGAGTAGACTAAGTAATAACAAAATATATGATGTCATTTTAAAATTATCTATCAAAGCAAAGCACGCTAACATCCTTTTCAACAGTAAAGGTTAATAGGACCGTTGTGCTAACCTGAATCAAGTCGTTAATTTGGTAAAACAAAAAATAATCATTACATGAAAGAATTTTCCCCACCAATCACCTCAACGTTAAGATGTGTGTAATCACAATCACATATTAAACTGAACACTATTTAGCTTTAGTTTTAATTTCTATATACCCATACACCGAATAAAAGCACAATATCTACATGTACCTAAAGCACACAGTCGATATATAAATATTTACTCATCTCAAATGAATAAAAAGACAAAGCACACAAAATTATAAACGAAGACACGGTACTAAACTAGGGAAAATATCTACAAGATTATAATTTCCTTTGACGGTGTTCCATTCTTTTAAGACTGCCTGTTTTATTCATGAACAAATCTACGCGCTTTGCAATATTCTTGCTCTACACATACAGATCTCAAATAAACGTAATACAGCAAAGCAACACGCGGTAAAAAAACATGCAACCCTTACTATTACCGCGCCACACACTTCCATTACGGTGTTGGTAAATGGAGAGGCGTTCTTTGAAGGGCCGTCATCATCCAGCTGCGCGAAGGCACGCGTGAAGTAATACTATTTTTACGAAACACCACTCGCTACCTGCCACTCCCATGTAACTACACCTTACGATATTATTGGAACAAGTGTACTTTCTGATTTGTAGGAAAAGCTAACGCAACTGGCAATCTACCTTTCTCTGCTAAGGTACATAACCTTTATAAGGAAACGAACTATTTTTTAGAACTATTTTCGGGACTAATTCAAGAAGGCTCCAAAATGTATACAGTTACAACAGATCTGCAGAATGTTATAACGATAATTCCGCTACACTAAAAGCAAATTTCGCACGCTGCTGGTAGCCAGGCCAAAAAACATAAAGCGAGGATAATGTTCAAACTCAGTAAATCAAAGTTATTGTCTGCTATTCTGGACTCGCGGACTCGCGGCAGTCACGATCGAGCTTCAAAGATCATTACTCACACGCGTACCTACTGTTCTCTTTAAATGGATGTAAAAAGTTAGAATTTAAATTGTGCGGCACTACATTTGACGATGATGAAATATCTGATCGATAAAATTTCATTTTACAAACTCGACTTCAAGCAGATGAGACATCTCTATTCGGCTATATACGGACGGGTGGAAATGTTTGTTTTATTAATGGACACATAATTATCTGTATAAACAAGACTATTAAAACCCTTCCCCGGGAATATATCCATGCATCGCAGACGCCTACCCCTTTAGTTAATACACGAACTTCCTTTAGCAATTAAAATTTCTGCGATCTACTCCAGTGACACTAATGAGTCGCACGGCCTCACTCCCTCCGGGATCGAAAAGCTCAAACGTTTATAATACAAAACCAATTAAATCGAAAACGGCATCCGTTTCGCAATTATTGCAGTACAACAGCCGGCGTAAAGAAAAGACTACACGGAGATATCAGAAATGTAGAACGTTCCGTTACTAGATCATACAAATAACTGGTACTTGGACAAGTGTTTCTATTCAATACCGTACTGATTTTCTGGATCATGCTTATTTTGAGAAAAGTATTCTTATACACACAATGCACAAATACATAATCAATTGTACAATGTTTACTTTTTTCGTTCTGTTGAATTTGTGTAAACGACTAAAAATAAAGGTAAACGGAATGTCATTTGGTTGGATCTGATCGATAGAAATGGGTGTTGCGCTGAGGCGGAGGGACATTGGCTCACGCACCGAGCGCGAGGTACGCAGCCCTCATTGAGGTACTACCGCCTACGTGCACAAAATGTACAAAGCTCAATCAGTGTACTGTTTCGATTGTAATTCTGATATATAACAATACGTAGAATAGACTGGTAAGGAAATATTAAACTACTTAATTACGTAAGACTACTAAGTGATATAGAAATAATTCGAAGCAAGCTGAGATCTCGCATTGGAATGAATGTTGTAAATTAAACTGAACGATTCTGATATAATGGAAATATAATGAAACCTTTTATACATACATACTATCCAAATTGAATTATTTTTGTAGACGTTAAAAATCTCAAGAAACGTGTATCTCAAAACCCCCCAACAGATCTTCCAGAAAGTGTCAAGATGAATACAGCTCTAGATGCTTTAAACGAGCCCTTATGTTCGATCGCTCACTGTGATTGTGTATGTTACTTGACTGATTTTAATTTAAATCTACTCAATAAGATTCCCAGACGAATTTGCAAGCTTACAGCATTCAGTAAGCTACCTTCTCATCAAATTTTGTGAACATTATCGTCGAGGAGTATCCAAAAATTATCGCCACATAAATACACAAATAATCAAGTCCAATAACAAGAGGCCTCTCTTTGCTTCAGTTAAAAAATACAGGCAGGTTATCTCATAAGAAAGTATAAATATAAATAATAGCGAATGTATTGAAAAACACAAACACTGATAAAAACAAAAAAAAATAGTACCAACATTATATCTCGGAACGACCCATTGTGACATAACTAGGTTCTATGAAATAAAGCTACTCATGCTAACTACACAGAGTGTTACCAAAACATAATGTGAAATTTCCAAATTTATTGTTTCATGTTTCCTATTGTGAAATCTTATCAGATCATTTCACGCAGCGTCTGGCGTTACGAAATAGTTTAGTCCAGTGTTGTACATTATGCATGCAATAATTTTAAATGTCATAATTTTCACAATTAGTTGTTTACGTGTTTAAGTGATTGACGAGGGAAAGTTCAACATTATGCTAATATAGTAACAAATTAAAATGTGTATGAAAGTATATAATTGGACAATGTAATATAAGCGGTCTCTCTTTACGAGTTCAACATGTTAAATTTAAAGATTAATAAATGGAAAATGCAGAGTAGATGCTGCTCGTGCTGTTTCATATTACAACAAGACATTTTTTAATAAGTATTTGTAAAGTAATATTTCTTATAATGCAAATACTACTTAGTTTGTATAGTACCAAAGTACATAATAGCGTGAGTAAAGAAGTCAATCCAATGATTAGATCTATCAGCTCACCGTCGCCGGTAAGAATTAGAGAAATTGAGATAAACGCGATAATCTTGACGCTGGCGAGGAATCTTAAATATCTAATTATTGCTTACATTGATTGCTTTCAAATAATAGCGCTTTGCACATTTAAAGTAGGTAAGTGCTTAGAGATGTAGTTTAATGTTAAGAAAATTGTTACCTTTCACCAACGCTAACATTCATCTATATCGTTGAATTGAAGGGCAAAGAGACTGTTATGCTTTTTGAATATCATTCTAACACGCCCTCGACTTTATTAAAGTAGTATTCTGTTCGTAGGTCATAAAGTTTTTTTCTATAATGTATAAGCAAGCAACAAGAATGCGTTTCCTCGTTGTATAAATGGTGCCTTGAATGAACTCATTATTGAAATTAAACGGCTGTGAAATTTCAAAACACAGTAAGAGACAGCATAAGTTAATTTTACAGGTGATGGATACTTTTGATAAAGATTTTCGAAGTAAGTGCATATATATTATTTCTGACCGGTATATTAGGGTTTTAGTTTGGCAGAAATGGTAGGGCCTCAATAAGCCCAGGATTAACAGACACCCTGTTAATCCTGGACTTATTGATTCTTATAACTGTTATAACATTTTGTTGTATTTAATTTTGACAAAGTACAAAGGTATGGTATAATACGTTTTCGTGTTCCACTCATTTATAATATGAATATATATTATTTAGAAAATCGGAATGATATTTACTTTTGCATTGAAGAATCAGCAAATACTGCCCTGTACCTATGCATTGTATATAAGTAGAACATAAATACGTTCAAAATCATTCGAATAAAAGTGATGCCATTTCCACACGTATTAACTGTAGTGTACAACTCCCACGAGAAATTCCGAAATCAGGTGGGGTGGCGAAATGCAGGGGTCGGAAATCGTGATATTCTTGATATTACACCAACGACACAAAAAGGTACTCGATTACAAAACTTGTCGTAAAAACTAGGGTAGAGCTCGTCGATTTACTTAAATTATGACTATAAAACTACGGAGGGTAATTTTAGCCAGCATACTGGTTGCGCAGAATTATTTTACTACTTGATTTAAAGACGTTTATTTATTTTGAAGCAGTGATAGCATGGTATAGCTTTTTATATTCTTTGGCTATAGACTGCCGCGCAGCAGGTCCATGGTGCGAATCCCTCCACTGGCTTGAGCTTCACCGCATGATGGAAGGGCATTTTTGCGTATTCCCGCCTGGCTATCGACCACCGGATAATATCGTTCCGGCAGCTGTCCTTGAGAGCCAGTAATTCTAGGTTAAGCCTGTTAACAGCTTCGACCATATCATCACTTACCATCAGGTGAGATTGTGGTCAAAGGCTTACCTATAATCAAATTGAGCGTTTCACCGCGATCTAAGTTGAAAGTTGACTGAAAACGTGTGGTCAAACATTAAGCTTGTTCTTCGAGGAGATTTTGAAGCAATGATAACCGAGCGGGAAAAAATAGAAAATTACAGGCACTTGAGACTTAGCTGTATATCTCAGGGTAACGGGCGCAGTGCAGTTCGTCTTGTGACAAAATGCATCTATTATAGGCAGAGGTTACCGTTTAACATAAGGTGGGCTTGTTCTGCCACAATACCATACAAAACTGCCCACTTTAGAATTATTTCTAAAGCCACAGAGACCGACTTCCTGCACACTCATCACAAATTTGGTTACTTGGTCGTTTCCCTAATTTGGTATGCTACATATAAAGGTAGCATACTTTATGGAAGTTACGAATATAATGTTTGTGAATAGGACTGTTAAATATTTAAAAATCTCAAAATGACATCAAAAGGGAATCTGTGAACCACAAGCGGGATTTTAATCCTTGACTGTTGTCCGCGGACCGGGACATGCTTCATTGTAATTTAATGTGGTAAGCTAATATTCACATACCAGATTTTAGTGCAAACATTACAATATTATGATTTAGATTAGCAAAAACAAATAAGAAATCTTTCTTAGGTATTCGTGTGCTATTTTATGATAAAATTCTTAAAGATATCACAGCTCACACAGAAGGAAAATTCAAGCTGCATTTAAAAAAGGTTTTAATTGCAAAAGCGTAATATAAATTTGGTGATTATTTTTAGAAGACAAAAATGCTTGGGATATTCCACCTGTGCCAAACCACCGCCAATCACCTATGTAATAAATATTGTAATAATTTTATAATACACTAACAAACTGTAAAAGAGTAAAAATATATAAAAAGAATGGCCCCAAATTCCTTGCCCGTCCTTCTCCAAGTGGCTTTAAAAGTTTAAACCATTTTATCTGAACGCGGCAGTAGAATATTTTTAATAGGAAATTATGTATTATGAATTCAAAAGAGCGTCGTAGACCCAAAATTTTATAAATCATTTGGACTTTGATGATGTCAGTCGATTCATAGGTATATACCGATACTGGACTTTAAATTCCCGTCTTATAAATATGAGAAGTCTAATTGAAACGAGTTTAATACAAATCGCAATTAGGTAATGCTTACAAATAGTAAAACTGCCACTAGGTAGTAGCAGTTTAACCAACCATGTGTTATTAATTCCAAGTCGGGTTAATCTGCGGGTCAAACGATACTAAGCTCAGTCGTTGTAACTTTGCAGTGAACACAGCCTGCCTGGGTAATAGTAATTTGCCTAACTGGTGTCTCAGTAGCTGGTTAGTTCAAATCAGCTGATAATTTGTGGCAAAGTTAGACACGAAGTTGTTTTGAATAATTTACTCCTAATTTGTTTTTAAGTATGGAAGATATATCGCTCATTTATCAGCTACTAATATTAAAAATGCGAAAGTTGGTATACTGAATGGATTCGATGTCAAAGTAAATAGAGTTTTTAGATCCTGAATATATATAGGATACCGATTTAATATAATAAGTAGTAGAACCACAGGGACGGATTAACCTCTATAATAAAATTAAACAATGTTTTTTTTATTTGGGGACAAGTGCGAGTTTACGATAAAAAAATAATTAAATAGTCGGATTTTTTTACATTAATTGACTCAGAATTTTTTAATATCATTGACTTGTATGACTTGTATCGTAAGAAAAATATATTTTATTTGAAAATGACACAATAAGTAGTTAAAATACATCGTACAACCCAACACCACGCAAACATAGTAGCAGGATATATATAGAAAAAAAAACACAATTAGCATCGCAATACACTGAAAAAAAAACGCATAAATTAAATATACCTAAATAATAAAAAAGGGAACTTTTATATATTGGCAAATATATGTTTCACTTCCATGCCCGTAAAGTTCTTGTATATGCCCGCTGTTAGCTGATTAAAACCGTTTTTTAAGCTGTAGTGCATAAAAGTCAGCAACGCAAGGGCATAAAATGATCATTTTATTTCATATTGTTTAAAGAGGTTCAGTTTTTAATATAATTTATGTGGAAGTTGGCCTGTGTCTTATATATTACGGGCATAATTAATGACTCAGTTTATTATCGAAACAATGACACTGAAAATTTAACTTAACTAAATTCGTTTAAATTTTAATTAAACATATACGTATTACTATCGATGTCATTGTTTAATTTCCTCGCACTAAAAGTGAAAATCCGAGTGTATTCTCGAGCATAAAACCCATTTTAGTTCATGAAGTTCACGGCTAAAATGACTTGTTTTACGCTCTCGTTTTACAATCTACTACTTCACTTCAGGGTTTCAAATTATTGTTTTTGTATCTTATTTATTTATTAGCAATTAAATGTTTTGTTTTCTTTTGTATTTTGTACTTCTCATGCACGTAAAGTTATTGTTTATGCCCGAGGTAAGCGGACTAAAACAGCTTCTTATGCTCTAGTGCCCGAAACCCTGTTTTTTAAGCACAAGTGCATAAACATTTTATAATAATTCCGTTTTACAATTTGTTCAAAGAGGTTAAGTTTGTAATATATTTCATGTACTGACGTCTTGATCTTTAATAATACCCGCATACATCGGGAGTATTATGTTTAGATGATTTTTTTATCAAAACAATGATAATCAAACATATGTTTAATTTTCTCGCAATTGGAGTGAAAATGCAAGTGAATAATTTAATTAGCGGATTAAATGGGTTAATTTAAGCCTCGACATAAATATTAGTTTCAGTTTTAAACGTCTCGACTATAATGATTTGTTTTATACAGTTGTACAATCTACTATTTATTTTACAAAACCATACACATAAATAAATATAAGGTACGTACCTACTACAGTTGGTAACTAAATAATTTAATTAAATTTACCTGAATATGTAGGCACTTTTACGTTTTCCATTGTGTAAAATTAAAAATGCAAGATTATGTATTATGAAGGACTATCATTATAAATCTCTTTGTATGCAAACTACGATAAATAAATTCATGCATTTGCACGTTTTTGTATAAATAACGCCATGCAAGTTTATCTGCTTAATGCACCTGCATAGCGCTCGCATAAAAAAATCGTTTGCAAGCATATTTACTAAAATATAAAATATTCAGGGAGGGGTTTATTTTAACTGTAGTGTTTCAGGCGCAAGTTGCCCCAGGTCGGGCGGTGTTCAGGTCGTAGGTACTTACCTATAATATAGTAAGTTATTCATGATCGCTGGAGCAGTGAAGGCGCGGCAGCGGCGCGGAGGGTTGAAGAGGGTCGACGACCGCGCCAGACATGACGTCACCCGCCCTACAGCTGGCCATGACGTCACCTCCTCACCCCCAAAACAAAGCGAGTCCTAATCCACTAAGTTAAGATTCAATCTCAATACGACTTCCGAAATGTGGTCTCCACATGTCCTAATGTGATAGGTACTTAGATTTGATATCATGCGGTTTGATTGCCATTTGACGTAAATGAACACTTGTGTTTCAACAAGAACTTTGGTGGGATAAATTCCGAGAGTTGATAAAATAAGCCCTGGTTTCTTAATAATCATAGTATTTTATGGAAAGGTTTAAATACAATTTTTTGATGTGCCGATCTGCCGGGGAATTTCGACACCGAAAATTTTCCCCAAACACATTAAATATACCGCCAACAATTCAGAATCCAGTGGACAGAAAAGATGAGGCAATGACAAAACAATGTAGCTTTTACGGACACAAAGCAGTTAACAATTTATAGCCTTTCGGCTGTCTGTCAGAGGCAAAGTAAATGGCACAACGAGAAAAGCCGAGCGAATGATTAATTGACCGCATTGGTAAGACAAAACGCATCAAGAGAAGCTCAAGAACCATAGAAAGTACCGTAGCGGTGAGTAGCGGGATTGCCGTGATTTCTCATCATAACTGCTAAGGCCGATCCCGGCCCGCCGCGGCCGCCGCCATCGACGTCGACGCGGCCGGTAACACACCAAATAGTGATCTCGAATAGCGCAAGAATATTCCACGTGCAACTGTATTTAATGACGGTACCAACGGTAATAGTCTGGGAATGAACATGCAGGTACAAGATTAGAACGGCGAGATAGCCCAAACAATGGATGCAACTATTCTAATATGCAAATAGAGCGGAGATATTGCAAAAACCCTGTGCACCGTGGATCGTTCGCATGACTTGTGTTTTATGGGCGTTCTTAGTATCCCCTCTAATAAATAAACCTCCAAGTTGTCGGTGGGATTCGTGGATGACTAATACTCTGTTTTTGTAATAGCTTCGTATCTATCTACATTGTGCGATGAGCAATATTTTGAGCGTTAACTCATGACATGAGGCTATCTTGGTCATCGCAAAAACATCTGTAGGATGATACACATAGAAGTTAATTGAAGTATTTATTATCTAGGTTAGAAGACACACGAGAAATTATACGTTGATGACCGATGAACTTCGTAATGATATCACAATTGATAAAAGATATTAATTTCGTTTTCTGTAAATAGATTTACGTCTCTATAATAATCAGTTAAGAAATTGGATAAGTTTTTTTATATTTATTATATATAAGAAGTCGCATTATATTTTAATAATAGATTCTATCTACTTCACAATGCATGCTTTCCAAACAAAATATGTATATTAGCAGCAAGACCCTTCGTTTTGATCTATTTCCTTTTCTACGAGCATGTTATTTTCAATAGAACATCGTTCTAGAATTATCATCGTCATATAAATCTGCAGAGGGAGGTGAGTGGAATCCACAACTAATGTACAGTACGAAAATTAATTAAATTTAGTAGTCTATATAACCTTTAAAGCAGTTATAAGTCTAAAGCAATTTTATAATATTGGAAGTGAAATCAGAGTTTATTATAAATTTACTTAAAATTGTTCATGTTATGTAACGGCCAAGTTTGAGACAGTTTCATGGAACTTGGGAGACAGTTCCATGGAACTGTTGTAACATGGGACAGTTCCATGGAACTGTCTCCCAACTTGGCTGACCGACAGGAGATTGACGACGTCGCCGTGACGTAGGCGTCCAAAATAAAAACGAACTAGTGTATACTGTACAGTGTGTAATAAGTACAGTGAGTGAAATCTGTTCATTCGAGAGTCAATCTTTGTTTTATAACGATGGTTAAACTTGATAACGTAACTGGTATGTAAAATTAGTTCAAATTTATGACAAACAACAGACCACACAGCTCAATGGTATAGTATAAAAAAACATTTATCACAAATATATGGTCAAAACTGGTACTACAAGCCAGATGTTTATGGCCAACTTCCTTAAAATACGAGAGTCATTGTTAGCTAAAAGCTCAGAAACATCGTATGTGTAGTGCAATATAAATTCAATACAGTAACAGAAGATCCATCTGTCACAAAACACCTGACTGGACCCATATACCCAAGAGCTGTTCTAATCAAAGCAGGTGTTTTTCTAACCGGATATATTTTGCCTACTTTCATACATTGTAAGAACTACTTTCATTTATTAAATCCAGGAGGCCATATCAACATCAGGTATAAACCTAGTACTTGACAATTCAATGGGACATTCATCTGTCACACAAGTCACAACGGCAACTATTGCGTCAACTGTTTGGTTGGACTCTATATCACGGGAGAGAGAGCTGTTTCAATTTACTCTACATGGGATAAGTAATGTTTATTACATTTCTTTGTGAACCCCGTTTTGGTAATGAAATACGAGGAGTTATATTTGAACCGTCAGTCGTTAAGTTGATGGTTATAGTGCAATTATGAAAATAAGATTCCAAGTTGATTGTGGGTACGAAGAGCTAACCGCTAACCTAACAGATCGGTAATTGATTAAAACAATTGAATCTATTGTAATTCTGTTCGAATTCGCAATCGCCGATCTTTAGCGGGTAAATAGAAGAATATGTATTCAATACAGTGCATTTATCCAGCTTCGAACACGAATTTTATAAAGTACAAGACTTCCAAAGACGAACTTTGTGATGCAGACATCAGCCAAGAAAGGATTGTATGCGATAGGGCCGGATTAAGAGGTCTAATGGGGTAAAAAAGTTTATGGGAGTAAAATGTTACAAATTAGGGTAAAAAACATGTAATTTTTTTTTACGAAACGGACCAATAGACACTCAGTAGGCGATAAGTATATAGAATACCTACGTTTTTTCGGAAACGTGGTTTGTTTGTTATATTACGACCCAGCATATAAAGACCTATATAAGTACTATATACTATTTGTACGACAAGGACTACTGATTATATATATACTGGGAAAATATTTTTATCGGTATTTAGAATACTGTAATATAATGCGACTATATCAATTAGTTTAATTAAAAGAATATGGTATACAATATCGGGCTCTCTCGGGAAGTTAAATAAGCCGGCATTAATAGTATCTTACATAAAGTGTCGGCAACTTGTACAGTGGCGACGTTTTTTATTTCTATTCACTAAATAGTTCCTGATAGAATCGGATACAATTAAATTCTACGCAGGCGGGTCGGCATTGTATAAGAAGTGTGGTTTTAAATTGAACATTATAATTAAAAAATAAATGTTATTCAAAATATGCAGGTACTCATGAAATGAACAAAGTGTCTAATAATTGTTTGTTTTTCGTCGAATGCAGAGTTATTGTTCAAAATAAATTACACATTTTAACATATAAATAAATCAATGTTAGGATAACTTTAAAAAAACGATATGTTGTTTTCTATAATTACTTATGAAATTATTGATTAAAATCCCTTGGATCACATCTTTAATTTTTTTGAACTACAATACACCAGTTTTTATAAATACTTTGTTAGTACCTGACCTCTTTTCAGTATAGGTACACGAACGTCAATATATAGCTACCCATACTTAGTGAATGAATAAATTCAAACAGCGAGTAAACAAAGTCCAAGAACGACAAGTAAAGAGAATATCCAGGAACTTCAAGCTATAACTGGATTATCCAGCATCATCGCTATGTAGACGTCGATTTATATTTTATTACTGAGGTAGGCAGAAAGAGCGCAAAACAGCGTTTAAGAGCGTCGTGCAATAATCCCATTTCCACGGTACGGTTCGAAGACCTCCGGCGGTACCGTCCGGCAGCCGGACTGGCCGCGCTGCGCCGGCCGGCGGCCGCGACCGATAGCTAGCGCTACAATTACCGGCACAACCCAACTGGGAAATACTTTAATTGATTTGATTGAAAATTATGGAGCACCATTTAGTCAGCTTTGTCTGACTCATAAATTCCAATAATCAGTGGGTACCTTTATACTTTGTTACAGCTTTACAGTTTAAATCATACGATTTTGAAAAACTATTGCTTTGTCTTGAAAAACTGAGTAATTCCACTCGTAATACGCAAATCACCACATTCACTCAAACAAACATTCTTCTTTCACATTCACATAATGCACTGAAGCCCCATCATTATGCATTTCATATAGCACGCGCTAGGTTAGTGTGAAAACGCCGGCCGGCCGGCTTTCGAGCAGGTGTCAGTCGGAGCCGGTGCAGAGAGCGCAGCGCAGCAGTGTGAGTGGAGCGGGGTGGTGTGGACTCACATGTATTCGGAGCGCAAGGGTGCGAGCGGTTCCGGGCGCCGGGGGGTACACTGGCTCAGTTCAGTATCACGGACGCGATATCGCGATGGCCGTTCGCGCGGCCGGTGTCTCGGGGACTGGCGAGCGCCGCCAGCCCGGTGCAGCGCCCGAGCGCACCCCGCGGGCCGCGCGCCCCTCCGACGCCCGCGCAATGCGCCCTCCAGATGGTGCCGCCTGTCGCCTACCGCACAAACCTTCAGAATCCAGTCATTTTGCACTATTTTGCAGAACAGTGCGAATTTAATCGTCAATTTCAAAAGGGGCTAGACATCCAGTCATAGTTTGATCTATGTCCCTTATTCATAATTCTACACCTATTATCGTTTTTTTTATGAGGGTATATGTTTTTATAAAATTTTATAATGCTAAATTACAAATTGCAAAACGTGTATATAAGGCAGTCCGGTACTCATCCGATCCGTCACCCCGACGACGTCGTCGATGGCGGAGCCGACGACCCCGCGCGCCACGGTCCGCCGCGCGCGTTGCGCTCTCCGCCGCCGCCATGCGCCACCTCGCCGAAACTTCGCACTTTACTTCTCCACTAGGAACTGCTTTAAAACGCACCAGCCGTGAAATCGCCGTAAAACTCACGTCACACCAGACACAAGCTACATTAAATTCCGAATTTGTTCAGAGCATACAACATTTTGCTGATTCTCGATCTGACACGCAAATAAAGTATCTAAATCCTTTATGATGTTCGGTGGGATGGTAATCCTACGTGACAATAATGGGAGGATAAAATCTCGATAAGTTTGCGTAGGCAGGGTTTTACGAGTATGAAGCTTCGACTTGTGAGGCTTTCGAAAGCATATATACTCCGAGAGGATTTGCAATTTTTTGTTCACCGTGAGATTACAAAACGACAATGATTCATTCACTTTCTTCAGATGCAAGGCGCTAGACGCAACATTTAACATTCAGCTCAGGTTTTCAGGTATTTTAAAGACAATGTAGGAAACGACAAAGGTTCGTGTCAAGACCGCATCAACATGTAGACAACTCTCATTGAGCAATTAACCATTCAAGCGCAGCCTTGCTTTTGCCGAATTTAGAAACTTTAATAGGAACATTGTAAAGATTATTTTTGATATGGCTGACGAGAATCACATTTTTACAGCAGATAAGAAATTATGGAAATGTAGGCTTGAATATAAGAAGTTGCATGACGCCAAATATTGGATAGTGATAAACCAATAGGCGAACAATGAAGACATTACAAAGTGGCCGGATAAGGTGAAGTTTGGTCGATGTTACTTCGTGGTGAATCCTAATGAAGCAGAAATGCTCACAGCTTATACAAGTCTAGTTGAGCCATTGTATTTAATGAATCATGCATGACTCACATCAGTTAAAGATGAAGATTTTCGCAACGTGTGAAGTGTCTGTAATGAAATAAACGTCTCTCCTGGCGCCATGGTGAACATTTTCTTGTGATTGATAATTTAATTAGTTTGAGGTTGAGTTAAAGAAGTAAGTTTTACTGAAAAACAATATTGTATATAAAAGCTTCAGTATTCTACTGTCAGATACAATGCCGTGCAAAAGCACAGTTTTATATATTAACAGTAAGACAGCGGATGTCACGATGTTTTTATTCAATGGCGATAGCCTATGCCACCAATTATGGACCATCATTATTATTCAGTTCATTTAATGACTCATACGCCTGATTAAGACAAATCACGTAAATTCAATAAGTATTAACATTTACTGATCATGTCCGTGTCTTCAACGATAAATTTTAAGATGACATTAAAGTGCATATAGAAGAAGACAGAGAAGTTAGTGCCAAATAAAACATACACGATGTTGCAAAGTAATCCGAAATGATACTATAAAACGTGGTTATCATCAAAACTTAGGTTCTTAATTAGGATCCATGGGTGATTATTAGTATCAGTAAGATGTTTATGACATTACAAGCCTAGATATTTACCAGTCATTGGCCCGAAAATTGCGAAGTTGTTTTTTTTATATGTCTGATAGGTTTGCCTTTGACCACTTTCTCACCTGATGGTAAGTGATGATGTGGTCGAAGATGTTGTTCAGGCTAACCTAGAATAACTGGCTCTCAAGGATAGCTGCCGGAACACCGTTAGGTGCTTGGCGACAGATTTTCAACTTGAGGGTGGTAGCTAGCCAGGCGGGCATTCGCAAAATACCCTACCACCATGCTATGACGACTGCCATCCTGAACAACAACCGGGACCGACGGCTTAACGTGCCCTCCGAAGCAAGTTTTGCATGTTACCGTCATCTTCCAAATTATACTCAACAAGTAGTCAAGTACCTATGCAAAAATTGCTATGATAACGGAGTGTTTGACACAGATGTTCATTTGGACTAGATAATTTTTATTCATAATAAATTGATACACTTATTGTACCAACGTCTTGAGACGAAAACATATCTAACAACTTTGAGATAGCTCTGTTCCTACCCAGACGTAATCTCAGTAAATAATGACTGTTTCATCTTAATAATTTGGAGGTCGGGTGCTCGAAAATTGCCCGGCCGTTGAACTAATGGCGCGGTGGCAAAAAACAACAGTCTATTGTGGTAGTGCGTCGCATAAATCGAAACGGAAACACACACATACACTCACACGTGCCTCTGCTTATAATAAAGCACACAACGCCAAGATTCTGATTTTAATTGCAGAGTAAATTGATAGGTCAATATTTTCAAAGGTGTGGTTATGCAGTCTTGGACTAGAGTGGAGGTATTCATTACACTTATGTATATGGCTTTCACCCGTAATTATTGGTCAGTGATCACTGACACTTGAACTATGGCTGATTATTATTCAGACAAAGAATTTCATCAAAATACCGTAGTTGTATATCAGACACGCGTCTCCGAAAATGCCAGGACAGAGCAATGGTACGGCGACAGCGAGCAAACATTCATCAAGCCAAACATTGTCCGACAAACACCAACCGGATTTCAATTCACAATGTCTCCATGCAAATATATTCAACAAAAAGGATATTGCAAGCCAGATTTGAAAACCAAAATTGTTCGCCCGATATGGTTATGCTTCTTGCCGAACTTATTCATAATCAATTTGTATGGGCATGACTACAGTCTGGCAGGAGTTGTATGTACAGGTTGTTACCAAGAAATTTGTTGCGTGCGAGAAGATTCACAAATTGGCGTTGGCTTGTTCAAAATCAATTGACATGACCATCTTGGAACAGACGTGACTGACCCGAAGAATTTCAAGAATTATATATACAGGGTTGGGCTATGAATTCAGAATCATCAAATTATTTAAATTGTGTTAATTTACATGAATTTATCAAAGGAAATCCTAAATCGTAACTTCTTATTATGATAAAATATTTCAGAACACTGGTACACTTGTACTACATGTTTTTTTTTTATTATTATTGAAATTAAGAATATCCTTTTTGCTCATATTATTCTCTGTAATTCCTCTGATCGTGGGAACGGAATGCTAAATAAAATATTTTAATTTAAAAGCTGTACAAAGGCATTATGTCACGGTGAATACGAAGCGAATGTCCAGCAGAATAATTAGATCATCTAATCAGAAACTGTTATTGGAAATCATCGAATTGCTATGAAAAACAGTAATCTCGGAAGGAGTATATGAATATATAGCAAAAACAAAATAATCTATAGATATATAATATTATGGTTACTTATTTTTTCAGCACACTACACTTGGTACATGTAGCAGTTAAGACAATCATAGACGAGGACTATGATCAAGAAAAATGTTTTAAACGTCGGTCACGTACACTATATTCCCATTTTGTGCGGTCTACGCTTTATACAGGATAGAATTTTTGAATCGAGCAAGTATATTATTTAGTTCTTATATCCCGGTAAAAATATATACGTAGAATCGTTAACCTTCGCTTCTTTAATAGTTATTAAAAACTAATTATTATAATATTTTACTGTAGTCTTTTCGGTAATCAACGCAACGCGGTCATCATTATTCATCTCAGAAGAAAAAAGATGACCATGATCACTTGCAACAATTGTTATGATTGATTGTATCAGGTGTTGCTTTGCGGAACCCAGTCGCATGTTTTGGGATAATGATCTTTTTTTTTCTTTTAGTTATTGTTAATATTAATATGTATTCAGTACTGCAGTTATTTCAGTTCTCGACCGCTTCTATTAACTCTAGACAACTTGTATACACAATGAGAACGTGTGGCAGCATGAGGGACGCAAATCACGATGCATTCTGCAACACTGTTCATGTGTGAACTCAATTAAATAGTTTCGCCGGTGTCGTGACAGACGCCAGCATGTCCGCAATTTGTACCCGATGCTCGCGCCGATACGATTAATTGGCAAAGAAGAGCTGACTAACATTACGATAATATTACCCGAACCCGGTGCCTATCATAAACTTTCTCTCATGAAAACCAACGTACATATTATATTATAGGTAGGTACATGTTCGTAACTTGGTGTCGTTCACCCCTATACAAATGAGTTTACATTAGTTACCTGCATGCCTAATATGTAAGATCGAGTGTTAACTAACGCTGAGCAGCCCACTTCACGCACGCAAGATGTAATACGTAAGCAACATTTCTATCTCAGAACTTTCACCAAAGATTTAATTTCATGACATTCACAAAGATGTGAAAATTGTGAATAAAAGTTATGTATGTACTAAAGTCTTCGTATCAAATCATTGTAACGGATAGCAGAGTGGATGAAATGTTGAATACCTATTCTTTAGGTCTCGGAATAAACACTTGGATACTTTTATCCCGATTATTACGCCGGCAAAATCGCGGACAGAAGCTATATAATAGTATTGCCTACGTGCTAACTGATAATGCACACATGAAAAGATGTATAAAAGCATATTTGATTTTGAACCTAGATTACCTGTCTTTAATTAAGGACAAAAATTGCTTTAGTAACAAACTTAGTAGAAGCTAAATCAATCATGCCAATCTTGATGAAAATGAAAATGTTATATAGAAGGATGATGCTGAAATCGGTAAGGGCCCCCAGTAAGCAAGGTATCATGTTATCTAAATTGAACACATTGGTCTCGGAGCACCTGGCATCATCCCTTAGGATAAAACGGTCGCATTACCGGATAACCGGACCCGGCTTGGATCAGCGGTACACGAGCAGAAACTGATATGTTTTACATTATTTATGTTGAAAGGATTGAGGACATTGGATTCTATAAATAAATCAAGGCGTAAAACAAATATTGTTTCCTCGCAGGCTCACCATAAATAATTATTATATACAATAACATAATTGAAAAGAAATTTTAAGAAAAAATGCCGTTAAGGTTGAAAATAATATAGATAAGACACCATATATGGCACAGATAACAAACCGGAACTGCTACTAAATCCGATTATAACGTTAACAAGTAGTACTCCTACATTAATGAAACGCCTGAGCAGCAGTTTCATAAACGTCTATCATAATGTGCAATCTTCCTGTCATTGTTATTGTGACTTATTACCTTATCTGGATTCAAAAACAAAATTGTACACATTATCCTACAAATAATATATTTTTAAAGCAATTCTGTGATGTCGTCCTGCGTCAATATAGCGAAGCAAGTAAAGCTGGAAAACAGATAATTTATCCAACGCCTAAAATTTCCACAATTAGGGAGTACTTAGTATTGGTACGCGAGATCACAACCGTCGGCGGTATGGGAGCATGCCCACTATTGCCCTCCCACGTGGTCCCGGAACTGAACGATGAGGTAGACGAAACATCTGGACGGCATCCAATACACAATTTACGATGAGTTAAAATTAAAATATGCACTACCGTCGCGGCGTCATCGATGATCGCGCTAGGTGATTCTGCATTTGTATTTTTGCCGAAGGACTAAAAAGTGTCGGGCGATTGACGCATGCCGTGTACAAAATATCTATTTGTTTATAAGACTTTGAGGTATACATACAAAATTATATGTCTGAACAAGCATAGTAGCAATAGCATGGACTCTTGCGGCAGTTGCGCCGAAAGATAAACAGTAAATGATATTACAAAGTACTTACAACGAAAGTAAAAATATGAACCAGGTGGAGAATACGAACCTGTTCTTTAATTTTGTATCATTTAAGCACTTAGATGGCGTTGATGAATAAAATAGTGTTGAGAAAATAATATTTTTCAGGCCACATTGTATTCGGGCGTAATTTTTGAGGCCACGTGTAAAACAAAGAATAAATAATAATAGTGTTTCTATACGTATAAATTGATATATTTAATAATTTGAGCATTTATTCATATTTCGTATAAATTGCGCAATCTCTGTGTTTGTAGTTTCATTCGCCAATGTGATTTCATAATGACGCATTTGGGTTTTAAATAAAGAACACCAATGCATTGAACACACTCTGAATGTTTGTTTTTCTGAGAGTGAGCAATGTTTTTTCTATGGAATTTTCAAATTTCTAAACATCGACTTATAGCGGATGTGCAAAAGCCCGCATAAATTAAGCTTCTGTAATCCCCGTTATACGATTGAAAGGATTACGATGTTCGCAATCGGCCTCAAGAGGGGACCGGAGAACACAAATTTCGAATCGATGCGATGTTAAAATTCAGACAGTTTGTTGTCCAAATTGGGTTTCAATATATTCGATTTAGATAGAAACAGATTATTAATATAACAAACCATAAAACCAATGATATGTTATGTTTGCAAACATATGTCAATGTATGACTATTCAAAATATGACCAGACGAGGCTAACAGACCTAGGCATTTAAGTTGAGGAGACAGTTCCGTAAAGGCGGAACGGATGATAGGATGGAGTCCATATTTTATTACATACCTTATAGGCAATCTTAGTACCTACTTTTATCAAACGTAGTGTCAGCATATTTTAAGTACTAAGTGTTCAAACTCTTCGAAATTTAGCAAGCATGTCCTTAAGATTAAAATCTATACTTCTGATTGGCCAGTGTTTCGTTTTATTATATATTTTATTTCTAAATGAGGAAATAAGAAATTCCGTACAGATATTTACCCAAATAATTAAAAAAAAACACATTTTTATGAATATCTGACAAACTTAGGTTTGTCACTCCCGCCCAAGGCTCCCATCGATTATTTAATAAGACATTGTCTTTACGTATACTGATTCTCGTTAATACATTATCAGTAGTAGTATTGGGAAAGCATAATACTTCCATGAAAAAAGAGTTTGTCGTTCTCTTAAAACCTCTTTAGATCATCTATTGCTCGGAGAGGATGACGCTTCGTAAAATATGAAGAATCGAAACATTTTCTGTAACAAAACAAAACATCTTAAAGATATGTTTTCGCTAACAAAATTCGAGACAAGAATAGTGTACATTTATGGCTTATGTTTTATGGCCGGCCGCAAACTTAGGTTTGTCAGTTTGTCAGATTCTAGATTTTAGACACAATGACATACATGCATGTGAAAATTTCAACGAGTTTGAGTAAGAAACTAGCCTTAATGATGTCACTGTAAATGTCCGAAATTGGTGGATACTAAGATTCACCAGGGCAGGGTCATCAATCACGATTGAGACAAATTTAAAAATAACTCGCTACATGGCTGTGACATGACACAATCAATTTATATAAAAAAAAAACTTAACTAATAACACTGTACATTTTGGATCACTGTATACATATATATGTTTAAGGAGACGGGCGTTGCTATCTGCGACACAGTCTAGTACTATATATAGCAGGTAGCACTGTTTCAATGTTTATTGTTTCCTATGTTATTTTTTTGTTCAGAAATAAAGATAATTATTATTATATTATTATTATTATAATCAGTAGGTTCTACTACAATAAGAAAACGACCACACGCGAATTAATCACATAAATTCAATATCAGCAGATTTATAAATGAATGTCATATACATTACACACAATAGCAATAATTCATAACTTTCCCGACGATATTATTGTAATTAGATTCGCCTATAAAACTTTAACGGGACGCAGAAACTTGTACAAAGAGCAAAACCAACGAAGTTGCGGAAAGTTTTGTTACAAAATGAATTGAAAGATCACAAGTTCAGGGAGTTTCGCGGGTACAAGGAGACAGGGGTGACGCAATAAATGTAATGATGCCAAAGCGAGGCGGTCGAGGACGGGTGCGGTAACGAGCATCCCTCTTACACCCCAGCTACATTTTTATTGCAAACGCACCCCCTTGCGACTGGAGAGCAGAGGCCGCCCGACTGCAAAATGCATAATTACATACGACACGAGTATCTCTATGCGGGATCGTTCAATAAACATACTGACTGATAAGTTAACGTAGTCATTTTGAGATGTGTTTTGTAGTGGGACAGTTTATATCTGCATATTTCGGAGCTCCCTAAGCGAAGTATGCTTAGCCGTTCTTAATCGATCAGCTAAGTTTAAGCAACGTCCGCCGCGATCAGGAGTTGGATGGGTGTCCGCTAGTGACAATGATGACTTAAATTCAATTAATTTTTTCAATGATAGATAGATAGATAGACATGCGCTATAAATAATTTCGGAAGCGCTAAGGTATTGTTGAATATATTCCCAAATAAATTCATTTGAGAATCATTCCTATCTATATATGTAAGCATTTAAAAATAACAAACAAAAATATAGTTAAAAATATTAATTATTATAAAAATTATATTTGCAGTCAAGTGAATCAGGCCAAGACGATGACATTCTAAAGGGCAAAACATTTTTTTTTCAACTAGGTATATTTTATATATTGGGGAAGCCCCTAAAAAACCCTTCATTTATCGGGTGTTTTACTGACGTCCGTCTGTCGGACGGAGAGACAGAGAAACTTGATTAATATTACACAGCACACATAACAATAATTATGAAAGTTATATGTGTGCTGTGTTTATTATAGTGTGAACATAATATATGTTTTTATCTTTTATCTTTTTGGACACCCTAATCCGCAATGTTGTGTAAATCCTCTCCCTGCAAGGTTGCCTGTAAGAAATTGCTTGAGCAAAAAGCCCATTGTCCAAGCTATTTTATTACTGTTTGTGATGTTTTTTTGTTTTTACTCAAGATTGTTGATCAATAAAGAATTTGGTATTGTATTGAAATAATAGTGCTCTATTTAGCCCTTTTAAACCTAACAACAATATAACTGTGAAACAGATAAAATGCTGCAGTTACATCTATAGGGACAGGTGGCGCGAGTTCGAATCCCGCACATGACTATAATATTACACGCGGAGTCTGCGTTACTTAATTTAAAAAAAAACTCAAAACTTGATGGGTGTTAACATGAAACGAATAACTTTATTCTTCGTAGTTGCCCAGGCCTCGGTCAAGTGAAGCATGCGCGCAGGCGTCATAGTATGTTTACAATGCAAATTCAACTAGCACGTACGTCGTCGCGGAATCGACCGATATGTCATGTGGAGCGAGACTGGCCGTACTTTCGTAGGGAATCTCGGCACTTTCGACATTGCGCATGTTTTATTTACTTTTTAATATCGCTCAAGTCGGCGAGATGACTAATTATTGTAATTAGACATACACTGTGGTATTTGACTATAATATAAGACAATTAAACCACTAGTTTTATGGTACTTTTTGCATTAACGTGGTGTGGCATTTTGCGAATGCCCACTTGCCGAAGTACATTAAAAAATAATATTATTTTTTCTACATAGCGATTTCGTATTTAGCTACTATTTAATAGAAATATATTATAGTTTCTACAAAACATTCCGGCTATTACAGTTCTGTGATCGTTTTTCGCGCAATGTAGGTATAGGATGGTCCAATATACCAAGTTCATCTATTCCAGAAAAACGTAGGCCAAAAAGAATTAGGTAAGGACGTGGACAAACCAAATGTCAGATTTCACAGAAAATCGTTGGGGATGAGAGAAGCTCATCCCATCTCATCACAGTAAACAAGATGTTTTCGCTTTATATGCTTTTGCAAGGTTTGTAAGGCAGGTGTGTTGATTATTTTTCAGACATCATTCACATTTTTGTGGAATAGAGCAAATTATATTATTTGAGTTCGGGAAAAGCATAACATAGAAAACGTGTCAAATACATCGAGATATACGTTTATATAGAGGTCAATGGTCAAATATAAAATTAAAACAGTCAACGCAAAACTTAACATTTTAATGTAATTCAAAAACCCCGTTAAAGAAACGTAAAACCCAAAAAAGTACATAATCTCAACAAACTTCGAATGTAATAGGCATATCTAATATAACAAGACTTATTCTCAAATAAAAAAAAATTTTAAGCAGTCAACGCAAAACGTAACTTTTTAATGTAATTCAAAAGCCCCGTTAGACACAAGTAAAATTAAAAGAACCCAAAAAACTACATAATTTACAGAAACTTGGTGAGTAATAGGCATATCTAAGACTATCAGATGTGTATATCTGCACTAGTTACAACTAACATCGCCGTTATTCGCACAGAGCCATGAATATCTCACGTTCTGCTGCGGCTAATAACATAATCTTTAATTTCTAATAGCTATTATAAAGACAGGCCATTTGAATTCTGATTGCTAGACCTCTACTCTATTACATTCACAAAACGCAATACGGGACGTTGGGAATTTTCTAGAATACCTAGGATACGTTACGCATATACTTAATTATATTTTTTTAACTTTTTGTCATTAGTTTTTATTTTATTTGTACTTTTTATTAAAAAAAAATGATTTTTCATTTGCTCAAAGTTCATAGCAGATTAGGCCTACAATGAAGTTTGGCTGGTCCATTAGGCATTTGCCGACTTTAGTGATTTAGTGACTTTTTGAAATGTGACACGTTCAGATAAAGTTTTGGCGACTTTTTATTTCGTACACTGTAACTTATCATTGAGTAATATTGGACAATATTGGACTTTGACGACTCTTATTATATTTCTGAAGTGACTATATATGTATTTGTAGAATTTGTCACTATTATTTTCAATACACATTCAAACTGACATTTTTATTTTCAATAAAAAAACAATACTACTGCAAACATTTTTCAATCATTTATTAATCTTTAATTTTATAGGAAATAATACAATTATATCCGACAGATTTTGAACTATATTTCACGTAGGTCGTGAAATATAGTTGAGAGAAATATAGATGAGACGTCCAAGTCGCCCGCTGGATGGTAAGCGTGACGCCTTCCTATTACAGTTGCTGTGTCACCGTCCTATTTCTACTTGCACTGCGCTGGTCACTCCAAGTTTTTAGTTCTTATTTATTATGTCTACTTACGAAAACTATATGCCATAGATGTGTTGTAAAGCCAAAGACCCAGTGACGTCCATATATGGCCGATGATATACTTCTCCGGAAATCAGGAAATTGCTTGCCACAGACGCTTTTATAGTTTTGGAAAGCCCATATATACCAGTAGCTTTTAGGTAATGGAATGCTGCATCATATAAGGAACTGAAGATTTTGTATCAAAGAATGTACAAGCCTTTGAAGATGTTGCGACAAAGTTGGGAATGGGACAACCGGCCCGAGGCGAAGGAAGATACAAAGGAGCTAAATAAAACTCCGTTCCAACTTGTTCGCTACAGACTCAAGGGCCATAAAAGAATTTCAGGGTGCTATTTCTGTGGCGCATTCGTGCCGGCCTGTGTCCCTTGTATTTGTCCATGTTTGTATTTAAGTTGTTATGAATGGCGGGGTATTTCACAATCATGCTTTAAAAGGTGTGCTTTCAATGTTATATAATTTATATGATCATCCTATACTATTACCTTTTATTGTGATAGTTCATCTTGATGATTATTTTTTGTTGAGTAGAGTACGTATAACTTTTAAGCTCATATAGTGGTAGGGCACTAGCTATCACCCTCAAAAAGAAAATCTGTCGCCAAGCACCTAACGGTGTGTTCCGGCAGCTGTCCTTGAGAGCCAGTAATTCTAGGTTAGCCTGAACAATATCTTTGACCACATCATCACTTACCATCAGGTGAGATAGTGGTCAAAGGCTACCTTATCAGTTATATAACAAATTATATATATAATTTCATCAAAATCAGTTAGGTCGCTTTTCACTCCAAATAATGAAATAGATTGTCAATATGCCTATATGTACCTGGATGTCCTAATTATAGCACTATTGCGAAGGGCGAGCATTATCGTGTGCAGGCATACCTACTCGTGTATAGGTACACTCGCCTGGCTATAGGCCCATAGCTGCAACGCATAGTAGAAAATCTGTCACCAAGCACCTAACGGTGTGTTTGGCAGCGGTCCACGAGAGTCAGTTTATTGAAGTCGGATAAAAAAAACATAAGTAGAGCTCCGATTTGCTCATTGTCTACGGAAAGTAAAAAAAACTTACGTTTACATAAGACACTGAACGAAAGAAAGGGCCACACGTACAATCTCCCACAACGAGCCCACTAACGTCAGTCCACGGCTTGTTTAACAACTAGGGCCCCACTCTCATTTATCAATACGTAGACACGTTCTCTCATAAACTGTGCATTTATGTTACTCAAATAATTGCTGCAATTTATTCAAAGTAGTTTTATGTTTAGCTATTTGTCACAGTTAACTTTTACTTTACTGTACTTAACTAAGCACTTATGTTCCAGTTATATATTTTTTACATTTGACGGAACAAGCTAGAGGTTTTGAAGCTTTTAAGCAGTGATGGCTCAGTGGCATTTCCTGTGGGCGCAGCAGATCCATGGTTCGAAATTCGCCATGGGCTTGAGCTTCACCGCATGGAGGAAGGGCATTTTGCGAATGCCCACCTGGCTAGCGACCACCCTCAAGTAGAAAATCTAAAGAAAGCACCTAACGGTATGTTCCGGGCTCCGGCAGCAGTCCTTGAAAGCTTTCACTGGCTTTCAAGGACTGTTGCCGGAACCCGGAACATACATATAGGCACATGAGACTTAACGACTATGTATATTTGGTGACAGTACTACTTTAATTGGTAAACAACGAATTTAGGTGAAAGATTCACATCTACCCTCCGCACTAGTTTGCACTGTACGACAGCAAGGCAGAGCGTTCCTCGTCCACAAACAAGTTATTATTCTACCACAGTATACGCGCGTGTATCTGTTATAGGCAGAGGTTAGTGCACTTAATATCAAGTGGGCCTCGAACTTGTACCGTCACAATATCATTTTTATTTATTTATTTTTTTTTATTTATTGCTGATAGGTAAGCCTTTGACCACAATCTCACGTGATGGTAAGTGATGATGTGGTCGAAGGTGTTAACAGGCTTAACCTAGAATGACTGGCTCTCAAGGACAGCTGCCGGAACACACCGTTAGGTGCTTGGCGACAGATTTTCAACTTGAGGGTGGTCGCTAGCCAGGCGGGCATTCGCAAAAATGCCCTTCCACCATGCGGTGAAGCTCAAGCTCGCGGCGGGATTCGAACCATGGACCTGCTGCGCGGCAGTCCATAGGCAAAGCCACTGAGCTATCACTGCTTCAAATCATAAAAAGAGGCTCACCTGGTTTTAAGCGATAACCTCTGTCTATAACATATGCATTTCGCAATAAGTGACGAACTGCACTTCGCCTATAACCCTGAGATATACAGTTGTTAAGTCTCATGTGCTAGTTATTGTACTTGCTCTCAAGGGCTGCAGCCTACACACGATTAGGTGCTTGGCGACAGAATTTCTACCTGAGGATGGTGGAGCTAGCCATGCGAACATTTTGCAAAATGCCTTACCACGATCCAAAATTCTACTCGTAAGTGAAGTGCCCCTGTCATTAACAATATAATATAAGAGAGGATAATAAACTTTTCTTTATCACAATATTCCTTATACTTATAAGACATGTAAAGCCAACTTTAAATAAGAAAATATAATAACCTATATTTCATTGACAAAAAGAGGTTACTGTTCGTCTTTAAAAAAAAATAATGAACAGCATAAAACGAAAATAATGTATTCAATAATGATAACAAAATGTCAGTTGATGAACTTTGCGAATGTATTATTACTCGTATCTAGTCAACTTTTAGTGTATCTGGTTAATTATCTGTTTTCGTTTAAAGAAACTGTCAAATATTATTTAATTATTGATAGGTGTTTAAACGCTTTCTTTTATGTAAACATAGCGTCTGGCCCCGGATAGGTATACTTGACGAAATAAAGTGTCAAAATCACGATACCCGACGGGATCTGCTTTCTTGTAGTAAGTAAAATGGGATCAGAAAACCCTACAGTGAAGTCCCACATTTCATGATCTCACTTTCTGCACATACATACCATAACGCCTTATATCAGAATTTGCTCTGAAGCAAAGTTCAAAGTCTTTCTTAACCAAACAGAAGTTAACCAATGTCCGCTGCGTTCTTGACTTGGATGAAGTGACCGCTAGTGACATTATTACTGAAGCTTCAGATTTGCGGAGGGCACGTTAAATGATTCAATGCGTCGGTCCCGGTTGTTCTCTTAGGTTGACAGCCGTTATAGCGTGGGGTGGGCGGGCATTCGCAAAATGCCGTATCCGCTAGCTACCACCCAATCTTAGGTAGAAATTCTGTCGTCATGCACCTTATGGTGTGTTCCGACTGTCTTTTAGAGCCAGTACTTCTAGGTTAGCTTGAACAACATCTTCGACCATATCACTTATCATCATGTGAGATGGTAGTCAGTCTAACCTATGAGCTATAAATAAAAAATAAGGTAGACAGGGGTGTTCAGACACTCACGCTTCGTAAGATATATTCTGCTCCCATGTGATAGGGATGTAGAAGCCAAATGTGAGTATGAATCCCCTCAAACAATGACCAATTAAATTGACTTTAGTTATAAACCGAATAATCGAGTCGAATCGAGCCCAATACAAGGAATCAAAATTTAACGATCAAGAACAAAAAATCACCTTCGCAGAGACCGAATATACTCAAATCATTCGACTAGTATCTCTTAGATAACTAATGAATGAGAGTTGGCATAAAGCGACGGCATCCAACAGTGTCAAGGTCCCTCGCGTGTGTTGACGCGGTGTCTGCCAACCGACCAACAAAATATTACTAATATACGACAGAATATACAAGAGTACCTAAGTAGCCAACTGACAAAATGTACTGTGTTAATAGTATCATCAATTAGGCAGATCGTTTCGGATGTCTTCCCTGTTACTGTTTGTATACAAGAGAAAGGAATTAGGTTTAATGACAATCGAATGGCTATCGTCTCGATAATGTCCTACGTACACGCTAATGCTCGATTAGCATATTTAGAATTATTTAATTGACTTTCCACTAACACGTGAAGCGAATTAATTCTTGTAGAATTAAAAATAGACAATTTTATTCAAGATTTAAGAGTGGAGATAGAATTTTTTGTATTCAAATTACTAGTACACCGACGTTATGTTTGTTATTATTGGCAACCAAGTATGGGTGTTAATTAATGTCGATTAAAAAAAGAATCTTTAAACCACGTTTTAATTGTGACTTTAAAAGGAATAAAGCTAATTGCAAAGTGCTATTAATTTGAGTAGCAAGATTTCACCCGGAATTCTAGGTTAGCCTAAACAACATCTTCGACCACTTCATCACTTACCATCAGGTGAGATAGTGGTCAAAGGCTAACCTATCGATTATAAAATATATATATATATATACAGACGCACAGACAAACAAGAAGGTGACTTAAGCATTGTCAGTCATGAGCGAATCTAAAACTGTTATCCGGATAGCTAACCGGAAATGCTCGAAATTTGGGCAACAAGATTCCACCCGGTACGACATACAGACAGACACACAAAGACTTAATAAAAACGTGTTAAAATAACAAAAATTCAAACATTCTTCATACAGGATATAAGGAATGTAAATTATGATCGATATATATCTAATTTAATACAAAATAAATTTATAGTAGGTATACATTGATGCATATAGAGATCTGAGAACACTTTGCCGACATGGTTAGTTTATTTAAAAAAGTCGGTAAAGGCAATTAGTATACAACGACTTTTTTCCTCACACTAACATACGACTACGAGTATCTACATATCGCGATGTGTGTTTTCGCGATGTATCGCCAACTTTGGGATAAATAGTATTTTTATTCTTATTATAAGTTACTATTTTTATTCCTCATTTGCCAATGCTCGCTTTCAAGGTTTTATTCACTCTAAAATGCCTCCTTGTTAAGCATGAAGAATTTAAGACGTCACGTTCTCAGTATAAAATTTTCAACTAAAATCAATACTTTATCATATTGTTAATAGAAACTTATATTAAAATCAACCTCATTACATTTAATCCATGCAGCTGTTTACATTATGAGTCAAGTTTTTGCCAACAATCGTATGCGTGAAGTGAAGCGTGGCCACACAACAGCATATCGATTTGTAGTTTATCGCTCTATCTGCACCACAACACAATGTTATCGGCGATCAAACTACACGAGACGCCACGAGTTTTGGCACTGTCGCTCTCATAATCATCAACAACCATACATTTATTAGGTACTTTTTACAACACCTGCTCAGAAACTGCATTAAATACCATGCAAATGTTACCTCAAGTACGCAATTACAGACCTATGGACTTGGCCGGGCAATAATATTGCACTAAAGTACAGCTCTTTCTTTTTTTTCTGCTTGATAGGTTCGCCTTTGACCACTATCTCACCTGATGGTAAGTGATGATGTGGTCGAAGATGTTGTTCAGGCTAACCTAGAATTAATTTTTGCAACTTTTTTTATGTTATTATTACGGTACATATACGAAGCCACCTGGTGTTAATTAGTAACCTCTATAACAGATGCATTTAGTCACAAGTGACGACCTACACTGCGCCTATAACCCCGAGACATAAATCATGATACCTTAGATATATATAATATCTCATGTGCCTGTAAATTCATGAATTATTTTACTGGCGCTCAAGAACTGCTGCCTCAACACACTATTAGATGCTTGGTGACAGATTTTCTACTTAAGAGTGGTAGCTAGCCAGGCGAGTAATTCAAAAATGCCCTTCCACTATGCGGTGAAGCTCAAGCCGGCAGAGGAATCGAACAATGGACCTGCGCCACTGCAGCCCATAGCTATTATCGCTCGGCTATCACTGTTCCATTATAACCAGCTTGTCCATAATGACATTTGAATTTCAAACATCAAAATTTTTATGAAAACTTACCTACCTACACCAAAAAAAACCTTATTGGTAAATGGGATTGTCACTGGTAAAAAAAAAGATATCAAGGTGAAAAACGTATTGGACATTTTTACTGTCAGGATCAGATACCGAAGAAAGTAAGAAACAATGTGTTTAATATTATATATCTAAAATAATGCAAAACAAGTATTGTGAAAACACTTCGATACGAGTAGTGTGTACATCATGATATTACCTTTACCTTTAGCAGTCCAACCCGACTTCGCACAGGTCTTTAAAAAAAATTAAAAAATAAAACTCTTTGAAAATATTCTATAGCCTATGTTCATCAGGGATCATTTCTAATGGTGAAATATTTATTTAAATCGGTCCAGTAGTTTTTATGTTTATTAGATACAAATATACAAATCTTTCCTCTTAAGATAGATAACATGCAGTTACACCAATTATACTACTACATTTTATACTAACTTCATTACAAATTCTGATAAACAAGTGATTTAAATCTAGAAACTTATGTACTCGAAAGCTTTCGACGAATTACGATTGAGTTAAAACATAAAAGAGAACATTTAACATTTAAAATCAACTAAGTACCGAGTACATTCAAATAGACATAATGTTATTGGAGAGGGTTCACCTGCTAAATGCCGTACAGCATTTACCTGAATTGACTGAGTACGATTAATTATAACCTTTAATAGCTTCGTAATAAATGTCAGAATTGAAGTAATCCAGAAACATATAGCGGCCCAAGGGCGCATTAGTGACGACTGGCCACCCTCTTTAGAAGCCGAGTTTGAACACTCAAATCGTTTAATCCATTGAAAGGGGTCTAGTGTCCAGTGGAGCTTAGAGTTTTATTCGGCGAAAGGATTAACAACGAAATGAATATTAAATTAAGTTTTGATAGTCAGAGTCTGAAGCTTATGTAATTATTATACAACTTTCACCTTGTATGGCACGGGAACTTACGAAAATTCAACGGCAATAAGTTACCGAATTTTTTATATTTGCGCATGCAAACTTTAATATTAGCCTGAACAATATCTTCGATCACAACATCACTTACCATCAGGTAAGAAAATAAATAACACTCTTTTAATTATGTGTTTTTAATATCAGTTCATGCCCATATACCACGCCTCCTTACTGTTCAACATTTTACACTCTTGTTAATTTCAAACTTCTTCTTATATACTCATTCATTTCCTTGTCCGTTGACCGTTCTAGTTATACCACACATTCTGCCAAAGGCACAGTTCTTTCATGCACCCATTAAAAAATTAAAATATACCTTAACTCCGTTACATCGGCAAAAAATGCTTGGTTAGTTTTCACCCCACGACCTCAAACCAATTGGTTCTAAGAACCATCCCGATTCTTGAACGGGTTCATTTTAAATTCCTCCCCCATTCGGAAACAAATCATGAAAAAATACTGTGTTTACGTGGAGTTTACAATGGTGATAAATTAGAAAGGCTTCGCAGCGGCTTCGGAGAGGGGGGCGTTACAAAGTATCAAATTTCTCCATTTCCCCACTTACACAGTAATTACGACAGTGCTGCGGGGAGGCCTGACCACAACACAGATTATGTAACAGTCCGCGACTGAAATCTAGGCACCACAAGTCCGCGGCAATCTCGTTACGGTACATAAACTGTGTACTTATTGTTCGCCAGGTTTTTTCGCAAGACCTATTCGAACAAAGAGACCTGTGTGCGGTACTTAAGTACCGAGGTTTTCTACAGGTGTTTTGTTCCGATTGAACGGGGAGAATTCGAATCAAGGCAAACATTTGTGCGATACTGGTCACGTCGTTGGTTGTTACAAATTCATTTCTGTAACGTAATATATACCTATGTCAAGAAACAAAGTCACTGATTTATTGCTCATTAATAAATTGTCGTTCTCAACCTTTACATTAGTGTGAGTATCTTCATTTCACTGCATTGATTCTAATACAAAATGATTCACACATTGTTACATTAATAACACCATTTATCCTTTCAATCTAACTGACAATTTAATTGGTTAACTGCAAATTACACCGTCCGATACATCCGAAATTTGATCCGTCATCTGTCAAAGTGCAACAATAGCGTCCTATGATGGATCCCTAACTGGCTACACTGAGGGGGAGACACGTCCCTTTTGTGCGATGTGTCAACAAGCCGGATTACAATATCTACGACTTAATTACGTTTTACCCTACTTTAAATTATAATATAAATATGGAAGACCTCAGACGAGCTGTTGTAAAAATGTGTTATCTCCCGTGCGAAAATGTCCCACTACAGCCCTCATTAAGTAAAGGGGCCTCAAAATAAAGGGCCTAACATTTACAAAACACGAGAAAAACTTGTACGGTGTAAGAGCTCTTATCGCCCCGAGCAATGAGTTCCATTAGACCCTTTACCGCGATTCGAGGGCGGTAAAGTTACTGTTTTAACTGAAGTACAAAGAGCCTCGAGTTCGGCGTGGTCCCATTTGGGGGTAATAATATGGGGAAGTTAATGTGTCAAAGGTTTCGCTTGAGCTGCTGTCAAGGGCGCTTAGTGACAATGCTGAAAGAGCTTTATTATCTTTGTGCCTGATTGAGGCCCGTGTGTCAATGTCAAACGCCTTTATTCGGAACTGACTAAATGCACCTAAATGTTTCCTTGTAGCTAATTACATTTTTTGCAAGTCAAGGCAATTTAGCAATGTGACATGCCAGTACTGCTGTCGTTCAATTCACCTTGTTTTGACGACGCAATGCAATTTTCCGTCTACAAAACCTCGGTGAGTCATGTTGTTGTATAGGCAATGAATTATAATACAACTATTACCTACTGTAGAACTGAAGGTCAATAGTGATAAAATACTGGTCATTTGTTTGTAAATATGCACTTCAAAGATTTAGCAGTGCTGGCGAAACATGAATATTGAGGCACATCGACCTATAATTATTATTATTTTTTTAATTTAATAAAATATTCATTGCGGCTCAAATATTACTAGCACTTCCCGATTAGATTTTTTTAAGGCGCATAAAAAGATATTATTTATATACTTTATACTAGTGTACCTATGGATCATTTACCCAACTCCCGAGTTATTTATTGTGATAGAGAGTGACGTCTGCGGTCAGATAGTAACAAACTTCCTGCGACCCATTATAGCGTATGGCGCATGCATTACGACTTTAGTGCTTTCGGCTGAAGCTGAAATATAAATGTTCTCACAAGAAATCCGGTAAACATTTGAAGTATTATATAGATTTTAGTAAATACTGAATCATATTTGTGACTGATTTGTGGTTTTCATCTGTGGTTTACAGTTTCAACCCAAATTAAATTAGACTACATATAATTCATTCGTTTGTGTGTGTGTATATATTTGTGACTGTGTTCGTCCAGTAGATAGATCAACTAACATCTTATGTTTCAGCACCAATTTCGGCTTGGACAGTTCTCACCGGACATAACTCATTAAAACCAAACAATCTCCTTTCGTTTGATGGTCTAACAATGTGACATTGGTGAAATTGTGGTGGTGACCACAGAAGCCACCAAACTAGAGTTGAAGTTGAAATTAGACTACGAAAGGCTTAGTATTATTTAAACAGCATTGATGAAAGTAAGGCGAACTTTGTTTTTCTGATGTAAATAGTTATTTGCAAATAGCCATTTGTTATGCATCGCTGCAAAGTTATTATTTGGCGCAAGGACTTCTATTGAACCCAGAGGAAGCGAAGGAATCTAGGTTTAAACTGTGAGCGAAGCGAGTGGTTCAAAATCCTGAGCGTACCGATGGTTCGCAATTTAAAAGGGAAGCACAATTTTTCACCTCATTCCAGGGAGGAAAATGCTATAGTTACAAGAAATACTGTAACACAGCTTAAATAATGTAGCAAATTTTCGTTAATTTAAATTACTAAAATCGATATTTTTTTTTTTTTTTTTTTACTTATGATGTACTTAGTACCTCATTATATTACAATCTAGCCAACAATACGGACTAATGAGTAATTTTAGCTTGACTTAAACTGCTAAATAGAGTAAAGTTAAGAATGTGTCCATTAACACCTATCTTATTGTCTCTATTAAGGGGAAGACACTATATGTTCTTGTGTTCTTTATATGTAGCACTCACTTCACTACTTATCACTGTCACTCAACTACACTAACTCAAAAGGTTTTGTCCTTTTTAGCCTTCTCACTATGTCTGTGTTGTCAAGGAGCTGGATTGCCTCAACATTCACGTGGTGGTGAAGTCTATGTTCGTGAGCTTCTGCATGTTTTTTTATTATATCCACAACGACATCCATTTTCAGGTCTCGATGGAGGTCGACAGTTCTAATGTACCATGGTGCATTGACTATACCTTTGAGTACTTTATTTTGGAATCGTTGGATTATTTGGATGTTGCTTTGTTTGGTACAGCCCCATAGCTGAGCTCCATAAGTCCATACTGGCATAAGGACTTGCTTGTACAATACAATTTTATTTTGTACAGACAACGAGGAATGCTTTCCCAGTAGCCAGTACATCTTCTTGTAACGAAGTTCTAACTCTTCGCGTTTCTTTTTAACATGAGCTTTCCAGCGAAGCTTTGCATCGAGTGTTATTCCAAGATATTTGGCAGTATTTTCATATGGTATCGCGTGGCCATTTATGTAAACCTGGTTATAATTGGCATTTTTATTAGTGAAATCTATATGAACCGACTTAGATTCATTGAGCTTTATTCTCCATTTTTTCGTCCATTCGGAAATCTTATCGATGGCTGATTGTACTTTTACCACTGCTTCCTCATGAGTGGCTCCTATAGCCATTATAGCTGTATCATCAGCAAAGGTTGCAATGGTGTTATTTTCTAAGTGTGGAATATCACAGGTGTACAATAAGTACAAGGTCGGACCAAGGACGCTTCCCTGTGGTACTCCCGCTTTAATTTGTTTAATTTCTGAGTATGAATCACCTTGTCTTACTCTGAACATTCTTTGTGTAAGATAAGATTCAATTATGTCAGCAAATTGCTTTGGTAGCATATTCCTAAGCTTATGCATTAGCCCATAGTGCCATACTTTATCAAATGCTTGTGCTACGTCCAGGAACACTGCAGAGCAAACTTTCTGTTCTTCTAATGATTTTTCAATTATGTTGGTAATTCTGTGCACTTGATCTATTGTAGAATGCTTTTCTCTGAACCCGAATTGGTATTCAGGGATTAGTTTCCGTTCTTCTATTACAGGTTTTAGGCGTCTCAATAGTAACTTTTCGAATAATTTTGACATGATTGGAAGTAAAGATATTGGTCTATATGATGTTGTTTCATGAGCTGGTTTACCTGGTTTAGGTATCATTATAACTTCAGCAAATTTCCACACATCAGGTACATGTTTTACTCTGAATATAGCGTTTATTAAGGTAGTCAGTTTCACTATGGCCTTTCGGGGAAGATTGTGAAGGACTTCTCCTGTAATAAGATCGTAACCTGGTGATTTCTTTTTATTTATATGTTTAATTTCGTTGAATACTTCTTTTGGAGTTACTAATTTTATTTCTAATTCACCAGGTGATATTTTGTTTGACAAAATCTGATTTGAACTCTCTTTGCATGGCTGAAAAATTTGCTCTAAGTGTTGTGCAAACGTATCAGCCTTTTGTTCATTATTTTTGGCCCAAAGACCATCAGATGCTCTGATGGGTGAATTCTGAGTTATGGGTTTCTTAATATTTCTAGTGGTTTTCCATAACGAGTAATCCGTTGTATGATCACTCGTTAGTTCAGATAAATACGTTTTTAACGTTTCGTCTTTGAAGGCTTGAATTTTTCTTTTAATAGCTTTTGTAAGATTGTTCAACCTATTTTTATATTTTGGGTACCGGGTTTGTTGCCATTTTCGTCTTTGTATTCTTTTTTCGGCGATGAGGTCTCTTATTTCCACCGGGTAGTAATAGCCCGTTATCCTTTTCCTAAATTTAGGTGTATTTATCCAGGCGCTACTTTGGATGTCTGTGATAAATTTTCTTAGATCTGTGTCTATCTGTTGCGGAGTTTTTAATGGGACTATGTGCGGAGTTTTTAATGATGTAATGCGTGATATGATGTATAACCTTTTATTTGAATAAAAGATTCTTTAGTGAGATGCGATTCTGAAATCAAGCATATGTCTATGTTTTCTAAATGCAATACAGCCTCTAGTTCTATTCGATGTTGCAGGAGGCCATTTGCATTCCAAGCCATAATTTTTAGTTTATTAGTCATTTCTGTTCTATTGCTATAGCTTTTTTGGTGCTAATTTCTAGTTTTTTTAGTCTTTCGTCAAATGAGGTAAGTAGTTGCAATACCGTGTTCATTTTGTCGTCAATATTAGATGTTAAATTTATCTTTGGTGGAGCTAGTGGCAATGAGTTTACTTCTGCTCCTTTTGCTATCTGTGCATATGAGATGTTTTTTGACACACTTTGAGCGCTATTGATTTTTTTTGTGCTTAAAACCTGGTCATTGATCGGAATATTCTTTTTGCTGTTTTTGTTTCTGATGTTTTGCAGTTCTTTAGCTACTGTACACCCCCTGTAGTTAGCAGGATGCGGTTCTCCACAGTGTACGCATTTTGGTTTATCTTTGTCTGTTTTTTTACAGTCTTTCGTTAAGTGTTTGCCTATACACTTCACGCACCTAGGATCTTTGGAACAGTATTTCTGTGTGTGTCCATATGCTTGGCATCGCTTACATTGTGGTATTAATTTAGATGTTTTAATTGGTTCAATATCCACTTTGCAACCTAAAATTGAAGTAATTCTGTAGATCTTTTTAATGTCTTCATCTTTTTGGAAAGATAGCATAAACATGTTTAGAGGCTCTTTTTTCTTCCAAGTCAGCTTATTGACCGCATCCTCTATCTTATAGCCTTTAGATTTAAGGTCTTCGACTATTCTATTGGGCAAGCATGACGAGTGTAGGTTTTTTGCCATCACCCTAATCGGTCTGTCTTGCTTATTTTCATATGAGTGCCATAGAAAATTATTTTGTAAGAGAATCTTACTTATGGATCTATAAGAGTCTTCATTCTTTGCATTTATCTTGACACACTCTCCGTTCAGCATTTTCACGATGAATGAGTCTTTTTCTACAGTTGTCTCGAGAAAATCGTAGAACTCCTGATAATTTTTGATATTCTCAACTACTATAGGTAGGGGTTGAGGTAGTTTTTTGGGCATCGGATTTTTCTGAGGTTTTTCGTCGGAGTCAGCTCCTTGTTGAGATTGTGGGGAGAGTGTCGAATTCAATTTCCTTTTCTTTCTGCTTTTTTGTCGAATCCATTCAGTTTCCCTCGCGAGGTCCTCTTCGTCTGTCTCATACTGGGCTGATTCAGAGGGTCTCAAATCTTTTGGTTGAGTTGAATCCTTTTTTTGAACTTGCTCTAGTTGGCGCTGGAGCTCACTAATTTGCGATTTTAGGTCATTAACTAAGACCTGCAATTTTTGGCGTTCCGACTTTTCTTCGGTGTAATGTTTGAACAACAAATGTTCTGTTTCAGTTGTCAGAGTTATATCGACTTGTTTAGCCATAGTTCTTGAGTATAGCTTCGCCTTAACAACGTTAATTATAAAATATCACACAATTATGATTCACGGCAATATCACTATCGAGGTCATTGCGCGAACGCGGTCGCGACCGAGACGGCCGGCGTAGATGCTATGTCAGCGCTTTACCCCAGCGCTAGTAACTAGGGCAAGAGCGTCGTGACGCTAGCGTTCTCTGCGGAAGTCGAACGATCACTGATAAAATCGATATTTAGAAATAAATATTTTTTTCTGGAACTTTTATAATGGTTCGAATTTCAAATAATCCTTTCCAAGCTAACAGTAAAAAGCACTTTTCCACGCAGATTTCAAATGATAAACGACACCTTTCCGTGCTTGTGAAGTGAAAAAGTTAACCTGCAGGACTTGAATCAAAATATTTTTACGAAAAAGCATAGCAAATAAATAATTCACATAATAAGATTAATAGACCAATCAATTATGCGAATTCAAGTAGGCAATAATTTTCAAGCGCTTACTACTCTCGCCTGTTGGTAATGATGTGGTCGAAGATGGGAGCAGGCTGAGCTTAGAATGGGAATACTCTCTAGGACAGCAGCTGGAACATAACGTTAGTCGCTTGCCTGATTTTCCTGTTGAGGGTGGTAGACCAAGCGGCCTTCGCAAAATACCCTTCCACTATGCAGTGACCCTCAACCCCATACCAAGATTTGAACCATAAACCCCATGCACGGCAGTCCATTCACCATTTTACCATCATTGCATCTACCTACTTTCTATTTAACTGTAATCAATAACTCCTAACGATAACAATTCATAGTGATCATTAAATTAGCACGTAAATTATAATCGTGTATAGTTTGTTTTCTAAAACGAGATGTTTACAATACTGTTTAGAACATGTACCTCTCACGGTTATTAGCACATAACAACTTGTATCCGTAAAAAAATCAAGAGTCATTTTAGAAACTTTTCGTGATTCGGATCTTTTGTTAGAATTATTTACGGACGTTGAAAGCAGTATTTTACACTTGATGTTGATATGCATATCGGAAATCTATGCCAATTAACAAGTTACTGACGCCGCGCCGCCGGTAGTATGAGTAGAATAGGTTCTCCGCACAAATTGAGCTATATGTTACGACATGTTCAACTCGTTACCGTATTCATCCGAGCTTTTGTTTGGGAAATAATCACCTTCATAGTTCACAGATAATTTTTAAACGGCAACGACTTTTTCATTGAATAATGTATGTAGATGTATGAAATAACATGTGAAAGTCGATACCATTCTAATTCATATTTTGAGCATTCATTCATACTTTGAGCTCCCACAACTTCAACATGTTACTTTATACTTTTTAACCGACTTCCAAAAAAAGGAGGAGGTTCTCAATTCGTCTGTATTTTTTTTTGTTTGTTACCTCTGAACTCTGGACTGGGTGAACCGATTTTGAAAATTCTTTTTTTGTTTGAAAGGTGATGCTTGTCGTTTGATCCCACTTTAAATTTCATCAAAATTGGTCAAGCCGTTTTTGCGTTACACAAAAATACCTGAAAAATATTAACCTATCTTGATGATATAATTATTAAAAATAAATGATAATCAATCCCGTAAGTAGTAATGGTCACTAAAAAGTGAGACGGAGCCGACTTTTAACACTAAAAAATTTTTTGCGAAAAATGGAACCGACTTCAACACCCAAAAGTATGAAATAACTTGTCGAAGTCGGTACCATGCGCACAGTTATATTATTATTATAATAGGTACTTTTGAACTATCATGGTACCGACTTCAACAAGTTATTTCATACTTTTGGGTGTTGAAGTCGGTTCCATTTTTTGCAAATTATTTTTTAGTGTTAAAAGTCGGCTCCGTTTCATTTTAAAAATGTTTTTTTCCCTTTTAATTTAGTGGTACATAGGTACCGCTTACCAAAAGGATTTTCACTCACCCACAACACACAATACTGGTCACTATTGGTAAGACTTGATATTACCATGTCATTATAGGCATATTGGCAAATACTTTTTTCACCTCACAGGCTTGGAAATGTATTTACGGTTTACCATTCTAAATCTTCATAGAAAACTGCTTTTTATCCGCTAGCGTGGAAAAAGTTTTAGATATTCGAACCGCTATAAAATTTACAGGAAATTTAATTTTCTAAAAAATGGTATGTAATGTTGCCATAACATCTCTAAAAAGTATCCAGAAAGTGAACTCAACCGGACACTTATTCACAACTGTCCAGTAAGAAGCGATATTTTAAATTTGGAATCTCCTACTGTCCAGTAAGTATGTAATTTACTTACTGGAAGGTAGGTTATCAAGACACTCAATATTTTCCTTGGTTGAATGAGGTGGAAACTTGGATGTTGCGCTCGCAACAAAGTTATTTTGAGGCTCGTACCTTTGAAACCTTCGGTACGCTCGATTCTATATTTTGATCCACGCGCTTTGAAGTTTTTTTTAATGTAGTATAATATAGATTCAATAGATCAAAAATGCAATAATAAAACTGTAATGGTTATAAGTATAATATAGTTTTCGTCGTAAATACAAAGCAGATAGCCACTTTCCTATCATTAAAACTGTGTAATATAACTAAGCGTAATAAGCGCATCTAAGTAGGTGGCTGCCACCGCCATGGCAGCCTGCTTCCACTTGATAACAATAACAAGTATCAATTAATTAAAAAGTAAAAAACCCGACTGCAAATTATTTATTTTCGGTGAACGTTTTATCGCTCCATTGAAATTAGCTATGGGTATGTAATCATTTGCAGTTATCAGCAGCAATAAGTATGTATATTAATGGAATCATATTTTAAAGCCCTTCATTTTTATACTTCATTGGATGCGTTTGGAAGAAAAAAAAATATCTCAAAATGTGGCGTCTAAAATCCACCAGTTACTTTATATACTTTTTATCATATATTATGTCAATTGCGCTATTAATACAAAAATAACTATATATTATACATTAAAATCGGTTTAGCCGTTTAGAAGTTTTTGTGGAATATAGAAACTCACAAACATACGTACATACATGAACCTTGAAAACATAAACACTCCTTTTTTTGGGCAGTCGTGTAAAAATAGTCATTTGCCTCCATTTATATCCGCAGTGTATATTGAAAAATTATTAAATTATGATTATAATTTATTCTATATATTATTTTTATGAAATTTTACTATGAAATGTTACTTCGCACTTCTGACTGGTTGGACGAGTGGCTAATACGTGACTTTGCAACCACGATCGAAAATATTGTGACATAAATATTAACTTTGTCTCAGGGTGATGGGTGCAGCGCAGTTCGCCACTTGTGTAGGCAGTTGTTACCACTTCAAGTGGACTTCGTGCTAGGAACTAGCACTATCACGGTAGCAAAAAGAAAAGGAGCAAGTGAAGGGTGTTGATTATTAGGTATGTTTGATTCGATTAATTCTTTATATAATCTCATTCGGTAATATTCTAATTATGAAATGAAATACAGACCTTTATTGGCATACTTTATATACATACTTCTTTAAGAAAATTAAAAAAAATAAATTAAAGCATTATTCTCCTAACAAAACAATAAAAAAATTGTTTTAAAAACAATTTTTTTATTAATAAAGTACGAAGTGTCCCGACCAAGGAGGTTTAAATTCAATTTAAGTACACATTATCTATGGTGGGGGAGCTGCGCGCTCTTCGCGCGGGTTTTTATATTGCATTTTATTTAATGTAGCTACCTATAACCATGAGATTAAATAAAGTAGTGTATGCAACTGCATATAATTAGGTATTAAAACTACACTCGTGTTTTAATACCCTCTATTATATGACAGTTGCATAAACTACTATTATTACACCAGATTATAATAATAAAACTGCATTTGTTATGGGATAGGATAACAAACGAGCAAGCGGTTCACATGATGGTTCATGACCACCATCGCCCACTAACATCCGCAATACCGGTAGTCTCAAGGATGCGTTACTGGCCTTTGAGGAGGGAGTATGCATTCTTTTATAAAGAAACAAACATTTCTTCCAACCCTTTAGGATATTATATGATGAAATTTTCTATCTGTTACATAGGGTTTATAAACAGAACATCATCGTCATAGCGTCACAAAACCTATAAAGAAACACATAATTACTACCTATGATTTGTTCTTTAGTATCAAATGGATCCGCTTGCTGTCATAGAGGAGACCGACGAATCGCAGTTAACAATCCCGAAGTTCATCTACGTCATCATCCAGATCTAATACGAGGTGACTTTTCCTGCCCGAGCCATCACAGTGGTACACACTTGGACAGGATAATCTGTTGGATCACTTACCTGGGTCAGCCGCTAGCTGTCGATACACTGCAAGCGCAACATCGTCTTCACTGACAAAGTCCCAGAGACCGTCGCAGGCGACCACCACGAAGTCTTCATCACCGTCGAGATCTACAGTTGCTATTTCTGGTCGTGCCGTTACATACGGCTTGTATTGGGCATCACCTAAAAAAAAGTCAAGTTCAATGCACACATTCTATATGATACCGAGATCTAGCAAGCTTGGTAAGTATCTGCACAAATAACAATGTTGATCCATAATGGATTGTTTATCGTTGTCGCTATAAGCCTAAGTTTTCCTATACCTGTAGTTTTTTTACTCAGTAGAAATTATTTTGACGTGAATACTTCTTTAAAATTGCTTCTAAAGGGACGCAATTCGAAAATACGAATAATAACAAAATCGGGGGATACAGTTTAGTGTTGTAGCTACATATTTATCATATCCATCCTAATTTCAATTAAGTACACCTATCACTATATGATAGCTAAAGAATCAAAGAATTTATTACGCTAGGGGCCTGTTTCAGAATGTTCGAGTAAGTTCCGGTTTTACTACCCAGAACAAATTTAATAAATAAAACACTATCTTTGCGTTTCACAGTCATCGATTTAGCCTATCCATCGATTAAAACTTGAAACGCGCTGCATGTCAACTGTCATTTTTATCATTCAGTTATTTTATGTGTTACATAGCAACCCGAAACTTTATTAGGACATTCTGAAACGGGCCCTTAGTAAGGACTGTAACACATCTCGCGCGGCGGAGGGGCAGCCCACCACTTTGAGACGTATAACACGTACAACAAACGGACGTGTCCATAACACAGCTACACCCAATTTTATTATGTTTATAGGGTTCCGTACCCAAAGGGTAAAAATGGGACTTTTACTTAGATTTCCGTCTGTCTGTCACCAGGCTGTACTTATCTCATAAATAAACCATAGTTATATAGACAGTTGATATTTTCATAGATGATGTATGTCTGTTGCCGCTTTAACAAGAAATACTAAATATGGGCAAGTAGGTACGAGTGGGACTCGCGCACATGAAAACTGAAACAAAAGGTTATATAATACAGTGTCTTACGTTGTACAGAGAATGGTACGGAACCCTTCGTGCGCGTACTCGCACTGGGCCGATTTTTTAAGGTTAACAAATAGAACATAACAAAATTTTGGCCTCAGGCAGGGATTGAACTCGCATCTTTCGACTATAGGTACCTACGCCCCGGACACGTTTCTATTTTCGCTACCGAGACTTACTGTTATCAGAGGTGCGAATGTTGCACTCTATTGATTACACTTTGTATCAACGCAAAAAAGCGTTCTTGCAAACGACAAGACACAAACTAGTTCACTCACAGTGGCCGCCCCCTTCCATATTTTATGTTAGTTAGTAGGGAAGTTGCAACTAATATTGCCTATCCAAGCAATCACATTTTACATTTAATTGTACGTATGTACCATTATCATTTACGGGTGTAATTATACATTCACTATGAGTTATGACGCAGTGTACAAACGAAGCCTTCTGGAAGCACGCGCCTTCATGATTGAACTAGTTTGTAGCTGTTATTATTGCAAAAGAAATACATTGCATAATTTCAAAAACATGAACACAAAAACGGCTAAATTCAAATTTCACCATTTATGCTATAAAATTACTATACGACCTACATAATGCACGCAGCTTAAGTGAACGGGTAGAATTAATGTTCCTAATTGTTTTACAGTCGTGGCTTTTATGACTGACGCTTGACACACATTATGAAGTGTGGTGCAGGATAATGTCTGCGTTTCCACTTAATCTCATATCTACACAAAATCTCGCAATAATGTCAACCGCTGCAACTGCAATATTAAACACGAAAGTATTATTATTATTATTTGAAACGACATTCTTTATTTCTACCATACTCGTAAGTCAACAAGGTGATCCTAAAATATCTATTTTGGCAAGCCAAATACTTATCAGTACTAATATTATAAATGCGAAAGTAACTCTGTCTGTCTGTCTGTTACGCTTTCACGCCAAAACTACTGGACCGATTTGAATGAAATTTGGTATGGAGATAGTTTGAGACCCGGGAAAAAACATAGGATAGTTTTTATCCGACTGCGCAAAAAGAGGTTAATGTTTTCGCGCGATAACCGACATACGCGCGGGCGGAGTCGCGCCCGGAAAGCTAGTACTCAATATCCTCACACTAGCTATCAATCACAAAACGATACATATATTTTCGTAGCATCAATCACTGGTTCAAAAGGGTGGGTACCTCGAAATAAGTTTACAAGAAAAAGCGACAGCGATCTCTGCAATGTTTTTCACCATATCACTACTCCGGGCAGATGTTTGCCAAAAAAATATTTATTTATACTTACCTATATAAAATAATTAAACAAATGATTACAAGTGCTAAAGTTTCGTATTTAATTAGTTGTCCGATTTAATCTAAGACAGTATTTCACCTAAACGATAAGTATTCTCGTATCTCCGCTATCTATCTATACAATCATGTAACGTAGTAACATTTAAGTGTAGTACCCACTATCCACACCAAACTAATCTTCCATGAAAATCTGCGGATAGCTTTGTGTATCGAAGGGAGGCAGAGTAAACGTTGGAGCTTAATCTCCCGTGGAACGCGATATCGATGAGTTTTGGTCTCCTCTTCCAATAGGGGGCGTCTCAATATTGTAGGGAGTACGGTGCATGGAGCTGTGAACAAAATATCCACATAGGACGGTAAATTGTTACCTCCGGCACGGACAGTTGTATTCGAAACTTTATGAACTTTCAAAAAATAAGGAGGATCTCGATTACATGTTATTTCTTCTAAAAATTTTATACGCGATTACTCCGCCATTTTAAACTGATTTTGATGGTTCTTTCTTGGTTTGGTTAGAGTATACTTTCAAATTAGTCAAATTCAAACTTCATCAAAATCGGTTGATATGTTCAGTTTTTAAGTTATAGCTAAGTAGCTGAAAAATGTTATTGACCTGGACGATTTAATGGTAATTGCAACTCTTGTCAATGGTTCACCATTATTTTAGACCAGTGAATGATCTTGAGTTGAAAGAGTGTTTTTTTTTTAGAAATTATGAAACTGACTTCCACCACTAAAAAGTATGAAATAATTTGTTGAAAGTCAGACCACGATAATGTAAGGTTTTGAATCAGCATAGATACCGACTTTAACATACGTTTCAGTGTTGGAAGTTGGTACCAGTTTTTTTTATAATAAAGAACTATCGCATATCGAGTAGGTACTTGACTTCCTGCAGATTAGTTACAATAATAACGTATTGATGCTTTGATTGCGAACTTCAGATATTATAGTATATTTTTAACACAATGTTGACGTAAAATAATGGCCACGAGTTTCTAGCTAGTTCTTCTCGCAGTGGCTCTATAATTCTTTGGTTGGCTACGTTCAGCAATAAAGTGTTATAAAAAGATGTCATTCTGAACTTCGCCAGAACTTTATTTTGACACTACACTTCGAAAAAAATAAGTTCAAAACAAGCCAAAGTAAAAAGTAGAATATATTAATATTAAATTTGTAAATCACCTTCATAAAAGCGTCGTAGACGCCTAAATTGGATAAATAATTTTGACTTGTGATAAAGGTACAGTTCTAATTCCAATAAAAATTCAGTTATACTTTTATTATGAATCTTATCCTTCATGAGGAAAACCGGGTGTGTTATCAGAATGCTCCAATGTGTGTGAAGGATTTTGAACTCTTGTCCAATAAGTCTTACGACTTTTTAAGAGTTTATACTGTGTGTAAATCTACAGGAACCGGCTTGTACGAAGGTGACTCAATTGGTCAATAAACCAAAAAAGAGCGATTTACTCCAATCGCTTCAACTATTTGACAAAAACAATGACCTACTCGAAGTCCTTAGAATGCACCGCGTGTCCAAAACTGATCGATAGGCAAGCCCGCGTGCAACACAACTGGGGTCAGACGGCGAGGGACCGATGCCGAAGCACAAGCGAGGGGTGGCATTGGCATGGCATGGCAGCGGCCGGCAGAACAGTGGCGCCCGGCGCGCGCACCTCGATTGAGTTACTAATGTTGCAGGCATTGCATCAAAATCAACTTTTCCAGGTTATTTCATATCCCTTCGCGACGTCCAAAAGAAATGGTGCTTCTACAGCCCTGAACTTATGTCCGCACCTCATACCTCTTATGAAAAAGGCTACGAATAAATTTATTCGTAGGAAAAAGATCTGTAAATTTGGGCAGTTCATATAGATGTGCACAAATAGCTTTAAGTATATTTTATTTAATTGACAGTAATTATGTCAACTTTAAATTTTAATTCTCAGCCAGGTGATTTATTCCGCTTACTTCGACGTATTTCTCCAGCTATGAACCATCCTCTTCTTATTTCAAACACTGGGTTACAATTAACGTATTCTACTTTATATTATATTTCGTTGACAAAAATATAATTTATAATTTTTTGATGGATCGTTTTTTTAAGGAGACGTTTGATACGCTGAAACTACAATTCAGGTCAATATTGAAAAAGTTGACATATTATTTTTTTATTATTATAGTTGCTGATAGGCTAACATCTGACTATCTCACGGTAAGTGATGATGCGGTTGAAGATGTTGTTCAGGCTAACCTCGGATTACTGGCTCTTAAAGACAGCTGCCGTTACGTGCTTGGCAAAAGATTTTCTCCTTACCTAGCCAGGGGGGCATTCGCAAATTGCCCCACCACCACACAAACTAATTAACAACAAACATTACGAAACAATAGCTAACAAAGAAGTTATATTTTCTCTACTTTAGAAGTAACCTAAGAAGTAGAACAATCTTAGACCTATTGGTATACACAACGTAGACAAATTCTGAAATGCCCAAGCTCCATGATACGATAACGTAAAAAGCTATTGAATAATAATTGGTCAAAGCGGACCTTGCCCTGTCGTCCAATTTAGGGTGTACAAATTTTGACTTTGCCAGCAACACAGACTCATGAAGTCCATTGTTTAAACATATTTCACACTCGCCGCTTTTAATATTCATTCGGCAGAATACATCTGTATGCAAATGGTCAATGGGATGTGACGATGTGTCAGACAATAATGTCATCATTTTATTCGCATTATAACAACAAAAGATTTTACAGGCCTCATGCTTTATCCTCATGGAATTTGAATGAAGGTTTAAACTTGATCTTGAAGATGTTTGTTTTGACCCTTTGTTTCTGTTGTATAGCAGCATAGGTAGGTATATGTTTTGGAAAAATCTACGGTCTTACATCTAGATCCATGCGCATTATATATAATTAAAACAATTGTTTGTGAACATGCCCAGGACAAACCCAACCACTACATTCGGTTCGACAAGCCACAAATCCTCGCTAGAGAGACCCGGTTTATGCCAAGAATGTTACGCGAGGCTATTGAAATCAAAAAGTACCCAAATTTCAATAGAGATGATGGTTGGCAAGTACCACCTGCTTGGGATCCTGTTATCAAATTAATTAAATCCCAAGGCCGACACAAATCTGCAAGACCTCTGGACACTGTGAGCGAATACTGCGTGAATAGGGAACGTTATGATTAATATAAAAATTTCTGACGGTAGACCGAATAATTTCTTAATAACTCATGTGACAAATAAAATCAATTAGTCACCCCGTGACCACGATCACTGCAAAGTGTTTGAAACGTCGGGATAAAATAATGAAAAATATACGCGATTTAAACCGTTTAAAGTTGTTTAATTACTATGTGTAACAATCGCGAAAACCTAAGACAACATTATAATTAAAACAATTACAAAGTTAATTTCTTTTTGAAGTCACTTTAATGTATCGTAAAGTAAAAACTGGAATATTGGTTTGTCAGTTTTGTTTCTACTCATCAGTGGGTTGTAAATAAGTAGGTTGTGTATATATTAAAAAAAGGTTCCTTTGTAAGCATTTATAGATTTTTTTCTTACACACTAGAATTTGGCTATGGATTTGAGATTTTTTCCCTTTGAAACCACCCGTAGCTGGTTTCAGTATGCCAGGACATCACACTAATAGATACGTATTAGCTCATACCTTGAAAACTGCTAAACCAATTTGTTAAACTTACGTATTACCCAAGTTGAAGCAAAGTTAAGCCAATAGAAAGCTGGTTAAAACAATCCGATTAATAGTTTCCGAAAAATGCGTGGACAAACACCTACAAACCGCCTATGAAAGTAGCATCAAAACTTGATACAATTGATAGAAACTTGTTTTCCTGTGTAATATAAGATTGTTAGTAATCTATAATCTATAGGTAAAAACCTTTAATGTTAGCCTAAATAACATCTTTGACCACATCATCACTTACCACCTATGAAGGTGGTTCGTATCTGTAGGTAGTATATTCGTGGTATGTAACAAACCTGCCCTCTATAACGTAAAAATAACGAACTAAAACAACCCCTCATATCCCAAGTGCTTATATTATCACTGTACCTACACTCTGTGAGTGATTAATATGCCAACTTGTCTAAAGCTTAATAAGTCATTACTCAACGAAATGCCCAATCGATCCCCACATAATTCCGCTGGTTATAAAGAGCTTCCCCTAATTCATTACTGTGAGAGGAGCAACACAGGAAGGTTAACACATTATAAAGGATTATATTTATATAAAAGATAGGACTTGTACAATTATTCCACAAGTTTTTTGTAACTTTCGCTTTAGAAAATAAATCTACATCACTACCTTCAAACATTTCTGTTTAAAAAATATTTTTAGCTATGATATTAATCGATAACCGGTGCTACATGGAAACTTGTGCGTATCGCCTGAATCCTGAATATCTTGGTAACGACAAATCATATTTCTTTCAAACATTGCCAAGAATCATCGTCTTAGCGTCAATAAAAAAATAGTCGTCAAAATCGGACCAGCTGATTTATAGCTACTACGATGCCACGAGACAGATAGGCACATAGAAACATACATACACTGCCTGGCAACACACATCTTTAAAGTTTAAACACATACACAGAAACATCAGGGGTTAAAAACAATGGAAAATTAGTGTCAATTTTCCATTTGCGCCATCGTTTTCTCATTTGTGCTATCCTTTTCTCATATATTCTGGATTTAGAAATTAAATTTACACTTTTAGCTGCGTATATGCATGTAATTTCGCTGACAATCCTATATATATCCACTGGAAAACCAGTTAGTATTTGTATCAAGTTTTGATGCTATTAATGATGGCTGAACTTAGCAAAGGTCCAGATGTGTTGTATTCTTCAGAAATTGTATCATCTGAACGGCCATAGTCGAATCTAGGACCTACACATCTACAGAAATATAATTTAAAAATTTTTGCTCACGCTATCCTTGTTTATCGTTTAAGTTGACAACACGCTTTACACTCAATTTAGTTGGCATTGAGTGCGTGGTCTCGTGCAGTTTATCTTATTACTCTTATTAGAAAGGAAGGCAACAAGTTTAATGGTCGGCACACGCCGCCGCACCGCCCGCGCCGACAGCGGTGCGATGTAGTGGTACATTGTGAAAAATGACCCCGCTACAATCAACCCATTAAAATAAAACAGTCGATTAACTCCGTCGCTTACGCCCTATAGGGTTCGTTATCGTTCATTGTATTTTGAGGGTTAATCAAAATATTTTGAATTGTTATTACAAAACACTACTATGTGCCCAACAATGATGAATTTAATACAAAAGGCATTTAATAAGACAGATTTTTTTTATGAAAGAAAGGTAAGCATTTGCAGTCTCAACTAGAGGAAAGTCCCAATTTCGACGTGATCTACCTACGTTGACTTAATGAAACCTATACTCACTCATTAATTATTTTGTTACTTACAATTTTTTTTCAAAAATCATTAGGTAAGGTAGATCTACATGTTGGAATGAAAAACATTATTTTAATAGTTAGCCTCTGACCTCTTTAGTGGACTGGAGCATTAGGACCGCCTGTGAGCCTACAATGGTGTTTAGGTTGCATAAATACTTCCATTGTAATATCTGTAGTATTCTATATAGTTTGTAGTGTTTTGTTAATAAAGGCATACCGCGGACAAAAAAACGTTTCAATGATTAAGATATTGGACATGTTCATCTTCCTATAGATAATAGTTGTGTATGTAGTAAAAGTGTGTTGTGACTTGTGTAAGCCTGTATACAGGGTTATTGGTAAAATGCTAACAACCTCTTAGAGTTGAGTCCTGCTAGTCCTAACAAACATTTTGAGATTATTTTTTTTGTTTAGAAAAAACAATATATATTTTTATTTATTTTTTGAGTTTTTTAATGTGTTTTTGACGGAAAAACTACGAGGCCCACCTGATGTTAAAAGTCTCTTGTACCTGTAATGTATTATTTCATATTTATTACTTTGCTCGATGTAAATATACAAAACTCTATTCAAAGGGAGCACGGCGCGATCCAGTGTTGCCGCGGCGGGAGCTCTTGGCTCGGAGTAGGCATTTAATTTAAACACAATAAAAAAAAACTCTAAATGTTTGTTAGGACTAGCAGAAGTCAACCCTAGGAGGTTGTTCGTATTTTACCAATAACCCTATATATTCAATAGTTAACTAGTCTAGGTAAGTATATATGTAGATATGAAATAAGGTAACAATTGATGATTGAGGTGAAATAAATAAAATTACTACTATATATCTCATACGCAATTAATTCATACACATTTTTCAACAGTTATTTTTTATCCAAGTAATTGTGCACCAATTCCTTCTAGGATAAGCGTGAGCACTAAACACCTCAAAAAAATCTTCATAAAATTATCGCTCCTGGATGCGTAAGCTTATAAAATAACCAAAAATAACTGCTATCACAGAATGAATTAAAAATAACATAACTCACATAACTGTGCCTAGCATAAATCTTCTAAAAGCTATTAAAAAGCACGTCCGAATGTACACAACAGTAAAATTTTATAGTATGACATAAAAGTTAAATTTCGTCCGTAATCCACATGGAAGTATCGTTAGTTACGGAGCGTTGCCGTTGGGAACAAACGGTACCACGATGTACGATCAGAATATTGAAAATCGACTTATCGCTACCAAACAAACAGTGATGGCACACTGGCATTAGCTATAGACTGCCACGAAGGAGGTATATGGTTCAAAACCCTCCAAGGCCGCGCGTGCTCGAGCGGTATACCTCAAAAATAAATGTAAAGGTGGTAGGGCATTTTGCGAATTTTAGCTCGCCTGAATTATACATATCAGAAAATGTATGAGGTACCACCGGTTACATTTTCTGATATATATTTTTTTAAATCCTTTTAGTGACCCTTGCTACTTACAGGATCGATTGTCATTCAATGTCAACGACTATAATCATCAAGATAGGAAAATATTTTTCAGTTATTGGAGTGTAACTCAAAGACTACTTGACCGATTTTGATGAAATTTAAATGGGACCAAAGTTTCTGCTTGTCGTTACAAGCATAAGCTATGAAATAAAAAAGAATTATCAAAATCGGTTCACCTAGTAAAAGGTTCTAAAGTAAAAAAAGAACTTCCTCCTTTTTTTGAAATCGGTTAAAAATTATCTGACTGCGGTGATACAAACCAAGATGAACTCTTGCTAAAGAGACCTACTACCTGATATTGAAAGTGGTTAAGGCTTAAACGAACGGCTATATAAAAATACGTAGTCGTAGTTAATCTCAGGGTAGATGAGGTTGAGAATGAAGTTGAAGTTCAGAACGACATTAATTGGTAACGATACTGTAGGTAATAATAATATATGTTTTGTTTTGCTTTGAAGCGCTCATAGCGAAGTGTGCTTAGCCATTCTGAACCGATCAGCAAAGTTAAGCAACGTCCGCCTCGGTCAGGAGTTGGATGGGTGACCGCTGGTGACATTACTACTGAGCGCTTCCGTGCTTCGGAGGCCACGTTAAGCCGTCGGTCCCGGTTGTTGTCTTCGTATGGCAGTCGTTATAGCATGGTGGTAGGGCATTTTGCGAATGCCCGCCTGGCTAGCTACCACCCTCAAGTAGAAAATCTGTCGCCAAGCACCTAACGGTATGTTCAGGCGCTGAGCCAGTAATTCTAGGTTAGCCTGAAACACATCTTCGACCACATCATCACTTACTATCAGGTGCGTTGGTTGTGATTGGTTCAAATGACAGTGCTCCGCCCGCCCCCCACTACCAACGCGGAGGTTAATGTAAATGTTTAAATGCTTTCCGCCACAAGCCACAGAAAGCAGATAATATAGATTTTGCTTCACCATCGACAAAAGTTCTATATTTCCTTATTCAATGTTTCGAAGAACTTTGCCAGGATACCCGCCTTTATCATAAATAATTAATTAATTAATACAAGTACAATACAAATACAAATAACTTTATTGAATAATAATAAGGTACAGTTTAAAGGTGAGGCCCGGCCCGCTGCTGTAGTTTTCACTGTGTTGCAGAAGGCAGTTCCTATCCCACAATTATGTTTATTTAAACAATATAGACATTACTTTAGAATAATTTAGAAAAATAAAAAAGTTAGTGTTATAAAATATGGTGTTTTGTGTGTGTGTGTGTGTGTGCGCGCGCGTGTGTGTGTGTGTTTGTGTGTGTATGAGGGTGAGTTCGAGGGTGTGTGTGTGAGTGTGTGGTATAAGTTATTGTGTAAGTGGTGTGGATTAGAGTTTCAATGAATGTTTATCTCACTCTTTCTAGTATTTTTTCAGTCCTCTCATAATCATATTCTCTAAGCCATTGCATTATTATTGATTTAATTTTGTAGAAACTGAGTGATTATAACCTTAATTACTACCTACTGCAAATAGTAATGTATATAAAGAGGAAAATTATATACACATAAGAGTATGTCGTCACACCTACTTCATGGTAATTGTTTTTATACATGTTTCTACATTATATTATGTTATATAAGTTATATATGTGTTATAAATTATGTACTGTGTAGGTACTTGTTGACGATGTATAAGTAATAACTACTGAATGTATATACCTAAGCAAAATGGCAGATAACATGAATATGTATTTGCTACGATACTGTCATACTAGCGACTGTTGCAATGTGTTGCGGATGTCGTCCGTGGGGGACGGTGATCACTTACCATCAGGTGACCCAACTGCTCGTATGTACTCCTATCGAACAAAAAAAACTTTTCGAAAAACTAGTTTACAGCCGCAGCTTTGGCCTCTTTTACTAAATTTTTATATAACATTCACATGCTTTCGTTGTTATGTGGCATTCACTTTACTTCAACATTCAATTACCCATTACAGTTCTTAAGATACAGTCTTTTAAAGATTGGAAAGAGGCAGATGGACAGCTGAGGCTTTGTAATAGGATCCTGTTTTATATACGGAACCCTAAAAACTAACTAAAATATCAAAAAACATCTGAAGTGCCTCGCGCACTGCCATCTCTGCCACCTACCATACCCCCGCGCAACACATTATTTGTTATAACCTCACACAAGTAATTTCACTTTTCATAGTTGGGAGTCGGTTCCGTCTTTTTTTTGTACAATTTTTAATAATACAAGAAAGTCGGTTCTGTTACTAGAAATGAAAATTTCGTTCTTTTTAATTGATGCCAACTGTTTACGAGATCATCCTTTCGCCTAGAATACTGTTTATCGTCAACAATAGCAAGTACCATTAAATCATCCAGGTATGCAAAATACAGTTTAAATTAATTTTTCAGTTATTTATCTTATAAAGTACTCAACCTATTTTGGTGAAAATTTATGGGACCATCTCGGTGGTACAGTCTATCCAACAAAGAAATAATAATTAAAATTTGTTCATAATTTCCGGAATAATCGCACACAAAAAAAAACCTACAACCGAATTAAGAACCTCCACCTTTTTTGGTGACTAAAACTGAATTTAATTAAACACATCCATGGATAATTTGTCGAGTTAGCGCGTTTGTTGGCAACTGCGCACGCAAAGTTTTTACAACTACCCGCAACGTTCCGCGAAAGATGCTCCGCTTCACCGCCTCAGTCTTCAAACCAGTCAGCGGTCGTCCGCTGAGCGCGCCCGTGTCACACACAACATGGTGTCGCATAGCTAATATTTAAATATCAATGATAATAATGTCTTATTATCGCGCCGCGTCCACAATAACACGTCTAAGGAGTGAGTTTATCATATTTTCTTTGTAACTGTGATATTGTGGACTATCCTAACAACAGACCCTATACCATTATATATGTACGCTATATGAGATTTGTGTTATACGTGGATAGGACTTCACCGCGCCCGCAGTCTTCGCAAGGACAGAAAAACTAGCTACGGCAGTTTTTGGATAAAACTATGGTACGTACTCATTCATACATTGCAATTGTGTTTTACTAAAAAAGTCGCTATTGAAATGTTTTTCATAGACTGATAGATGTGTTCTCGCTGAGGCGTGCTCAGGTATATTTAACATAGCAATCACCGTCAACTTGTTCTACATAACATGTTCACAAATTTTAACAATTACGCCTCGCTAAAGTAGTTTAAATAGGCATTCCTTGAAATTATCAATATATTCTAATTATTGCTGATAACCTCTGATAGCATGGTATATGTTACTATCCGCGTTCTATCGCATTACTTCAAGTCTACTATTATTTTACATACTACAAATGCTTCCATGTAAAAAGTAATTTTCTTTCTAATTTTCCCGAATTTTGGACAAAGAAAAGGTCGTAGCCGCGACATGCAGCGCGCATTGAGATTGAACTTTATTTTATTCATGGTTTGTTTTCAGTTACTTATTATTATATTAACAAAATATTAGAGCCTTCATGAGGTAGTTAATATACATATCTTTTCAATCTAGACACAATCTGACGTGATTTAAATACCTTTTTCTCAAACATGCTTGGAAATGTGAGCATTATTTTTACAACCTTCTTCGAGATAAATCGAAATTGCTGTACTGGCCAAATACATGCGCGCAGCGGCCGGCAAAAAATGTATGAAAATCTATATCTATCGTGTCTAGCGGCCAAATAAATTGCATAGTAAACTCATATCTGTCGTGTAATTTAAAAATGGAACGATCTTTTACTTCGAAGCATGGCAACCAAGGAGGTAACTTATCAAAGGTTTTAATTAAATTTCGATCTGGCTTGCAAATATAACGCTGTTTATTGAAAAAAAAAACAAATGAACACTTTAACGCGGGCAATTTTATTGTTGTTTGTTAGTCATTGATTTTGAAAAGTAATTGTTACGACAAAATGAGTTCAAGTGAAGACAATGAGTGTGATGAACTTATTTCAACGCCACCTGAAATTCTTCACCTCGTTAGAATTATCCCAAACCAACATTATCCCCGGAAAGTCCACTTTTAAATTCATAAATTGTACATTTAACAACTGTATCTTCGAATAAAAAAATCTGCCTAGGTACTACTTTGTTTTAATTTCCGCGCATTATTTGAGAAAAGCACTATACAAGCCTTGGCCACAACTAGGCATTGATGGACTTACGTATGTGTGCCTCGGCTTCGCCTCGGCCCACATTTACACGTTCGTCCATCAATGCCTCCTTTGCTGGCCGCTGCAGTAATGTACTATATTACTAGGATAGACTTTACGGTTCGTCATGGTGGGAAGAACTCAAATTTCTAGAAAGTAAAATAATTTTAGCGATCCTTATGATCTTGAGTTTTATTTTGTTGCGTTGAAACATTATAACTATGACATAAATAGCATTACTTACATTAAAAATCAATAAAGTGCACAATGCCTAGCCTTAATTCTTGGCTGACCTTTGAAATATTTATTGCCGCATCATACGCTAATAATTGCGATCATCTCAAAATCTGCACTCTGATGCCAAATCAGAAATAAACCTCGCATTCTCTTCACAAGGAAATTAAAAAAAAATCAGATATCCAAATTTAACGGCCACCGACTTTTACGCATATTTTCATAATACAGATTATTTTATAGGTTGTCTGCATACAATACAAATATATTTATAGACTCAAGTTATATAGGTGCAGAGTAAATATGAATCTGTAGGGTCCCGAACTAGCGTCAGCTGTGTTTCAGGAACCATGGGCTTCTGGTCTCTAATGGTTATGACACTGGTACTTACGTCTAATATTAACTATCCGGTGCTTGCAATATTTACTTAGCGCTTAACCCATACGCATCGTGGATAATTATAACAATATTATTAATGGACGATATCGTCCACTGCGGATGCTTAGATGTCACGGAACGTATAGTGTGTGTGAAAGTGTATGAGTGTAATTGAGTGTGTAGTGTATGATATTTGATTGAAAATGTTAGTATATGTGATTGTAAGTATGTGCACTTGCATAATATCCTATGTAGTTTTTTTTTTAACCGGCGGTATGCCGTTATTAAACAAAATACTATAAACTACATACATACAACACTACAGCTACTACAATAAAAGCGTTTAGACAACCTATAAGTCATAGCAGACTCATAGGCAGTCTAAATGCCCCAGCCCACTCCCAGTTGGCAGCGTGCCCAGCATGCTGGCAGCATTGCCCCGTTGAATTCCAATGCTTATTCGTATATGTAGTTATATAGTAATCTCCAAATTAGTAGCTCGGCAGTACGAAAATGAAACAAACTAACGTTAAAATAAGTTGCATATCGGCGCACGCTGCAACGTGACCGTTACGGTAATCGCTCCGACCGAAATGCGAAAATATTTTTTCACTTGGACTTCGTACTTCGTATGAGTATTTCAAAATCGTATGCACAGATTAACAATATTAAGTTCCATCGATTGATATGGCTTTGAAGAAAATCATCAATCAATCGTCAATATCGGTTAGAAAGAGATAACCATTTTGTTCTATAACTCAAAGAAACTAACAAATTTTTGACTCAAGAGGTTTTGGCAGTACAGTCAAAGAATAATAATATTTTGGATATGTAATCAAAGATTCTTATTTAGTTTTTTTCACAGAAGGTATACATTTTTGTGAAAGTAGATAGCGTTTAACATCAAATCTGATCATATATTCGTATATTCCTGCTTCAGATGTAAAGAAGGTAGGTAGTACTTTTTATCATACAGCAGGTCTTTAGAGAAAGAGAGAAATAAACGTCATTTGACTCTCAGTTCGTAGTAATCTGAACTACGACTGCCTATATTTTAATGGGATAGAAACAAAAAGCTTCACAGCTCTATTGACATTGACGATTTGATATAAATTATAATTATTATTATTTATGCTTTGATTTTTTTTTTGATTTCATTGTATTGACATTGTTTAATTTGAATTATTGTTAATTTAATTTTTATGAACATTTTAACCGTCTGGTGTTGTATCAACATATTAATTATATCTTTTAATTGACATTGATCATCATACATTTTAAAATATCATAGTAAACAGATTATGAATTTCGAAATTCAATAATAATGTTGATGGACATAATTTGTAATGTATTACCTTTTTTTTTTGTTGTTTTTGTATTGTGAGATAAATGTAATTGAACATGTGTCGTTTTTATCTCAATAAATAAATAAATAAATAAAATAAAATTAACGATTTTGGACTTATTTACTCACCAATAGCTCTAGACACAGCCAGTTGTCCGTTGACTCGCCACGTGCCCCAGTACATGACAGACCCTCCGGACGACTCTATTCGAATCCTTTCATCCTAGAACAAACAAATCACACAATTATTAATATACTCAGATATAAACGAGCCACTGTAGGCTGACGCTGATAAGGGGCTTTCTCTTTCCGCGAACTAATGGGAAATATCCGCAGGAGATGATTAACAAGCAAGACCTACTAGAATACTGAATGTAGTTCAGTTCAATACATTTATTTCAGACTTAGTCCATAGTGTAGTAACATTCACACGCATCTTTTGCTGAGTTTTATTCGTTGGTGTCCGCCGTTGTTAGGGGGAATTACGTATTGGAATAGAGTGTTAAGTGTTCTATTTACACGTACACCGAGATCTACGTATGCCCATAAGATAACATCAGCGCTTTTGAGTTCTGAACCAATATTTTATTCAATATTTCAGTATTTTAAATAGTGGCAACACACACACGATCTCGTGGTCGGTTATTCAAAGTCGACCAATCACTGTTGAGCTCGATCGACCAATCAGAAAAGATTTACCTCTATCGCATTTTGGAGGGAAAAATACAGGAGGAAGAAACCAGTCAGTCGGTCGAATGGTCATTCTGGCAAGAGACTTCGAGGCGAAAAGTATTAGCTTGAAATTGTACAAGTTTGGAATAAAGTAATTTGGAAGTATTATCTACATTGGTTTGAAATTCTTAATAGTTGTAAGGCTCAAATTGTAGAATAATGTACAGAAAAAGGGACTGGAGTAGCAAAACTGCTTAAATTTCATACTGGACTTAATCTATCAGAGTACTATTTCCCTTGAAAGACAATTCGTTTGGATGGTTTGAAAGCATGGTAACTAGATAGGAAAGATAGTAGAGATTTTGCAGAAAATACCATGCAAAAGGTCAATAAAATCTACATTTATTCGAGCTAACATCCAACTGAGTTATGTATAATTCAACTCATTGCACAAAGATCGGCTACCACGCGTTCAGATGAGACGAGGATTAGGAATAATTTATATTAGAGTAAATTCTTAATTCCATTAATATCATGGTTTTCAGAATCTGATTATTAGATGAAAATTTATCTTTCTATAAAAACAATTTGATATTCACAACTTCAAAGGGAAAGAGGGGTGTATAATAGTGGTCAAAATAACCTCAATTTCAAGGACGACCTACAAGGAGGTAATTCAAAATGAAATAACTTAGACAAAGTGGCATGGCGTGCGAAACATTTTTTTAACTCATATAGAACGGATAAAAGAAGAAATCGCTTGTTTTTCATTACCTATGCAGCTTTATCTATGTCTTTTGGCACAGACTGCATCAGTGAATTCATTATTTGTCAAAGATGTGATGTTCACTGTTAGAAAATGGTGCCAACACTCTCTCTACTGGAGCATTTAATATTCCAAAGCTTTTGTTTTAAAATAAACTCGTATGTTTTGAACAATTACTATTCATCAAGTTACTAAAAAATCAGAGCCGACTTTCAAAACATTACGAGGATAACTTAAATGTCTATAACCAACAAAATATAACAAGACCTTTGTCATCGTAGACGTTCAATGACGCTGCTGTATTTTTAATTTGACACTATATTGACTTTTATGTAATTTGACATAAGGCTGACCCTGTAGTAAAGGAAAAAAAACATCCAAAATTAAAAAATATACCGTCCAATTTGGAGGTATTATACTTTGCTACAGCTATTATACATGCTATTTCTATATCCACGCTGCTGTCTCAAAAGCCAAGGAGTTTCCATTTAATACGACAAGAATTAAACCATTTCAAAATCATACATATTTTATCTAAACTAATATTATAAAGAAGAAAGAGTTGATTGTTTGTTTGAATTGAATAGACTTTGAAACTATTGGACTGATTTAAAACAAAACCTTTCTCCATTTGAATCCTATATTATCCATGATGAACATCGGCGATAGAATATTTTCAGAACAGTTTTTTTTTTTAATATATTTTTGTTATGTGCTCGTGCTAAGCCTCTAGTTTAGTTTAGTTTAAGGTATAAAGTTATCCGCCTTTTAATTTAACCTTAAATTAGACCTGAAAAGTAAAAAATAACTTAGAAGTCGGACCATGATAATGTGAGGTCAGTGGTATAAATCAGCGTGGTACCGTTTTCAACAAGTTATTTTATACTTTTCAGTGTTGGAAGTCGGTTCTGGTTTTTTTAAAATATTTTTATCCCATATTTTTTTATCAGCGCCCCTAGCGGAAACGTGAACGGACTAAACACATGTATGGCAGAAAACGTGTATATATAAACTATAATGGGTACGTAAACATAAAAAAAAAATCTCATAGGTACTAGGGGTACAGAACTTAGCAGGCTATAATAATATAATCTTGAAGGCAATGGTTTGGTACCTCTCTGCTGGGCTTATGCGGCCGTACAAGCTGCATTAGCCGCATCCGTTTAGCTAATAACGCGAGGGAGTCTCCCGCCCACGCCGCGAGTAGTTTCTTGCCGCGGACGGTGACCGCGACCGCTGTACTGCCGCCGCACGCTCGCTGGAACATAAACACAAAATAACTATAGCGTGATAAAATAACAGTTCTTTACCTGATGGTAGGTCTCATGCCGTACAGTTCCCGGAAGAACATAAGAACTGTTCCATATACTTCCATTGGATGCCATAAAAGACAACAATGCAAAATATATATATGTATATATATGGGGAAAAGTGCCCCCAGTGAAAAGCAAGCGACCACGAGAGATAGTGGGGTATCGCTGCACTCTGAGTTCACAACAAGGCGTTGTCAGGAAAGAGGCAGCCCATAAAACCGAAGCCAAATTTGTTTACAATTGTCCTTGTGCTGCCCTGTGCGTTTTTAGGGAAAACATATTTTTATATGTTGTAGTGATGTTGTGTTTCATATTTAGGCTCAACAGCACCGAGCCAGTAATTTTGATTCTACATCGAATATTAACGCAGACGAAGCGCTCGTAGCGAAGTTTACTTAGCCATTCTGAACCGATCAGCCAAGCTAAGCAACGTCCGCCTCGGTCATGAGTTGGATGGGTGACCGCTGGTGACATTACCACTGAGCGCTTCCGTGCTTCGGAGGGCACGATAAGCCGTCGGTCCCGGTTGTTGTCTTAGGATGGCAGTCGTTATAGTATGGTGGTAGGGCATTTTGCGAATGCCCGCCTGGCTAGCTACCACCCTCAAGTTGTAAACCTGTCGCCAAACACCTAACGGTGTGTTCCGGCAGCTGTCCTTGAGAGCCAGTAATTCTAGGTTACCCTGAACAACATCTTCGACCACATCATCACATACCATCAGGTGAGACAGTGGTCAAAGGCAAACCTATCAAGCATAAAAAAAAACTAATGTTTTCGTTATATGTATAAACGAGCCAACATTCTTAGTAAACTTTCGTATGAACTGACGACGGCGGTGATACTTGTCAACTTTCAATTAAAAATGGATGCAGATAAATGTCACAGTCACAGTGAAACAAATTAACCGTCTTGGTTAGTGTTTGTATAAAAGCACACGTTGTTGTCTCATCAAATGTCCAATCTCATCGTCTATCTTTATAAAACTATGCGTTATCATCGCGATTCTTCAGGTCGAGGTTCGGATATGAACTCAAGAGTCAAGGAATAAAACTTATGGTCACAGTGAAACAAAGTAAAAATCTATAAGACCAATACCATGATAATTCATAAGACATGTCATTCGATGGATTTGCTTGTTGGGCGACAAAAGAGGTGGGACAAAAGAAATTGCATTTAGCAGCGATGCGAGTCTTAGAATACATGTGTGGGTGTGAAGGGAATGAGAATAACAGAGGAAGGTAGCACCAGTGGGTGCAACTTTCAAGCTTCTGTTAGACAGGACCAGGTGATAGGTAATGAAAGAAAAGTTAAAGAATAAATAGATTAGATAGAATAGGTTAGAACTCACCTCTTGGTTCGACTTTCGTATGAATTCAGCGTCTGTCCTGAGAAAAGCATCTCTCATGGCTTTCTTCAAGTCAGCGGTGAAGTGTGGACTCTCCACCATATATTGGTGCAGGTGAGCGGCGCAATACGTGGCAGCGGCAGAACCGGCGTGGCCATCGTATACGGCGTAGAAACTGGTAGGTTCTGTCGTCTGGAAATATAATATTATGGCCTTAGTATAGAAAATATAGAATGAAAGATTTATTTCAAACATATGAGGGGTTCTTCTAATAGCGTAAAACAGTTAATAAATAGGAACGAAATTATAAATTTGAGCTAAGACTTAATTAACACGACAGGTCAATTGCCAGAGAATGTCGCGGCTCTAGAGACGGATGGTCGGAAGTACGAATCTCGCTCCTAATATATCGAGTAAAATTTAAGTACTTCTTATAAATCATATAGAATTTCTTTTCAGAGTTAAGTTCCGCTTTTAAGTAGCTGATATTTTTATCAATAAAATATATAATAGTAAGGGTATGCATTTATCCACTGTCTCACGTGATGATTAGTAATGATGTTGTCGACTCAGGCTAATCTAGAATTACTCCTTTTCAAAGACGGCTGTCGTAACCCACCATCAAGTTTTTGACATATTTACTACTCGACTCTGGTAGCTAGCTAGCCAAGCATTCGCAAAAAAGCCCTACCGCCATGCTATAGCGACTGCCATCCTAATACAACAATAGGGAAAGACATGCCCTTTGAAGCACAGAGAGTAGTAAGAGCCACTGGCGATCCTGACCCATCCAAGTAATCACCGCAGCGGAATTTGCTTAACGTAGTTGATCGGTTAAGAATGACTAGGCAAGCTTCGCTGCGCTTTGAAATACTGTACAATGCAGATTCTATGTACCTACATCTCCACCTAATAATAGGTATAATTGAAAAAATAAATGATAATATATTATCAACTAGCTTTCCGGGCGCGGCTCCGCCCGCGCGTAGTTCAGTTATCGCGCAAAAACATAAACCTCTTCATGCGCAGTTGGATAAAAACTATCCTTTGTTTTTTCCCGGGTCTCAAACTATTTCCATACCATATTTCATTCAAATCGGTCCAGTAGTTTTGGCGTGAAAGCGTAACAGACAGACAGACAGAGTTACTTTCGCATTTATAATATTAGTACTGATGTTTCGTGTCAGTAGAAATAATTGTATGAATTTTCTAGACAATTCGACGTGTTTTTCAGTATTCAAATCACAGTAAAATGTTTACTCGCAGAACATGACTGTAAATTGAACGTTCACAAGGAGAAAATGTCAAGAGTGCTTTATATTATCGTTTCTTATTGGCGCTGAGTCAAAATGCAAAGCCGAGATGTGTATATTGGATTATTATGCATCAGATTATTGCGATATCGTTTACGTATATAGTTCTGTGACTTATACCATTTGAGGCTAGACTTGTCTATGCATTTTAATAAGCTAACTTTATTATTTCTATCAGAGGTGAGACCAAGTCATTTGGTATTCGGAGAATCAATGTCTTTAAGACTCAATGTCTTTTTTAGGTTTCCGTACCCAAAGGGTAAAAACGGGACCCTATTACTGAGACTTCGCTGTCCGTCCGTCCGTCCGAACGTCCGTCCGTCTGTCACTAGGCTGTATCTCAAGAACGGTGATAGCTAAACAGTTGAAATTTTCACCGATGATGTATTTCAATCGCCGCCATAACAACAAATACTAAAAATAAAATAAAATAAATATTTAAGGGGGCTCCCATACAACAAACTTGATTTACCATTTGTTGCTCGATACTAATAACGGTGACAGGTAGACGCTTTAACTATTCACAGAATATTTAGTTTTATGTTCTCTTTAAATATAATTAATTAAAATAAAATAAATAATTAAGGGGGCTACCATACAATAAAAGAGGTTTCCGTTTATTAGGTTACAGATAATGGTACGGAACCGTTCGTGCGGGAGCCCCACTCGCCCTTGGCCGGCTTTTTATTTATTGTAGGTTGAGACTGTTAATGTAGGTTAACCATTGTCGACCATATCTTACATTGTATATTACATAGTCATCACTATTGACTTAGTTATTAAATTTAAAGGAAAAACAACGACTGAAGTATAAAAAACAACAACAGTAATTAAAATGCCTAAATATAATCCGGATTCGGTTTTTGTGAAGCTTCGCACAAAGTTTCCGTCGCTCACCCGTCCGGCCGTCTCCTATAACGGTTAAAATAAATAAATAACTATTGTACAAAATTCGTCTGTCCCGCCAATCTCGACGGCCTAGCGGTTAAGGTACCCGGTGCGTAAAGCTGGGCGACGCGGGTTTGAATAAAGCTCGAGATGATTATGTGCCCTAAAAAATATTATTGCTGAATATTTTATTAATAAACGTTACTACTAAGTACAACGAAACCTTAATGAAAATAAACCCAAAAGAAATCAACTTCAACCAGAAAATATTCTAAAACAAAAACTACGATGGGCAGGTTTATTTATTTTTAGCGCATATATACATTTAATAAACCTGGCCATGGTATGCACTTTTTACTGTTCATTTTACATCGACTAGGTATTGAAAATAATAACATCATCAACGTAGTCGAAGCCAATTAAATACGCATTATTTGGGCTACCTCAAATACTACTCTTCAGATCTCACTGAAATTTGATGGAATGATGGAAAATGAAAATGGACCATATAATCAGCACCAGATTTCGAATATTAAAAAAATAAAATACAACATCGGTACACCCCGTAAAAAGTTACGAGGTAACATACACACAAACACCGACTTCGACAAGTTATTTCACACTTTTGAGAGTTGAAGGCGGTTCCATTTTTTGGTTACAAATTCTTTTCACTCTTTTTAGTGACCCTTGCTACTACGGGATCGATTGTCATTCACTGTCAACGACTATATCATCAAGATAGGAGAATATTTTTCATTTATTGGAATATAATTTAAAAACGGCTTGACCGATTTTGATAAAATTTAAATGGGACCATAGGACAAGCATCAGCTTTCAAATAAAAAAATAATTATCTAAATCGGTTCACCCATCAAAAGTTATGAGGTAACAAACAAAAAAAAAATACAGACGAATTGAGAACTAACTCCTTTTTATGAAGTTGGTTAAAAATGAGGCAGCACTTCGATCGGCCTAGTGTGTCGAGTGCCCTTAGCAAGTTCAAGGGAAAACTCAAGAGGCACGAGTCGAGACGGTCGCACACTTTCGAAGATTGCCCTTCGTTCGAATAATAACCATTTGCCTACATTTAAACTTATATTAGGTGCCAGGGCAAACTTACATGAGGGTGTGCCATTCTATCCCAGCACCCCAAGAGGTGTATAATGTGATTACTAAATACTTACATCAATACCAAATAATGCTTCTAAGTTTCCAATCTCGACATGTCGGTCTTCCATAACTCTTCGAGAATTTTTGATGGCACATGAGACTGTCTTGAGATCACGCTGGGCGAGCGGCGGCGGGGGCGGGAGCGAGTCTAGTCGCGAGTTGTCGAGGTACCGGAGGCAGACGTCGTTCACTCGCGCTGTGACCGCTTGCATCAGCCGAAGGGCTATGTATACTGAAACGAACAAATAAAATATAAATGTAAAAATAAAGTTAGAAAAATAAGTTCCAGATACTTAATCTGGAACTTATTCACTAGATCACCCCGTGGGGTGCCGAGTTAGAATTGCACCTCCCCATATCATCCCGTGGGTGTCGTAAGATGCGACTAAGGGAAAAATACTAGAAGGTGGACAGCAGCGCCATCTAAAGAACTGCCAACTTACACTGCGATCCCCAAGACGCCTGCCAAGCGTGGGGATTATGGCAAATACCCCCTTGATAGGAGAGGCTGTGTTCAGCAGTGGACGATTCGGCTGATACAGTACTTAATCTGAGAATGGACAAAAATTGCTACGTTTCCCGTCCCGAACGAAACAAAATTATACAGAACTGACTTGATAGAGAGAAAAAAACAATTAAAGATGGAAGTCAGGAGCAAAGATTCAGTAGAAGTCGGAGCGTGGCAGGATCCTCGTTACACCAAAAACTGATATACATATTTCGATAATACCTACTTGACCATCTTTCAGGATGTAAGCCTAGACATACACTGTACTTCGTATAATATCTTCTAACATCATCATGAATTGGAATTCCTTCTAATATACCTAGGTACATTTTTTATCAATACCTACTCGTCATACGGGCCTAAGATTAATTAGGAGACACCCTAACACAAAAACTATTAGGGTAGGTGCGATAAAGATGATACCAACTCACATATTCCGCGTCAGAATAAATACTCTAATACGAATACAAGAACCGAGATTTTTCTCTAACTTTATAAGTCCCTAGTGCTGGTTTTCAACAGAATTTCAGATAGCTTGCAATATCATAATTGTAAGCAAATTTAGATCAGAAGTAGAGATTATGTACATATATATTAAACTATTACTGCGTATCAAAATTGTGTGAATGCCGGAAATTTTAATATTAAATATTAATAATTTTATTCAACGAACAATCATGGAAAAAAACGCTACTTGGCTAAAACTTAGCAACAACATGGATCGTTTAGTATGACGTCAACTTTGGACCCATTAAGAATAATATACCACAATATAATGAAAAAGTCTATATTTCATTTTTAACCAAATGATTTGTTTTTAACAAAAACGTTTTAATTATTTAGCAATTTCTTATAGGCTCAAACGTTCCTAGCCAATTATGTGGATCGTTAAGTCGTCTTACGTCACTCTGTGATGTTCAACAGAGACATGCTTTGTTGATGAAAACAATGAAGAATGAATACATTATAATATGCTACTAGATGCTATAAGTACGAGCACTGTGTATACATGGGAACAACAGCCGAGATGCGTATATATGTTTTATATATACATATATATCTTAACAACATCCTCGCATAACATGAGGTCCTTGGCACAGTAAACATATTGAGCTCAAAATATCTGTCTGTGTACTTGGTCCATACAAATCACACAGACTCAAAATACCCATATATTTGACATTTTGACTGACTTTTATTGAATATAAAGTTATTTGGAGAACTTGTTTCTTTACCTCAACGATGCCAAAGAAGATAATAAATACCTTTTGGATAATATTGTATGTACTGCAGAGGAGGAAGGACTTACCAAGTACGGTAATTTAAGGATTGAAGAAGATACCTCTATTAGAAGCTTTCATTAGATTGCATTGCATGTCGTCAATAATATTTGATATCACAGTTAACTTTCAATCAAATTAAGAGCTAATTATTATCAGTTTAGTAGAAAAGTCGTTAGATGGTGGTCAAAGGCTAGAGAGTGTACGTTACTAACATACTATCTAGCCTTTGATACGAAAATCAGTGGTCAGGAAAGGAACATATTATTGGCTCTTAAATATTTTATCTATTTACATCGATGCTATGAAATAATATCCGGTAAACGCAGTTCCATCAATATTGCATGAAATAAATGATAAACATAAGATTACACTCACTACCTATTATGGTATATTTATCTATCAGATTCAAAGCTTCACAGCCACTAAATCAACACCTCGCTCGCTGCTCAGCGAGTACGAAAATCAGACAAAATATCGTCGAAATAAGCATCATTTCAGCGCGCACCCCGACATGGCAATTACGTTAATATTTTTGTCCGAAATGCGCGCGAATCACACTAAACATTACTAAAAACAACTATGGGTTTAAAAAAATTTGAACAGTTTTTATATTTGTATATTTACTTATTTGTATATAAGAATCGATTATAAAGAATTCATTATTATCACGAAATTGCGGACTAGATATGTCGACCAAATAGACGTTACAAAAATATAATTTAATTGCAATTTATCATGATGAATTATCATTAAACATATAATTTTTATACTGTTGATAGAATATGTACATTTTGTAGTATACTGTACTGTAACACCCGGTTCATCCACTGCTGAACACAGCCTCCTCTATCAAGGGGGTATTTGCCATAATCCCCATGCTTGGCAGGCGTCTTGGGGATCGCAGTGTAAGTTGGCAGTTCTTTAGAAGGCGCTGCTGCCCACCTTCGAGTATTTTTCCCTTAGTCGCGTCTTACGACAACCATGGGATGATATGGGGAGGTGCAATTCTGACCCGGCACCCCACGGGTGACATTTTGTAATCAGTTTTTTCAACTCAATATACTACATTTGAGTATATTGAGTTGAAAATACTGATTTAACAACTCTTAGCCTGTTAAGCTAGACAAAGCAAATGTCAGTAACCGCCAGACTGCGATGATCTGACAAAATAAACAAGCAGAGATAGATGATATCATGTGTCTATGTCCTAGATCGGACACCACTATGCGTAAATATAGGTATGTCTAGACGCTTAAATAGGAGTCCCCCAAAACAAAGGATGTTTGCGTCCTTATACTTAATTTATTACCGTACCTAACTTTTCATCCGCGTGGAAATAGGTTACATCGCGATCCTGTGGAATCGATATTTTCCGTTCATAACATAGTGATAGTTATTCAGAGTTATTTATAGTAAAATATTGAAGCGTTCGTAGCGAAGCTTGCTTAGTCGTTCAAGTTACGCAACGGTCGCTATCATGACTTGGATGGGTCGAGTGGCATGAGCGCGATTGGATCAGTGAAGCCCTGAGCGCTTCCGTGCTTCGGAAGGCACGCCGTTCGGTTCCGGTTGTTGTCTTACGACGGCAATCATTATAGCTATGCGATACAACATTTTGCGAATGTCCGCCGTTGTAGAAACAAGTAGATAATCTGTCAGAGAGCCAGTAATTCTAGGTAAGCCTGAACTATTCTACCACATCATCACTTAACATTAGCTGAGATAGTGGTCAAAGGCTAGCCCATCGCTATATATAAAGTAAAAGCTTTAAAAGACAAGAATAATCTCAGGTATGTCCTCATCGAGGCAACTTTAACAACAACTAAAGTTGAGATATGATATGTAGTATTGCATTCGCTTTGGTTTAAACTATGCAAAAACAAATAATAAACAGAGAAACAGTCATGATTGATAATCTACGTAAGGAATTATGTATCCTAGTATTAATGCAATACTAAAGCACGATCATGTACCATAAGTATCATGATATGTTAGAACCTTGTGCGTGCATCATCTGTCAAGTTTGATAATCAATTATGTTAAGTGTATTCTAATAATCCTCTTTTGGCTTTAGCGTGCATGCATCCGTTTCAAGGTTAAATACCGGATCTCACGAAACACGGACTAATTCGGATCTTAGCCCAATAACATCCATTACAGGCGATGTCCTAAATCGATGAGACAGTTCCACAAAAGATTATAATAAAATTGATATTTTCTATATTAAAGCACCAAAGATAGATCCAGTAACATTAATGATGTTATATGCTGTAGCCACTAAGAGACAAAGCCAGACACCAAACTCACGGACCTGTGATAATTTCACTACGGATTATAGCCCTTATAACATCTCCTTGTGAGAAAACCGTATCCTAGCCGTGGAATAGTACATTACTGCAGCGGCCAGCAAAGGAGGCATTGATGGACGAACGTGTAAATGTGGGCCGAGGCGAAGCCGAGGCACACATACGTAAGTCCATCAATGCCTAGTTGGGGCCAAGGCTTGTATAGTGCTTTTCTCAAATAATGCGCTGAAATTAATACAAAGTAGTACCTAGGCAGATTTTTTTATTTGAAGATACAGTTGTTAAATGTACAATTTATGAATTTTAAAGTGGAGTTATGTTGGTTTGGGATAATTATAGTAAGTAATAATGGAAACTTATAAAGAAGAAGTTTTAGTCTAGGAATAAAATTGTAAAGAAATGTAAGTCAAGCACAAAAAGCATAACGCAAAATCTTACCGCGGTGGGCGTGGTTTAAGAATTGTACCATGCGGCGCAACCACATTACCGACCAATCAGATGCTATCATTTCTAAGCGCCAATAAACCAATTTTATTGCTGTTATGTAAGCTTTTGACCACAATCTCACCTGATGGTAAGTTATGACGTGGTCGAAGGTGTTAACAGGCTTAATATAAAATTACTGGCTCTCAAGGACAGCTACCGGAACAGACCGTTAGGTGCTTGGCGACAGATTTTCTACTTGAGGCTGGTCGGTAGCCAGGCGGGCATTCGCAAAATACCCTTCCACCATGCGGTGAAGCTCAAGCCCGCGGCGGTATTCGACCCAAGGACCTGCTGCGCGGCAGTCCATAGCCAAAAAACAAGATTGTGCGTGTTTTGTTATTAGTGGCCTTAATGAATCCGAAATCAAAGCGAGAGTTACACTTCTTTACATATTTAATCGTAGGTGTAAGTTCTAAAAGTGAAATATCATGCCAAAGATCAACCTATAAACAAGATACAGATTAACATCGTTTGCGTCAGGAAGCCCCTCAATTGGAAGCTGTGTGTCAATTTAGCAATCATTATTGAAGGACGTCGCAGAAAAATGGCATCGAGTGTACAAATTCATTCAAATAAATTCATTTGAGGTACGATAGCAATTGTAAAGCAAACGTTCATAATAAAATGTATGTGCATTCATTTGTCAATTTATGTAATTTACAAAAGTTGCGTTTTGATATTTGGATAATCTAACAATTCAATATTTTAACTCAAGTATTTCATTTAGAGTACTGGACATTTTGTCACATGAACGGATGGTAACCTCAGTCTTAAAATTTATATGTATTTTTAACTTTGATATTATTAAAAATGTTTCTGTTTTATTTACCATTACATGGATCGCAGTATAACGCAGTTCTTCAAAAGTTACTGCTTGCTTAGTCCACCTTCTGGTATTTTTCCGTTCGTCGGCAAGTTTAAGATTATTTAAGAATTTGTAGTCCGCAGAATTATTCGGTATTTGCGCCGAATATATAAAAGCTGATTGGGACATACATTATCTGGTTTTTATAAGTTATACCTACTGGACGGGTTACATTGAACAAATATAGGTTATTTAATTATGTAGTCTATATAGGATTCAGAAAAGAGAGTAACACAAAGCCTTTTCTTTCAGTAATCAACATTATTATAATTTCAAATTTAACAGTTATTGAATTTTATATAACCGACGTTATTGATATTGCCGCAAAAGAAATGTCTTTCTTGACTTTATTTTTTACAATTTCATAATTTCTGGTATCTATAATATTTTCTAACTGACAGTGGCGGACATTACACACAGACATAAATAAGGATACTAATTGTCCTAACTCCTATCTCAGTATGATTTAACTTTCTTATTTTGACGCCTCCCTTAATTAAGTTTCTTCAATTTAGGAACATGTTATAGCCACTACGCTGAGCAAGTATGATTAGTTCGCACGCCCAAATAAAAATAAAAATTAGAACCATTTTTTTCCGAAAATTCGGTTCGCTATTTCTTTATTACGTATAATCACTATTCAGCGCATCAATAGTGATTATAATATAGTAATCACAGGTTTTTCCTAATTTTCGTTGTGGACCGGCAAAATATTAATTACTAGCGACACGTTCCGGCTTCACAAGGGTATTAAACAAAAATTAAAAAAGAAAAATCTATTACCTATGTTCATTAGGGATAATGTAGGATTCTAACGGTGAAAGAATTTGTAAACTCGGTCCAGTAGTTTATGAGTTTATTCGTTACATACAAAAATACAAATCCTTCCACTTTATAATGTTAGTGTAGATTTAGATTAAGCGGTCATAAACCCATCACAGGTTTTTGATCTTCATTGTGGTACAGTAGATAAATTATTAATATGATATATCATTATTTCGTGCGATAGGCAAACTAGAAAAAAATATGATATCCTGAGCTAATTTTTGCTCTGCTAAATTGAGTTGTTTCTTTGAAGCTTTTCGTAGATGCAAGCACGAGCTACTCGTAGCATATGATTTTCTAAAACATCAGACAATACAAATCAGAGTAGTTTAATCTGTAGGTAGCTGTACTTATTCTAAAAGACCGAAGTACTCGAAACTCATTATGAAATAATCTACGCCCCGTAGTTTCACCCGCATAGACATCCGAGACTCAAATATATATATATTCTAAGTTTCATCAAAACAGTGTATTTTTCAGTTAGTTTAATTTTTAAAAAACAACTACTGAACCGTGTTTGATTAAACTTATACGGGACTCATAAGACGGTAATATGCTGTTTAATTAGCAATTAATATACATATATGTATATATGCAAATTATTCGAGGCATGCGTATTGCCAGAAATCACCTACCTGAATCATCTGATTTGTATCCAAATTCATTTGGGTATTTCTTGCATGTGACTCGCACCTCGTCCAGTATTATCCGCAGCAACGGTGTCATCAATGTGAGGGGGCATTGTCTGAAAACATAAATTCATTACGTTCCACCATTAAACTTATAAAAAACGGGAGAAGCGGCACCCGTACTTGGCAGTGTCAAATCAGGCGACATCTCCTGATAGTGTATGTATGTGTTTCTACTGCATACTTGTCTTCTTGACTTTGAAATTCATTAAAACGTATCATATAATTTTTTTAAATATTTTTATGTTTGCAATAACGCATGCTCTGCGGATAACATTACAAAATTACAAATTTACGAGAGGAAAAATTTAAGTAATGTTGCGGCATTCGAACCCGCGTTCGTCCACCCCTTTAGCAGGGCTATGCTCTAATCCAATTGAGCTAACATGACAATGAGTCCATAATTCAATTTTTTTCTATCGTTCTTTTTAACCCTCGTATTGGGATGGAGCGACATCTATAGTTCAACTTACGTTGTACTACAAACAAAACTAATTTTGCAATTAGCTTTACACTTGTTACGCAACACGCAACCCTATAATTTTAATATTTTTATGTTTGCAATAACGTATGCGTTATGGATTACATTATATACAATTAGATACAAAATTATAAATTTACGAGAGGAAAAATTTAAGTAATGTTGCGGCATTCGAACCCGCCTCCATCCACCCTATAGCCGGGGTATGCTCTAATCTCTAGTCTTGTAAATCGTATCAATACAAATTTTATTTCTAATTGATATGTGGCATGGCAACCATGTGATAAAGTACATGAAAGATTTTTTTCCATTTTTAACAAGCGCTTACTCTCACGCGATTTGTTGTCTTTCCGTCCCACACCATCAGTCTTACTTTTTCAAAGACCACTTCGCCTCAATAAATAAATTAATGGTGCCGTCCATGTAGTTTAACAAACCTTTTTGTTTTTGTCTAGGTATATAAAAATCTAATCAACTATTTAGGAATCTGACATTTAGATGTATTATGAAGGTTGGTTCAATGTATTACTCTATTTGACTAACTAATACTGAACATGTCGACTTTGTAGTTTGGAAGTTGTGATCAAAACCAATTTAAAAAAACGTTCCGGGCTGTTGTGGGGGCGAAAAAAGCGAGTTCCTACTCCCAATTTATTTTAATTTACTTAAGTACTTTATTTTTTAAATCTGTATAATAAATAATATATTATAATAAAAAAACTCATCACTTTATGTTTAGGATAAATTTCCAAAAACTTTTTTGATGCACAGCACACTGCATATACGAGTATATAGGCTTATGTTTTTACAAACAATGAAAGCTACACCAAAACCAGTTCACATTTACATAAAAAATAACTTCGATCGAATCGAGAAACTCATCTTTTTTGAAAGTCGAGCAAAAACAATGACATACTGTACGAAAAGGTATCATTGACAATATCGTGCAAACGAGCAATAAAAAATAATTATGTTTGGCGGCAGATTGTGGACGCCAAGGCAGGTTCAACGTAACTTCGATCAATGAAGTACAACTACGGTGGGAAATCTAATCGTGTACTACACACATTCCCGCGCGCTTTGACACCATGACACAATAAACACAGTGACGTATCTATAGCAATAAAAAAAATAAAACAGGAACATTTTGATGACAAATGAACGCTTCACACTTGCTCAACTATAGGGGTCACACCGGAAAACGATAATAAGCAAACAATATATCCTTATTTTTTTTTTTACTGAACTGTGTAGCACGTGCTATTGTGAGGACAAACTCGAGGCCCACCTGATGTTAAGCTGACTAACCTCTGCCTATAACAGATGCATTTCGTCACAAGTCGCGAATTGCATTGCGCCCGTCACCTTGATATATAGTTGTTAAGTCTCATGTGCCTGTTATTTTTAATCGATGATGGAGCGCACTTATACAGGTCTATTCTATTCTATTCACTCGCGTTTTGAAGATCTCCAATACCTATTGTACTTTACCGGAAACACAGACTCAGGCAGGATGTTCCATTCCCTGGCGGTTCTTATGATGAACGAAGATGTAAATCGCTTCGTTCGGATAAATGGAATATCAATCATATAGCCGTGGTGCTTCTGAGTATCCCTGGATGTCCGATTGTAGAATGGGAATGGATTTAAAGTAGCTTGCTTTGTTGGTGTTTTTGTCAAAGCGCCGTTTGGAATACGGAGGTTCTAGGTTCGATCCCCAGGTCGGGCATATGAATGGGTTTTTCTGACTAAGACATTTTCAATACTTTCCTAAAATTCTGGAGCCTGGGACTGTGCCTGTTAGATGGCAATAGGCTCGCGCCCCTTATATATATACATATGAGATCGAAAACATGTCTGGCAAAACGTTGATAAGAGGTCCATGGTACGAATCCCGCCGCGGGTTTGGGCTTCACCACATGGTGGAAGGGCGACCACCCTCAAGTAGAAAATCTGTCGCCAAGCACCTAACGGTGTGTTACGGCAGCAGTCCTTGAGAGCCAGTGAAATTACAGGCACATGAGACTTAACAAGTCTCAAAATGACGGGCGCAGTGCAAGTGACTTGTGACGAAATGCATCTGTTATAGGCAGAGGATACCGCTTAACATCAGGTGGGCCTCGAGCTTGTACCGTCACAATAACATTTAAAAAAATGTATAGACATCTCTGACGTGACAATATACTTAGTAAATTTTTTTTTACGGTTTCGTACCTCTAAAGGCTAAAAGAATAGTATAGGACACCCATAAGGGTTTCTTTTGCTGTATGTCTGTCTGTATGAAAGCTTTTTGTCAGGTACGCATAGAGGAATCAAGTTATATCAAATACACGGGTCTACGATGTACAGTACAGAAGTGAAAAATTAAAACATCAAACTTTTAAGTCAACGCGAACAAAAACAATTAAAACCTATAGGATACTTTCCAGTTGACCTAGACTAGTGAAATTTAGCAAGAAGTAGTTTTAGGGTACATTCAGTGTTCGTACTGAACCCTCGGTGTGTAAGTCCGACTCGCACTTGGCCGGTTTTGGTAAGAATTAAGCGGTCCAAGATTATGGTTATGAACGGTATTACTTTAAAACTAAGAATATTTAATACCTCGCAAATGACGTGGATCAAAGATAAGAAAGTCACCCTAGCTGGTCCTCTGAATCTCATTGAAAAACCTACATAGAGGGTCTATTTTATTTGCATTCATAAATGTGACACACATTGATGTTCACGTTGATTAGTAAACAAACTATTTCTTGAAGCCGCTTGTAATATATGAACCACGGGGTGAAAGTTAGCGAATTACGAATTACTGCAGATTCGTCATGAATTTCTAATCAAGTTCTGTCGTTGCATTAGCTGAAAGCATTATGCAATTATGAAATAGTTATTTGTGCAACAAGAGAGTAAAATCGTTTTTTGCTGCGAGTGCTTATTTTGAAGGCGACAATGATTGAATCACGAGCGTAGCGATGATGATTCTAAAGTTGAATCCTGAGGGTGGCGAGTAATTCAAAGGCACAAGATGCCTTGCTCTCGTGTTACACACCATTTTTTTTTATGCAATAGGAGGGCAAACTAGCAGGCGGCTCTCCTGATGGTAAGTGATCACAGGCGCCCACAAACATCCGCAACACCAGAGGTCTCGAGGATGCGTTGCCGGCCTTTATGGAGGGAATATGCTCTCGTGTTACTTTTCACTTCAACAGCGAGAACACTTTAGGAGGTAAAATAATAAACAGGAGTAGGTTGAAATAACTATTAACTTATTCAACTCAACGCCAGCCCCGAAATTTTATTCCCGCTCTTTTATTTAAATTAAGGCGTGTTCGGAAATAGAACCATGCAATGATATTTTATTATTCAAAATATATTTCGTAACATTTTTGAAACTAGGATTAAACATTAACAGGTTAAATATCAATTTTATTTGCAGTAAGTACTTATTTTCTTTTAAATACAAGAATAAGTTAAAATTCAATAAATTACATTAAGAGGTATAATTATCTTTTTTGCTATTTTTAATAGGTACGAAATTCCGAACGTGTTTGTCTTTGAGGTCAAATTCAAAATCAGAACTTCGAAAGGGCTGGTCTTTGTCTCTCTCTCTTTCTAATGGCGGGAAAGAGATATAGAGTGTGAATGTATCGAATTGTATGATTAACCCAAGGCTCAAATCGGCTGAATAAGATATTCGCGGCTATCTGAAAAAAAAAATTAATAAGTTACTTTGTCTCACTCAGTGAGCAAAATCGCATTTTGCTGTCTGAGATCAGGCAGCAAAGCCTACATGTTCGAGCTACTAAAGTGAAAAAACTATTCCACTCCTGTTGACTAATCTGAGATGACATTTATAATCCAACAAAAATTCGTTAATAGGTAAAATGGCAAAGAATATTACAGAGTTTGTAACTATGTCCACAGCCTTGACGCAGGTATCTTTTTCCTCTTATTAAAATCTCATTGTGTCAAATATACTACCTGAGACTTGTTTATCTTAAATGATAAACTTCTTGTTATTATACTATAGTTACTCATGTACGCAATAAAATATATATGACATACAATTCTAATATTTAGAATTTAAGGAAAGGGCCACCATATACTTCTGTTGGACTCCCTAAAAGGCGACTAGGGCAAACAATGCGAATGTTAACGCTTACAATCACATCGACTTATATAGGATGTTGCTGCCCCTTAGGCGCACAATTATAGTGGGCCTAGTGCGAAAAAAATTCTATATGGCAGATAAACTATTTTGTAAAGCCCATATATCAGTCATTTTGAAAAATTTCTAATAACTGAATCGACAAAATAATTCTATGGAATCATTAAACCTGCTCACAAATTTTCACGCGAATCAGTTGAGAAATGCGACTTGCAGAGGAGAACAACCGGACACACGAAAGCATTTTTGTGTAAGCTAAAGCTGAGATGCTTCGCCCGCATCGTGTTCCGTCGTGCTCGCTCGGTCAATGAGATTTTATTCGTACTAAATAAAGAACTTTAAACAACATTGTGTTATCGCGGCTATTAAACACAGCGAAATGATTAGAAATTTCAAAACGCGTGACTAATTGAAACAATAATACTTACAGCAGAGGACACAATTACTCTGGCTAGACCATGAATAATAGTTAAGTACGTACGCGTTAGACCAAGAGCAACGAACTCTAATCGGAAAATACCTTGCAGACTTTTCTTTTGAAGCGCTCGTGGAACTGGCATAGCCGATCACTAATCAAATAGCAATGTTCTGTGCGGTGACTACTTAGTACTTAGATAGGTGACGCATACCGTAGGTATCGGCACAGAATAAAATGGTATTGGCATCAGATTGTCGCCTTCAGTACTTTAACATCTTCGACATCAATTTTAACTTTCAGTTGATGCATTCGGTTGTTAATGCAGGAGACATATATATAACTAGCGGACCGCCCCGGCTTCGCATGGGACTTTAACAAAAATAAAACTATTCTATAGCCTATGTTCATCAGGGATAATGTAGGGTTCTAATGGCGAAAGAGTCTTATAATCGGTCAAATGTTTATTTGTTTAAACAAAGTTTATTCGTTACGTTGTATTTTTGTACAAATCTTTCCTCTTTATAATATTAAAATAGTGTTGGTAACTATTATAGTACATATTCCGCCTTTTTTATAATAATTATGAAGATACAAAACGAGCAGGCTGTCTGCCTCCATGTTGAGCAATTGCTCTTCCCCGTAAAGATTAGATCTAGATAACGAGAACGTATATTTACACTGCATCGTTCGCCAATCGAAACATTAGTTATCAAACTTATGTTCCTGTGCTTGCGCTGAAAAACAAGAATGTACGCATTGCCGGTTTGAGCTGAATCATATCGGGCACTCGTTATTTACGAATTTATTAACCGACTTCCAAAAAGGAAGACGCTATCAAGTCGAACCGTATATTTTTTTTATGTAAAAATAAAATTTGAAAGAATTGTCCGATTTTGATAGTTATTTTTTTATGTTTTCCCATATAAATTTCATTAAAATCGGTTGAGTAGTTTATAAGTTATAGCCAATTAACTGAAAAATGTATTCGCTTTGCGGGATAATTGGTTTTTGCTGTTGTCGTTGATCAACACTATTTTAAGTGTAGTCTATATACAGTCTATACGACTAATAAAAAGTAAAAAAAAACTATTTAAAAAAAAAGAAATTGACTTCCAACACTGAAAACTATAAATAACTTGTGAAAGTCAGTACCATGCTGATTGATGAACACCGACCTCACAACAGCATGGTCCGATTCCACAAGTTATTTCCGTCTTTTTTGAAAAATATGTTTTATTTAAACATCTGTGTCTGTATAATAAAATTTTTTTTTATATGCTTGATAGGTTAGCCTTTGGCCAGTATCTCACCTGATGGTAAGTGATGATGTGGTCGAATATGTTGTTCAGGCTAACCTAGCATTACTGGCTCACAAGGACAGCTGCCGGAACACACCGTTAGGTGCTTGGTGACAGATTTTCAACTTGAGGGTGGTAGCTAGCCAGGCGGACATTCGCAAAGTGCCCTACCACCATGCTGTAACGACTGCCATCCTAAGACAACAACAGGGACCGATGGCTTAACGTGCCCTCCGAAGCACGGAAGCGCTCAGTAGTAATGTCACCAGCGGTCACCCATCCAACTCATGACCGCGGCGGACGTTGCTTAACTTTGCTGATCGATTACTTCGCTACGAGCGCTTCAAAATTATAACTATATTATTTGAGTGAAACATTGCAAAATATCAACAGGACGATAATAAAACCTAGTTAATTTTAATTTCTGATTAAAATTATCATTCCGATAGCTTTAGTTAGCAACTGAACTACACCGCAATGAAAAGAAGATCTCCATGCTTGTGGAGGTGGTATTAAGTAGTGTACTTTATCAGCCGGATTATGCACTGGTGAACTCAGCCTCACCCAACATGGGGGGTGTACCTTAATCCCCACCCTTGGCAGTGGGGATTAAGTCGCTCTTGTCATAGGGGGTATACCTTACCCCCTATGACAAGAGCGCAGTTCTTCAAAATGCGCTGCTGCTCACTTTTTAAAATTTTTCTTTAGTTTAGGTCGCCTCTTACGGCACCCACGTTAGAATTATTATACGAGTAATATGTTCTATGCTCACGTGCAGGTGTTGGTAGTAGTATATGTTCTATGGTATTACTCTGGACTTCATTTGAGTCAGCAATTGACAGTCAAGATAAAAGTGTATTTTTCTGTACACGACTGCCCAAAATAACAAGTGTTAAGTTTTCAGGGTTCATGTATGTATGTTTGCGAGTTTCTTTATTCCACCTTAACATCTAAACGGCTTAACCGATTTTAATGTGTGACAGATGTATCGTTAGATTCTTGTTGATAGCGCAAGTGACATAAAAAAATTATAAAAATAAACAATTTGACGTGTTTTAGACGACATTTTGTGAGATAATAAAAAAAAAACCTATTCCAGAAATATACATAACTTGCGTGTTAATTTCAATGGAACGACAAAACGTTCAACGAACATAAATAATGTAAGGTTGGGTTTTTTACTTATTTAATTAACTATACTTGTTATGTTAAGAAGTGATGAGACGGACAGTCGCCCACCCGACGGTAAGTGTCACGCCTCTGCACTTCAGTTGCAGTGTCACTGTTCTCGACCTGCATGACACTGCACACTGGTTACGCTCGTCTCTCCGCGACGTTAGTTCTTATGTCTCGGTTACCCAGTTTTTTTTATTTCCTTCACTGCCCTTCATGCTTAAGCACAGTAAACTTTTGCAAACTAATGCTTCGAAGCAGAATATCTGTCGCTGCGTTAGTGTAGTCCGGGTACCTCAGAACATAGATTCTTCGTCAAAGCCTAAAGCTTATTTTAGTCTTACGTACTAAAGGATGCATGAATGGCACCGTAGATACCCTAAAGCAAGCCTACATGCAAAATATTATTATTACTGATACGTTTGGAATCGTTTGTTGAGTGGGAACCATATAATTACTATCGGTTCAGGGAAGAATAGAAATCGGTCAGAAAGGAAAACATAATTTTAGGAAGAGTTTGGATGTATAATGACGAACCCATATCAACCGCAAGTCCTGCGTGCGAGAAGTGAGGACCAATAAAGTTCAGTGAACCAAACTATGTTTGACATTCAGTTGATTACAATCAAGTAATGTCAATAATGAATGACTTGCTGGTAACAATACCGCCATTTACTACAGTTTGTATTGTAACTGATAATATTACATGATTTTGCTGTAAAGGGTGTAGATAAGTTTTTTAATAAGTACTTACTTATTATGTACGATGCGACATTTACAAACTGAAGAAAATAAACTTTAAAATCAAGTGAAAATTAATTAAAAACTAAGCTAGCCCGTGCTTTCTCTTTGGTAGACAATAATGAAAGTTATGATGATGATGAGCCACTTGTAACCATTGGCTACCCGCGACTTTTACGATGTCCTCAGTCCAACTAGTGGAGGGTCTTCCGGTGTAATGTGGTAACCACTCGAGAACATTTCTTCCCCATCGGTTATCAGTTCGTCGAGCAATGTCGTCTGCTGATTGCTCCATTTCTACTTGCAAATTCTGAAAGCTACCTCGTGACCTTTGGTTCTTCACCGAAGGACATTTATTCTCGTTCCGGATTTTAGCCCGCATAGACCCTGAGCAAAGCTCTTTCCATAACTCGTTGAGAAACTCTGAGCTAAGGCCACAGTTACGGACCACTCAGTGACATAAGTCATCAAAAGACTGGCTTTTTTAGGCTCTGCGGAATGTTTGATAAGAAGATGTTGCGAAGGCTTCCTGAACAAATATTAGTCGTATCGTCAGTACGAGTATTTGGATTTGGACGCGACGCTACACGGCACAAGTATTCAAGTCCAAGTACCAATATAGTTCCTAATCCCAGAAATACCCAGGAATTGATTAGCCTGAATCTTTCAACCCAAACTATGCCTGATGAATGATAATTCCGTAATCTAAATTGTATATGTTACAATTTCTGTAAGGGCCAGCAAAAAACAGCGCCAAACTGTATGTCTTACATTTAACAGAACACTATAAAAAATCGTCTATTAAAAACAGACTAATTTTCAGTTCCGGAAAACGTCTCCGATTCTTCTCAAGGATGATACAGAGAAATCTATTTATCTGTAAGACGACCCAGCTATTTATCTAACTTTTCTCGTCTACAATTATTTGATTAAACATATTTTCTTCATAATTGTGATTGTTGACATTAATATCATTCGCCAAGCCAGAAAAAATACGTATACCACCCATATGGCCTATATCAATGAACCTTTTCTTTTCATTGCCTGCAGAGTATTTTCACCGAAGGTTTCCCCCAAACACCTTAATAGTGTTTTACATCGGAGCATTGGCTATCCCGAGCAGAATAAATAAACCAACAGACATTCCCAGTAGGTACCAATCTAACTAACATAACACACGGGTTCAGTAGTCGTAGTTATAAAAATGCGGACGTGTTCGTCTATCCATACAACACTTAAAGAGGTCAATGCTCCCCTGAAACTGATCTTTCCCCATTTCTCCGTGATGTTAACTTTATGTGAATGTATATTGACAATGCCACTTCCCATAGTCCAAATATTCGATTAATATAATATCTATTGATTGAAATAGTAATTTGTTGGAAACGTAATTGGTCAATAAAGAAATACAGGACGTTCTTTACGATTATTGCATAGAATGTTTATGTTTTATGGAGTTTCTAAATAATACACTTTGAATTCTTTGGAAGTCAGCTGAATTACAGATTAGACGATAGTTTCTTCTGCGCTCAAGCATATTATATTTTGTTAGTTAATACGTAAGCTCAAGGTGGCTCAAGCCCCCAATCAAGGTCAAGGAGACTCAGCCCGACCTGTATATATACCTACAGGGATCGATCCACCACCGAAAGCCGACTAAACCGCGTAGCAACCAGAAAAACACCAGTGCGAGAGTAAATTTGTAAAAAGCTAGTCGTCATGAGAATCTTGTTGCGAAAACGTGTTTTAATATTTTATGCTGAAAATATTGCCTTTGAATAAAACCTTTACTATACGTATATATATATATATACCTAAGCTACCTATATAGGTAACTCTATCATAACAAAGCGAAGTACGATGATTGACTTATCAGGCGAGTAAATAATTGCAATGATTTTGTCAGATAGCAATGTTTTTGTGTCGGCTCTGACTGAGCGAAGACACAAAATTCTTTTTTTTGACAATTATTACATATTTAGAAAATAAGAACTATTGTTTCTGATTGATTTTGTCTTGTACTCATTTAATACTGCACTAACGTGGTCATCGAGAAAACAACTCTTTTAAATCTCGTTGAACATGGTGGATGTTTGATAATTGATATCCTTATATCAAACAGTCGCGCTCTTCTATCGAAAATTCGAGTTTGGGATGACTCTTTTTAAATATCATTGAAATAATTATATTCAAACAACTTTATCTTCGTCAACACTTGATCAGAAGTAAGTTACTACGGTACACATCTCCTTCAATTATCTAAATGTATCACTATAGCTGAAATCTTCTGAAGAATCATCTTTTCAAGCTTCCAAGAACAAAGGCAAAGTAAGCCGAACAAGATTGCTCGTAACTTTCTAACTCTACTCCATCAGCCAGAGCGTTGACACTGGGGCCTACTATCATGAGCATCCGTATCTGCCCACGCGTCTCTCGCGCCAATTTATATACAGACTTACAGAGGGCACCAGCCTACGACCTCAACCCACAAGCCCAGCACTATTTCAGATGCAGAGAAACATTATGTAGCTCGATCAGGGATTTATTGTATTTGAAAACATACACAGCTAAAACTTCACTCGGTTTTTCACGTTATCCATCTTATCTTGCACATATAATCTTGAAGATTGCATAAAACAATTCCGTTCAAGCATTTCTTGAAGGAAACCAAACAGGGATATCAGCAGAACGAATATCCGCAAATGTCAAGCCAGAAATGAGCCTAGAGCTAGCTGTACATACGTACTGGGTATTACCATCACATCCTGCTTAGATCAAGTTGTTTTTATTTTATGAAACGTGTTCGAAATTGTTCATAAGATACAAAAGTTTCGTCGGTTGTCATAAGAGTATTTAAAATATTTCTAGAGATGACAACTCACGCGATAAATTGATTGCACCTATCTTTGTTCTCAAAGATGACCTCAGTGCAGATTGGCAAGTTTCACGAGTCTATTTTCAGAATGTGCATAAACACATTGCTGCCTATTGACACCTCGGTAATACGACCTATTTCAATTTTCGTAGTACTTACCTAATGTAGTTTTGTGAATCAACTTAAACTGAATTTGTGTTGCAGTTTGCACCAAATTGTTAACTTCTTTCTACCTCTCTATCACAGTTGTTAACCACTGATGGTAAAAGAGTGTAATTAGGATTATAACTTTAAAGTCTCTATGTATGTGTGTTATACTGCCTCACAGCGTTGTAGATCCCGAACGATTTAAGTCATTTTCATACTGTATACGATAGCAGACATTTATCAAATTAGCTATTTCCAAACAGATCTCGGTTAATATATATTATAGCTAAATCGCTTCGAATTTGAACGGAACATTAGTCAATTACTTATGTTAATTTAAAAATTTATTTTTAACTAAAACCCACGACCCGCCCCGGCTTCGCACGGGTGCAATGCTGATAAACTAAATAATCTGTAATATCTTCAAATATATTTATTTAAATAATATGTTGTAGGGCCATATTGATACATATCAAATATACAATGTATTTAAGGTACTTAATTGTATGAGAATTAAATGCTGTTCGTAAATAAGCCATTATTTCTCATAAAAAGTAAGTAATAAAAAATTGTGATTGTGGGTTATTCCTAAGAGATACACATATACCATTGTGGATTTTATTGTAGCCCTTTTCAAGGTGTAGTACATTATTTTGATCTATCTAGCAGGGTTCAGCCAGCGTTTGCAATATAAGCGCTAAAAAAAATTATTATTAGCAACATCACATTAGAAACCTCTAAAGTTATCAGTATTTCTCTACTATATTATGCATGTGTTACACATACAAACCTTCCTATTCCGAATTATTCTATCTATTAAAAAAACGCATTTAAATCCGTTGCGTAATTTTAAAGATATAAGCATACACAGGGACAGACAGACATGACATGAATGAGAAAGATCATAGATTTCGTTTTAAAATAACTCCAAAATAAAACTATGTAATTATATGAAGATATCAAAGCAAGCAAGGATGATCATACTATTACGTAGTTATTAAGAGAAAGCTCCCCGACAACACTTCCCACGTCTTTTGTTATCTTTTTAGGTGTTATATTATTGCAGTCTGGCTTTCACGAGAAATTAGTTGACGCTTCTAAGGATTTCTCCGCTTTGCCTACCAACAAAAATAACGTATTAGAAATAGCATTACGCAGTCTGAATCGTCTTTACCAAGAATTAGTGGCGTATGTAGCGTCACCGTACGTCGATGCAAGTTTTTCTTGGAAACTATTTTTTCTGGGAAACGGCAACTTCTACCCTAACCTTAAGTAAATTTAAAAAGGCAATGATTAAATGCAGAAATTAATTACTACAATATTTTATTTGAATATACGACAGTCTTCTTCTTTCTGTACTTAAGTAGCCTATGCTAGGCGGGGTCAGGACAAGTTGAATTATTTTCAAAATCTGCTACTTTACCTATCATCAAAACATTCACACATTTCATAAACATATAATTATTCACGCAGTCCATCCATACCGACCGCCTTCGCCCTAATATCCGTCCATAATAATAGTAAACACTTTTTTAAATTGAAAAATAGGTTTGCATCCTTCCTCCTCCAAATCTCTATACTAAGCCTTCTTCACGACATGCCCATTGCCCAGTATCACGCTAATCAATTTACACAATGTTAAATTTCCCACTTTATTGCAGCGGTAGAACTCTCAGGCCATGAATGCTTCTCGCTTGACCTGTTCTATTATAGCATAATATGTTGACTGACAGCAGGCTCTTTACAAGAGACATCTTTTCCATTATCACCTGACGTAGCTCTTTACTAAATGGACTTCGTCTTTTCGAGGAAAGTGTATAGTTCTACTTATTCATTGCACTACGTCATTATGTAACTTATAACGAAGTATATTATGGGTATCGGTCAGTAACTCTGTTTACGCTCTCTTACGGCACAAAATGGTAAGAAATAGAGCGTTTAGACAATTACATGTTAATAAAAGACAAGTGTTAGACGTTTTTACGGACGTGCACGCGTTTTAAATGAAGACTATGTGTGAGTTTCGCAAAGAAATGTTGTAGGGTTAGATGGCTTGAAACTGGTATAAAATATGTACAGAAATCATAGAATTTCAGTTCCATTTTCAGTTAGGTCGAAGTGCCATTAGTTCGACATATACCTACACATTATACTCTCATCAACGAACAGTGACAGATGTTTGTACGAAAATCCTATGAAGAGCCGTGGACTGAAGAGGGTTTTTATGTAACTCATACAGTCTACAAAACCTATTTGAATATAACTACGATATAATTAAGAGGAAGTCCGAGACTTTTAGTATGGATATCTAAAGCCTTAGATATCCGTACTAAAAGTCACATTGATAAAATAATTATATTCGCCGCCTCGATTCAGCATTAACACTTGAGTTATGGCTCATTTGTATGGAGTGTACACGTGACTCAATTACTATATGAGTAAACAGACGTGTAAACAAATACGCATATCGCATCCAGCGCGCCCTGCGGAGGTACTACTCGTACCAACAGTACCAACCACGATGCGTCATCGGGTACCGACAACAGAGAGTACTAACGATAGTGTTCCATGGTTGCGTGGCGTAGTTGACCACATTACAAAATTACCGGTCACTAATACCTGTCTAGTCCACTTGCGGTTTGTGATCATACTAGACCACCCACAGGTTAAGTAACAGTTACTATGTCCAGCGGGATGAGTAACGCTCTGTTACCCACCATGCGATTGTTACGCAAACCCCTTCGTAACACACGGAATGCATATGATTATATCGCTTTATCTACTCATCTCCCTGCATTATATTTTGAACAAAAGGCGCGTGCCATCAAAATAAAATTAAAACACCTGAGCAAATGTACGTGATGTTTGAAAAGCTGTTTGTAATGCAGGGCCAATTCTAGGAGTATTTTAAGTTCAATGGCTTTTTTGAAGTTCATTGGTGCATTTTCAATGAGAAGTTGTAAAATGAAAATAATCTATGTCTAACATTTTCCTTTTACAGAAACGGCTTGAAGGAGAGCATAAATTTATATTCTTCTCAGTTTCTTGTATAAAAATAATTAATGTGATATTTATATACTTGACGATGATGGTTGTCAGACTATGGAACCTTGAAAACAGACTGAACTGAATATATTTACCTGAACAAAGTCAGTAGTTTCAGTATTATTATGAGTGACATGACTTTATTTTCTAAAAATGTTCAAATAATTAATTCATTGTATAAAATTTATAATAAATACTTAATTAACAAAAAAAAACAACTTCCATAACTGACATGTCATATGAGATGCAATTTGGTTTTGTTTACTTGGATGACATAAGTATTTTTCCAGTTATTTTGATTTTAAAAACCAACCTACTGAACCAATTTTGACATACTTATATGGGGAACCCCCTTAACCTACCAAACAAAACAGGATCATCAAAATGAATTCATAATTGGCGGAGTACTCGCGTAACAATCATTTATAAAATACATCCAAATCCAGATACCCTCGTTTTTTGAGTTTGGTTAAAAAACCTTACAAAATATTTAAGTTTTACGTGATACCTAACTACGCACACATTTCTTTGAATTAAATTAATATAAACATAGTTCCAAGTTGCTCAAAGAATTCTGCGTTTAAACAGTAACAGGTTCAGACTTAGGAGCACAAAACCTGTAATTTGACCTTGACCCTTACAGAGTTTGGTCTCTACCATTTGCTTAGTGCCTGAATATTGTATAATCTGCAGAATATTTTATGACCATAGTTACTAATATACATTTATGACGATAATTTAATTGTTTTGTAATATTTAACTGTTTGAATATTTACTACCTTCCTAATCCCTTATTGTTGCTGTAAGAGAAGATAAATTGTACTTATTATTAATAATTATTTCTTTGTTGGATAGAGTATACCTTAGAGGTGGTCCCATTTGAATTTTATTAAGTACTTAACAGTCAATTAACTGAAAAATGATTAATGCTTAACTGGATTATTTAGACAAAGCCAATTTAAAAAATATCTTTATATAGTATAGGTAGGTACTATAGGGTTTTCAGATAATTTACCTAGTTATGTATGACTAAACTCTTAAGACGCTTGGTGACAGTTGCGGGTGGTAGCTAGCCAGATCAGCATTTGCAAAATGCCCTATCAACAAGCAGTTAACCTCAAGCCTATGGTTGGATCCAAATCATGTAAGTCCAGCACAGCAGTGCATTTTTTGCCGATGGGCTATCACAGCTTCTGTATAGATGTAAGCTATACAAGTATCTACTATTTGTTTTAGATGTCTTGTGTAGAGAAATGTTTAGTCACCATAAATTCTGGTATACTAAGATATGACATATTATTCTAGGTAAATATTATAAAACTTATATTTATTATGGTATGGTATGTTAGTTTTGTAATACTTACCTAGAACTATGCAATTTAAGTATGACTTAGGTTTTACAACTGCCTTCCAAAACTATAAAAGTAACATTTACTTTTTATAAGTGCACAAATCCAGTTAAGTGTTTGAAAAAGCACTTCTTTCGATCAGATAATGTCTAGTAGTCTGGGTGATGGCCATCCCCTATGATGGTTGCAATAATAAAATTGGTCTTAGTCAAGCATATTCCGAGAAGTAAGAGCACTAGGTGTGAATCCAGGTGATGCTGTTTTGACTCCAGCTCGGGATAACAATTTTGTGCTCTAATAATTTGCAAATTCATATAAAGAAATATAGTAATTATAAATATAACAAATAAATTTAGGAAACTGTGAGTAAATCTACTCATGTGAGTAATCTACTCATGTTTCATTTGATCAGGCCTTTATTAAATAAAAAATAAGATACTTTAACTGGGTAAAATTACGGCAACTCAGTCCTTAATGAGTGAGAGTTGACATATTGGACAGCAATACTCAGCTGGCTGAAAAATCTAAGGTCAAGCAGAGGAGGCTTATAAAATTATATGAGTTCTAAATACAATTTCAGTTCATCTGCAGCTCCAAACAACTGTTAGGGTTTAATTTTTGGACAAATTCATAAATGTCAGATTAGTTATATAGTAAAGATCTATAAAATAGTGTTATTTAACACATAGTAGTTTTTAACAGTCCTAAATTTATTATACAAGTGAATTAAAAGTATTTTAGTAGCTTTTGTCCTTGTGTATTATTACATTAACTAAGTAATGTATTGGATAAAAGCAACTAATAACCTAGAAATATGCTTTAGAAATGCTCAAAAAATATGATACATGTCAAAATATGCAACATCAAGTAATAAAATACATAGTATTTACTCGTAATTTTGATGTCCAATAAGCCTTTGAGAAAGTTTCTCAAAGAGGCACAAGGACCTTCTCGTTTTTTTTTTTAGAAGATATGTTAGTGTATTTTATTTATTATTGCATATTGAGAATATATATATATATATATGTATAAATATATTTAGCAGCAGAAGTTCCACAGGGATCTGTTTTTGGACCAGGTTTGTATACAATTTATGCTGCTGAATCAGCAACCTTCACAGATGACACAGTCACCCTGTGTAGCAATAAAGATACACCGATTGCACCTAATCAAGTACTATAATATATAATATTGGTTATACTACAAGGATAACCAATGGATGATTAGTGCAAAATCAAAGCAAATGCAGGAAAATCAATACTGATTATATTTTTACTCCATCAAGGCAATTGTCCAAATGCATAAACAACTAGCAGATGCCCATAATACAGTCCTTTACAACAATTTAAATAGGTGTCAAGAGAAATAATTACTATAAACAACAAAATTATAGGCATAATGTATAAATAATTATGTAAATCACACATACTATTAATTCATAACAAAAAAATTTGTCCATCAGGTCTCTCTGAGTAGTAAGATTTAAGTTCAACTGTTGGGCTTAAGCTCCCAAGACCTTAAGTTCTAATTTGATATTAATAAAATTTATTGTTTTTTTTTGGGCCCCAGGACAGCACATTTTTTTATTCTCACTTACTATGTAGTTCCTGAGCATATTTAATGTAATCAACTATTGAATGGATGAACTCTCAGTCAGAAGCCAGTTTATTTTAATATCATTTTCATTAGGTTTTATTGAAATACACAAACATTACCTGTTATCAAAACACTTTGTTTCCCTTTCTACAAGGCTTGTCTTATCAGCTATATTTATCATTTAACTTGTATGTATGAGCATTATTTGGATGTTAGAAACGTTGGCTCTAAGAGAATGGATTTTTCATTAGCTATTATTGCTTACTTTTCAGTCAAGTATTGGGTGGTCCAGTAAAGCACCTCTCCAGGTAGCTCCGACTCGGTGATGGTGTAACCAGCGATGTTAACGGGCAGCTGGTCTTCCGGATTCACAGTCGCGGCAAAGTTCTCAAAGAACACCCGGTATAATGTCAAATAATCCTCCTTATCACCCATTTTTACAAAATATTTTGGGTGTAATCGATTATGAGCTAAGCGACTCCAAGCAAAACTAGCACAGGTATGCAACTTAAACTAAACTCACTACCTGTACACTATAAACAAGCACTTTACAAACTATACTCATAACAAATACGCGTATTAAAGTTTTATTTACATTTGTACCATTTGTCGTCGAGTTTTATAAAATCAAAACAACAATCACATCACTCCCAAAAACTAAATTTCCATCTACTGCACCAGTGCTGCCAGATATTAGAGATTAATTTCCGTATTAATTGCGAAAATCGTTGTGGTAAATCGAAGGCAAAAAATAACATGAAAACCAACTCCTTAATATAATTGTTGTTAAGGTAAGGCCACAAGAACATCAATAAGTAATAGTGTATGTACTTGCTGTAAACGAATTCAAGAGCGTTGCTAGAAAAAGCTCAAGTAGACGAAAGCTACACTCGCTGTATTTAGAAGTATAAATAGCGTTGCATCTTCCAGGTGTTTAATAAAAAGGTAAGTTGCATAAGGATCAATATTAAGACCATTTCTGTTTCTAGCGTATAAGTAGAGCCCAACATTGAACTTGATCAAGCTAAACTTGCATTGGATAAAGCAACAGTATTCTTGGGAATTGAAATAGATTCAAATCTACAGTGTGGTCCTCATATAAACTTATTTTCGGGGAGACTGCTGCATGTGCCGTTTGTAAGATAAGGCAGTTAACAGATGTGACTGCAGTTGATTGGTTTATTTTACAAAATAGCATTGTTGTAGGGAGCCGCAGCAAATATAGATACCATCTTATTTTACAAAAGAGGGCAATATATGGAATCAATTCTAGCGAATCACTGAGGGACTTTTTTAAAGAAATCAACATAAATTAACTTTGCCAATTCTTTATATTTTTGAAAATATATTATAATACTCGAAACAACTAAGGTAAATTTAAATTAAACGGTGAGCACCTCAATTACAACACTAGGGTTTCGGTGCCGTTCGCGCGGGCGCTGCTGTAAGACACCCATATGCTGCAATGCAGCCAGCTGTACATACGTCCGCATCAAAGTAGAAGAGAAAGAAAAATAAGTGATCATTTTTGTGTATATAAGTTGAGCCGAATGAGCTAAGAGGACAATGGTTCATAACTCAAATTTTTCCTCTCATTCCTTAACCGTCGTATGCGGAATTAATGAATTATAGGTGTCACTCCATCCCCATACGATGGTTAGGGAACGAGAGGAAAAATTAGAGTTGTGAACCATTGTCATGTCAGCTCATTTGTCAGAGCATACCCCGGCTAAAGAGGTGGGTGACGTGGGTTCGAATCCCGCACATGACTATAATTTTTCCTCTCGAAAATTAGTAATTTTGTAATGTAATCCAAAAAGCATGTGTTATTGTAAAAATATAAATATTATAAATGATTAGTTTAGCTTAGCGAATCGCAAACAGTTACGCTCGACTTGAAGCTTGTTCTCCTATAGATAAGATTGCTTCCATGCCCACATTTTCCGCAGGAGTCAGGCACGGATGCTTACACTAGGAATAAAAATAAATTAGAAGTGCCAGGTTTTAGATAAACAAATACAAATAAAAATCTTTATTAGGTAATTGTGTGCGCTTTAATAACATAACTCCTAAAGATAATATATATTACAGTTCTCACAGAAGGAAAATTCAAGTTGCATTTAAAAAGATTTTAATTTTAAGAGCGTATTATAATTGGTGATTACTTAGAAGAAAAAAACGCTTAGGATATTCCACGTCTACTAAACCAGCGCCAATCATCCATGTAATAAATATTGTAATATTTTCATAATACATTTACAAATTGTAAATGAGTACAAGAATGGCCCCGAATTTTTGGCCCGTTCATCTTGAAGTAGCTCTTTACCATTTTTACTGAATGTGTCAGTAAATTATTTTAACAGTAAATTATGTAATTGATGTTCATAAGAGCATAGTAGATGCCAAAGTTGAATAAACTAGCAAAAAGCTGAGGTTTGTTCTTTGCTCGCGTTTATTTTACAAGCTGATTCTAATGTTGGCATCTAGTATTAAGTAAATAAGTCACTACGTATTTGAGTATTGAGTTTAGATCTCTTTTTGTAATAGATGGCGTTAGTAGTGCAATAACATTCTATCCAATGTGAATAAAAAATATTAATAATATTTTTTATAATAATTATTAATAATATTTTTTATAACAAAATTATTAATAATATTTTTTTATGATTATATATTTTTATTTTTTTGACAGATAACACATCTATATAGATGTTATTATGAAGTTAAATTACTATGTTAAAGCACAAACCTGTTAGCTTGATAGTTTTTTAGTAAAGTGTACCACTAAATGCTCGCGTTGTAAGATAGTGCTAGAGCTCGCTTCGCTTATTATTTTGACTTTGACAACCGTATGAAAATTCGCTTACATCCGTTGTTCGTATCGAACGTTCAAAATCCGTATGGAAATAGACAAATCCCTATATATGGCAATACTACTGCAAAACATGTCAGAGTACTAAATACATTTACAGCTGGGCCGCGTTCCGAGGGTCAGAGTGGGTCGCTCTAACCGAGGTTCAGAACGCGCTTCTGGTAATAAATTTAAAAAAAAAACTTCAGAGCTCCCAATTTAGAGTTTCCAGGTTTATGATATGTCCAAAGACGTTGTAATGTATAATGCGTTTGTTGCAGTTTCGAAATTGGCATTTGCAACTAAACGTCCGGAGACAACTTTTGTTAATTTTGTAACTTTCACTCAGCAATGATTCGTCTGTATAATGCAGTTACATCGTGTTTTCCAAAACTTATCAGACCACTTGGTCGATGCGACGCGTGATCTGTAACTTGAGCCATACTTCAGTGTCACACGCCAAGAACCCTATGGTAAGTTCTGTCAGATGTCCTTAAGCCAAATCCTATTCTAGGTTGACCTTGTTTACTATCTTTGATTATATCATCACTTACCAACTAGTAAGCGAGGTGGTTTTAGCTGTTGTGAAATTCTATAAAATGTAATAAACTAATACATAAAAATCTTTTTCCTGCCTTGGAACAGCAAATATTAGAAAATTTTCATAAAAGTTGAATTAAATAAACGTCATAGGTCACCATAGATAAGAAGTATTATAAAAAAAAAAGTTTGTCGCCAAGTAGCCTATGTGTGTTCCTGCAGCTGTCCATGAGATCCAGTAATTTTAGATTAAGCCTGATATTAATTCTTTGACCACATCACTATTTACTACTTACCAACAGGTGAGATTATGGTTAAAGTCTTAACTATTATTTAAAAAATCCGCTTCCGCTTGGCTAAATATCATCCCAAGTAGAAAATCAGTCACCAAGCACCTAACGGTAAGTTTTGTTAGCCGGCCTTGAGCCAAATCCCATTATTCATGTTGACCCTGGTTACCATCTTTGATCATAAACTATCATTGCTTGTACTAGTAAACAAATGGTTTTAGCAGCTATTCTGAAATTCCATAAAATGTAATAGATAACCTAAAAAAAAAATGATTTACCTCTTCTTCTTCTTCTTTAGATGGCTTTTAAACGCTGCTTGGCGTTTTTCTGCCAGTGTCAAGCTGTGTGCACACCAGACGCGGGGCGTGCGCGGTAGGCGGCGCGTGGCGTCCCGCGCTGTCTGAAATGTATGGGGTTGTATGGAGGCGTTCACACCGAGCACCCGCGCGGGACCTGCGCCGCGCGCCGCCCGCGCACGCCTCCAGCGCTGCCAACATCACCGCAATCGCGCTCCTCAGTGTCAAATTCAAATTCAAATTCAAAATCATTTTTTCAATTTAGGCGTCTACGACGCTCTTATGAAGGTCAATTACAAACTTTAATATTGAAATATTCTACATTGTACTGCCACGTTCAGCAAAAAAATTTATAGAGCCACTGCGAGAAGAACGGGCAAGAAACTCGGGGCCATTCTTTTAAACGTCTGTTTACAATTTGTTATAAACAATATAATACAATTATTACAATATTTGTTTAAATTACGTAGGAGACAGGTGATGGCTTGGCAGAGGTGGAATTTTCCAAGCATTTTTGTCGTTTAAGTAATCACAAACTGTGTAGTAGGATTTCTTAATCAAAATGTTTTTCACGTGTAATTTGAATTTTCTTTCTGTGAGCATTGTAATATGTTCGGGAATTTTATTATAAAACCGCACACAATTACCTAAAAAGGACCTTTTATTTGTCTTTGCTAATCTAAAACACGGTACCGTTAATTTATATTTGTTCCTAGTGTTGTAATTGTGGTTGTCACTGTTTAATTTAAATTTACTCAAATTTTTCCGAACATACATAATATTTTCAAATATATACAGACTCGGTAAAGTTAATATATCAATTTCTTTAAAAAGATCCCATAGAGATTCCATAGGATCCATTTCATATATGGCTCGAATTGCACGCTTTTGTAAGATAAAGATTGTTTCCATCTCAGCAGCAGCTCCCCAGAGCAATACACCATACGACATAATACTGTGGAAGTACGCGAAATAAACTAGCCGTGCAGTAGCTACGTCTGTTAACTGTCTTATCTTACAAACTGCATATGCAGCAGAACTAAGTCTTCCGGCTAGATCATGTATATGTGGATCCCGCTGTAAAGTTGAGTCCACTTTGATTCCCAGAAAGACTGTCGCTTTGTCAATAGAGAGTTTATCTAAGCCAAGCTTAATGTTTGGTTCAACATAAGGAACATTTGGTAAAGAAAACTTTAAACATTTGGTCTTTTTTGAATTTAAGAGAAGATTAGCGGCGAACCATTCAGAGATCATAGATAACACATTATTTACATGAATGAGTTCACTATCTTTCCTATCTACTTTAAAAATCAGAGAGGTATCATCGGCGAATAAAACAATATTGCAGAAATCTTCGACCATGCAAGGCAGATCATTAATATACGCTAGGAACAGAAAAGGTCCCAAAATTGATCCCTGCGGTACACCTATTTTTACCAAAGACCCGGAAGAAGTATTGCCATTTATTCCAACCATCTGTAGCCTGTTTGACAGATAAGACTCTATTAGATTCAAAGCTTTTCCATGAATACCATAGTGTGAAAGCTTACGAATCAGAGTGCAGTGTTCTACACAGTCGAATGCCTTGGAAAGATCACAAAATACGCCAATAGCATCATGTGAACTCTCCCAGGCTTCAAGTATATGTGACATCAATTGAACACCTGCATCTGTAGTGGATCTGCTCTTAGTAAAACCAAACTGATTCTCATTCAATATATTATTTTCATTAAAATGAAATAAAAGTTGTTTGAGCATAATTTTTTCGAATACTTTACTCAGAATAGGTAAGATGGAAATAGGTCTATAATTGCAAGGGTCAGATGCAGCAGTGTTACTAGTTTTGTTGATGGTTCCGATGTTTTCATTAGGATAAAATAAAAGAACTACTATTTAATGACGAAGTTGCTTTTTCGAAGCTCTGCTCTGTATAAATTTGTATGCGTGTGGTTGTGGTTTAAAAATGTAAAATTGGTAATCGGTTTTTAAATCTAATTCATCACAGCGTGTAGTAAAGTCTGAAATGCTTAAGCTAAGGCTTATTACTTTTAAAAAGTTGTGTAGAAGTATCGATTCTGATTTCAGATTCGATATGTCTATTGAATTTTTTTGGCGATTCAGTTTTTTGAAACTTTACAAAACGATAGTTATATGGGGTTCTAAAACTTTAAAATGATCTTATATCTGCCATATAAAAAAATAATTGACAAAAGTGTTGATTAATTATTGTGTCTATTTTAAGAATATTTCGGAGCAGGTTACACTTGGATTTTAACTAATACCAACTTTGGCTTTTCTTTATGCACTACGTTTCATACTGATTGGAATATTGATGTATGGATTTTATTGACTTTGATTTTACCTACTGTTTGGAATAGGTATTATGGAACAGAGAATTGATAAGGAAATGAGTGCCGGACCAAACAAATTGAGATTATTACCAAGTGAGCACGAGGCGTCTCCGTTTCAGCTTGGACAAAAATGTTTTTCTATCTGTCCAGGTATTCTCCCCTACAAGTCGCAGTTCGCAACTGAATCTCGTGCAAAATTGTAAGTAGGTTAGATAATTACATAAAAAATTTGTTGAATCAGTTTTTAGATTTTTTTACCAAAACGGAGGTGATTAAATCGTAAGAAAAATATGGCTACATACGAGTCGGACTTGTGCACGAAAGGTTCCGTGTCATTATCAATACAACATTAGACACTGTGTATATGCAACCTTTTTTAACCGACTTTAAAAAAGTAGAAGGCACTCAGCATGTCTTTTTTTTTTGTTTGATACCGCAGAACTTTTGACTGGGTGTACTGATTTTGAAGATTAATTTTATCTGAAAGTTGATGCTTCCCGTGTGATCCCATTTAAATTTCATCAAAATCGATCTAGGTATTTTTGATTAGTTGTATTTTTTTCCAATAAGTAAAATGTATTTTCATATCTTGATGATTATATTCATTGACAGTGAATGGCAATCCATCCCGTAAGTAGTGTCACAAAAAAATAATGAAACTGAAAATTAACCGAATTGCACACTTAAAATTGTGAAATAACTTGTAGAAGTCGGTACCATGATAGTTCAAAAGTACATTTTATCACAATATTGTGCGCATGGTACCGACTTCAACAAGTTATTTCACACTTTTGAGTATTGAAGTCGGTTCCATTTCCGGAGTAATGAAGAAATGCAAATTGCCTGTGTCACATCAAATTGTGACCCATTTCCCCATGTGCGTGCGCAGTGCACCTTTACTCAATTGTAAGCTATGCAAGGGTAGAAATTCGAGGATTATGGTTCCGAGAGCCACTAGTTATAAGAGTCATGACTTTCTGATTACACATATCTTCATGAATTATAAGCTATCATTAGAAAAATATGAGAGTTGACTTAATGAAGGAATTCCTGAAGTTATTAGATGGATGATTATGGAGTTATATCAGAAGAATTGATCTAAGCGTGAGTCTTGTCGCATCTATATGAAATATTGATAGATAGGTTATTGACGTAGCGTCTAGTAGTTCATAGTTGCTGATCAAGGCGATGAAGCGAAGCACGAAGGAGTGTGGTAGGCGTCACGTGAGGTAGGTATAAATAATAAAAATATCAAGAATGCGTACGTGTGGCGTGTCTTGCAGTACAGGGCGCAGTGGGCTATGTCGCCAAAAGAGCAAAAGTTATCTATCTACTAGGTCAAAAATCGATAATTTATATATACAATACTCTAATTTGGATGGGTCACTATTAGTGGGATTTAGAATTACGCTCCTATATGCCTAGAAGTGCACGTTAAGCCGTTGCGTCGTCGATCGATCCAGGTTGTTGTCATAGGATGGCAGGCGTTATAGGATTGAGGTAGGTTATTTTATTAATGAACGCCTGGCCAGATACCACACTATACTAGCAAATCTATCTATCACTAATCACCTAACTATGTGTTACTATACATATCCATCAATGTTTCTTATAAATGCGACAAGGCTTGATAAGATATTGCTGACAACATTTAATAATAATACAATACAATATTAGTTTATTTCAGAAGTCATAAGCACTATAATTACCGACGGCATGAGTATGAGTAGATTATTTATTTTGATATGTTTTTAAGCAGATTGCTGCAATTAGGTCACTAGAATGTGAAAATTCTTAAAATTTGTAGCCAATGGTAATCTGTATCGCACATCGAAAATCATTATAAATTAGGAGAAATCTGTATATATGGCAACGCTGGCGGCAGGCACGCGCCCACACGCGCCGCCATTTTGAATTTGGTGTGAACGCCTACCGCGCGGCAACTGCCCCGCGCCCGCCAGCCCCGCTACCGCCAGGCGCTTGGTGTATTTACTCCTTTAGAATTTGTTTAGAATTTTGTTTTTTCAGTTGGTTCTACCTCAGGACAGCGAGTATTTGTACTTTTAAAAAAAAGTTGAATAAACGTGAACGTCACCACGTGACGTTCACGTTTATTCGATGATCACGATCTCAAAATATAGCAGATTTTGGCGGAATTTTATACAATATACACAGAAATTTAGCAAGATGGAGAAGAATTAACAATTTAGGTAGTGGTGCTGGAAGTATTTAAAAATTTTACAATTCATAAATAATGTACGAAAGATTTCTTCTTACTGTTCTGGCAGTTTTCCTCTAAATACAGTTTAGGCGAATTCTCAGATTTTTGATCGCACTTTGCATTGAACTAAAATCTTGTCTACCACATAATGACCTATTTGAGCAAGTGCTGTTTCTTGACCCACAAAACGTTGTGTACAAAGATTTTATAAGTTTGGTCATAACTGGTTCTCATTTTCTAAATCTGGTATACAAGTCTAATATACAAGCAATTTACTCCGAAAATAGTGACCTTAAATTCGATAAAGTAGTGGCAGATCTTGTAGAATCAGGAGACGTTCTGCTGACTTCACACTAATGAACACTAAATTTGAAATTACCTGCGGGACAAATTAAAAAATCAACATGTTGCTGCAATTCTACATGTAGATGCCAGAAAATAACAGGGTAGATGCATTTTTAATTAAATTTGTTTTGTTTTTTTTTACACCGTCAAAAAAATATAAAAGACTCTCAAAGTTCGATGGTTCTGTATATTAAAATCGACACCACAGAAAATTAGAAATACATATGTACCTTATAGAATTATGGTTAATTCGTGTTACTCAATCATAAATATTTTAGAAAAATATTTGTTTTTTTCTTGTACTTATCATTCATTTAATTGGGACTTCATTCAGTAGCAATTTTTTGGCATCAATCAAAAATAAACTTAGCGGACTTTAGCAGAATTCAGGGGAGCAGCTAGCATAATGTCCAATTTAAATCTGGTCACACTGGCTGTCACAGAGACTGACTAGGTAGGTAGTACTAGTAGGTAATCTGCTAATCTGTGCACACTGCACAGTGATCAAGGTATAAGAGAAGAGAAGAAAAGTAATAACTCGATCTGAATCTATCCCTGTTTTGCTTCCACATTCCACAAAGTACATTATTGTGTATTGCATTCATCTTATATAAAAGTAACATACCGGATACCTGTATTTAATGAAAACGTAGGATAAAGGTACCCTACACAACGCGGCGCGGCGCTAGCAGAATCACGGATTTATCTTACTTGTTGTAACTGAAGAACTTTGAATTGGAATTATTGATAACATCTTCCATGTAATTATCGCTCCTTTAATCACTAGTACATGTATACGTGATTGAAAAATTGTTGATAAGATAAACTGTTAAGTACCTACGAAGTCCGAACGCCACACTCGGCTTGGGACTCAGTGTTCTTTGGTTATTGGAGCGCCAGGAAGCCGGCTCTTGCGAAAGTACACTAACTGTGCTTGGATAACAATATGCCTTCTATCGTAGGAAAATATCAGCACTACAAGAACGAGGATGTCGATGAATACTTCTCTGCAGTGGGTATGAATCCGCACAATATAATTTTGGTGTTTGCAACCATTGAATTATGTAGTGAACTATTGTCTCAAATATTACTCTGCTTAACCCAGAAGTAGAATTAGACCTCAAAATTCAAATTCGGTTGTTTTGATACAGAAAATGATATAAATAATTTTTCAGGTGTACCATATATGGGACGCAAAATGATGTCAATGTCATCACCTCTCATGGAAATCACTTTGGATGGAGAAGAAATGACAATCAAGAATGTATCTCTGCTTAGGACTGTAGAACACAAGTTCAAACTTGGAGAGGAATATGAAGAGAAGATGCCAAGCACAGTGATAAAAGTGAGTATGCTGCCAACAGTAAAGATGTTGTCTATTTTATTGATTATTTATAGGCTATCCTGTGACAAGTATAGTGCCTCTTGGTATGTGTAGAAAGTTACACAGCTGATGATAATGCCATGGAGAGCAGTGACAGCAGGTATTGTTGAAAGTAGCTAGAACTAAAATTATTCACCTGTAATGTAAAACAATAGTACACCTAGGTATATAGTACAACTTTATTTTTGTTATTTTTTATTGCTAACCATTTATAGTGAGCGAAATGAAAACTCAAGTTTGCTCTTATACAAGTGTATCATGAAACCATATTTGTGTAGAATGACAGCGGTTTAGGCATCCAACAGCTTTTAGCAACATAATTTTCATTCCTGCTGCCATCCCTAGCCTAAGCATTATGATTGGTGCCTGTATATTAGTTGCATATTTTTAATTGGTTTTGACAAGGCTAGGTGGTAAAGACTACTTGGGCTTAACTCTTAGGCAGCTAGTGTTGGGTTAAATTTTTCTTAATTTAAAAAAAAATATATTATATATTGCTATTTATATTTAATACATATAAATAGAAATTAATCTTTCATGCACTGAATTAGTTATAAAAAGAGTTTAAGTAATATTAATAACAAAAAAACAGCTTAGCTTTTGATAGTTTTGTGCAACATCTGGTCAGTACAGTGATTAAATGTGCTGGGTGCACACGCATCACATGTAAACAACCCAACTGTTATAGATACAATTTGGTATACACATAAAATATAGTCCAAGGATCAGAGCCTTTTTATAAAAAAACAGAACTTTATTACTGAACTACTACTATGTCTACTTGTCCTACTTACAACTTACAAATAGAGGAATCTTTTAAACCGTAAGAGCTAGACAGATACAATATTAATAGAATTATTGCTATTAGAACCTACTGAATAATAAAAAGTAAAAGTGATTCTTTTTAATTTAAAGAACATGATTACTGTTCACTCTGTTCAGGTATTAGAACCTAATATCAGTACAGTAATCATGTTCTTTTAATTTTTGCCCCTTTGGCAAAATCAGTACTAATCAGTACTAATATTATAAATGCGAAAGTAACTCTGTCTGTCTGTTACGCTTTCACCCTAAAACTACAGGACCGATTTGAATGAAATTTGGTATGGAAATAGTTTGAGACCTGGGAAAAAACATAGGATATTTTTTATCCAACTGCGCAAAAAGAGGTTAATGTTTTTGCGCGATAACCGACATACGCGCGGGCGGAGCCGCGCCCGGAAAAGCTAGTAGTACTATATAGTAAACTTGAAACTTGATGTAGATATGGTATAACATTTAAAATATGATACTGATGAGAAGTTAGTTTTAGTTGCCAAGTCTCCAATATAGTTTGACTATTAAAACCTCTTTAGAACTAAATTAATACCAATAATATACAAAATCAAAACTGCCCTTTATTTTTACAAAGGAGTGTATATAAATATAAATAGACTTTACTTTACCTATACACCAGATACCAATTATTATTAAAACCATTTCCAAGATCTGTGATTATTAAATTAAAGTAACTATTATATTGGATAGTTTAGATTTTCTGATTTGCACTTTATCAAAATGCTTAAAACTTCTTAATACATTGATTATGGAAATTTTATTACCATTTTTGTAATGTTTCAGAGTGTTACAACAAAGAATAGTGATTGTGAACTGGAAACGAAATCTGTGATCCCTGAAAATGGAGCCAAATGTGGAAGGCATTATCTTTTCACTGATGAAGAATGTGTTGTTGTAAGTAACAATGAAAAAAATAATTTCATGTAAAATATTTTTTTATTCTATTTGTTATGTATGTTATTATATGTTTATTGTTTATTCTATTTGTGTATTATCGCATAGACCATTTGCTAACATGTATTTGCCATTCTTAGTGCCATAGCTATGGACTGCCACATTGGGCATTTTCCAAATGCTCGCCTGGCTACCTACTTGCTTACTACTTACTTAGCAGAACATTTGTGACCATGCACAAAAAGGTGTCTTCTGGCAGCTTTGCTTGAAAGTTTGATGTTTGGGATCAGATTAGCTCTGCGTAAGACCACTTCTAGGTTTGACCATTTTTGCATGTGTCCACATTGTTTTGCGTCCACCTACAGTACAGTCACACATAATCAAATAAGGAACAGTAAGATCACTCCATTTAAACTGATTTGCTAAAACTGCGTGTGGAGCACATATAGTGGTACACGTGTATTTACATGTCAAAAATATCTTAACACATATAGACACGTTAGTTATTTTATTCTATCGTCGTCACTTTTTTCAAATCAGATTAACCACTACATAAATCAGGTATAACCGTGATACTTTAGAATAATATACTTACTATTGAGCATTATGTGTTTGTATATGTGTTTTCTACCCATTTATACCACTGTTATGGTGGGAAGGAACTTTTGGAAAAAATAATGTGGCTTCGAAAGGAACCATATAAAAAATTTCAGACATTTAAATACCTATGCAACAAATACCTAACGCGTTTTATTAATATTACCCATATACCGTTATGATCTTGTGCCGCCGATTAGCTACGTGATAATTGATATAAGAATATTAACAATTAGGTAATTAAAAATAACCCATAGAATGTAACGTATAAAAATCATGGCTGATTATGATAGAACTAAGAACCATCCCCATTTAATACAGACACACAGTCAGCTTCAAGCTTATGTTCCGCCCGCGGCGACATTGACATTGTGTTCATAGTGATTCAAAAATAGATTGGCCAAAACTTTGATAAATGACCATTCTTGAATTTATTACGGAAAAAATCTAATCCAAGGTAAAAAACAATACTCCATATAATAGTATAGCTCCATAAACTTTAAACGAATATACTTTGTTTCAGTTTATAATTACTGGAATCACCAAACTGAGCCATGTTTTTAAGCAGGTTCTCGAGTCATCTTGCTCGTAGAATTGTCGACTTTCAGTCTCCCGAACAAGCCGGGTTCCGAAAAGGCTTAAGAAACATAGACCACATCCATACTCTCCGCCAGATTATACAAGAGGCTGAAGAGTATAATCGGCCGTTATGTCTAGCGTTTATGGACTATGAAATAGCCTTCGTTTCAATGGAAACCTGGGCCGTACTGCAGTCTCTTCAGCGATGCCAAATCGGCTATATGTAGATCAAAGCGCTGAAGTGTTTGTATAGGAACGCCAGCATGTCGACTACGATTACAGGATAAGAGCACGGAATCAATCCAACTGCAAGGAGGCGTGAAACAGGGAGATGTTATTTCTCCGAAACTGTTATGTGTAACTGACGAATCAATCCAGGGCCTTTTTTAAGCTCTTGAACTGGAAAGATTTCGGCATTAACATATATGGCGAATACATCACCTTCGTTTCGCCAATGACATAGTCATACTGGCAGAGTCGCTCAGCGACCTCAGTGGAGTTTCTCAGCAGGTGGGTCTTAAAATAAATATGAACAAGACGAAAAGTATGTCTAATGTCCATGTTGCAACAGTACCAGTAATTGTTGGGAACGATATGCTCGAAGTTGTTGACCATTACATTTACAGACTGTCCAGTCAGGTAGGTCCAACATGGACGAGGTCGAAATGGGTCGCTCAAAGAATCCATTTCGAATGGGCAGCGTTCGACAAGACAACATCTTCTAGTCGAACATCCCGCAGAGCCTGATGACCAAAGTATTCAACCAGCGTGTGTTTCCAGTGATGACATATGATAGCACTGAGACATGTTTGTGGCCCTTATGGACAAGCTCAGAGTCGCTCAACGAGCTATGGAGAGAGCTATGCTCGGAGTTTCTTCGCGCGATAATATCCGGAACGTGGATATTCACCAAAGAACCAAATCACCGACATAGAATTCAGAATTTGCAAGTGAAGTGACAATGGGCGGGTCATATTCCCCGACGAATTGAAAATAAGAAAGGAGCTCGATGAAATGGTAAAGGAAGAAAGATGCTCAAGTGGTTACGACATTACACTAGAAGACAGAGTTGGTAGGCTCCCCTACTAGGTGGACTTGGGACATTCTAGGTAGCCTATGATTACAAGCGGTTAATAGCAATTCTTTGTGGCGTCGTTCTATGGGGGAGGTTTTTTGTTCAACAGTGGACGCTTTCCGGTTGTTGTTACCTTTAGTTGTAAGTTTGCAGAACTATTTCCCGTGAAATGTTTTATGGCAGCGTTTTAACCTAGACTTACCTCAAGTTGGAGTCCAAATTTTAACAATAATTGTGTTGGTGGACGAAAAACGATTTGTTCAAAATGTTCAAATACACAAATGGTAATTAATATTACGGAGTAGTCTTAAACAAAAGTGGTCAAATCTAAAAATGGTCTTATCAAATCTTATGCAGAGATAGTCATTACAAGACGTGGACTCCAACCGTCCAAACGTAACCTAGAACTATATTTGGATGATGTAGGGTATCCTAATTACTATCCTCGACCGTAATCATGTAACCAACATGTGAGATAGTGGTCCTATCAGCTGTGAAAATGAAATATAAGCTCCTGATAACATCGTTACCTAGCCAGACAAGCAATCAAAATCTGTTACCAAAGTGTGAAGCCATTAAGGCTTATATTACAAAAAAAAAAAAAACGCGTAGATGCATGATGTCCTCATTGAATACTTTTGATTAGTGAGTATTAATAACAATAACTTGGTCAAAATAGTTTGTTCTATACTTTGAAACACTGCGCAATGATAGCTGAGCGGTTATAGCTATACACTGCGGTACCGCAAGTCGTATAGGGGATGGAGCGACACCTATAGTTCAACTTACGTTTTACTACAAACAAGACTAATTTTACAATTGGTTTTAAACTTGTGAATGATGACGCCTTATAATTTTAATATGCAATAACGCCTACTCTGCGGATTACATTACAAAATGACAAATTTACGAAAGAAAAAAATGTAGTCATGTGTGGGATTCGAACCCGCGTCCATCCACCCCTATAGCCGGACTCTATAGGGGTGATGGACACGGGTTTGAATCCCGCACATGACCATATTTTTTCTCTCGTTATTTTGTAATAATTAATAATAATCATGACAGTCGTCTCTGTAAGTGTATAGTAACTAATAAGCTAGGAATTGTTTTGCTATACCTATACATATTACATATATACCTACAAAACTTTGAGATAAGGACAAGGTTGTCCTTATCTCAAAGTTTTGTAGGTGTACGCAGGTGCGTATTGAGACTAAAATAAGCATATAAATCTCCAAGACCCTCCAGTCAGCCTACTTTGCTGGCTTTACTATGGTAACACCGCGCCATACAAGTGAAGTGGTACACCCGGAGGAGGACGCCTGGCACCCCTACATCCATACTGCACCATACTACTCACTAGTAGTATTTATTATACTTAATATTATGAATTTAAATACTACATTATTATTGTACTATACTATATGTTTATTGGCATAACTTATGAGGCTAATTTAATAAGAAACTATGAATATAAGGTAGGTGTAATAAGTTTTCCACTTTCAGATTGGATGACTTAATAGATTTTTGCTATCATATATAACATAGTATAAATATGTCACCGCGCTGGAGTTGTGCGTTGATTTCGCGCGCTTTGATACAGAAATGTGAGAGGGATATGTACCTTATTGAAGACACATATCATCATGTCTGTATATTTCCAAAGGGATAGCTAGAATTATTCACGTTTCACCAGTAATGTTTTAGCCCGTGCATAGGGGGCGAGCATATTGTCATCTACCGGTCACACCGGTGCACCGGTGTGTACACCGCGGTGTACCATTTAGAAAAAAAAATACATTTTCGGATCTTGTCCGAATCGTACTTGGCTGGCTTTTATTATTTGTTAAACTTATTGAAAACCGTTTATACGACGGAGCAGAAATAAAAATAACTGAAATAAATATATCTTTCGTATGGGGTATCCCTTACTTTGTTACGTTGATCTGTCACTTACCTACCTATTGAACTTGCTCTGATACACAAAATATCACTCTGAATAAAGACTATCAAAGTTTAACTTTTCATTCTATGTGAGTCTGACACACTTGCCAGAGCATTGTAAAACTTCCATGGAAATAAGATTAGGATTTCAAAGATTTTTTTTATTTCAGACCCTGACACATGACAACGCGAAGAAGCCTGGGAAACGGTACTTCCGCCGAGTTCAGTAAAAATTTATATTTAAGAAACAAAATGTTTTAATATATACCGATATGGTGCTCTGAATTATTTAAAATTTGTTATATAGTGGATTAATTCCTCATTCCAGTCATTCATTCTATTTGATATATTATTTGGATATCAAGTTGATTGATACAAGTCTGACTTAGAAATGCTTTATTTTTATATGTTTTGTATATTTTGATTAAAATATTTTAACCAAATTTATTGACTATGATTTATGGTTTACTACCATCACTGACAAAACATTATCAGTTTTGTAATTTTTCACCAGCTTCAAAAAAAGGAGGGGGTGAAAAACGTCGTTCGTCTGTTTTTTATTGTTTGTGACCTACCTCAGAACTTTTGACTGGGTGAACCGATTTTGATAATTCTTTTATATTTGATAGCTGATGCTTGTCGTTTGGTCCCATTACACTCCAATAACTAAAAAATATTTTTCTTTCTTGATGATGTAGTCGTTGACAGTGAATGACAATCGGTCCCGTAAGTAGCAAGGGTCACTAAAAAGAGTGAAAAAAATTTAATCCACAAAGTAACCGAATCCATTTTTTGGTTAAAAATTTTCTTGTTTTATAGCTTATACGGCTACCCCATGACCACTATCTCACCCTATGATGTGTTCGAATACGTTGTTCAGACTAACCTAGAATTACTGGTTGTCAAGGATAGCTGCCGGATGGAACATAGCGTTGGGTGCTTAGCGACTGATTTCTACTTGAGGTTGGCACCTAGCCAGGCGAGCATTCGGTGGGGATTGATCCGTGGACCTGCGGCTAGGCAGTCCACAGCTATTACCTCTCGACCATCGTTGCTTCCAAATCAATGTCAAGTATTTTATTTCTTTATTCATGATAGGTGTTTGACGACACCTTGACTGATTTTAAGCATTGATGTGGTCTAAGATGGAGCACGCAACGAAGAAACCTATTTACTCTCGATTTGAAGACACCCATGTTGTAGGTATCCATCGGTGTCAGCCATTCCGTTGTTCGCTTGTGATTATCGTAAAAAATACATCATCATTTCAGGAAAGGCAAGCTTCCAGGCACGCTGCTCTTATGACTATGATCATAATTATCATGAAGCAATTTTTTTCAAGTTACCGATTTGCTGCAAATGAGTCAATATACCAACGCCAAACTGCCGCTGATTCTTTAGTAACTTGACACGGATCGGCAAACATCCACAATCACCTTCAATTCCTCGTTATTTACCTTAGTATCTGGTCTTCCTCGTGGTGCATTCTTCAGGTCGCAGTTTCCACTCCGAATGCAGTTAAGCCGACTTTTTTACCTGTAGATGAGTTGTGTGCCATCCCTCCGTGTATTTACTAGACGAATTCAGGGTGATTACCAGAGTCACTACCAGTCTTGCATTTCCGAGCGTCCGGTGAATACATCGCCGCTAATCGTGTCTTTTAGGAATAATCTGTGGACAATATGCCTTCCTTGTGTCTTTAGACTCTGCACCAACTATACAAGCATTGTGAGAGATAAGAAAACTATCATTTCACGCGTAATTATTGCTTTTATTGATGAAATAGAAAATATCGTCATTTTGCTTTATCTTAGGAATTAATCTCAATGAAATGGATGAGCGAGATATGTGCATCGTTTGGTGTGAGAGAGTGAAAGAGATCGCATTGTAATGGTGATCGGAACGTCTCGTGGCGGTTCGGTGGTTACACGAATTGCTTATTTATCTCTTTCTTACAACAGATTTATGACGCATAATATTTGAACGTTCTTTCCTTGTCATTACAAACTGCATATACATGTGCGTAGGTATGTAGATAGGAAAATTCTAGTAAGCTTTTAGAGCAGTGGTGTTCGGATATAACTACTCTCTGTATTTCAACTCTCTGGTTAAGCCAATAACTGCACGGCCCGTTCGTTAGCCGTATCCTCTCCAAATACAGCAACTGACAGCTCGTAGCGAAGTTTGCTTATCTGTTATTAACCGAACTCAACGTCCGCCGCGGTTATGACTTGGATGGATGACCGCTAAAGATATTACTACTGAGCACTTCCGTGCGTTGGAGGGCACGTTTAGCCGTCGTCGGTCCCTATTGTTGTCTTTCTATGGCAGTCGATAAAGCATGGTGGGTAGGTCATTTTGCGAATGCCCGCCTGACTAGCTAACACCCTTAGTAGAAAACCTGTCGCCAAGCACCTAACGATATGATCTCTGGGTCACAAGGAAGCAGCTGTCCTTGAGACTCGGTAACTCTAGGTTTGCCACAACATCTTGGGCCGCATAATCACTAACCATCAGGTGAGATAGTGGTCAAATCAAAGGCTAGCCCATCAGCTACAAAAACAAACAAGAAGTTTCTGCTGTGCGAAAGCCCCTATGTAGGAACTCTTATCGTATCGTACCTTTCCGTTATTAGGCTGTACATTAGAATACAATATCTCGTTGGAAAAAGGGATGAGTGGGTACAGTACAGCACCCCCCTGCTTGAAGGGGGGTGTGCGGGACAAAATAATTTCCGAAATGGGGGGCCCTTCCAGCGATATATTTTTTACAAAGTCTCAACGTTGCTCCTGGATATATACTGGATATATCTATATATTAGGTATACCTCCACTGTGGTTCAAGTCACGCAAATATCCGCTATTTGCACTGTATGCACGCAAACGGTCGGTTCATAACTTGCTAAACAGACACCACGATAGCGTAATGACGTCATCTATGACGTCACCTCCGGCTGCAAACAACGCTCAAAAAGTGGTAGTGCAATGTATGCACAAACGTCAAACTCAAATCTTGACAGATAGATGAGAGATTTTTGTTGTTGTGGTTAGAATGTTGAACGTACAAACATCTGTTCACAAAAGAATGCCTTGAAGTGCAATACTTCTATTATCAATAATTATATTTTGGATCAATTGCGAAAAAGCAAATTGACAGTTAGCAGATGTTATTAGCGCGGCTACATACGAGTATCGGTTCACATCGTTTGCGCGCAAACAATGCATATTCTCGTATTTCAGTTATGAACCGAGCTTTTGCAATGTATGCAGTGACAGTAGTGTTTGCGTGATTTAAACCGTAGTGCTAATTGGATGTTGCTGTAGTTGCCCGTAAGTCTATATTTTTATGTTTCTCCATGGTAGGTTACTTTGGTTTGTTCAGTATATTCTACTTAAAATTGTCGTCCAGCTGAGTATTTTTCACCACAAATATTGAAGTAATTTGAAAGCTAGTAACATTTTATCGCGCGTAGTAGAATGTTTAACGTGTTACTGGCAATACTAAAAAAGCACTTGGAAAAAAGAGACCTCCTTGGAGTTTATGTATATAGTATTCTAGCTAGCTATATATGATTAAATCTGTGTAGTATATTTGAAAGAGAAGAACATGCTTGGAACAAGGTACTGTTATACCTAGGTGTATTTACGAGAATGACCGATATTTACTCAGTAGACTTGTTAACAATCTTATCTGCACTACAAGGTCATCTCTATTTACACCTTTTCATACATAGCCAGTTCATATTGCGTAGATACCCATCTAGTTAGGAATACCTACTTAAATACTTGAGTTAGTAATTATAATTCATTTAACTTAAGACTACCTATCTTTAAAATTCGGTAGCGCTTAATAAAAACATCTCGCGGCCGTGAACTACGTTTTGTTGTAAGGTGAACTTGATAGCAAAAAATAGTATGATAACTTTGAGTTGACTTCCATTTAGCGAGTCTATAAGAATCAGTTTGTAAAGTAGTACCTACTATGTAGTAGTACTGTAGGTATGAGCCAAACTTACTTGTGCCTCATACACATTTGTGTCTGAGTTATGCTAATATATTTATCTAATAAGTATAAATATAAAGTAAAAATTATATAAAGTTTGTGAACCAGTGTTTTATTGTCAATACGTGTGTTATTTAAAACGATCAGGTTGTGTTATACCTATTTAGTTGTGGTGCTGGTGATAAGTTGGTGTTAGTACGAATTCTGAGGAGTGAGTGTATATATAATATATCTCAATAAAAAAAATTGGCCAAGTGCGAATCGGACTCGCGCACGATGGGTTCCGTACCGTTAGCTATATTTAACACTAGCTGTACCTGCAACTTCGTTCGCGATTGCCCTACCTGCAGACTATTCACATTTCAGCACTGTTTATCTCACAACGCTGTAGTCTGCGGTGAAGTACTCTTAGTAAAGAATAGCTAAGAAAGAAGCTCTTTACTTTGGATTTGAAAACTCCTGGGTTGTATTTTCCAGAAGACAGTGTAACTCAGATAGTTCTTTCGCGGTTCGCAGAATAAATGTAGACGCAAAGTACTTTGTGCGTATCTTTTAAATTTTGATTTGAAAACGGCGGTAGAACAAAAATATATTAGATAGTGCACTTCCATTGCCCAGTCTCTGAAATGTAGAGGTAGGTATCCGGCAAAAGATAGACGGTTAAAAAAACTGACTGTGGGAATGTTCCAGAATTTAGACTTTTATCTTAGCAAGCTTGCAAAACTAAATAAGGGCGCTGGGCTGCACGTGGGGTGCCGGACTGTGCGTGGGGTGCCGGGCTGCCCGTCGTGTACCAGGCTGCCCGTCGGGTGCCGGGCTGCCTGTGGGGTGCAAGGCTGCCCGTGGGGTGCCGGGCTGCACGTGGGGTGCTAGGCTACCTGTGGGGTGCCGTGATGCCCGTGAGGGATAGTCACCATTCTAACAAAAAAAGAATGATTGAAATTCAGAATACATTTTGATTTTCATCCCCTTTCCCAGGGGAACCGTGCTAATTTCGGAAAAAGTATCCTAACCTAACATGTCTTTCTTCGTAGTATGAACTCAAATCGTGCTAAGTTTCATTTAAATCCATTCAGTAGGTAGTTTGGAAGTGATGCGCAGCCGGGATACAGACACAAAAATTAAAAAAAATACAGTTTTGGCATCAGTATCAGCTACCTACAGAGTGCTGTCAAAAATTATTATCAAAATATCTTCAATGTACAGAATTGGACCTGTTACATTTTTATTATAAGTATAGATTAGACTTCATATTTAACCTTTTTTTGTTTTAACGTCCGACTTGCACTTGGCCAACTTTTTGTATTTGTTGTTAGAGCGACAGAAATACCTACATCATCTGTGAAAATTTCAACTGTCTAGCTATCACCGTTCTTTAGATACAGCTTGGTGACAGACGAACGGACAGCGAAGTCTCAGTAATAGGGTCCCGTTTTTACCCTTTGGGTACGAAAATAGGTTTTGTTTTTAGGGTTCCTAAAAACTAAACCTATTTCCTACTTTCATGAATAATAGATTCATGAAAGTAGGTAGGTACTTACACAAGTAAGTATTAGAGGTAGATAGAATCTGAATCAGAATACCATTTATCGCCATAACTTTATACCTACATAAAGAAGATGGTTTTTTAAAAGAATTATCAACATTGACCTCATTGACCTCTATTATATCTCGATGATTATCAACTGTTTGCTGCCAATTTCGAGCGTACAATATATACCTACTTAATTTCTAGGTGCCGCAACTGCCGATGTGATTAGGTTGGTAGTACCACGGTAATGTTTATAGATAACATTACCGTGGTAGTACCTACCTATTTATAACATTTTAATTTAACATAATGAGATACCTGCGCATTATGGTTGTAAAAACTTCTTGAAAATTACAAACATTTAAAAAATCTTATATTATCTCTTATATTATTAATTTATTATTACGCGTTAATTGTTTGGTACCTAAGTACCTACTTACTTTTGAAGATAGCTACGACCTACGTCTGATAAAATTAGGTAGGTATATATATTGCGATATTTTGAATTTACTTTAAAAATGTGTGCCTTCTAATTTTCAATGTTAATCAATAGTTACCTACCTACGATTTGGAAATTAGTTTCACTAACGGTAGGTATTTACTTTAGTATTTTGTTAATGGATATTGTAAAATAAGTCTTGTTTGTAGTACAACGCAAGTTGAACTATAGGTGTCGCTCCATCCCAATACAATGGTTAAAAAACGATAGGATCATTTGGAGTCATGACTCATTGTCATGTTAGCTCAGTCGGTCAGAGCATACCCCGGCTAAAGGGGTAGATGGACGCGGGTTCGAATCCCGTACATGTCTTTACATTACCGGACATGTAGGTAGCTGTGATCCGACTTTAGAATAATACCCAGATAATATTATTGTTGCAGAAGAGGCTAAAAAAATAATAAGAAGAGCATTGTTGATCTTTGACGTCGACAGAGACCGATGTAGGGGACTGAACTAAAACTGAAACTCGAAATTATGGACACAAGGATGTCACTTATTCCTGGAAAGTACCAGCATTATAAAAATGAAAACATTGATGACTATTTAGCAGCAGTTGGTATGTATACGCATATTACGCATCAACAGCCCAAAACAACGTGTCCGATAGACTTAGGTAACAATATAGAACAATCCAGCCCAAACACAATTTTCGTGTGCAGTGCTACAAATGACTGTACTAAGTAAATCTCGTATAGAATAATGCTGTGAAGCCATAATTCTAATAAAAATTGTATAGGTATTATATAAATACATAATATATTACTATTATAATATATAAACATAAATGAAATTGCCGCCACTCTTTTTATAGTAATTGTAGCTTAAACGTGCGACCCCTTATATAAAAATATAGGTATGTATTTTATGGTCCAATAATGAAATCTTCACTTTACAAATATTTGGTTGTACTTACTGATAACGCGAATTATCTATAATATGCTGTACAACACCAGTAAAAATGCTGAGCTATTAAAGACATAGATTATACCCTAATTTTTTTTATTTTTTTTTATGCCTGATAGGTTAGCCTTTGACCACTATCTCACCTGATGGTAAGTGATGATGTGGTCGAAGATGTTGTACAGGCTAACCTAGAATTACTGGCTCTCAAGGACAGCTGCCGGAACACACCGTTAGGTGCTTGGCGACAGATTTTCAACTTGAGGGTGGTAGCTAGCCAGGCGGGCATTCGCAAAGTGCCCTACCACCATGCTGTAACGACTGCCATCCTAGGACAGCAACCGGGACCGACGGCTTAACGTGCCCTCCGAAGCACGGAAGCGCTCAGTAGTAATCTCACCAGCGGTCACCCATCCAACTCCTGACCGCGGCGGACGTTGCTTAACTTTGCTGATCGATTCAGAATAGCCAAGCAAACTTCGCTACGAGCGCTTCTAAAATTATATTACATAAGTAAGTTAGGTAAGTACTAAGTTATATTTTTAGGGTTGCAAACAAAAAAAACGGTACCCTATAGCCACAGATTACCCACTCAGGGGGGGAAGTCCAGAATACAAGATTAGCAACACACAGCGTAGCGTGTTTTGCTAATCTTGCTTATGTAATCTCCCGAATTATTGTTCCAGTTCATTTATAAGGACTATTTTTATGTAAGCAGAAGAGACGATTAAAAACCTAACGAAAGACGAAATAAAAAAAAAAATCTGTTTGCACTGGATGCTTTAATTAGGAATTACTAATAGACTTTTGTTTTCGTTAGGTACTCGTATATGTTTTTACACTAAGAGCTCAGAAAGTTAATTACTTATGTACTATTTGCTCTATTATGGAAATCTTCACTATACAAATAATATTTGGCTGTTATATCTACTTTATTGATAAAGCGAATTATCTATAATATGATGCTGTATAACACCAGTAAGAATGCTATTAGAGACATAGATTATACACTAATTATATTATATAGTTATGTAAGTACTACGTTGTATTTTTAGGGTTACAGTAAAAGAAAAGTAAACGTACCCTATAGCAAAGCCTACGATGCCCGTCCTTCGAAATGGTAAGATGAGATGCGAAGGCTCCAGAGCAGAATACCAGATTCGCAAAACACCAGATAAGCAAAATACCGTGTTTTACGTAATCTACCGAACAACTATTCCGGTTTATATTAATTATCAGGACAGACGACATTTAAATAAGTGTATTTCTGCTTGCGCTGGAGGCTTTAATTAGGAATTATTAATTAACTTTGTTTGCGTTATAATTATGTTGTTATACTAAAAGCCCATGAAGTAAATGGAGTATCAGTAGGTAATCAGTAAGTATAACGATGATAAATTTTTTTTAACAAAAAATGGAACCGACTTCAAAAAGATTGAAAAAAAATTTTTAACAAAAAAGGGAACCGACTTCAACACCCAAAAGTTTGAAATAACTTGTTGAAGTCGGTACCATGATGGTTCAAAAGTAGCTATTATCACAATATTGCGCATGGTACCGACTTCGACAAGTTATTTCACACTTTTGGGTGTTGAAGTCGGTTCCATTTTTTGTTAAAATTTTTTTTTAATCTTTTTAGTGTAACTCAAAAACGGCTTGACCGATTTTGATGAAATTTAAAATGGGACCAAACGACAAGCATCAGCTTTCAAACAAAAAAAGAGTTTTCAAAATCGGTTCACCCAGTCAAGAGATGTGAGGTAACAAACACAAAAAAAAAAAAAAAAATACAGACGAATTGAGAACCTCCTCCTTTTTTGGAAGTCGGTTAAAAAGGTATACCTTACCCAACAAAAAGAGAACCACCTAGTAAAAAGTTACAAGTTCAAAAGTAGCTATTATCACAATATTGCGCATGGTACCGACTTCGACAAGTTATTTCACACTTTTGGGTGTTGAAGTCGGTTCCATTTTTTGTTAAAAATTTTTTTTCAATCTTTTTAGTGTAACTCAAAAACGGCTTGACCGATTTTGATGAAATTTAAAATGGGACCAAACGACAAGCATCAGCTTTCAAACAAAAAAAGAATTTTCAAAATCGGTTCACCCAGTCAAGAGATGAGAGGTAACAAACACAAAAAAAAAAAAAAAATACTGACGAATTGAGAACCTCCTCCTTTTTTGGAAGTCGGTTAAAAAGGTATACCTTACCCAACAAAAAGAGAACCACCTAGTAAAAAGTTACAAGTACATGTATGAAAAATTAAAAATATACACGTAGGTATACATACATTTCATACATAAATAACATTCTCTTTTGTTTTTTTGGAAATCGGTTAAAGATTTATATATTTATCTAAAAAAACATTAAGTAAAAAGTTATACTTAACTACAAATTTATAACTAAGAAACTAAAATTTACTTTACTCTTTTTTTTAAAGTTGGCTAAAAATATTATCTAAAACTACTATGTACCAGAGAGTTGAAATAAATAGACTACTACTCGGTTGTCACACGGACCAAGTTTGTAATTGGAGGTGTATATTTTAGCACCATTTTTGATTATGTTAAAAAAAAAAATTAACTGTTAGTACATCATTTTTATGCTTTTCTGGAATCATAAGGATCTGGTATTATGGTAATCTGCAGAAACTGTTGTTTTTGCCCATCAACGTTTTGTTCTGTAGGTATGTACAAGTTATGTTATTTTGAGAATCTAATATTATGATAATCTGGTGATTTACCAATTTGGTATTATGTTCTAAAACCGTTGCGAATGTTGAGCTCTAATTTTATTATTTTAACGTCATATATGAACGGTGCAGCCAACAACTGTTACTTGAATATCTACCAGTGCCTCTTATAGCTGTCTGACTGAAAGAAGTACTTTCGAATTCGCATCTTGTCCTTCCGTCTCAGTCGGTGGCCTCTAGTGCTTAAAACCACATGATGCAGTTTCGATTCCCGGCACAGATGAAATTGAGTGCTCTAAAAATTTGTAAATGTTATTTACTCTTAGAATATTCTTTATGTTTATGTTGTAGTACCTACCTCTTACGTATTTTGTGTTGTTACAAATATCTACAAATATTACTGTTACCTATACATATTTACTCAGCTCAGTTAAAAAACTGTTTTTTTTGCTTTCTATTTTCAGGGGTCCCCTATATGGGCCGTAAAATTATAGCAATGTCATCCCCACTAATAGAGATCGCTATTGATGAGGACACTATGACTGTAAAAAATTATAACTTGTTCTTCAATCTAGAAAACAAATTTAAAATTGGGGAAGAGTATGATGAGAAGATGCCCAGAGAAACTTTAAAGGTGAATTTTATACGATAAAAATAATATAATAAATAAAAAATACATCTGATTATGTTTGTTTCATTAAAAACCAACAGCAATGCTTAAACTAGTAAGTACGAGTTATCACGCAAGAGATCGAGCTGTTTCAAAAAGTTTATAGGTAGTTTCCTATACTGTACTGTATCACCCGGTTTGTCCACAGCCTCTATAATCCCCTCTCTTGGCAAGAGTCTTGGGGTTCACATTAAAATTGCAGTTCCTCAGAAGGCGCTGCTATACTCACCTTCCCTTAGTCGCCTTTTACGATACCCACAGGTAGCAATATTTTATGGCATCGAACATACAATATAGGCACTTTATAATTATAATAAACACAGAGTCAACATTGCGGCGAGCTGAGGTAGATGACGCAAGAGCGAATACCTAGCAATTTCTACATAAGTATTTATTTTTTATTTTTTTATGTTTGGTTTTGTTCATTTTCCACAGACTCCGGGGTCCGTGCCATTTTTTAAGTTAACCGAGAAATTTGTTAAGTATTTACATTACTATGGGGAGCATTCTTACATACTAAATGGGGGAACACAGTTTTAAGGAATATACTACTACTAAATAGTAGCAAACAGATTTGCACAGGCATTCCGAACGGACCAGTGTCCTCAAGCAGCACTCGTTCACGAGTTGACTCGCGTGCCAGCCATCGTCCTCCTCAACCATTTTTGAGGGAAGAGGGCGACCCGACACACGATGCCACCGCTTGCCAACACATTTTCGTGAGCATGACTGTTCCGAATGCCTGCACGAATCCGCTTGCTAATAGGGGAGAAAACTATAATTAAACACAAAATCTTTACACATTACAATAAAAACTGAACTTTGAGATGTTCTTAGTCTGCCTCTCCGACATCCATTCTCACCAGGACATCTATCACCACACTGTTGCGATCTCTGATTGCCATCTTTAAGTTATAGTCGCGGATCTCTTTGCGTCTTGCAGCCACCGCTCTCCGAACGAACCGTCCAATAGCATCATTTGCGTCGTCAGCGTAGTACGTGAATGCCCCGGTGTGTCGTGAGACTGCGACGACTGCGTGTGGGACGCTCTCGTGCAGCTTCATTCTACCCTTGGTTTTTATTGCGATTACTGACTCGTATGTCAGTCCCTGTGCTTCGTGGATTGTGAGGATACGAGATCCCGTGCCTGCTCCGTAGCCCTCGTTGGTCAGGGTCTCCTTTTCTTCCTGGGTGTGAACCAGGAACAGGGTGTTTGGGAGGGTTTTGGGGATTTTCGCATCCGTATATCCTTTCTGCTCTAGGGACTGGATACGGGGAGCCGAGGAGTATATACCTGAGTATATTTCCCTCAGTGCGTACGTGACATCCATTGGGTTCCGGTGCGTGCACAGCAACTCTTGGCTGATGTTTGTAACCAAGTTAGGGCGATTGTACCTTATCTCGAAGAGATCTTCTCTATCGATATAAGGTAACTGATTTACATCTCCGATGAGGACAAGTTCGCCTACTCCAGACAACCTTGAAGCCATCACTATGGCCCCGAAATGGTTTATGAGAGCTTCGTCCACCAAGAGGCGGCTGTAGCTCGCCTTCTTCTTAAAACCATTTACGAGGACCAAAGCCATGGTGCGCACCTTGGTCTTTGCCAAGTCACCGATTCGGTGCGCAAGCTTCTCCCTCAGATCTTTTGCTGCCTCTTTTGTTGTTGTGATGATGGCGTCTCTGTCCACATCGAAGTTGCGTATCACCCAAGTTGTCTTGCCGCATCCCGGCTCTCCATTGATCCACTGTATTTTAGGTACTTCCCAGCGTTTCCAACTTGCCTCGACCTCCGCATCCTCCGAAATGGATTTAGCCATTTCAAGGATCCGGTTGTCGAGCATTATCTTAGTACACCGGGCAGTGACTACAATGGGGTCATTTTGGGGTGTCACGTACTTTGGTTTGCCTGTTCGTTCCGTTTCTCCCTCATCCAGGACCACAAAACCACTTGTCGCATTATAAGCCGCCATATACTGACCAGACATCGTTCCCTTGATGACCTGGTTTGTGTTATTGTCGTATATTGCGGCTTCTGCTTCCTCAAGTCGCACCTTTAATAGGTTTTCGTTTCCTAACCTAAACGACTGCAAGATGTTTTCGCAGGTTTTAGCGTTGACTACTATTGTGGCTTTCGTTATGGCTAAGAACTCTAGGAAGGCGTTTACTGCGTGGCTCGATGGTTCCTGTGCTGGGATGTATTGGGGCGGACAGACTTGTCCCCTGTCAGCTCTCGTTCTTGTTTTCTTTGGTAGGGCTGGTAGTTCTGCTGGTTTTTTTGTTTTTGGTTGCGTGGTGGATAGGGAGGATGGTAGTCAGAATAAGCTTCGTGTGGCAGCACTGAAAGCTGTCAGGAATGCCGAGACGCGACCACTGCTCGTGGTTGGGCTGCGTTGCTGATTCCTTTCGGCCCTTGCTTTTTCCTGTAGTCTTTCTGAACCACTTTTCGAGCTCGGGGTCGGATGTCCCCAACTATCTGTTGCACGGTTATGTTCAGGGCTTTTAAGGAAACTCAAGTTTTCCCCTCTGTCCTCGTACACTCTATCATTCTACATAAGTATTATGTATTCGCTCTTGCATCGCCAAAGCCTGACGACTAACAATAATTAGCGGTCTCATTTAGGGGGTGCCTCTACAAAATCGGGAGGTGCTGTCGTCAATCTTAGTCCATTGCGCATCTATAAAATCACAAATAGTTAAGTAAGAAGTCCAGATTTTCACTAACATTTACGGTGACATAATACAATCATTATGTCTTCCCTCCAAAAATGGAGATTTTTATTTTAGTGGTATGCCTATGTAGTACCTTAAGTGCCGGACCTAGACCGTAATCTATACCCAATATTTATATATATTATATAGGTCGTGGGCACGAGCTAACTCAATAAAACTTTGTATTTTTCAGAGCAGAACAACTGTGATCAACGACCACGAGATGGAAACAGTGTCAATAACACCAAAAGACGGATTAAAAAATACACGACGTTATAAATTTACAAAAGATGAATGTGTAAGGTTTTAATAATTTTCTTTCATTTTCATAGCAACACTAGCCATTTTTACGATAGCAAGCTTATTCTGTAACGTTCAGTAGTTGTTACTGCTGAACTACTGGCAACACAGCGAGAAAGGTGGCTTGGCAGAGCGAGGGCAGTGTGATTCATTCTTTGTTGGACGACCGAATCGTGCGGACGTATTCAGTATAAAAATCATTGTAATTGGAAGATACTGATTATAAGGAATTATTCTGGATCATCGTGTTTTAATTTCAAATCACCGTTGGTACGGCAGCGATACTGAGATCGTTTACATCTCAGAAGTGGGATTGACCAAAACAAATGATGGAGCCAGGAGATAATAAAGCACGGAGTGTGGAAACTCCTCGACGCAACCGTTCGCGCTCCGGACGCAGTCTCAGCCGTAGCCAGAGCCGCAGGTTGCTGGAGCGTGAAGTGGTGCTGAGGCAGGAACAGGAGCGAGTTCGTCTGCTGGAGCTCGAGCTACAACGGGAACGAGACGCCGGGCAGCGCCGTCAACGGAACGAGCGACGTGGGTCACGCCATGGGTCAAGGCGCCGCAGTCGCAGTCGCAGCCGCAGTCGCAGCCACAGCCGCAGCCACAGCCGCAGTCATAGCCGCCTGCCTGACGTGGACAACGGGAGACATCCCACCGGACACCACACAAAAAGGTCACGTAGTCCATCATTTTCCACTAAAGATGTTACCCAAATCATTCAGTCTATTAAGGACATTCTTCCATCGCAGCCAGGCCAGAGCACACAGCCTTCCAATAGAGATACTAAAAACATTATCCCAGAGTTTAATCCTTCTGAGAAAAACCAACGTATGGATATTTGGTTAAAAAAGGTTAACGAGTGTGCAAAGGTCTATGGCTGGGATGAAAGGACCGTTATTCATTTTGCAATGCAAAAATTGTCAGGGCTAGCTAAGACTTGGTACGAAAGCCAGAATTCAATATTGTATACTTGGGGGGAGTGGCAAGTTAAATTATTAAATTCTTTTCCGTGTGAGCAAAACTACGGACAGATGCTTGAGGACATGTTAAGGCGTAAAAGCAGAATTAACGAACCCATTCAAAACTACTTTTACGAAAAGCTAGCTCTCCTCAATCAATGCGATATTACCGGTAGACGCGCTGTTGACTGCATTATTCATGGCATTAGTGACAGGACTACAAGGTCTAGCGCCTTAGCCCTGCGATGTAACGAGCCTGACGATTTATTAAAGTTTTTGATGAGCAACAATAGGGAGCTATACACACCGCAGCCGTTTTCTAGAGACAGGAACGTAAATACGGGTGATGACAAGCTAAACAACAGGACTAATGCAAGAGTCAATCCTGGCCTATTCTGTTACAATTGCAAAGATAAAGGTCATCCGTACTCCAAATGTCCTAAGCCCCTAGTAAAATGCAGCCATTGTAACAAAATAGGGCATAAACCTGAACTATGCCGCTCAAAGCTGAACACAGGATCAACGAATGCTGATGCAGTGGCGAAAACCATGCGTATTTCTAGTACTACGCCATGTAATAAGTTTATTAAAGAAGTAAAAGTAGAAGGTGTGCCGCTTGAAGCGTTCATTGATCTTGGTAGTGAAGTCACTTTAATTACCCAGACCAGCTTTGCAAATCTCGGACTGACTCATGACCATAAGCCATCTACCATGAAGGGTTTCGGCAATAACATTATATACTCGATAGGCTCGACAAAGTTAAACTTGTCGATTGATGGGGTGGATGCTATAGTTTCATGTCGCGTAGTAGAAGATCGTCTCTTGGAGAAGCCCTTGCTTATTGGACAAAGTTACACGGAGCAACCTCACATAATTATCTACAAGGACGTTAACAGGCTTCAATTTATACATATCGACACAGAAACGCCTAATTATGTACAAGATGAAGACGATGATCGTCGAGAAAGAGTTAGGATTCAAGCGTATTGTAAACTTTATGGCCCTGCTAGCGTTCGAGCCATGACCGAGGCTCCATTCACAGGCAGTGTAATAATCGATACCAAGATAGTAGGGAAACTAGGAAGACAATACGTTGTTTGCGGCGGAGCTTACGAAGTAAAGGGTGGTTCACTCATAGTTACATTACAGCCTTGCGTAGTACCTTGCTGTCTCGAGGAAAACTCATTGTTTTCACGGGCAGAAAGGGTGGAGTCAGTTTACAGACTTGTAAGCACGCAAGATTCCGCAATTACACCAACCGAATCTTACCCTACTGAACAAATTGACGAAAGACTAGTGCAGCTAGGCAATGAAGCCCCCAACGAGGCTAAGACAAGACTCTTAAACATATTGCGACGCCACGAAAAGTGTTTTGCTCGTAACTTGGGAGACCTCAGCTGTACAAACGTTACAGAAATGAACATAGATTTGTGTAGCCAGCGCCCCGTTGTTTACAGACCGTACCGCCTCTCTTACCATGAACGGGAGAAGGTTAGAGAAATGGTCGACGAAATGTTAGAAGCGGGTATCATACGAGAGTCTACATCTAATTATGCTAGCCCGATAATACTAGTGCGAAAAAAGAACGGCGGCATACGACTTTGCGTAGATTACAGGCTACTGAATTCGGTCACCGTAAAGGAAAGATATCCCATCCCCATAATAGAGGATGAAATAGCGAGATTATCTGGTCAGGCGTGGTTCATCACTCTTGACCTAATGTCGGGGTACTATCAAGTACCAATTGCGGAGGAAAGTAGGCATTTGACTGCATTCGTCACGCCTGACGGTCAGTACGAGTATAATCGCATGCCGTTTGGTTTGGCAAACGCTCCAGCAGTCTTCCAAAGGATGATGAACCATGTCTTGGGCCAAGCTCGTTTTAACAAAGCCACAGTATACCTAGATGACCTGCTGATTTTTGGCAAGACCCCTTCTGAATGTATGGATCGATTGGAAGACGTCCTCAAACTATTAGAAAACGCGCAACTCAAACTGAACCTGTCAAAGTGCAGTTTCTTGCAAAGTAAAATTGAATATCTAGGGTACGAAATTGACTCGGCTGGCATACGTCCAGGGACAGCAAAAATTCAGAGCGTCATGGATTTTCCCTTACCACAAAATGTGCACAACGTACGCCAATTTTTGGGACTTGTGAGTTACTTTCGAAAATTTATTCAGTCATTTGCCCAATTGGCTTATCCACTCACTAAGTTATTAAAGAAAAACGCTACATGGGAGTGGACGATGGAGCAAGAAAGCTCGTTCAAGACCCTTAAATCGAAGTTGATAGAAAGACCAGTCTTGGCTCTGTATGATCCAACGGCTGAGACGGAGCTCCACACAGATGCTAGCAAGATAGGTGTCGGAGGAATATTGCTTCAACGTCCAGTTGGCAGTCAAGACTCTTTTCATCCCGTGGCCTATTACAGCCGCCAGACAACCCCCGAGGAAAGAAACTTTCACTCATACGAGTTAGAAACGTTGGCGGTTATTTGCGCCCTAAAAAAATTCAGGGTTTATCTTTTAGGCAAGACTTTCAGGGTGGTAAGCGACTGCAGTGCGTTGCGTTCTACATTTGAGAAGCGTGATCTGATACCTAGAATTGCCCGCTGGTGGATCGCGCTACAGGAGTTTGATTGCTGTATTGAATATAGAGCAGGGGTGAAAATGGGTCATGTTGACGCCCTTTCAAGAAATCCTACAAATGAAGTGGACACTTCAGATCCCGTTAGATATCCGTCGGTGCTTGTTATATCCGACGATGACTGGCTTCATACCCTTCAGATTGGAGATCCTGAGTTACTCAGAATACGAGGTATTGTCAGCAGTAACCTAGATTCCAAGGGACTGGAATACATTAAAGACAATTATGTTTTAAAGAACAATCGATTATTTAGGTGTATTGGGGGTGACAAAGAATGCCTTAGATGGGTAGTACCAAAGGGTGCAAGGTGGCAGCTGTGCAAGATGAATCACGACGATATAGGACACGTCGGTTTCGAGAAAACCTTAGAGCGTATAAAGAAAACCTACTGGTTTGGAAAAATGAAGCGATTCGTTAGAAAATATGTTAGTGCATGTATCGATTGTGCGTATGCTAAGAAAACGACAAATGGTCGAGAGGGGCTACTACACCCAATAGAAAAAGCCGCAATACCTTTTCACACCTTGCACATCGACCACCTTGGCCCCTTTGTGAAATCAAAAAAGGGGTTCACACACATATTAACTGTTGTAGATTCGTTCACCAAGTTTTTGTTCATCAAACCTGTTCGAAACACTAATACGCAAAACGTCATGAAGGCGCTACAAGACATTTTTGACATATTTCGCGCCCCTGATAGGCTAGTGAGTGATCGAGGTTCTTGCTTCACTGCGAATGCGTTCAGAAGATTCTGCCTTGACCGAGGTATTAAGCACATATTAAACGCAGTAGCAAGTCCGAGATCGAACGGCCAGGTAGAGCGATACAACCGGACTATACTTGACTCTTTAACAGCGCAAATCGTAAGGGACGACGAGAAAGAATGGGACAGCAAATTAGGAAAAATACAATGGGGGCTGAATAACACCGTACAGAAAACTATTGGTAAGACACCAGCTGAGGTTATGTTTGGTACTGCAATGCATAGTGAAGTCAAGCCGGCATTTAATGTGGTTGTGGAAGACATTCGTGAATTTTCTGATGTACCTACCCTTCGCGCTGAGGTCAAACGAAAAATCGATGATGCCCAAGCTAAGCAAAAGGAGTATTATGATCGCTGCAGGCATCCTGCACGTGCCTACAATAAGGGCGATCTGGTTAAAATAACGAAAGTGGCGTTTCAAAATAAAGGTCAAAGTACGAAACTAATGCCATCTTACGAAGGCCCCTTCAGGGTTATCAAGGTGTTAGGGAATGACCGTTACAAAATCGCACCAATAGCGGGTTTTGAAGGAATGAAAAACAAACGCAAAACAACGGTTGCTGCGGACAGGATGCAACCGTGGATTCATGTGGCCTCACTGAGTTTGGATGATACGGATAATGAAGAAAGCACCACCGAATAAATTAAATCATCATTATTACTTCAAAATAATAAATATGCTAGTCTTGTCTGGTTCGGGTCAAGTACGAGGCACCAACATGCTCGTGCCTGGACCTGATACCACATAAAGCGTGGGTTACAACGTTAACGGCTCTGTCGCAAAGGGTACTCACTAAATGTTGACATGTCCTCAACTCACAGCTCACTAAGATCACATAATAGATACTGTAAAAAGGCTAAAGTTATTAAGACAGATGATTACACATACAGTCATTCTTAAAACTATATACTGTACAATATATTATAAAATGTCATATGTAATTTTGTTTGGTTAAAAGTAAATAAAATTAGTTAATCTGTAAATAAGAATTTTGTATGTGGAAGGTTATTTGGTTACAAGGTTATTATTATAGATGTATATTGTTATTTGGTTACGAGGATAGATACAAGTTGTTATTTGTTTACAGGGTTACAAGAGGCTACATGGTTACATGGTTACATGGTTAAATGGTTACTTGGTTAAATGGTTACTTGGTTAAATGGTTACATGGTTAAAAGGTTACATGGTTAAATGGTTACATGGATACATGGTTACAAGGATACATGGTTACAAGGATACATGGTTACAAGGATACATGGTTACAAGGATACATGGTTACAAGGATACATGGTTACAAGGTTACATGGTTACAAGGATACATGGTTACAAGGTTACAAGGATACATGGTTACAAGGTTACATGGATACAGGGATTGATGTTGTTATTTGGTTATAAGGATATATAAAAGTTGTTATTTGGTTACGAGAATATACTTATATAAGTTTTTGCAAGTAAAAAAAAAAATAAATTATAAAATTTGATATCTGTTAAAATCGTTACTCATTATTTGGTTAAATACACCTTTCATTTAGCTTTCTTTTACATGATAAAATAAAAAAAAAATACTGATTATATGCTTTACATTGTACATACAAAGATATCAATTAATTCTCGTTATTGTCTGGATAATTTGCTTGTTTATACTTTACTCCTTGTATTGTTTTTATTTCACTACTAGTATGGTAATTATTTTGATCATAAGTTTGATTGTACAAGAATAGTTACAAGTAGCTCGTTCTGCCAAGTGTAAGGTTTTATCTGGTTCCACCTGGTGCATGTCTGAGGTCATACATGTCATCAGGATGGTCGAGTGTAAGGTTTTAATAATTTTCTTTCATTTTCATAGCAACACTAGCCATTTTTACGATAGCAAGCTTATTCTGTAACGTTCAGTAGTTGTTACTGCTGAACTACTGGCAACACAGCGAGAAAGGTGGCTTGGCAGAGCGAGGGCAGTGTGATTCATTCTTTGTTGGACGACCGAATCGTGCGGACGTATTCAGTATAAAAATCATTGTAATTGGAAGATACTGATTATAAGGAATTATTCTGGATCATCGTGTTTTAATTTCAAATCACCGTTGGTACGGCAGCGATACTGAGATCGTTTACAAATGTGTCATAGTAAGTTTCTTATCTGTTAAGATCATAAATCTATACGTAAAATAAAACTAAAAATAAGCTCGTGTCTGTACATACTTATAGAATGACATATGTAGGTACATGAAATATCAACATTTCTTTCTTCTTGCCATACTCAATTACTGTCTTACGTATCTCCGACAGAAATCGATTAGTTTTGTTGTTATTTGAACGGCCTCTGGCAGCGGGTGCGCCGTTCTCTTCATGGTGTGACTTGTTAGCTGGAGTGCCACAAGGTGGCGTTTTAGCACCTCTCATATATGCATTTTTTATGAATTCAATGTCATCTTCACATCACTTCTCCCTATCACTTGTAAGCTGTCTATCCCCAGATCTACACTCAAGCTTCAGTGAATGAACTTGCTAGTGCTATAGAAACTATCAATCTACTTCAAACAGCTGAACGTTTCTAAAAATCAAATCGAACAAAATTCTTGGCTTGACACTAGATCAATGTCTTACTTGAAATCTTTAGGTAAAAGGTATCAGTCGCTAGTAATTAAATATTATTATATTTAGCAATTATATATATGCTAATGTAAGGAGGTAAGTAACTTTTACGTGATTTATTTATGTATTATGAGAAGGGTGTTAACTTATTATTTTATTTAACAAGTAACAAGATTTTATTCCATTATCTACTTTAATCGCATCACCGTTAATATTTTTTTTTAACTCGTGCTATATCCATTATGTATGTATATCCATTGGTTGTCTGGAAGAGATCGATCCCAAGTAACATTTTAAACTGTATAAAAGCTATATTATGGACTAATTGTTTACTACAGGCTGTTAAACGTTGCTGTATAAAGACTGTGTAGCAAGCTATACAGCCCTTGTAACCCCGAAATGGGCCCCAAAATTATACAGCTGTAAGTGTAGATTTACCTGTATAACAGCTGCATAAAAGCTGTACTATTTGGCTGGCTAAGATACTATTTAGATACTTTTATACAGCTTCCATTCTCATATTATCCTTTTATGCTTTTATACAGACTCAGGCTTGTGAAAATCCTAATAGAAGAATAAATATATTAAAATTGTATTCGTTGTTGAATTTATTAGTCTTATTCATATTCATTAATACAGTTAATTAGGTTTCAGTTGAAAATATGGAAAACCACATTATGACCCAAACCAAGGCCCGTAAGACGGTGAGCTATTAGGCTCTTAAAAAGTAGAAACACTTAAAATAAAAGTCTATTTTGTAGTCTATTTTTAGTAGACTAACTAAAAATAATCAATTAGCTGGATAATTGTGTATGCCAACACTATAATAATAACTTTAATCTTCTAAAACATGAAAAACTGTAGAAAGGGAAAAATGTACGCCAATCGCATAAGGCTTTAAAAAGGAGTAAATCTAAACTCTTCTACATGAGATAGAATTGTATTACACTATTATAAAGGGAGTTGCTTGCTAAGAGTATCCTAGATTTCTGTTGTACAGCTATTATCAAGCTTTACTTGAAGGCTGAGCAATAGAGTCATTTTACACCAATATTCACGCTATAACAATATTTAATGCTCTTGTACAGAAGTAGGTTATACAAAAGTATAATTTGAGAGCAATATACAGTTATTGTTGTATAAAGTTGCTGAACGCAGTTTTGTACGTCGCGTTCTGTATTTTAGCGTTTTCCAATGCTATTTTTAAGCTAAAGGTAAAAATGTAGGCTCTATACAGCCGTTATTCAGCTATACTGTATACAGTTGTACAGTTATACTTTAGTACTGTCCTAAACATATATTTACACTCTTGTACATCATTTATTAAGCTTATAGCTGGTAATGCGCTGGTAAATATAATATTTTTCCGCTTAAATGTTACTTGGGATTTTAAGCGGTAATAGAACATCTTATGTAAGCTAACGTTTTTATTTGGTGTACAATTTAGTTGTTATCGATCTATATAATCGCGCCTCTATCAAAGATGTTGTTTTTTTTTATGCACGATAGGTTAGCCTTTGAACACTATCTCACCTGATGGTAAGTGATGATGTGGTCGAAGATGTTGTTCAGGCTGGCAGAATTACCTACTGGCTCTCAAGCACAGCTGCTGGAACACACTGTTAGGTGCTTGGTGACAGATTTTGTACTTGAGGGTGGTAGCTAGCCAGGCGGGCATTGGCAAAATACCCTACCACCATGCTTTAACGACTGCCATCCTAAGACAACAACTGGGACCGACGGCTTAACGAATAACGTGCCCTCCGAAGCACGGAAGCGCTCAGTACCGTGACCGCCCATCCAACTCATGACCGCGGCGGATAGGCCCTATTGTAGTTATTTTAAACTTATTTTTACTAAATTTTTAAATCTGAAAATCAAATAACACTGAAAATTTAGAATAAATAAAATCATTTACATAAAGTTGAACATACTGTCCAGGAACGTATGAAGCCAAAAACGTGATTTTGAACAATTTCTTCGATAAAAATTTTTATCAAACATGACACCATTTCGGTTTTTAAATGACTAGAACTAAAAGATACTATCATCAAACCATGTGGAAATTATACCAAAAGATAGAGCTTGTTATTTATTAGGAACGTATGAAGCCACATTTTCTAATTCAGCTATAGTTTTTTAACAAGAAAAAAACACTACAAATCTAACGATTCAAGCTCTCACGCACTCCGTTTAGTGCCCGCCTAGGCGCCATCGAGGTGTCGTTTTCTCCAACAAAATTCTGCCGGTCAATAACGTGCTAGAAATAAGTTAAAAAATTAATTAAAAATGCAAAGTACGATGGAGTTGAACAGCCAACAGCGGCAGTCAACATGTACGTTCTCCCTAAATAAAAAAAAAACTTTCTCGATGGCATTGTTTTCACGCGCCATTGTAAAAAAGTATAGTATGGTTTTGGAAACAGATTATAGCTGTCTGAATCGGGAGATCACGAGAGCATTAGGCCGCTTGATAAAGGTTACCGCTTGGTTACCCGTATGATAAAATTAACCGATGCAACTACCGATAAGTTTGGGTATTTGTGTAATTTGAAATATTATTTCAATCAAAATATCCTGTTGTATATTATAAAACTTGGCCTGGTTTATCACCCTCGAAAAGAAAATCTGTCGCCAAGCACTTTTCAGTGTGTACCGCTATGTGTCCTTAAGAACCAGTAATTTTGCAATGTGGCAGGGCATCTTGCGAATCAGCGCCTGGCTATTTACCGCGCTCAAGTTGAAAATCTGTCGCCAAGCACTTATCAGTGTGTACCGCTATGTGTCCTTGAGAACCAGAAATTTTGTGAACGGCTTGACCGATTTTTATGTAAGAGATATCGTTAGATTCCTCTTGATAATCCAAGTATTCCTAGGTACATAAAAAAAATGAAAAAGAAACTGGCGGATTTTAGACCCATTATTGTGAGGTAAAAAAATGTTTCTTCCAAACCCATCCATAAAACAACTTCATAAATATATATATTGCAATTTTAATTTCAATGTAACGATAAATCGCTTAACGACAATAAATAACTTGCAGTCGGGTTTTTTTACTTTTTAAATTAATCAATACTTTTTTCTATATCATTTGCCAACTAAATAAAGTAACTCCGATTTGGCTGAAAAATAATACCTAGGTTTTTCTGGACGACTTTATTCCAAATTTGGAATTAATTTTTCGATGACGCCTGCCAAGTGAAGAAAGTTACTCCGATTTGGCTGAAATTCATGATCAAAGTTGTTCTTGACGTCTTTATTCCGAATTTGGAATTTATTTTTCGATGTCATCTGCCAAGTAAAGAAAGTTACTCTAATTTGGCTGAAAATTGATATTTAGGTTTTTCTGGAAGTCCTTATGCCAAATTTGGAATTCATTTTTCGATGACGTCTGCCAAGTGAATAAACTTACTCCGATTTGGCTGAAAATCGATATCTAGGTTTCTCTGGACGTCTGTATTCTAAATTTGGAATTAATATTTCGATGACGCCTGCCAAGTGAAGAAAGTTACTCTGATTTGGCTGAAAATTGATAATAAGGTTTTTCTGGAAGTCCTTATGCCAAATTTGGAATTCATTTTTCGATGACGTCTGCCAAGTGAATAAAGTTACTCCGATTTGGCTGAAAATCGATATCTATGTTGTTCTTGACGTCTTTATTCCGAATTTAGAATTTATTTTTCGATGACGTCTGCCTTGTTACTCCGATTTGGCTGAAAATCGACAGCTAGGTTTTTCTGGACGTCTGTATTACAAATTTGGATTTAATTTATAGTAATTAACATAGTAATAAATTTAAGTCCAGAAAAACCTAGGTAGGTTTGAATTTTTGTACTGATCTCAGTCGCAGTTGCAACTGCGGATACTCACTAGAATCGTACGGTAGGCAAATAAAGTGACATGTTATCGTGCATATCGTTGCACATTCTTTGACCGTTATATTTTTGCAGCGAGCGCTTAACGTTTGTTGATTTACGGCGGCGATGCGCTGGTAAAGTAAGCTCGATTAGGCCCAGATGCTCAAGGCCATTGGCGACTTAATACGCCTTAATTTAATGGCAATGTCTTGATACGCACGACAGCCAAAAAGTGATAGGCTTTCTCTCTCGAATAATCAATTATTTACCTTCCATGTTTTTGTAGCCAGTATTTTGATTCGAGATTTAGCAAGAGACATTAGCAAGTATGTAAAATTATTGTATATTTATCACTTACCTACATATTTCTGATACAACTAGCCTTTGCTGGGGCCCATGTGTCATTGATTTTTTTTGACATAAGTAAAAAAAACACACACGACAGCAAGTACGAGATAAAAACTCGAAATCAGTACTAATATTATAAATGCGATAGTAACTCTGTCTGTCTGTCTGTTACGCTTTCACGCCAAAAGTGCAGGACCGATTAGACAGAAATTTGGTATGGAAATAGTTTGAGACCCGGGAAAAAAAAAAGGATAGTTTTTATCCAACTGCGCAAAAAGAGGTTAATGTTTTTGCGCGATAACCGACATACGCGCGGGCGGAGCCGCGCCCGGAAAGCTAGTCCTTTATAAAACTATGACTTTGACAGCGCTGAGAGGTCTACATGGCTGCTTACATTTGCTCACCCTACATTTCAGAATCGTATTTCTACGGGCACAGTGTTGATTTTTTTTAACCCATTTATCAATTATATACAATAACAAAATAAAAGAATTCCTTTTTATAATATTAGCATCGATGAGTTTGTTGTATTTCAGAATATCTATGCCGAACTAAAGTTACAAATCATTGAAAAGTATGCAATAACTTGTTAAAGTCGGTACCATGCTCATCTTAAATATTCTATTTTCAACTTCCGCAAGTTATTTCATACTAACTAATACTAATTTACTCTACAGGTGACCACATGCCAGTATGCAATTTCTCAGCTACCTTACTACGTATTGGTAGTAAAAAAAATAAAATAAATAAAGTCTAGCCCATTATTCGTCTTTTGTTTCGGTAAACGTTATATACAATATATCAAAATTTCAGGTTTGTTACTTATTTCGTTTACGAGCTAAAGACCAATGACTTACGGACGGACATACAGACAGACATCGGGCACTCATAAATACGTCTCCGTTTTGCGTTTTAGGTTGAGAACCCTAAAACAATGTATCCGAACAAAATCTAATAAAAATAGGTAGTTATTGTGAAACGCATAATTTTATTCCATAAGCGAATAAAAATGATCACAAGAACAAAATAATTATTTAGATGCAGTTCTGGATTTAGTAGCAGATACCTAAAGTTGATCAACTATTTTAGTTACACTGTGACGCTAATAGCGTGCGGCTGGAGACAATCAGCGAGTGACCTGACGCGCGCTGTGCGACTAGAGCGCAGCGCTTTGTAGTGTCAAAAGCCCGCAACTCTCGCGCGCTAAATTTGCCTACTTATTGACTAAAACAGGGCATTAACTTTGCTGATCGGTTCAGAATGCCTAAGCAAACTTCTCTACGAGCGCTTCAAACGAAGCTTGCTGCCTAATTAATTAGGCAGGAAGCTTTTTATTGGTATCGGTAACCTGTATAGGATAACGGTACGTACTCGTAGTAGAATCGAAAACTATTTTTTTATCTGATAGGTTAGCCTGTGACACACTCTATCTCACCTGATGGTAAGTGATGATGTGGTCGAAGATGTTGTTCAGGCTAACCTAGAATTACTGACACTCAAGGACAGCCGCCGGAACACACCGTTAGGTGCTTAGCGACAGATTTTCTACTTGAGGGTGGTCGCTAGCAGCCCGCGGCGGGATTTGAACCATGGACCTGCTGCGCGGCATTTCATAGCCAATGCCAATGAGCCATCATTGCTTTAAAAACTTTTTGACAGCTATAATTTTTTATTTCCGTTTGTTTCCCTGTCGCATTGTTTTGATTTATATTTGTTCGCGTATCACCGAATCACATAAATATTAAAGCCACTAAATTGGGTTTCATAAATGAATTATACTCCCCAGAATCTAAGGAAGCTATCTGTTTGATTTGTTAATATTAGTCAATTCAAAGAGAAGATACAATTTCGTATTTCCAAATATTAGCATACATAATAATGTGTATTCATGATTGATTATTTTTAACATAGCTTAAAGAAAAACATTCGACTTATAAAAGTACCTAGCAGGGTAGATAAGTTCGAGCATATTTTCACGGATTCTTGCGATGTAGAACCCTAATATAGCGACGACGACGCGGACGCGTGAATCAAACTAGGCACGTTTTTCAGTAGGTATCCAAAAGTAATAACAGACAAATTGTGCAGATTTGAGGGTATAGGTATGGTAATTTACAGTTTTTTTTACCATAACTGATAGGCTATCCTTTGTTGACGCTAAACATAGATTTTGTAATAACTTTCAATAAACCTTTTTTCAGACAATGACCCACGAGAAATCAACTTCGCCAGCGATACGCTACTTCCGCAGAATCAATACATAGGTAAACAGTGCTATGAGAATATAATACCTATAAACGACGTTCTGTAAGAGTACAGTTGAATTTATTATACTTTTATATCGTAAATAATAATAAAATTTATTCATAACTCTAAGTTGAATGAATTATTTCATCCACCATCTCTCCAAAAATATACTTGCCTAGCGTGATTACGCTGCTAAGTGCGACCATGGAAACATGTAGAAAATTATCGTCAAAAAATAATCGGTTCACTAACAAAAGAAAATAACGATACCTATTGGAAGTGTTAGCTAGTACCACACCATCCCAATCAAAAATGGATATTGCCACATTGCCAGCGGTAAAGAATTGCGACCCACAAAGTTCATAAGATAGTTAAAATCCATATATAGATAGGAAGAACAACTTTTGCTAGGTACATCGAATCTGAAACAGGCGAAAAAAAATTGTTATACATATGCTTTACATAGTATGCCAACCTCAGTATAGTTATATAACATATTATTATTATACACCAGGTATTTTAGCCGTTTGCGTGCGTGTAGCGTGGGCGTCTATTACCAACCGACCAACCACGCTGTCCACCTAGTTGGACGGTTAGGACCGAGAGCGCTCCTTAGTCGATGCGACGCGTGATCAAAATACTGGCACCTATTTGGCTCAACGACTAAGCATTGCAGTTCAACGGAGCATGCTGGGCACGCTGCCAACTGGTAGTGTGCTGGAGCGTTTGGACTGCCTGTGTGTCTACAACGACTAGTAGGTTGTCTAAATGCTTTCACTATAGTAGCTGTAGTCCATGGAAGTAATAAGCACTACGTACAACAGGAATGAGCTCTATCTGTGCATCATGCAGCTAAAATAATGAAAATAAAACCTTATAGTAAGGTCAAAAGAGTCTTATTGCCCGCAAAATATAAATGAAGCCGAGAAGGCTACCACTGAACCCTGTGTCTCGTTCTAACAGTGACCTAGAGTTGCCAGAGCTAAGTCGATTTCAATCCTTTCGTTGTTTGTCGAAAAATATGCGATTGATGTTATGTAATGAAATAAAACATTTATTTCTAAAATGTTTCTAAACATCAATAATAATTTTGTACCAACATGTTAAAGCAATATTATTTGTAGCTACGTGTAAAGCCATACTAACGCAAAAATTTTGCGATTGGCGTATAGGTTTTCTTTTATTTGTAGGAAATACGGACACCTGACTTGACAACCCCACATGAAATTGCCGACTAGGACGTTAATAACGGAGTGTTTTTTGATTTCGTGATATTTTTGAAGAATTTTAGTAAAAATGAGGAGAATTTGTGTCGTGGAGGCTTGCGGTAGCGAGTATTATCCTGATTGTGGTTTATCTTTTCACAGGTAATAGTTTTAAACATAAGTTGTTAGAGAGGAATTACGGTGACCATGCATGACTATCCAATTCTAGTTCAAGAACAAATAAATTAAATACCTATGTATATTTTATTCCTTTTTCTACAGTCAATCGGGGTAACTTTGACAGATCGCCACTAGATCTTTTTAACTAATTTTTACCATATGTAATGTGAGACAAAAGTGTAAATGTAATCTGTGCTCTCAGATTGGTTTTCATACTCTGAAATTATTTAAAGACTTTAAGAATCATAAATTATATAAAAAATTGGCAATTTTGTTGTGTGTCAAAGTTATAACCCAAATACGGGTAACTTTGACACACATCAGATTTGTCGCCGGAATCATAAGTTTTCAACATGTTATACTTCAGGGTTCACTTGTTTAAATTTTTAATAAAATGTCACATGAAGTGGAGCCATATACAAGTAAATAAAACCATTAAAACAAGTAAATAAAATCATTAAATTGTTGAACCTTGTTATCAGCAAAATTCGTGAGTAATTTAAAAAGTTTATCACTGAAAAAATACACTAGTTGCGTGCGAAACATTTTAGAAAGGTTTTTGACATTCACTTTGTATGACAGTTTTGTTTTTTTTTTCAGTGATTTTGTTTGCGACATTTGTTAAGTACACAAAATTTATAAATTCTGTGTTATTGCAATACATTTATCCAACATAAAACATAAAAAAGTAATTGGAGATTTGACTGTCAAAGTTACCATTGTTAATCAAAGTTACCCCGATTGACTGTATTAAAATGACTTTGTTTCAATTTCAGATTTCCTAATGATCCTAATGTTAGTTTTACTCATAATGCATATAGAAACAATGAAACATATAAGGAATAAGCTGGGTTTGCGGCAGAAACTTCACAAGACTGTTTTATTTAACAATATCTGATTTAGAATTAAACTTAAATGTAAACTTAACTGTTTTTTCTTACCTAATTAATGAAATATACCACAATAGGTAGCTTATCGTAATTTTATAAATGTACAGTGCAGCAAAGGGCAAGTTTATCAGTACCATCTTCGATTAAAAACCATCTGAAGCAATGATCTGCTGACGTCAGATCACAAATAATTTTTTATACATATTGTCCTTAAATCATATTTCAGTATAGTCACCATCGCCAGAGAGGGATAAGAGTACAGCTCTCGTTCGGCTTAAATTTTGCGAAAACAGCTCATTCCTGTTGTACGTAGTACTTATTACTTCCATGCTGTAGTCTTATTTATCGTATTTTGTTATAAAGGCATACAAGGAGATGTCATATAACCACCTACCATCCAACGTAATATTACTTGCTCAGTCAGTGACCCGACCAACCGTTTTATAGAGTTGGCATGAAGTCAGTTTGTCAGTGTTGCCAATGAATGATTTTCGACTAATAGCACGTTACACAATAAAGGCTCTAAATGGATAATAAGAAAATAGAATTATCATGTATGATTATGTAAAACAGACACAAAATCATTTTTTTTATGCATGATAGGTTAGCCTTTGACCACTATCTCACCTGATGTTAAGTGATGATGTGGTCGAAGATGTTGTACAGGCTAACCTAGAATTACTGGCTCTCAAGGACAGCTGCCGGAACACACCGTTAGGTGCTTGGCGACAGATTTTCAACTTGAGGGTGGTAGCTAGCCAGGCGGGCATTCGCAAAGTGTCCTACCACCATGCTATAACGACTGCCATCCTAAGACAACAACCGGGACCGACGGCTTAACGTGCCCTCCGAAGCACGGAAGCGCTCAGTAGTAATGTGTAACTAACCTATCAGGCATAAAAAAAATAAAAAAAATAGTGGTAATTACTATAAATTGTGTCGGTCTCACCGCTTTTCATTCATGTTTACAAACCGGGATCCTGGTCGGCGGATTTATATAATTTAAATCAGATTCTCATAATCAGGTTTATGAAATAAGAATCCTGGTCATACTAGAAAAACAAACATATTGCTCTACGATAACGAAAATTATTTCAATACAAAAAAAAGTTAGAGACGTAACTTAATATCTTTCTGTTCAATTTCTTTTAACACCTTTGTCCTATACGCATGAAATTATTATTTCACGTGGTTTCAGATTTCATAAAAAGATTAGAATCATACATAATATTGGATTGATCTTATTTTTATGTTCAGAAATGTAAATTAAGTTTTCATATGTAAAAAATGTGAAATAAGCAAAGGCTAGCAGATCGAAATGGCACCAACCCCTATATTTGACACGAATATATCAACAATAGCGTGTACTTCCGCACTAGAGATCCGCGCCACGCCGGCGTGCCGCCGCCGAGTTACCTCGGCACGCCGCCGCCGCCGCCGGGTCATGAACAAATTCGCGCCGACGTCGAAAATTAATTCAAATTCGCCGCGAGAGACATGTTCTAAGCACCATCCACACGTTGTTTCCTAGCAACCCGTCCGTACCGTATGCATTACTGTAGTGAGCAACCGCCGAGTTGTCTTCTTCGCGCTTACCGTCTTGCTTAGCGCGGATGCGGTGTCGGGCGTTTGGTGCCTCGTATCGTAACGCGGCGTTCAATCGCAGTCTGCAATCATTTAGACCGGTCGTTGTGATGGGCTGACTTGCCCTGGCTTTCTTATCCGCTGTATGTCGCTGGTTCGTCAGGTGTGGCCCTGCTTGGGGCAGACTGGGATTTTTAGTATGGTCGTCGCTTCGCTCTTGAGCCGATCTCTAGGTTGTCTTTTGTCTCTCGTAGATGGGAGCCAATCCTTGTAGGTGTTTGTAGTTTGATTGGGGAGTTTTTTCGAACATTCTTTTGGCCAGCGTTGAGATATGCACATCCAGATTCACAATTCTGAGATCTCTCAGATGGTCGAGTTGCGTACATATCGCGGCGCGTCTGCGAGGTGTCTCAGGGCCAAGTTTTGTTGCGTTCTCATCCGATTCCTGTGACTTTTGGCGGTGAGAGAGCCAGGCTAGCGCGGACTAGGGTAAATGGGGATGGATGTAAGTCAAGTACAGGGCTCTCTTGATGCGGTGTGGAATGGCTGATCTGAGCACTGGATTCAATAGGGCTCGAGCTACGCTTTTGACTGTGACTGTGTTCTGGACATGCTGTACTATGGTGAGCATCCGGTCTATGGTGATTCCAAGGTACTTCCCGGATTATTCCATGAGATCGCTGCACCTAGGAGATGGAGTTTAGGTGGTAGGGATCTTTCTCTCTGCTTAGTTACCATCATGGCTTGAGTTTCGGAGTAGGGCCGCGTCGTCTGCATATAAGGCGAGCTACGTCCCTGGCTCGGTGGGAAGGTCGTCTGTATATATGGCATAACATGTGACTGAGAGGCAGCTACCTTGCGGCTGCCTCTATTTGGTGCTCTTGTAACAGCTTTCCGTCTACTTTAGCACGAAATTTTCTGTCCTCCACGAATTGATCTGATTGTTAGGACTGCTCGTCGGTGTGCTCCTATATTGGCGATCTTCTAGAGTAGTCCGTTGTGCCAGATCCAGTCGAACGCTTTCTCCATGTCTAGGAATTCTGCAGCCGTGTTATTGTTAGAGTTTTCTGCTATGAGGTGCAGTACCCTGGATAGCTGAAGTATGAGGGAGTGCTCCGTCCGAAATCCGAACTGCTCCGGTCGGGACTTCATGTGAGGGGCCATCAAGAAGAGGCGTTCGAAGACTTTCGTAATGCTTGGCAGTATAGTGATAGGCCTGTATTTCTCGGGTCTCCAAACGTCTTTGCCTGGTTTCGGGAACATAACAACGTGACTGCCGTGGTTTTAGAGGGCAAGTGACGGAGCGCCGCTCAAGATCTTCCGCGTTTAATAGGACACTGAAGTATTAATCGAGGAACTATTCCACAGAGTCTGAGAGTTCTCTGTTCACTGTGGGATTGGGCTTGAATTAGTTCTCAAGGGATTGGGCAAATATTTCTGCCTTGTGCTCTGCTCTGTATCTCAAGTTGCCATTTTCGTGGAATAGATGACGAATCGGTTCTGAGTGTTTCCTAAGTTGCCTGCAGTTTGTGGAGTGAGGCCCAGTTCTGTGGATGGGGTCTTGTGTTTGTTGCCAGGTTTTTCTGAGCTGGCGTTTTTCTTTTATGAGCTCTCTTATACTGCGGTGGAGGGTGGGTAATCTCGATTCTCCTTAGGGGTTTTCTTTAATTGTGGCGGTATGAAGTGCCTTCTGTATGCATTGAGTGATCTCTTCTGCAAGACGGTAAGGGTTGTGACAGGGCTTGAAGTTGAAGTCTCTCATGCGGTTTTCATAAACTTAGGCCAGTCGATTGCAAGAAAATAAACATTTACCCTTTTAGTATATACAGCAGATTTATTTTTCAATAGCACCATATAGTTAAAAAAATAATATCACGCCGGCTACGCCGCGCCGCGCCGGGTAAGTTTACCAGCACGCCGCCGCCGACTTTCATGACCGCGGCGCGGACCTCTATTCCGCACCCATCCACTACAATAAGGCACTTTTTTATATCTCATTAATTTTGCGCTAGCCTGCGGTTTCGGCCACGTAGAATATAACTATACTTATAATTTTTGATTTGAGATTGCATTCATATTAGTTGAAAGATAATTTTCATTCTTGACTGACAACATTTATATTTAGTTGAACTCATCTGCAATTTACCTCTTGTTATATATACCACGACTTCGACCTTGTCGTTTATTTTTATGAGCCCCTATCTGTGCCTATCTCTAATAACACCCTTTACGCGAATTTGTTTGTAATAATTTTACTACAAATAAGCAAGCCTGTATTATATTATATCGAAATTCAGTTGTACTTCGCAGTAATAGCTTAATTTTATTTTTATAGTTTTCTTCTTATTCAGCATCTTCACTGGTGAAGGTCGTATCTAGTCTGAAGTAGTGATAATCGCTCGATGTACTGTGCTCTTCCACGTGCCTTCTGTTTTCAGCGGTCTTTAAAGCTTTTGGTATAGACATACTAGTGAGCTATTATAGGGTTCAGTCAAGACGCTTACTTGCCTGTCATTACTACATATTCAAATGATTATATAAAACGCATAAAAACTTATTATAGCACAAACGCACAGCACACAACTCATTACCTATAAATCGTTTTAAGTCGATGAAAGTTTATCGATAAAAATGAACTGATTGATGACTGAATGATGAATAAATAAATAAAATAAGGTAAAATTTTACTAGCTATCCCAATAATTATTTTCTCGTTACCATTTTTTGTGAACTATTTTTCAATTGTCTATTCTCAGATTTTACCAAGGAACGATTTTAAAATTGTTAATATCAATTTTACGATTTTAAAATTGTTAATATCAATTTTACGATTTTAAAATTGATAATATAAATTTTAAAATCGTTCTTTGGTTGACTGAGACCTAAGATTTTTTTATATTTCAACTCTCTGACTGAGACTGCACAATTCGCACTGCCATATTATGGAACCAGCTGCCTGGTGAAGTATTTCCGAACAGTTACGACTTAGGAACCTTCAAGAAGAGAGCATATTCCCTCCTTAAAGGCCGGCAACGCATCCTCGAGACCTCTGGTGTTGCGGATGTTTGTGGGCGACGGTGATCACTTACCATCAGGTGAGCCGCCTGCTCGTTTGCCCTCCTATGCCATAAAAAAAAAAATACTGTACAGATATTGTCGACTGGCTACTTTCACCAGATATTAAGGTATTTACCATATATCTGTCTCTCACACTGAAAGGGATAGCTTGACAAAGTTCACCAGAAATCAGGTCCTGCCGTTACCTGCAAAATACATAAGAGTGCCTATAATTCTCCCAAGAAATGTCAAGGTCAGTTAAAGATTCAAACTTTTAACGACCGTTTTTGATGTTAAAAAATTGCGCTCTACTCGAAGGTTGTGAACAACGTTCGAGTGAAAAGTTGCACTTTGGGGTGCGTTCTTATTTGTCGTCCGACGACGGATGATCGCTCCAAGCAGAGCGACGCTCGTCATCCGCCTTTTAAGAACGGCTCTGTATCATATCTGTATCAAGAACACTACTTAAAATGTTTCACTGACTCAGAAGAAATGTATTTACAATTATGTACTTTTCCACGACACACAACTAAAACAAACATACAAAATATAACAATAATAATAATACAATTTTGTAAACAGAAGTCTACGTTAACAAAAAGTAACTTAAAACAGAGAAAAATCAAGTCCCAACTGTCAAATGAAACGTCAGGGCGATATTTATCCACCGATTTCGTGGGGCGACCGGTGCGTCGTCGAGCGATATATAAGAACGCTCCGGAAGATCATCGGACGATCGCTCCGGGCATATAAAAACGCTCGGGGCGTCGTCCGACGACGGATGATCGCTCCAAGCAGAGCGACGCTCGTCATCCGCCTTTTAAGAACAGCTCTGTATCATATCTGTATCAAGAACACTACTTAAAATGTTTCACTGACTCAGAAGAAATGTATTTACAATTATGTACTTTTCCACGACACACAATTAAAACAAACATACATAATATAACAATAATAATAATAAAATTTTGTAAACAGAAGTCTACGTAAACAAAAAGTAACTTAAAACAAATACAAATCAAGTCCCAACTGTCAAATGAAACGTCAGGGCGATATTTATCCACCGATTTCGTGGGGCGACCGGTGCGTCGTCGAGCGATATATAAGAACGCTCCGGAAGATCATCGGACGATCGCTCCGGGCATATAAAAACGCTCGGGGCGTCGTCGGACGTCGTCGGACGACAAATAAGAACGCACCCCTGAGTGCGCTCTAACCAAGGTTCGGAACGCGCTCCAGCATAGATTAGATAGAATATACAATGACATGACACACAGATTACCCCCTCTAGATACCACATTACAAGATTTTTATTCGTATCCGAGCTCACCAAAGTTAGAGGTAGGTGCGGGTTGCGGGGACTAAAACAAAACCGCTCTCATTGGCTATTTCAAGGTCACGCTAGTTATTATACCAAGCGGACACTCGCCGTAGGGATGGGCTTAGTCGTAGGAACATATTATACTTGCGATAATTACGTTTGAATCTTGTCGATAAAAATACTATTTATATTTTTACCTAGACTTCTCTGAACAATCAAGGTAGTTTTCGTTCTGCATATTTAAAAAATAATATAGTTAATATTGTATTTTCTGCAAATACCTACTTGTTGACTTAGATGCGTATAGAACCTACTTCAACACCCAAAAGTGTGAAATAACTTGTTGAAGTCGGTACCATGATTGTTCAAAAGTATCTATTATCACAATATTGTGCGCATGGTACCGACTTCGACATGTTATTTATTTTTTTGGGTGTAGAAGTCGGTTTCATTTTATGGTAAAAAAATTTTTTTCACTCTCTTTAGTGACCCTTGCTACTTACGGGATCGATTGTCTTTCATTGTCAACGACTATATCATCAAGTAAATATTGTTCAGTTATCGGAGTGTAACTCAATAACGGCTTGACAAATTTTTATGAAATTTAAATGGTAGGAAATGACAAGCATCAGCTTTCAAATAAAAAAAAGAATTTTTAAAATCGGTTCACCCACACATAATTTCTGAGGTAAGAAAAACAAAAAAAAAACGGCCAAGTGCGAGTCGGACTCGCAGACGAAAGGTTCCGTACCATTAGCTATACAACATTAGACTTCATATAACCTTTAATAGCCTTTTTTGTTTTAACGTGCGCGAGTCCAACTCGCACTTGGCCAACTTTTTGTTTGTTGTTATAGCGGCAACAGAAATACATCATCTGTGAATGAAAAATCTGTTTTAACTGTCTAGCTATCACCGTTCTTGAGATACAGCCTGGTGACAGACGGACGGACGGACAGCGAAGTCTTAGTAATAGGGTCCCGTTTTTACCCTTTGGGTACGGAACCCTAAAAAAACATACGAAATGAGAACCTCCTCCTTTTTTGGAAGGTTAAAAAACGATGTAAAACTTGTACCTATATAAATACCCTGGTGGGTATTTATATAGGAAACCTTAAAAAAATGAGTTGTCCAAAAATATAATTGCTAGGCTTATATACTGACTGCTGTTATAATGTTTATATTATTTCGATGTCGATGTCGACACCGTTTTTAATTTAGAGAATTTCACAACACTAGCGTTGCACGTGCTTTCGCCAAAACGAGACAAAGCTTGCAACAGCTACCATGTGGAACAGAGACAAGAAACGATCTTTACCCAATTAGTACCAGTATACGCTGACCTCTCTTATAACCAGTAAAACAAAATTATCTGACTTATTAATTAAATCTTATTCCTTCTTTTTGGTAATTTGAACTCCAACATAACTATTCATACCATTTCACTGTACATGTAGAATTTTATCTTATTTTGTTAATTCAAAACAAATTTTCACTGGCGCTAAAACACGGGAGCGTTTAGGCGCTTACGGGTCTGACACTTGGTCGAAACTGAAGCTATGATTCAAAGCGTTCATTTATATCTAACTACTAATGGCCAATTGGTACTGCACTACACTTTGGATACTGCACGTTTCATACGCTTGATATATCCTGTAAAATAAAACCAAATGTAATAAAGCGACTATGATATTTTTTGTTTTTTTAAGTTTTGCAATAACGCATGCTCTGCGGATAACATTAAAAAAATAAGAGAGCCAAAATTTAAGTCATGAGCGGGAATAAAATAAGTTTCTCTTCTCTCCGAATACGAAAAATAATAATAATAAGAAATTACTACTTGTATTTTAAAATATACACCAATATAAACTTAAATTTTATTTATTTCTTTGGAAGACCAACAGTATAACAAATATCTTATATAACTATTATTAAACGTTAGTCGCCGACCGTTTTTTTCTTTTATACCTGAGACGATAACTGGCATATACATTGATCGATTTAAAATTTCGTAATATCCATTCTACTATAGAGTTGTAATAACATAGTATATATACAGGTTGAACTCCCATGGTCAGTATTTCCTTTGATTTCATATTATTATTATTCTAAAATCTAATTTAATGTTTGAAATCTAAGTAGATCAAAATTTAAGTAAATATTGGCATTTATTTTAAAATACAAGTAATAATTTCTTCTTCCTGAACACAATTTAGCCCAAAATATATCTTCCTCCACACAGCTTCAATTCTAGTGTCTAATGGCCAATCTACACTTTGGATACTGCAACACGTTTCATACGCTTGATATATCCTGTAAAATAAAACCAAATGTAATAAAGCGACTATGATATTTTTAGTATTTTAATTTATAGTTATTGCGTTTTGCAATAACGCATGCTCTGCGGATGACATAAAAAAAAATACGAGAGGCAAAAATGAAGTCATGAGCGGGAAAAAATAAGTTTCTCCTCTCTCCGAATACTAAAAATAATAATAATAATAAGAAATTACTACTTGTATTTTAAAATCTATGCCAGTATAAACTTAAGTTTTATTTATTTATTTATTTCTTAGGAAGACCAACAGTAAGTATAACAAATATCTTATATATAACTAATAACAACAGATAACCAATTATAGGTCCTCACGGATAGCTATCTTATAAATGACATTCAAATAATGAACACTAGGTTACAGATTGTCTTTTTATGTTTAGACTGCTGCTTATGACAAAATTCAAACATTTAGTTGAAGAACTCTCTGCTACAACCGCCTAGCCGATGCAATGCTTGTACAAAATAAGTCTAGGCCAACTCTCTTGTTTATCTCATAAAAATTGCTGCTCACACGTAACAGGTAAGAATTTTGCCTTTATTTGTTTTATTTAGATTTTAGAATAACTATAATATGAAAGAAAAGGAAATACTGACCATGGGAGTACAGCCTGTATATATACTATACTTATATTTACAAAATCTTTAGTAGAATGCATAGTACGAAATTTTAATTCGATCAATGTATATGCCAGTTATCGTCTCAGGTATAAAAGAAAAAAAACGGTCGGCGACTAACGTTCCGACGCATGAAGGTCTGTTACCTATCTGTCTTACAAAATTTGTCAAAACTGACAGTTTTATTGTTGCAATCAACAGTTCATAGCTACAAAAGATACATGATAGCCCCGATGGTGTTGTATCGTTTTATTTAAACGGCGGTGGTATGTCTTTATTAAACAAAATACTACGAACTATATACAACACTACTATTTGTATCGGTTGAATAATATCGATTAATGTTTCGATATACATATCAAATTCAAAATATTTATTTCGCAAAACATGGGTACAAAATAATGATATGTAGACAGTAGTCAATAGGAAGGATCACCATGCTTTAGCCAAATTGGTATGCAAAACTTAAGTAATAATTGTGTTCAAACTAAGGTTACAATCACAACAAAAATATATCAAAATTACATTCGTCACTATTAAAATCAATATTATTATTTTAATGTAGGTAATAGGATTTATAAAATCGTTAATAGAATAATATGTCTTGTCAATAAGAAAATTTTTCAATCTAAATTTAAAAATATCTTCATTGTCCATGTCTCTTAAACAATGTGGTAGCTTATTATAAATTAATCCTCTCATTTTAAATGTGATGTTACTGCTCAGTGCAGTCCTGCGAAAAACTCCTTGTACAATGTCGTTATGTCGCTTTCTCCTCATCTTACCGAAGTCTTTCATATTATATTTTACATACACCGCTGATTCGTAGATATATATCGAAGGAAGCGTTAACAGTTTTAGTTTTTTGAAATGGGACTTACAAGAATCTTTTGGTTTTAACCTACATATTGCTCGAATGCACTTCTTTTGAGATTTAAAGGCAGAGTTTTTTTATTAGTAACTTTATGAAGCATACACAATGCATATGCAAACTGGTTTATTTTTGCACATACATGTGCAACATGCGACTTCCACGACAGATTTGAATCTATGTAAATGCCTAAAAATTTAGTTGCCTGAATTTCGTCAATAGTTTTACCATGATTATGTATTTTTAATGTTTTAATTTTGAATTATTATTTTTAAATGTCATAATATGTGTCTTGTCTAGGTTTATTTTGGGGTTATTTTTAATAAGCCATTCAATTATGAGTTCTATAGAATCGTTTAAGTCATTTTCAAAGTTACTAGTTTTTTTATCCGTGAATATGGCAGTGCTGTCATCGGCAAACATGACCATCGGATGATAGACGGTGTGGGGAGGATCATTAATATACACTAAAAATAAAAGGTTTTGTTATTTCTGTGTACTGTATCGATACTAGGTTATCCGATAATATCGGGTGGAAGCTATATATCTTGTTCAAATATCGATACTTTTTGTAATATCGATATATATCGTGCACTCCTATTACCTACATAGTCCACTTATCTTCTCTTCATGTTCATGTCATGACACTTCACTTCACAGATTACCTAGTGCTTCACTTGCAAAAAATTGAAATTGTATCCGACGCCAAATTAATTATCTACAATTTTAGCGAATCTAGCTAGATCGATTGTAAACAATAAGGACATTTGTTTTGAGAAGTTGCTTTCTCTTCACAAAAAAAACCTGAAAATATCTTCTCTGATCTTGAATTACTTCATTTTAAAATTTCTTCTGTGTTCACAAAGTGGTTCCATTAAAAATGTCTAAATATGTCGCTCCACAGGATCAAGTAAGTAATTATTTTCTTTGTAAGTAGTACGTAGGTACTTACCTTTTATTGGTAAGTTACCTACCTTACAGTCGAATACCTATTCGTTTCTGTTCTACCATTTTGAATATGATTCTCTACTTATATTCTGTGCCGCAAGGTAGTATAAAAATATGTATTTTTCAGGAACAACAAATTAAAAAGTTGAAAAGATTATTGGAAGGATGGAGAATGGCGTTACTCCCTTTGAAATCAATCATCTTATGGGAGCAGCAGTGGTACCCATGTGCTATATTTGGATTTGTTTCATTTTTGTACTTCCTAATTTGGATAATGGACTTGAACTCCCTCGCAACATTCGCTTTTGTGGGACTTATCTTCAACTTTATTGACTTCATTGTGCCAGTAGTCAGTAACTCGATTTATGGACCTACAGCTTGGACAGGACAAAAAGAGAAAATGTTTGAAGATATCTGCACAAGCATTGTTGAGAGCTTTAATAAAACATTTCATAATATTCGCACATTCTATTCACTGAGAGAAACTAGTCCTTGCGTGGTAAGTTTCAAATAATTAACACAATAATTAATGTGTGCATGGTTTTGTTAACTACATGTTTTAACAATGTGCATTTGTTTCAGTACTACATTATATCCATCACCATGTTGTGCACTTTGTCATGGATTGCTTCATCCATAAACAACACCTTCCTGCTTTACATCATGACTACAGTGATGCTTCTTTGGCCAGGACTCCAACGTACCGGAATGTTCAACTCCCTCCTGTCAGTTGTGAACTTGGCTCCCAAAATCCCCTTTCTGAAGTCTGAGTGAATTCTCATTAATCATAGGTAGTTATAATTAACAGTCTGGTCATAATTTTTAAGTTTTAGATTAGCCTATGCTTTATGAGCTTTAAATTATTGTTTGTGTGATATTAAATAAAGAGCCAAAGCTAAAAATATAATAAGATCTAACTATTGTTTTTTTTAACCATATAAATGCCTGTGCTGTGGTAGTAGGTTGGTTGTATGTCTGAAGATTCTTGGTGTGCTTCAAGCAATCTTTCAAACATGATTCTCACTTTATATGGCCACAGACAGAATAGCTTAAACTAAGTAGATATGACAGAATAAGTATAAAATAATTAAAAAAGTAAAAAAACTGACTGCAAATTATTTATTTTTGTTGAGCGTTTTATCATTTCATTGAAATTAAAACTGCAAGTTATATATATTTATAGAATCTTTTTTAAAGCCCTTCATTTTGAATCCCCACTGGGTATGAATAATCTGGCAGATTAAAAAAAATATTTTAATCTGCCAGTTTTTTTCTTAAGTATCTAGTGTCACTTCCGCAATCACGATGAATCTAATCATATCACATACATAAAAATCAGTTAAGTCTTTTAGAAGTTATGGTGGAATAAAGAAACTCACAAACATACATACATACTGAACCCTGAAATCACTACACTCCTTATTTTCGGCAGTTGTGCAATAGGAAAAGATGTCAGAATAGTTTTTTTCTTATTTCTTGAGGCAAAAATGTTTTTTTTTTATGCTTGATAGGTTAACGTTTGACGACTATCTCACCTGATGGTAAGTCATCACTTATCGGTTATAAAAAAAGATGTGGTCGAAGATGTTGTTCAGGCTAACCTAAAATTACTGGCTTGAGAGGACAGCTGCTGGAACACACCGTTAGGTGCTTGGCGACAGATTTTCTACTTGAGGGTGGTAGCTAGCCAGGCGGGCATTCGCAAAATGCCCTACCACCATGCTATAACGACTGCCATCCTAAGACAACCGGGACCGAGACGGCTTAACATGCCCTCCGAAGCACGGAAGCGCTCAGTAGTAATGTCACCAGCGGTCACCCATCCAACTCATGCCCACGGCGGACGTTGCTGATCGGTTTAGAACGGCTAAGCAAACTTCGCTACGAGCGCTTCAAAACAAAGTAATCCAAATTTCATGAAAACAATAACAGTAGTTCCCACTTTGGTAGAAGTATTGTACTTTTTGTTTTGTTATGAATTAGGAGGGTGATAGCAAACAAGAAAACTTTAGGGTGTTTTTTGGAAAAAAAAAAAAAATGAGTATTTCTCCTTCGTTCATTGCCGCGACACTAGCGAATAAACTCACAATGTAACTTGAGTTGCCAACTAATATCAAGTTTTCCGCCAGATTTAATTAGTCGTTTTTAGCGTATGGTAATGAGAAAAAAGCACTAAAGACCATAGTATTATTCTAGACCTAGCGCCAAATCGGAAACAAAGTGAGTGAATGATCGGAGTCGGCGGGAGTTCTTTATGGTGAGGGCCGGGCAGGCGGTGCGGCGCGGGGGACGTTCTGTTGTAGATTTTGCAGCGCCGGAGTTAACTTGTATGCTACGTATTAGTTTTCTTCTCGGATTTGGTTCAATCAATTGCTTATATTTCAATCAATCTGGATTCCCCTGACCTTCATTTGAAAACCCCTACCGGACGCCCTCTAAACTAGGACAAATCCGGGGAAACCCGGACGGATGGCAGCCCTATCTAAGACCTATTTTACACTTCATTTTAATGATGGTGAACTTTCCTATTCATATCATCTACGCCGAGGCTGGGATAGGAGGATCGACCGACTTTGTTATTGTTCTCTCAGAGCCAGATATACACGTTTGCCAAAATTGTTAAATATTTTATCACGAATAGCAATCATCTGAAGAAGGGCCTCACCGGCTGGCAGCCAGCTACTGAGCAGGGCCTTGCTATCCTTGTCAGAGTACTCATGCTTCAGAGTAACTCTATACTATAACCAATATTTTAAGAAAACATTATTTTCATATATTCGACGATCGACAGCTGCCGGAACACACCGTTAGGTGCTTGGCGACAGATTTTATACGCGAGGGTGGTAGCTAGCCAGTCGGGCATTTGCAAAATGCCCTACCATCATGCTCTCTGCAACGACTGTCATCTTGTTCGTGAACAGGATGGGCTTGATTCGCTTAGCAATGGTCTGACGGAGAAGTAGTGGTTTGTACACACACCAGATACACAGTCAACAAGGACTCCATCAGTGACATGGAGGACAGTTGTCACCTCTGATGTGAAGTCAACGTGCCTAAGAGAGTCGATAAGTTTGATCAAGAAGCCCTTCTCACTTTTTTCATGCTGGTCGGGGTTGGTGATGATAACCAAATCTTTCCCTTTGAGCTCGAAGAACGTAGAGATTGCAGTTAACTGTTGGTGGTGATGCATCTGGTCTACGCATTCTTGTGTACACACTCAAGTTTTCAGAGGGGCACATATTTAATAGACAAGTCCTTATGAAACATATATTTTATTTCTAACAAATTCTTATGTTCCTACATTACAGTGTGAACAATAGTATACTGTAAATACGAAAGCGATAGGCAAACAAGTCATTGTGCATACTTCTTTCGCCAATTATCAAATAGTTGATAAGCAGTAATTTTAAATTGATATAGGTATTGTAATTTGACATTAGACATGGAGCTGGGTATATGAGTGTTTGACTATATTTATTATTTATTTGAACACTGGAACAGAAATAGCTGTCCCTTGGAGCCAATTTTCTGCTTACAATCTTCAACCACAATATCACTTACAGACCTTCCTACATGAAGAAGGCAAGCCCTCCATATTTTTGAGTCTAGTGGTAACTACTGCCTACAGTAGTGTATTGCCTTTACCTTTTAAACCCACTAAGGCGTAGTGTCAGGCGTGGGTCACTCCACACATTACATACAACACTACATGTACATTGGCGTATCGGTTCGGACGGGATTATTGTTCGGTGCGTGCCGCGAACAGATCAGAGCTATGCGTGGCTATGCAATAGAAACAGAGACGCCTTGTAGGTGAATATAAATATTAGGTACTAGGTTGCGAGCTGAAGTACACTTTATTGCTTCGTATCTATGGCCGCTTATTCATTGGAATGGCTTTGCGGAGTGATAATTCTGGTTATTTTTATACTGTGGTAGTGAACAAAAGAAACTTTTCCGTACAAATGCCCAACAATAATTTACTGTGGAAGCGCGCACCTTAATGAGTTAATAGGCCTGTACCAACAAGTGAAATTGTTGTTACAAAGTACCCGATCAATACAAAAAGGTACAAACTAAAGTGATTAAAATGGTATTTATTTACATATTGCCACATAATCACATAACGCTGAGCAATTACATTATTTGCCACCGCTTGAATGCAAATTTTACAACAGCTAGCTGTTACAAAACTAGTACGATCTATAACATGATTTATACTGTTTTTCAATTATTAAAAAAAATCTAAATTATTAACTCATTGGATTCTACGCAAAAAAATAAAATCAGCATAATATACATAAATAATGATAAAAAAATATCTAAATAATTATTTTGACACTAAATATCACATCACAAATACGTAATATCAAGGAGTACTAGTCAAAAGATTATTTGAATTTACGAGTCAGGCAATATTAAAACTTTCATTTTTAGGGTTCCGTACCCAAAGGGTAAAACGGGACCCTATGACACTTCGCTGTCCGTCTGTCACCAGGCTGTATCTCAAGAACGGTGATAGCTGGACAGTTGAAATTTTCACAGATGATGTATTTCTGTTGCCGCTATAACAACAAATACAAAAAGTTGGCCAAGTGCGAGTCGGACTCGCGCTCGTTATAACAAAAAAATGTTAAAATATGAAGTCTAATGTTGTATAGCTAATGGTACGACACCCTATGTGCGCGAGTCCGACTCGCACTTGGCCGATTTTTTATAGCATGTCTCGAGATTCATTTTGTTTAAGCAAGTTTCTACTGTCGGTATAGTTGGAAGCCTCACCAAATATTTCAGTCTTTTCAACTATAGTCTATTTTTTTTAACAAACGAGTACTGAAAATTTTACTGCGTTGCTATTGGCCAATGTAATCAACATAAAGTCCGTTCCACACGAACTCTGTAGTTACATGTAGGATGTGTATGTCTCCAGCTTACTCAATTGAAATTTCTTAATTCTGAATATGCCAATATTTAGAGCCGATTTAGTGCAATTATGAATACCAACTCAAAATTTAGGTGCCAAATAAACTTCGATGCTACACGTGATTATTAGTGTGTTAGCTGGCGTTATGGTCTCCAGCTGACACATGCTGTATATACGAAACGGCTGAAGATGTGATTATATACTATAGCCAGAGATTTAGCGCATAATTTGTGCCAGTGGCACAAAAAATTGAAACGCCCTACTTGAAAACTGTAGTAGTAATGACCCGATTACAACGTGTAAGCTGGAGACCACGTGTCTACAGCTGCTCATCTGTATCTTCTGAACGAATGGGCCTACGACTTTGTATAATATGTCAAAATTTAGCGCCAAATTTGTGCCATCGGCACTAAAATTTTCAAGTCTGTGGCTATTAAGGTTTTGGAGCTACAAGCTCAAATAAACGTGTAAGCTGGAGACACATGTCCCCAGCTAGCACATGCTGCACAGCTCAAACGGGAAAGGCTAGACTACTGTTTAATAGCTAAAAATGTTGGGTAGAATTTGTGCCATCGGCACCAAAATTTTCAAAACAATGGGCTTCATAGTTTTTGCGTAATAAGCAAAAACATTTCTTCCCGCCTAAATATTTCGTTGAAAACGTTACTGAACGCGGCGTTGCCGTCCCGTTCGCTGTAACTGCAATCTGTTTTGAACCTTATTTATATAGCGTTAGAACTTACTTTTCGCTTTCACGTTAAGGATATGTGGAAGAAGTTACAAAGAAACAGTAAATGTATAGACTAGGAGAAGGTGTTGTGTAGTTTCACAACCATATAATGCCAATATTTACAAGATATGTAGGCAGGTATTTTTTCTCTCAGAATGTTGACCTATTTACTAGATCTTTATTACATCCTCTTTGTTTGAATGTTGGTAGGTATTTTTTCTCTCAGAATGTTGACATATTTACTAGATCTTTATTACATCCTATTTGTTTGACCAAGATATTGCATTCTAATCTAATCCTACACTCTACATCTATCAGTGATTGATAACTGGTTACGAATATACTGTAATTTTATAATTGGAAAAAAAAGATAATTGTTCGTAATTCTGTTATGGAAAACCAACTAAAATTAAGTGATATATAAAAGTTCTTAGTTTGTTTGCAAAAGTCCAAATTGTTATAGCATTTACAAATCATGATCTAGAAAGACAGTAGTTCTGCAATCGCAAAAAAAATAACAGGCCACGTTTGAAATGATTGTATATGTATCACGCACACAACAGTATGCGAAGCTACTATTGTTTTTAGAAGTGGAGTGCATCACTGATGGTAAAGACGTGATACCAGTAATTAAAAGCTTTTTCATAAAATTAGGTGAAATTTATGTTTTGATTTTGGGGCACCAATGAATTATCTTAAATTGATTTAAACATCTTCTTTACATAGTAGCTTGTGCAATTATTTTATACCTGATAGGTTAGCCTTTTACCACTATCTCATCTGATCGTAAGTGACGATTTGATCGAAGATGTTGTTCAGGCTTACTCAAAATTACTGGCTCTCAAAGACAGCTGACGGAACACACCATTAGGTGCTTGGCGACAGATTTTCTACTTGAGGGTGTACGCACATTTTTTTTCGCGAGAAACGCACGCGGCTTGCTAATGTATACCGTTTTCAAAACAGCGGCTGTTTTGTGTGTTTTGTGTTCGGTGTGGTCATCGTTATTTTGGGCGTCGGACGTTCATTGGGAGTAAGGGAGCAACGGTTTCCTGTCTGCGGGCCTCTGCATTACCATCGGGCTCAAGGGACGATTGATGAAATTAAAATTCCTTAATCTACGACTATTTAACTTCAGTTAACGTAGGTTAGGGTGTTTTGCATTAAGCCCCCTTCGACGGAGCGCCTAGCGAACCGTTAAGGGGTAAGTTATATATATCGGCTTGTGTCTTCTTGTGACATTCTAGGAAACCAGTCGAATAAGCCACGACTTCTTGGTAAAGTGTGGGACTACGGGACATTGAAAAAGGGCCCCCCGCCCATACAGTAAGCCCTCGTAGCGAAGTTTGCTTAGCCATTCTGAATCGATCAGCAAAGTTAAGCAACGTCCGCCACGGTCATGAGTTGGATGGGTGACCGCTGGTGACATAACCTCTGTGCGCTTCCGTGCTTCGGAGGGCACCTTAAGCCGTCGGTCCCGGTTGTTGTGTTAGGATGGCAGTCGTTACAGCATGGTGGTAGGGCACTTTGCGAGTGCCCGCCTGGCTAGCTACCACCCTCAAGTTGAAAATCTGTCGCCAAGCACCTAACGGTGTGTTTCGGCAGCTGTCCATGAGAGCCAGTAATTCTAGGTTAGCCTGTACAACATCTTCGACCACATCATCACTTACCATCAGGTGAGATAGTGGTCAAAAGCTAACCTATCAGGCATAAAAAAAACAGTTAAATTGCTAAGAAAAGTCTCGAAATATATACTTTTTGGATTATATTTTCATTTATTTTTAGTTAGCTAATGCTTACGTATGCAATTTTTAATCCAAAGAATAGGGAAACCCATTAAATTTTGGTTCCATCTAGATGTTCACCATAACTGATGCCACCGGACTGACCAAGGCAACGCCATGCACTTGGAAGTAGTGTTTGTTACGATAGACGAAATAATTTACAGCCAAACGGTGTCGTAGTAGAACGTTGGAGTTCTCTGGAAGGTGGTTACTAGCCAACTTTACGTTTATAACCTCAAGACACTATTTTACCGGAACATTAGTAAAAATAAACTCACCATAATCTCGTCTGGTTCAAGAGTAAGTTTTTCGATAATTTAGATGATATGGCGAGAATCTTTTACATAAGACGGGGTTTTACGTAGGAGCGTTAAGTCCTGTTAAATACTTTTAACTATGTGTTCAAGTCGCGAAATTCCAAAGGTTACTGTTCCATTCGATGTTTTCTTATCCTTCATCAGATCTCAGAATTTCATGTCCAGAATAAAGTGAATGAGCCCAATCAAATACACCTAAACACAGTGTACTAACTATATGCATGCACAGGTCCCTACGATCTAGTTCTTTTCCGTCATTAGACCTCAGGAGTTTATTTAGGTACAGAATATGCTCACCGAGTCTAATCAAATAAGCTTAAACACGGAGTAAACATATTCAATAACAGATGCCGTTAAAGTGTTAAAGGTTATAGTGCCCTAGGGCTGCCATCACTTTAACCACCGAAGCCGGACAAAATCTTAAAAAACCTTAACCTTACCACTAAAACCTTAACCTTAAAGGACATTTGGGTGAAAGTGAGATTTTTTCTCGGACACCCATGAAAACTAAGTTCATATATTTTTTCATTTATACAGCTTTTTTAAAATAAATATGATTACATCAAGCACTTTCGCGTACTGTGCGATTTTATGGTGGCCGAGCTGGTTTAGGCATCCGACGCGATATCGGAGGACGCGGGTTCGATTCCCGCCTTGGGCATAACATTTTGTAAATAATGTCTCCAATAATCTGTTAAAAAGAATAAAATAAAATTTTTGTTTTAATATATAATCTTCACTTTGAAAACTATCGCGAGTTTTTTCCATATTAACTTATTTTTTTAGCCATTTTCAAATAAGTTAATAAATAATCAATAAATTAATACCTAGTCAGAAACTATAAACTACATAGGTAGTATCAATTTTTTTTAAGCCATCTTGATGTGTTACGTAGATTAGGTACCCAAAACCGTAAAACTTCATTTAAATAAAAAATTGGGAATTTTGAAAAGTAAAAGCAACTCATGCCCTTAAATTTATACTTTATTTCGATCAGATAAACCATGTGCCTTTTCTCCTTCGTCCATTGCCGTGAGACTAGCGAAAATAATAAACTCACAATGTAACTTGAGTTGCCAGCTAATATCAAGATAATCTTGTTTGTAATGTATGTAAAGTTTTCCGCCAGATTTCACTAGACGTTTTTAGCGTATGGTAATGAGAAAAAAGCGCTAAAGACCTTGAGAGAAATATTCTAGACCTAGCACCAAATGCGCCAAAACGGTAACAAAGTGAGTGAATGACCGGAGTCGGCGGCAGCCCTGAATGGTGGGGGCCGATGCGGACGTTCTGTTGTTGTAGAATTTGCAATTATGATACATATATATAATACAATCTAGTAGGATACCGATTGCGGCATGAAGAGTGCTGCCGGGCTAAAAATTCAGTCAGTCATTGAATCTCATTTCGAGTTTCAAGGTGGATCCACGGTGCAACGTTGATCGAAAGCAATATGGTAAGTTCAGTTCTCTTATATTTACTAATCAAGACCAGGGCACAGATTACCTACTAATATATATAACACTGTCCTTTCAAAGAGAAAAAATACCTACAAATTTTATCGCTACCACTCTCAGATCAGTAAACGCAAATACGTGTCTAATGCGCTAGACTTAGTGTTACTTTCGCTATGTACGAGTACAGCCCGCGATGATAGCAGCATTCACCATTGACCATCATAAGACTGATGCGCTTTCTTAGGGCTGACTTACCGAATCAAAAATAAAAGATTCATAAAGCAGCCGCAAGCACGAGACGCGCGGACGTGCAGCGAATTTATGTATCGCTATATCATATAATTTTATAGAACATATAATAATACGTTAAGCATATATTTCTTCTAGTAAAACATTGGTCAACATAGGTGTCATGTTTTCTGTTGCCGCTTGAAAGTAAGTGTCTGTCACGTCGCTATTGACAAATGTTTTATTATATGTTTATTTAATATTGTAATTTATAATCTGTTGACTGAATGACTTATTTTATAATTTATGTAATTTATTTTTAGGACCATGTAAATTTGTTTTTTTTTTATTAATTATTGTAAATGGTATGTCCGTAATAATTAATAATAAATAAATAAATAAATAGTTACAACTTTCCGCTTTGATTTCTGGTCTGTGTGTATGGAATGTGTGGTTTCTAATGTGTGTGTGGAAAACACTTTTTCTCGTTTGGTAGAAAAACACGAAAAGCGGGTCAACAGGACAACAAAATACCGAATGTGTAAACGAAATAAGAATCGCATTAACAGAAGAAGAGAATACCGATTTATCCAGTAAAACAGGAAACGAGTTAAGAGAAGGACATAATAATGATTAACCAAGCTTAACAGGAGAGTAAAAACTCCGTCTTACCGCCGGAAATAAGATACAGGAAATTAAATTATATAAACATAATACTGACCAAAATCCTAGCACTAGTAATGGCTGCAAAATATATCTGGAAATCAGTTCAAAGAAGCAATGAAAGAAGACGCTCGTAGCCAAGTTTGCATAGCCATTCTGATTCGATCAGCAAAGTTAAGCAACGTCCGCCGCAGTCATGACTTGGATGGGTGACCGCTGGTGACATTACTACTGAGCGCTTCCGTGCTTCGGAGGGCACGTTAAGCCGTCGGTCCCGGTTGTTGTCTTAGGATAGCAGTCGTTACAGCATGGTGGTAGGGCACTTTGCAAATGCCCGCCTGGCTAGCTACCACCCTCAAGTTGAAAATCTGTCGCCAAGCACCTAACGGTGTGTTCTGGCAGCTGTCCTTGAGAGCCAGTAACTCTAGGTTAGTCTGAACAACATCCTCGACCACATCATCACTTACCATCAGGTGAGATAATGGTCAAAGGCTAACTTATCAGGCATAAAAAAAAAAAAAGACAGTTTGATGAAAAGTTTCAAATTGGCAATTAAAAAAAGATAAAAGCTTTTATAAAACATACATACAATATCATGACATGCAAACACAAATGCACTATTAAAATAATTGATGACATTTAATACGTTCCTTTGGGAATATTGGACGACCTTCAGGATATGAATATATAAGAAATTATCAGTCCAGTCGAAGAAAATGTATATATACAACTTTTTTTTTATTGCTTATTGGTATGCCTTTGACCACAATCTCACCTGATGGTAAGTGATGATCTGGTCGAAGGTGTTAACAGGCTTAACCTAGAACTACTGGCTCTCAAGGACAGCTGCCGGAACACACCGTTAGGTGCTTGGCGACAGATTTTATACTTGAGGGTGGTCTCTAGCCGGGCGGGCATTCGCAAAATGCCGTACCATCATGCGGTGAAGCTCAAGCGCGCGGTGGGATTCGAATCATGGACCTGCTGCGCGGCAGTCCATATCCAATGCCACTGAGCCATATATCTTTTTCTAATACGCTACGCGCAACGGCTGCCTGGTGAAACACCGTAATGCTTATTTTCACAGAATATGTTGACGACACAGAATTGTTGAATATGTTGTTAGTATGGCAGATTGCCATACTAACACATTCACACACATTCTGTGAAAATTTCATCCGGTTACCTATTACCGTTCCAAAGATACAGACCTATAAATGTCAGCTATCCATGCTGCTTTGTAATAGGTTCCTGTTTTCTAGTACGGAACCCTAAAATCTGTTATTTAGCTACTAAAATATGTAGGTATTTACACTTACTAAGTAAGTATCTATATACTAATATTTAACATTTTATTTGTTCACATTAACGAAATACACTACGACCTTCCCTACCTAAATTTAAAAACAGACTGCAAAAACATCGCGCTTTATCAAATAATACAAACAACAGCAAGCTAGTGAGATAGGTACATACCTGCTATACATACGAGTAGGTACGCATGCATGTAGCGACTAGCGAGTTAGCGACCCGACGAAACTCGAGTGTGTTCGAGTACTATGGTACCGAATGTTTCCGAAACCGATGGGAGCTTTTTATACTTACACAGCCGAATGAAATAGGCGCTAACTAGCTACAAACGTGGACTTCCGCGTAATATATCCTTATTCAATACGTCGGATTTTCAAAACTCTAAATAGTTTCATTTCAGAACGAAAACTGAAAATCCGCTATAGCAACGATGGGAAGATAGTTTTCGAAACCAGTAACGTTTTAAAACGACCACTCGTAAATAGTGACGGCTTCAATACCTTTGATATCCGGAAAGCATGCATAGTATAAAATATTTGTCAGATTATATTTAAACCTTCATGCTCCTAGCCTATGTCTCAACGGCGTTTATTTTGTATGAAAGCGATAATAGGTTCCAACTCTATAGAAATAAGGTTCAAGACAGATTGTAGCTACAGTTATCGGAACGGCAACGCCGCGTTCAGTAACGTTTTCAACGAAATATTTAAATATTTAGGCGGGAAGAAATGTTTTTGCTTATTACGCAAAAACTATGAAGCCCATTGTTTTGAAAATTTTGGTGCCGATGGCACAAATTCTACCCAACATTTTAAGCTATTAAACAGTAGTCTAGCCTTTCCCGTTTGAGCTGTACAGCATGTGCTAGCTGGGGACATGTGTCTCCAGCTTACACGTTTATTTGAGCTTGTAGCTCCAAAACCTTAATAGCCACAGACTTGAAAATTTTAGTGCCGATGGCACAAATTTGGCGCTAAATTTTGACATATTATACAAAGTCGTAGGCCCATTCGTTCAGAAGATACAGATGAGCAGCTGTAGACACGTGGTCTCCAGCTTACACGTTGTAATCGGGTCATTACTACTCCAGTTTTCAAGTAGGGCGTTTCAATTTTTTTGTGCCACTGGCACAAATTATGCGCTAAATCTCTGGCTATAGTATATAATCACATCTTCAGCCGTTTCGTATATACAGCATGTGTCAGCTGGAGACCATAACGCCAGCTAACACACTAATAATCACGTGTAGCATCGAAGTGTATTTGGCACCTAAATTTTGAGTTGGTATTCATAATTGCACTAAATCGGCTCTAAATATTGGCATTTTCAGAATTAAGAAATTTCAATTGAGTAAGCTGGAGACATACACATCATGTAGGTACATTCAGTTGAGTCTTCGACTACCTGCTCATAGATAAATATTTCTTGTAGCGAATCAATACTAAAGTTGCAACTATTGAATTAGGGAAATCAAAACAAAGATAGTTTTGAAAATATTTGTAGCTAAAAGCGAAGATAATGTACCAAATTGTCGTCTTCCAACATGACGTTTTAGTTTCAGCGCTATGGGAGAGAATTGTGAAACCAACAAAAAGTGTTTGAAATAGTGACCAATAAATATACCACCATCAGTTTGATTCATACTAGATTTTCGTATACTATTTTTTGGGTGTGATTTCTGGATCACAATTTTTAACCTCGTACGTGTTTGTATTTGAATAACTTAAATATTTTGGTACCTATAGTACCAAAATATTTAAGTTATATTGGTACCTATAGTACCAAAATATTTAAGTTATTCAAATACAAACACGTACGAGGTTAAAAATTGTGATCCAGAAATCACACCCAAAAAATAGTATACGAAAATCTAGTATGAATCAAACTGATGGTGGTATATTTATTGGTCACTATTTCAAACACTTTTTGTTGGTTTCACAATTCTCTCCCATAGCGCTGAAACTAAAACGTCATGTTGGAAGACGACAATTTGGTACATTATCTTCGCTTCCACTGAAACACTATAATTGAAACTGAATGTACGGAGCACTACTATGGCACTATTTTTATAATATATAATACCATAACGATCGTTGCAGTTTTTCTAGATGAGACTTCTAACTAGACCCGACCCCTAGAAAGAGAACCCTCAATATATCTCCTAAAATACTTCGGCAGTATTTCTGTGCTTTGGGCTCAATTTACTGGCATTGTTGAAACCACTGAAATGATTTTATGGCTTCCATCTATACCGATACGAAATTTATACAAAACATACGACTTGTATAACGTCACAATAATGCACGAAGGCTACAATATTTAAAACTATTTTAGTTATAAGACGGTTATGAGACGTCTATGAATATGGGGGTAGGTATCTATTATATCACGTCCTTTTAACATTTTAACATAATCATTCAGATGCCTCACTTATCTGAAATATTGAATCCAGGTTTTACATTTACATTCTTAGCTTTTGTTACAGAAGGCCCTGCCTCATTTGATGTGTTATTATTTGACAGATTGTCTCCCGATGTGCTCGGTCTTAGCAAATCTTCAGCAACTAATGTAGTTTTAAACCTACTTCCAGCAGCGCTACTTTGTGAATACAAATTACTTTTTTGCGCACTACTATCGCTATATCTCCTACTGCCATTATTTAAGAATTCATTTCTTTTGTATTTGCTTTTACTAATTTCTTTGCTTTGCAAATTTAACGAGTCTAAATCGGAGTACAGCTGTGGTAATTCAGTTATACCTAAGGAGCATTTCTTGGTGTCATTTTCTAAGTTAAAGTTTTTGCTACTCGAAGGGATATCTTTGTAGAAAGTCTCTTTTGTCTGTTGTAAGTTAAGGCCATAGAACTCCGTGGAGGCGGCACTTGTGGAAGGTTGTGTGTTGTCGAGCCTGAGAACAAGCCCAGTGTGTGTTTGCGGACTGAGATCATTGCGAATAATCTTCATCGGCGAGCCGCAAGGGTCTGCCGACAGCGTCTCCTCGTCGTCCTCTCCTTCAGCACTCTGAAATTAAATACGTAAAATATTTTTATATTGATTTATTTTTCAATATGACAAGCACACAAGACTCGCTTGCTTTGCGAGCTACATCAACAAATTTTAAAAGCGTATTATTTAGAATCATGAAAAAAGACTGCCTAGGTGGAAGTTCACTTTGCTTTTATCATACCCAGTTAGGCAAATCTAGAATCTAAAAAATTATCATACCCAGCTAGGCAAATTTTTTTTCGCTGTTACATATTCCTTTCTAAATGGTTGTAAATAAAATTTCGTTTTGAATATTTTTGACTGTTTATTAAGATGGATATTAAAAAACTAACAAATGACTCTTTATAGAGTCGTTGAACCAAGCGTAGTCGGTAAATTTTTGGGCACGAATCGAGTCATGGACGTGGCGATTTTAAAATAGAATTGTATTTTCAAGTTTCTCAACAAATAACTCAGGAATATTCAATTGAAAAAAATCCTAAGATCACTGGACAAAAAACTTACAGAAACATTGTGTAGGTAAGTAGGTTGTTACCGCCGTGAACAGAATTTATTGGAAAAAGTGCCAAAGATGCTGCTGCTGCTGTCAATAAGGTAACAACTTGATGTGCCAAATGCAAAAAACCTTCTGCTACCCATGTTTTAATAATTACCATAATATCGAATAATGATAAGAGCCAACTAAGGTTGTGTTCTAAGAATAAATATTATTTATATTTTGAGACCCTTATAGCAGCACACCCATAAACAAGTACGTATTGTTTATGGTTTTTTAGATACTTTATATTCTTGTTCATAGGTTGTGAACATCGAAAGATTCTTTACTTGTACGTCCGTGGAAAAATCTCCGTAAAGTTCGGATGAGACTCACGACTCCAAAAATATACCACGGACGTACGGTTCATCAAATTTTTTGACTCCAAATGGAATCATGGACAGGGACCGTGATTATTTCATAAGAAATATTTTGCGCTTTTTATACATTGTGGCGCGAAAACGGGAAATAGCAAATTAATAATCTTATTCCTACTTTTAACTAAATATCCTAGGAAGTAATTTTGTAATTTAATTTGTGTATAGTTGACTGGTAAATAACGATACTAAAGGAAAAATCAAGGTTGAAGGATTAATAGTATTTAAATAAAAACATACGCCCGCAGTTTTTCGTCGTGTTTTCAAATTACTTTTCTGTAACGTTTTTTATTAAAAGATGTCTTTTGTGTATTGTAACAAAGCTGGAGTGATCAGAATTATGACAAAATAAAAACCTAAATATGTTACAATTAGAATATAGATATTTATTACGATTATCCAAAAAAATATGGAAAATCATAAAACTATAATTTTCATTTCGTTGTAGTATATATCTCAATTAAACAAAAGCATATAATATTATTTATGTACTGTAAAGACAATTTCATGTAGTTGGATATGTATTATTATGTGTTGGCATTGGATATGTGTAGGCCACATAAAACAGTCATGAAAAAGAACTGAGAAATATGCGAAGCGTGCCGACAGTGGACTAATAACACTTTATCGACCTACGCTGGGCGCAATCATTGATGGAACTTACTGACAGCTTAGGGGTTTTAGTCCGCCGCGCCACCATAACTTGCTACCAAAATTCGAAGAGCAAAATAATGGATCCTCGAATTTCTCACAAAAATAGTTTTCATGATCTGTACTGATCATAAAAAATACTTTTTAGTTTATAAATAACCTTAGTATCATACTTTGTAAAATACAATATCAAGCTTCAAAACAAATTTGTTCAGACTACTACATTTTAAAAAACCATCGACACCGTCACAAGTCCCTCTACACCGATGTTGACCGAACAAGTAGTGTTGAACAATCTTTATTTTTTTATGAATGGGTAAAGGTTTCGCTGCTGGGACACGAATTGCATTTATTTTCTTTGACGACTGATTATATTCGGCGCGCATAGAGGGTATAATTGATGCGATTGAATTCTGCAAGCCGTTAGCCTCCAAGTTCTGAGGCATATTGCTATTACGTTTCTTTATAGCTAGGCTAGTCTTTGACCACTGTGCCACCTGTTATATATGAAACAGGTCAAGACTATAATGAGAACTGGCTGTCTAAGGACAACTGTTGGTGTTGAAACCCCATTAGATGCTTGGCGACAGTTTCTACACAGCTAGCCAAGCTTTCCCAATGTGTGAGTGACCACCATGAGGTTAACATCAAACAAAAGGATTCTAACCTACGAATAAATATGTAAAGTAATGTAAGCCGAGCTCAAAAACAGCATAACGCAAACCTTACCACGGCGGACGTGATTTAAGAAGTATACTGTATGCGCAATAACATTACCTTGACGCAACCAATCGGATGCGATCATTTCTAAGCGCAAAATCAATTAAACAAATCAATTGAATCTGGAAGATTTTGTATGTTTTATTAATTGTAAACTTGATGATTCTGAAATTAAAGCGCGGGTTACACTTGTTTGCATATTTAATCCCAGGTTCGAGCCAAACGTACCAATAAGTCATGGTCAGTGAGCGATCCGGCAGTAGCCTCGTTGCTGTTGAACTCCAGCTCGGATGCTATCGACACCGGCGTCACGTCGCCGCTAATAGATGAACCTGTAACCATTATCATAAAATATTTATTTCTAACATGTTATATCTCGGACCAACGCAATGCTATACCGCATATTTACGCGTTCTATTTGTAGAGCAAAGGGGCAAGTAGGTAGGTAGGTTAAGGCAAGCCACGGTTTATCCATATAAATTGTAACTGATGTATGCTTATCTTACCAGTGTATAAAAATTTAATTGACATTTTATGTAATTTAATTAGCATTTTGATGAAATTGTTTATTTTCATCACTCATGCTCTGAAAAGCGTATTTTAAGTTTTCATAATGCTAAGATAAATGCGACTTCCCGCCCTGCTGTACTGTATCAGCCGGACCGTCCACTGCTGAACACATCCACTCACATTAAGGGGGTTTTGCTATAATCCCCACGTTTGGCAGGCGGCTTCGTGATCGCAGAGTGAGTTCGCAGTTCTTCAGAAGGCGCTGCTACCCACCTTCTAATATTTTACTTTTGAGTTGTCTCTTACGACTCAAGAAGATATGAGGGGAAACAATTTTAGCACGGCATTATAACTTAATTTTTGTATTTGGCAACACATTATTGCGGATAAGGTCGCTTTGTCAACACAAGACATCATGGTGATCAGCAATTTTCATCATGGGTTTTTTGAAGCTCTCGTGGCGAAGTTTGCTTAGCCGTACTGAACCAATCAGCAAAGTTAAGCAACGTCCGCCGCGGTCATGAGTTGGATGGGTGACCGCTGCTGGTGACATTACTACTGAGCGCTTCCTCTGCTTCGAATCGGTCCCGGTTGATGTCTTAGGATGGCAGTCGTTATAAGCATGGTGGTAGGGCGTTTTGCGAATGCCCGCCTGGCTAGCTACCACCCTCAAGTAGAAAATATGTCGCCAAGCACCTAACGGTGTGTTCCGGCAGCTGTCCTTGAGAGACAATAATTCTAGGTTAGCCTGAACAACATTTTCGACCACATCATCACTTACCATCAGGTAAGATAGTGGTCAAAGGCTAACCTATCAGACATAAAAATAGGTTTTTTTTATGTTATTGCGAAGGAACAAGCACGAGGGCCGCCTGATGTTAAGTGGTAACCTCTGCCTATAACAGATGCATTTTGCCACAAGTGACTGTGCCCGCCACCCTGAGCCATACAGTTGTTGAGGCTCATGTGCCTGTAATTTAACTGACTTTCAAGGACGATTGGGTGTTACATTAACACACTGTTAGATGGTACTGTGGTAGCTAGCCAGGCGAATACCCAGGATGCGCTCCCACCAAGTGGTGAAGCTCAAGCCGCCGGTGGGGACTGAACCATGGACCTGCGGCACCGCAGTCCATAGCTATAACAGCTCGGGCATCATTTCTTAGAAATATATTATGTATAGCGACACGAATACTTTCTTGTCAAAAACTATTTTTTTTAATTGGTACTTTCTTTTACATCGTCTCGGAATTTACTTTACCTTTCTGTATACACATATGTTGAATTACAATCCAATTCAAAATTTTTAAACATTTATAATTGACATAAGAAAATTGACTGTAATTTGTTTTGTGTATCTAAATAATTAAACTAGAGATTTTATGTACAAGTGTATGTTACCATGATCTCATCTCATAGTTGATAACGGTTTTTTTTTCAAATGACCAATTAGATGTTTCTTATTACCCAAGCACAGAAAGTTATTGTTTATAGACTACCCCCCTTATTCATAGTCGCTTCATCCAACTTCACAGACGCAATAGTGAAAACAAAATGTTTCAATACAGATCTCATGCACACAGCAGCCATGCCATTTTCAGCAAAATTAATTATAGAGAGCATATGCGATTCATTCCGAACATCTAAGAAATATTGATGTGTTTAGCTCGATTTGGCATGGAAGTAATGTTTCTAGCTGTCATGATAATTTATTTCTATGATAAAGAGCATAAAATGCTGATAAAATTTTGGTACCATTCCAGAATTTATTGCCATATGACACTTTTATTCTCTTTGGGTTGTTATTCGTGTAGTTAGCCCACGCTCGTCGTACATAATTATAACAATAGAAATGGATGATATCGTCCAATGTGAAAGCTAAGAGGTCAAAACTGCAGCGTGCTCAACCATGCAGAAACAGTTGTTAATCATTCACATTCAATATTAAAGCGGAGTTGTTCCTTGTATTGATTGAAGGGACGGACGGTTTTGTGCAGGATGTATACAACGTTACTAGGTACTAATTAACTTGTGATACGTGACAATAGGTATCTCTATAAAGGAAGGGTTAGCGTCTGGCAACTCGATGGGTATCAATGACAAACTTAAAAATATAAACAAATTAAGTGTGCGCGCGCGGTTACAAAACAGCTGATGTTTTTACAAAGATAGAGAGATACGAATTACTTAGCATTCCAAGGATTCACCGAGCGGGTGCCGGGTCCATAGCGTTGCAGAGGAAGTGACCTGAAGACCTATTATTTCTAATTGTTTTGTAAATGATTATAAACACCGTAGAGTATCACTAACTATACTCGTCCAACTAAAAATCACTTCAAGATTATTATTTTTTTAGTTTTTGTTATGAACATCCATCACTCCTGTCACGTATCACCAGTTAATTAGCATTTATATTTATGACATAGCGTAGCGATCTTGCACTGCAAGGTTTTTATAGTTATTAACTGCTGTAGGTTTAGAAACATACAAATCTTAGTTAGTTACTAATATTAGGATAGCGCTTTTTTATTTTGTCCGATGCATAAGTTATAAAGCCATATTTAAAAGGAAAACTATTTACACAACAATGCAAACATATTTTGGTATAAAAATAATGGCTGTAAGATTCTTAGAATTAGACAGAACAAGTGGCAACATTATTTTTTCTCTTTCCGCGACTTTATTATTTTCTCTTTGTTTTCTTAACGGCGCTTCTTTCTTAGCGGTTTGCCTTTATTAACGAAATACATATTTTTATTATTATTATTTTTAACTTTTCAACTCTTGCACAACTGCGATGACATAACATATAGATACGAGAGACGTTCTTTAACACACCTAACGCTATCAAGATTTGGTTAGAATAAAAAGTGCATCGGTATATAGATGCAGTGTATTTAAAACCATTTTATTAATAAGATAAATATTATTCGAAATATTCAAGCGTTCATCACAAAAGTAATTATTATTACTTGTTACTCGTACTGGATTAACTACAAAGTTATAAAATCAGCGCTATCAGGCCACGGCACCATCCTTAATATCTGCAGTGCATATATGCAATTTTGCATCAAGTAACTAACGGCGTGGCCGATTGGTGAATCAGTAGGGCATAGTGTGTACGGCACAGGCCTATATCCAAGTATATTCAACAAGATTGCAAGGTAGCAAGTGTTACCTGTGTCCGACTCCGATAATTTGTCGAAACTGGAGGCACTTAGACCTATGTTATATATTGTATATATTATACATGACGGGCGATGACTGAGCATCATCGGTTTAGCATCGTGCCGTTGAATTCGTTCGGCATGTACTCCGAATCAATAAATTTCCTCCGAGACGTTATAGTAGATAGGAAAAATCTGACATGATTGGTTTTCATACTATTTGAAGCGCTTGTATCATCTACTTAGATATAGGTCCGTAGTGTACGATGTAAGCGGTAATGTAGTGTAGGTACCTGCGAGGCTGCAGTGCGGCAGCTGGCCGGCGCCGCACAAGGTGGCCGCCTCGCCTTCCCACCCATGGGCCTTCCCGCCGGTCCTACTCCAATTGCTACTGGAATCCACAACGGTTACATGGGCGTAGGCAGGAGGGTCGCTAACTTGCCTCAAATATATGTGTATTTACCAACAAGCCACCATTTCTAAGGCATGATATTATGGGATATACTTAAAGTACTCAAAACCTTTATATCCCATTAGGATTAACATTAATTAACACGTACGTGGGTGTTTATACACTAACTAAACGATGTACCCTACTTGTCTTAATCATGTGAAAACTTTCCGTTTATTACTGATTCGCTTAAACGCCCAAGGTGGCCGCATTTGCCAAAACTAGATGGACAAACTCGTCTCTTTGAAAATGTTAAGTACCAAAGGTTAAAACTAGATGGACAAACTCGTCTCTTTGAAAATGTTAAGTACCAAAGGTTAATTTGTTATTTACTTCTTGCTTGTTAGTGCACAATGTTAGCAATCCAAAATATTAAAGTTCAAATATTGCTTGAGATATTAGCATACTGAAGTAGTAAAACAAAATTAGGTCAAATACCATAATCTGGAATTATTCTTCCCCGTTTAAAATTTACTGAAAACTGTTAACATATTTTCTAGGCCCAGAAATACTTTTACACACAATTTGTGATTCCGCAAGGACACGAAGAAAGTAACTAGTATTAAAATATTCGTTAGTTTTTGCGGACGAATATAAGATATTCGGAAAAAAAAACTTAGGAAGAGCTATGAATCAGAATTTTGCCACCGCGGAAAAAAGTGCAAATTCGAAACAATAACTTTAGACAAATGGCCAATTTAAACTTAGCCTTTGAAAATATAAAAATCGTTCAGTACAATGAAAATGGGAAAGAATAAAACTTTTCCAAATATAAAAAAAATAATAGTATTATGGATAATTGAGGCCTGCATACGCCCATAACGGTTTAGTTTACCAGATCACACGCGCTATTTACAGTCACCAAAAAAGACTCCATAGAATCAGGTGAAAAACTTGCTTTCAGGCATACAATTATTTCTGTTAAATCAGGGAGATATGTCGCGTCGCGTAGATGACTTACAACATCTACTGATTATATACAATTATATACGATATTAATTATATGCCATCGAAACTTTTTCAAATATTCAAGTTAGTCCCAAAAATATATACACTATAAGACCTGCGGAATCGTCTGGTAAATCCAAATCTCGAAGGGTTCCCATAGAAAAAATAATACTCAAGATTTTGGTGCAAACATGAAACAACTATGACAGTAAACCGACAGTAATTCAAGCAACAATAGCATCAAATGAAGTGTTTGTACAATAACTATATGGCTGAAATTTTCATGGTTTAGAGATTATCTTTAAGAGCATTGGAAAATCTAAAATTCGGCAGACGCATTCAAGTACTAAGGTCTAGAGATTCTAAGGCCCTGGGTTGAATAGGGTGTTTCTTTACCTCTCGGAGTTATTTTTGTTTTCAGAGTTAGACGCGTAGTTGGAGTTGGGTGACGATGGTCCGGCCGACGATAGGCCGCTAGGAAGTTCTCCTGATGACGACATCAGTGACGACGGGCCGCTCCAGCCCACGCCTGGAAATACGGTTACAATTCTTGAGAAAATGTAGATTTTTATAGCAGGTATTATTAGATATTAAATAAAGTTTTTCAAGGTTCGTCTTTCAGATATTGAAGCTGCTAGAATTCTGTTCATTAGGTATGTATTATACTGACTGTTGGTAGGCGAAGGCTGCTTGTTGTTGTTGGAGGATGGTGAGCGTGTGGCGTGGGCGGCGTAGTGAGCAGCACGGGTGCGGCCGCCACTCGCTCCAGGAACGCGTCCAGCTGCCGCAGCGACAGCGCATTGTGCAGCGTCTCTAGCGGACGGATCGCTGGCACCCCGCCGAAACCCTCTAACGCAGCTGTCACCGACAACGACAATACGCGTCAATACAATCAACTCAAGTGCCGACAAACTATACATCATGCATCTGCTTAAACACTCACCGTTGGAAGAGGTAGCCGTCGGTATCATCACCCTTAGGTTGGGCGCGGAGCTGGATCCCGAGATGACGGCAGTGCTGAAGAGTCCCGCGGCCCCGGAGAGCTTGCCGCGCGCGCCCAACCCCAGCATCTTGAGGTAGCTCATCTGGCCGGCGATGCTGTGCCGCTGCCGCCGCCCTGCGCCCCACACGCTAGAGCCGCAGCCGGCGCCCCCCAGCCGCGGCCACGAGGCCACCCGCCCCGCCCCCGAGCCCGCCTCATACCCCGCGAGCCGCAGCTCCTCGTGCGACCCGAACGTGATCGCCGACAGCGGAAGCTCGTTAGTGGAGGACTCGACGCCGTCCACGTTAATGAGGGGCGTTATGGGCTCGTCGCTGAGGCGGCGGCCGGACGGCGCCGTTACGGTTAGTGTCGGGAGACCGCGCGGACACAATTCTGCCGCGCGGCACGACGTATGAGGCGCGACAGTTAGTAGGGTGTTAACGAAACGAATACGGTGTTATATGATGTGCGACAATGTTAGTAACGCGGGGTGGTGATGGACAGAAAAATAAATTAGTCTTATTGTTGAAATAAATAGATAAATACATAAATAAAAAGTAAACAGATAAATACAGATAGAAAGAGAAAATACAGCGCGTCGAAGCGTGCCGGTGTTGTAGCGATGGACGCGATGTCGCACTATGGATGGAATGTCCGTATTCCGGATGATGAAATTTGACCGTGTTTCGGAACGCGTGACGTTACCCTCGACGTCGAGCGCTCCCCCACGGCCCACATGCGCATGTGGTCCGAGGGGAAAACGGCGACCGGAAGGTAACGTCGCGCCTGCATCAATTTACAGACCAAGTTAATGTTAACAGAACTCGGGTCGTGCAGAACAGCAGTCAAACACAGAAACGTAAACACAACACAAAGGTAAGGCGAGGATGCAATGCAACACGCACAATATCGCCGGCCAGAGTGAGCTATATCGCAGGTTCAGCCGGTGGCGGCCCCACGCTCCCATGCGTCACGGACTCAGAAGTAAAAAAGTCAAACCGATCACGTCACGTAAGAACACATCAAACAAATAAAATATCAAAATGTTTCGTAACTTATAAAATAAGAAACGGTGATTGGCGCTAGTGCAATGAGATGATACCAAGTAAACTTGATTCTATAAGCGAGGTCTAACAATAACAAAAAACTACCTTGAAATCTGTACTGTACGACTTATACATATAATAAAAATAGAAGGTGAAATTTCTAAACTGACTGCATGATTCCATAAACTGATATCCTAGTTTAGTGAAAAAAAAATATGTTGTTCGCGTCTATTGGCGACTTTCAAACTTTTAGGAGCGTTATGGCTGATGAATCCAACACCCTTTGCTAAACCAAACACCGCATCATTATAGTATGCTCTCAAGACTACCAAAACTAAATGTTTAATTCAAGAAATTCTTACTAAACTTTATTTCATTGAAAATTGGCGTAACGCCTGCTGATATAAGCTGCCGTTTTATGTTCGGCTCTTACTTTTATATATATTATTTAAATATCAATGCTGCTCAATGATCTCTTCACAGATTAAAGGGGATAATAAATATCATTGGACTGCGGACTAGATAAGACTTTTTAGGGCACCCATTCTTTCAAAGCGTACACTTATTGCCTTTGATATGCAGTATTTAGCCTGTGTACATCTCGAAGTTAGTGTTTGACAACATTTTGACAACTTTTTAAGGTACATGGAATAGGGGCACAATACAAACACCTACTATGCACAGTATTAAATACTGGACCACCGGAAAGCTATGGAATTTCTTACCAGAAAAACCTAACAATACATGTCCGACATATCAGAACTTGAGAGCACGCTACTATATGGTGGTCTTAAAATACTTATATTTATCTCCGTTGCGATTGGGGTGCGTGTGCACTGACCTTGCTTGTCGACGGCTTGCAAACTCGTGTAGCGCAGGCCCACGTCCGATAGCTTCTCGGTTTGGCAAACTGAACGCGACACATGACAAACTCAGTGCAGGGCAGGCAAGTACACAATAGGTTGCAGTAAAATACGTTATGGGATTCGTTACTTTACCAAAAGGGTTACAGAAATATTAGGATGTTTTTATATTTTACGGATATGTTTACAATAAATCAGATATTTGTGTGGCGGATACAGCGCACTCCTTTCAGTTGAGCTTTGATTTGAGCGAGCTAAGTTTTCTTTTTTGAAACATCTATGTAAATTCGACTGTCTCAATTGAACCGTATCCTATTGCTCAATTGGGACGCAGTAGTGACACAGATGATAATATTGGCTTAAGCACTAATCATATTTAAGTTGCAGGTTAATACAGGCTAAGAAAAGTGTTACAGAAGAAGAACAGGGTTTTCTTTCAGTTGCCTAGAGCGCAAATCTTACAAGCATAATATTTACACAATCCTTTATAAAGTTCATGGCTAAACTGTGAACAGCATTAGCGCAATTTACGTTTCTCCAAATATCATCGGGGAGATAAAATCTCAAAAGGCTTCAATGGCTCAGTTGGTAAGGACGGCCGAGGGGCCGCCCGGTTGGCTGTCACAGGTACTGCTGGATGGATGAGGTTGGAAAGGACTTGTATGAGCTCCAGGTCGAGGACTGGCAGAAACTAACGCAAGACAGACCGAATCAGAGGCTCTTATTGTCGGAGGCAAGACTTATTTTGGTCGTAACGCCATCACAGTTACGGTTCTTTACCGAGTATTCAACTCAATAATAAAGTTTGAAAGCTACAAGTATTTTACTGCAACTAAATTAACGAGAGCTTTATTCAGCAGCTTTAATCATCACACGTGCAATATGGGGCAGATCAAGTTGACAAAAAAATTTAACCAAATTACCAACTTAAAGTACGAAAACTAAAAGATACTTCTACTCTAGTCATCATGGTTTGATGGAACACCCCACTAATGCATAAACTCTTAAACAATTCATCAATATATTTTTTACTAAGAGTACGTATTACTTTAGAACACTATCTCAGTTTTATGAGTCCAATTTAAATGATAAGATATACGACGGTCCACAGATTAAATAACCTTAGTAACTACCTATTAGTCTTTACACTATTAAAACATTGAATGAGGCTTTTCTATTTTTGGCAACACCAATTATCATAAATTGTTAGACTGCTTGTCAGATCAAACCAAACTAGAACTCATTTTATCAATCTTAATAGAAGTATATAACTTTGTTTGAAAACGTTTTGTGTCAGACACTTATATTAATTAGCCCTCATCTAAAATTAAACACTCCGAGCTGTTAGTCGGAAGTTGTTAAACAAACTAGCCATGCTAGAGCTTTGATATCGTGCATACTTACCATTGTCGTGGCTCTGTTTGTGCTGGTCATAGCTGCGAGCGCGGGGTGGATGCTCTTCGCCCTCCTTGTGTTCTTTCTCATCGATCTAAAGGAGGTAACATTATAACTTTCATAATAAACAAATTACAGTTATGTAATCATAGCCGCCCTGAACCTAATGCACCAACTCTCGAAATTTATATTCTAAGGAACCGCAAATGGCGGTGAAATGCGTTGCTACCTTGCCTTACATGAGCAACAGTTTTGACCCAAAGAACTAAGTTCAGAGCGGCCATATTAAAACGCTTTTATTTAAACCTTGCAATAAACACTCGTGTCACTCGAATTTACGTTTTAACTCTTTCAAAGGGATGACGCCACCTGAAAACGGTCTTCAACCGTAACAAAATCCTAGATAGATATTTTCGGCTAACCAATTTTAGTACTAATAATAGTCAGTGTTCCAGTATTCATCATCAAAACATCAACCTGTTTATAATTTCTGTTTTCTGAGCGTAACGTTTCACATTTTTTCTCGATCCCTTGCCACTCCTACATAGTTGGGCACACCTGAGCCTGATTTTTAGTTGTTATTATATTATAACTAGTATCAAGTTTAGTTATTTTATTATAACTGAATTTGATCTTATGAGGCTTGACTGGCTAAATATCGCCAAGGGCCACTCTATCATCTGTCAGTATGTGTGATCATGTAGCCGAATACATAAAACCGGCTAATTCTGGAATAGGGACTAACGCTCGAAGCAACCCAAAGCCTCTAAGACAGTGGCCGGCGGAACACACCTTTCAGTCCTTGAGGGTAGTAGCTAGACAGGCACGTATTCGTAGGATTTCATATTCATTGCCCAATGGCACTACTAACTACCCAGTGGCACTACTGACTGGGCCATCATTAGTCCATGCTATGCATAACGGTTCTGTATTATTTAAAGGATATAAGTATTTAGCAAAATTATGCTGGCATCTGTTTCGATAAGTGGTAATCATAAGTGGTAATCGCAATTGTTTTTACGATACAGATTTCAAATTTAGCTATTTTAGAGTGCCGTAACTCAAAGTTAAAAGGAAACCTTTTTTTTATGTTATTGTGCCGGAACCAGCTCGAAGCCCACCTGATGTTAAGCGGGCTAACCTCTGTCTATAACAGATGCAACTCACGAATTGCACTGCGGCCGTCACCTCGAGACAGCATAGTTATTAAGTCTCATATGCCTGCAATTTCACTGGCTCTCAAGGACTGCTGCCGGAACATACCTTATTGGATTACTTTGTTGTGTTTGTATCTGTAAACTTTAATGCATGTATGTGATGTATGTTGCCTCACCTGTGCGTGGTCTCTGATTTCCCCTTCGACATGACTCCTCGCGCGCAGCTCAGCGTTGAGTCGCGCCGCCAACGTCGACGCCTCGTGACCGCTCACCGTGTAATGAAGGTTGCTGTAAATATAGGTGCAACGTGGCGGACGGTCGTTTACACGTTCTACTTCATATCAACGGTACCTACTGTTAATATGGGACAGAAGCTTTATGTATAGCTCTCAAGAAATTCATGTTATTTTTTAAGCCTTATAGGTTAGCCTTTGACAACTATCTCACCTGATGGTAAGTGATGATGTGGTCGAAATTGTTGTTCAGATTAACCTAGAATTACTGACTCTCAAGGACAGCAGCCGGAACACACCGTTAGGTGCTTGGCGACAATTTTCTACTTGAGAGTGGTAGCTAGCAAGGCGGGCATCCGCAAAATGCCCTACCACTATGCTATACCGACTGCCATCCTAAGACAGCAACCGGGACCGACGGCTTAACGTGCCCTCCGAAGCACGGAAGCGCTCATTAGTATGTCACCAGCGGTCACCCAACCAACTCATGACCGAGGCCGACGTTGCTTAGCTTTGCTGATCGGTTCAGAATGGCTAAGCACTCTTCGCTACGAGCGCTTCGAAATATTAAATATTTCGAAATTAATTAAATATAAGCGTATTGATCAATTCACGACAATGTCTGCAGATCGCGCTTCCCGTCTCGCCCCCCGTCCCAAAGGATACATTAGTACTCATAACACCACGGTAGTTTAAATTGGCATAAAATGGCCCCAGGTGGTTCAAACATTTCCTTTTTTTTTCATTATCAAACAATAATGAATTTCAAAGTAGTGCCCAAATCGCTAGTTAATATATCCTTTTCAACGATAGTAATGACAAGACAAAAGCGCTAGACGCCATTTACTGTTACAATAAAGTACTTTTACGCTTACATTAAAGTATTTACAAAAAATAAAAGAAGAAATTAAAAAAAAATTACGTTCAACTGTTTTTCTTTACAAAAAATGCATTTATGTATTGTATTATTTTAAGGGCCTGTTTCAGAATGTTCGAGTATGTTCCGGTTACACTACCCAGAACATAATTTACTAAAAAAAACACTATCTTTGCGTTTCACAGTCATCGATTTAGCCTATCCATCGGTTAAAACTTGAAATGCGCTGCATGTTAACTGTCATTTTTATCATTCAGTTACTTTATGTGTTGCATAGGAACCCGAAACTTTATTAGGACATTCTGAAACGGGCCCTAAGAGTATAGCATATTCGCTATTAGAAAAAAATAGATGGATTCAACATTATGCGCAAATTATAGCCCTCAGTCAGCTGCGCATGAGTTATTTCCTAAACATGCATGCATCAGGAAGATGATTATTACTAAATAAATTATTAATTATTTACTTGATTACGAGTATTACTGTAGAAGAGAATGCAAACAATTTTTACAACGAAAAGTCTATAATTTCAACGAGGAAATCTTTCATCTATGCGTATTTTTATAATACTCAGGAATAAAGTAGTTATATATGTATACTTAGGAAATTGCAACTCCAAAATTGATAATTAGAGATGGATGTAAGTTTTTGTAAATTTTCGATCATTCATGCTTAAAAAGAGGGGTCAATTCAACACATGAATCGGAACTCTGGCATATATTTTTATCATTGTGCGGTGCGTTGCCAGTGGTATTATGGTGCTCAGTTTAAAGAAATACATACAGATATAAGCAACCTTTAGACTCACAAGAGAAAATATTATATAAGTGTCTAATATTATAGTTTGAAAATGCGGTTAGGTCCGCCTAGCTCTCCTTATAATGTTTTGTGTATATATCAAAACAAATAAATAAATAAAAACATGACTTATTCATAGGCGATGGTCCAATGTGTAAGGCATATCATCGGTATGTGTGGACTGTGTATATTAGATAAACATTTTATGATGAGTTATATTACAAAACACACACAGCCAATTGAAGTATACTTGCTGATGATGTCTTTATCAGCGATTATGCTCAAATTAGTAGTAAATTTTGGTATAAAAAGTCAAGGATAATTGCTGATAAAGACAATACGTAATGTTATGACAGTAAAGAGATACATATAATTAGTACCAATATTATAAATGCGGAAGTAACTCAGTCTGTCTGTCTGTTACGCTTTCACGCCAAAACTACTGGACCGATTTGAATGAAATTTGGTATGGAAATAGTTTGAGACCCAGAAAAAACATAGGATAGTTTTTATCCAACTGCGCAAAAAGAGCTAAATGTGTTTGCTCGATAACCGACATACGCGCGGGCGGAGCCGCGCCCGGAAAGCTAGTATATGATATGTTAATCAATTGTAATACAATAATTTTAAAACAAAAACACAAAAAAAACTGCAAACATGAAAAAGATTACATTGGAACAATTATTAAGAATAGATAGCAGTATATGTAGCATAATCGGGCATATTTTGAGAATGTCTGTATGGCTAGGTGTCACCCTCAAGTAAAATAATCTGTCACCAAGTACCTAACGGTGAGTTACGGCAGCTGTCCTCAAGAACCGGTAAATCTAAGTTATGCCTGTTAACACCTTCAACCACACCATGACTTACCATCAGGTTAGTTAGTGGTCAAACACATTATAAATAAATAAAAGAAGCACCTAGTCTATAGCAAAAATGTTTTAAATGCTAAGAAAAAGGGACCAGTTTGCTGTAATGTGATTACGTCAGTTATATTTTTTTATGGCAACAATTTATTTATTATTTTGTACTTTATTGCACATCAATAAAAGAAAGTACAATGGGAAGACTTCATTCTTTGTGGCAATTTTTTATGGCAACAATTTATTTATTATTTTGTACTTTATTGCACGAAAATTAAAGAATGTACAATAGGAGGACTTAATGCTAAAGCATTCTCTATCAGTAATCCAGCGGAGGAAACATAAAAATAGTAAAGTGTATCATAAAAATATATAAATTAGGGTTTTGAAATAAAAAATTACCATTTCTCTCGTAAATGATGATGTAGTCGATGATGTAAGCACGCTAGGATTACACACAATCCTTTAAGCAGTCACCAAACTTGCCTATTTATTTTGAACAAATGAAGTAGTAAGGTAGGCATTAATGATTTATTTTTATTTTGTTTTGTAATAGCAAGTTTATTGTTTATGATTCCTACAGATGCAAGCCTTCCACTTCACCGGCGATGATTTGTGATGATTCTGAAATGATCTGAAACTGAGAAGCTTGGCCGAAAAGCCGTGAAACTAGACTCACCAAATCGGTATGGGGTCGGAAGGCCTCATACTGCACAGTTTCGATGAATTTTTTGGCGAGAACGTATTGTCCAACTCATCGCAGTCCTGTAACGTATTGTGAACCATCACCTAGTGACAATAGAAAGGCACATTGATTTTCAACATTACGTAAATATCGCGTTGTCTTAAAGGTTTTGACTTACAAGACTGACTTTAATTGTACTGCAGTTAAGTGCATTTGCCTCAAGATACTGCTTCTAGCATATATGTACACGGTTTCTAGTGCAAATAGTTTTCTTATGAGGTCAAAACCAAATATCATTATTAACATAAGCTAAGTGCTTGCAAGCCCAACGATAGTCGCTACGACTAAATGTATTTTTTTCATAGTAACTGTTATCTAATCAATGTCAAAATACTTTTTTTGTGGGTAGAACATATTACAAGACTAAATTACTCTATTAAGTGGAAACATATTGATGTGCCTTTCTGTCACGTGGTGTTGATAGGTTAAATAACTTACCGCTTGCAAGGTCTCCTGGCTGGCCATGTTGTCGTCTTCGCCTTCTTCTTCTATACATTTCACTTCTTCGGGTGAACTCTGGAACGAATATATAACTCCAGTTATGTTGGGAAATTATCCTTTAGTTCTAGGTTGAAGTGTATTGCGGTTGAAACAGATAATGACTATTAAAGTAATCATATTTTTTTTATACAAGTAGCCTTTTCAATTTTGTGTGCGAAACTGTGCTTGTTATTTTTAAGCACTATTATTATAATAAAACTAACATTTAAGGGTTCCGTACCCAACGGGAAAAACGGAGCTCTATTAATGAGTCTGCTGTCAGTTTGTCTTTGTATCTGTATGTCAAGGTCTCTAGTTTCAAAACGGAATTCGTCAAATTTTGCTATTTTGTGTACAATTTATAACAACTATTTTTCAGTGAACGACTTAACGAATCACGTCGACATGGGTGATGGCATGATACACATTAAGCCATATTTTTCGTCAGTTGCCTTTACGTAATCTCACAGGAACGGTTCCTATATTCTAAAAAACCAATATTTATTTCTAAAAAGCATCACCAAAAAAATTTACACAAATACTTACCCTGGCCAGGATTCAAATCTGGAGCCCCGAGGTTATCAAGCGGGGTAACTATCAGCTAAGCTACGGTGCATTAAAACTGGGGTCTTATTTTCTACCAAAAAGTAATGGAGATGAACTTAATATTAACATTGTCATTTGGAGACGGCCGTTTTGAAGTTCAAATGTCAAAATTAAGTTAATTTTCAATACCATTTGAATTAGAAAATAAGGCTCTTTGTCAGAGTCGCAACATATAAAAAGGAAATGCATAGTCAATGCTTTTGTACCGAGTTGTTAGTAGTTGAGTGGTTCCGACTGTGCGGCCTGAACCCGGGCCCTGGCGGGAGATTCTTCTGGACGCAGCAGTTGACGCCGGGACTGAAGTGGAGTTCCACGTGGAATCTGACAACGAGAATAAAGAATTCCATAACGCCTGACAGCCTCTTCAACGACAATACATCATCAATAACCAACAGGTAAGATAGTTGTTAAAGACCGCAATAAAAAGGAAATCTTTTCTTAGAAAAATTCAGAAGCAGTCCGGATTCTAGAACTGTGTCATATTGATCTATAAGCTCGCCTTCTATTTACACACACAAGACCCAAAGTAACTGGCGTAATGTGAGCGTTTAGACATCTCTGTCCTTTCGGGGATATACAGTTCATGTTTTTTTACAACAAAAAAACCACGCATTTAACACATATAAGCTTGCATTTGCGTGCTATCTCACCCGATGTTAATCACGATGCGCTTGAAAATAATACAACATTCACCTAGGTATAGTAAGCCTTATTCGTGCTAGCCTTCGGTATTAAGCGATTTTGGTATCCGATCCAAGTAAATTAGCGTGAATGCTTAAAAAAATATATTTTGAGAGTTATTATTATATATAGCTTCGCACGGGTATTTAACAATAAGAAACTTTTTTTTAAATATTCTATAGCTTATGTTCATCAGGGATAATGTAGAATTCTAAAGGTGAAAGAATTTTAAAAATCTGTCCAGTAGTTTTTAAGTTTATGCGTTTTAAGTTCATACAAAAATACAAATCTTTCCTCTTTATCATATTAGTGTAGATTTATTCCTGTGAATGTGGAAACATGATTTTGAAATCAATACTTTTTACCAAAATATAATGAATGTCTATTAATGATTATACAGTTCCATAAAATAGATTTTCATAACTAGCATAGTATTTTTAAATAAAATGCCGCACATGAAGTCTAAAGATGGAATGGGGATAGTGAGCACTCCTGAAACTTGTTCACTGCCCGTAGTACTACCATTGGTAATACAGGTACTGTTTTCTGTATCTGATAAAAACAATGATGAACTAACAACTTTTCATCATGTAGTCAGTCTCTTTAGCAAGAGTCTGTCTTGGTGGGTGTACCACTGCAGCGTCCGACAATTAGTGTGTCAACACTTTTTTTTTTTTTTTTTTTTTTTTTTTAATAATAATAATTTATTTCAAAAAAGTTTTACATGATGTCGCAGTAAGGAATACATAATGTTTACATAGAACTATGAATAAGAACAACAAAAAACAATGTACAGGTACAATGTAGGTACGTTATGAAGGGCACAAGTATGCTTCAAGACGCAAGCCGCACCAACCGCCGTTAAGAAACACTACCCTCAGAACTAAGAAAAAATCTTGTATCTCAGAGAATAGGCCCCCTCCTGACAGCCAGTAAAACAGTAAACGTCCCGAAACCATTTACATAAGTGTGATATACACTTCTTAAATCTGCTTACAAAATGTGCACCCTAGCGATCTCATTATACATCTTAAGTGATCCTACCGCGACGGATCCTGATGCCCTGATAGGATTTCACCTGAGTTTGGGCATCAACAATTTTAACAGTTGGATTCACCTCTGTCACACTGTGTGAGACGAGGAAAAGCGTTACAGTGATCATTAAATGGCTTGGAATGTTAAATTATTGGCAGAGGTTATAAATGAACGTGATAATACTACAAGTAAAAATACGTATTAAAAAAGAAAAACAATAAAAAAAAACTAAAATAATAATGTATTAACTGGACCAAGGTCATCATTGTTTATAGTAATTTATGTTATGTGTAGTATTATTATGTGTATGGAAGTGTTTCAATTGAAAATGAATGTGTAACAGGTGTTAATGTGTGTGGATTGAAATGTGAACAAGAAGTCATGTTTTACAAGCGTAAAAATAATAATTATTAGGTAAAACAAACAATAAATGAGATAGATCTAATATTTTAAACGAAATACCAGGAGATCTTCGGTTTCACTATAATTAAGGCCGAGAAGCCAGCTGGTAACTTTCATTTTGCATTCATGGTTTGAGAGGGGGAAAATGTTCAAACTTTTATTTAACCGATTGTAAAGTTTGTAGCTTAAAATGGGAAAACAACGAGAATAAAATACAGTATTGTATTTAATATCTAAACAGACTCGATCTTTTATTCGTTTTCCACCTTGCAAAAGTGGATCGTAAGTCAAAGATTTGTGTTTGCGCATTATAACTCTGAAGATAAAAAGACGTCTCACTGAGAGAACCTTAGTGTCGAGGTACAGTGCAGAGGTAGAATATCTATAAGGTTTTTTGTATATTACTTTTAGCACAGCTCTTTGAGCCCTTTCTAGCTGAAGTATTTTTGTTGTATGGGTACCACCCCATACTGAGACACAGTACCGAAGGAGAGACTCGCATAGAGCGTGGTATACCAATTTTAAAGTCTCTTGGCATGCAGAACTCCTAAGGTATTTAAAAATATAGATTAGTTTTCGGACTCGGGATGATAGGGCGTCAATCTGAGCATGCCAGTTCAGAGATTCGTCTACATACACTCCAAGATATTTGATATTATTAGTTCTAACTAAACTGGCACATGAACATAAATCAGATAAATTTGAGATATTGCAACAAGTGTGGGCTTTGATTTCAAAATTGTCATACGGTTTTGTAGATGGCTTTAAAAAGAAACTGATATATTTCGATTTGTCTACATTTAGAGTAAGAAGATTTCCAGCAAGCCAAGACATGATAACTCTCATAGCTTTTTCAGCATTTATCTTGATTTCGAGCCAGGACCTAGCTTTAACGATTATTGCCGTATCGTCGGCGTAACAGAAAAGTTCACAATTTTCGAGGGTTAAATGGCACAAATCATTTATATATATATAAGAAACAAAGTAGGTCCCAAAATGCTGCCTTGTGGAACGCCATAATGTAAGGGCTGCTCTGTGCTAATCACGGATCCAATCTTTACCTGTTGTGTGCGGTCTGTTAGATAGCTACGAAAGAGGTTCAAGATTGTACCCCTGATTCCTATTTTTTCTAACTTAGTGAGCAGGATAGGTACAGAGAGCGTATCAAAAGCCTTTGACAGGTCTAGGAATATAGCCATGCACCTAGCCTGCTCGTCCAAGTTCCTTGCAATACTGTTAGTTAGATCACTGACTGCGTCTTCAGTAGATATACCTTGTCTAAAGCCGTATTGATTTTTAGACAATAAGTTGTTAATTTTTAGAAATTTGACAAGCCTGATATTTAAAATTTTCTCTAGAATTTTGGAAATGGCCGGTAAAATTGAGATGGGACGATAGTTGCTAACACTATTTCTGTTCCCAGATTTATAAATAGGATGTACCAAGGCTTTTTTTAATACTTTGGGAAAGTCTCCTGTTTCTATAGTCAAGTTAAAAATGTGCACTAGTATGGGTATGAGAATTTGCCGACATTGTTTAAGTATTTTTGACGAAATACCATCCCAGCCCACTGCACATTCGTTACGAAGACTTAAAATTATATTTTCTACCTCGACATCATCAGTCGGAAGTATCACTAGAGAATTAGCGGGAGAAATTTTAGGTAAGTTATCAATATAGGCATGATAGTGGTTATTTTTTTTGATAGTATCTGCTAAATTGCGGCCTATGTTAGTAAAGTAGTAATTAGCTTCATTTGCAGATTCTAAAGGATCTGTTCTGATTTTTAACAGCTCCTGAGACGATGGAGTTAACTTTCGAATGTGGGATACATTTTTAACGACTTTCCAAGTATGTTTGCAATTGTTTTTGGCCTTCAAAAATTCTTGGCGTTCATAACCTTGTTTTAATTTTTTTAAGAGATTGGTTAAAAAATTTCGGTACCTAGTGTAGGTGAGTTTGAGTTCTTCATTATTAGGTTGATGTCTGAGCTTAAGGTGAAGACGATCACGATGGCGGATGCATCGGAGCAACCCAGATGTTATCCAAGGCTTAATGATGGTTTTTCTTTTCGACCGTACTTGTATGTCTATTTATTATTTCCATTAGCATGGAAACTAGTAATTCTGCAGCAGCACTTGCATTATTTAGGAGCAAAATTGTTGAAAAATCACAACTAATAATTTCTTGCTCAATTGCTCGATAGTCAACCCGTCTGGAAATTGATGAAGGTCTATCTTGATGTCCATTATACAAACAGAGTAGGACTGGGCTATGGTCTGTGACGGAGGCAAAAATGACCAGTGTACAGGCTGTGTGGGTACTTTTTAGCAGGACATGGTCAAGACAGTTCTCCAACCTTGTAGGTAGCAGATGTGCTGGCAGAAGGCCATGGGATGCAGTCAGGTCTAGATACTCATTAAGGTGATGATCGACGCTACCTTCTTTAATATCTATGTTAATGTCTCCAGTAAGGCAGATATTTTTAAAGTTGGAATGAGATGAAAGAACAGTATTAAGGCTAGTAATAAAGTTGTCAACATATCGATATGATGGCGATCTATAAACAGCAATTACTGCTGTTTCTTTACCAACACAACAAACAAGACAGTTTCCATCTCGGAAGTTTGGCTCAGTAACGGTACATTCAATAGAGTCTCTTATATATAAAACTACTCCGTCATTTTGGTTGGAATTTTTGTTTGTGCGATGGGACAAATACCCGTCAATAATAGGTGTATTTATGACAAAGCGCAGCCAGCATTCTGATAGCGCAATTATATCGCACTGAAAGCGCAAAACTGAAAGAAGAGTTACTAATCCATCATAGTTGCAGTTCAGACTACGAATATTCAGATGAAGTATTTTAAGAGATTTCTTGTTCACATCTAAATGGGTTATGCAGTCTTGAGGGAAACAGGAGAAAGCAGAACAGGGGACGATTTCATCAATGGAAGAACTTAAGGTTTCTATATCAGTCACGATAATTGTTTTTAATTATTATATAATCCCAGTGTACAAAATTAAGTACACAAGTAGGGATTTTTGATAGAAAGAAGCATTTTAACATAGCCATTTTTCTAATCGTCCCACAATTTTGCTTTTCCTGGTTTATGTGTTTATATGAGTGAAGGTGTATAGGTGTGTTTGTGTAGTAAATGTGTGGTGAAACAATGAAACCTTGAAAATATGACTTAGTTCTTGAGCTGATGTGGCGATATACAATATTAATTATTAATAGAAAAAATAGTTTTAACAAGCTAAGTGGTTTAAGTAAATTCGTAGGAAGTAGATGGATTACCAGCAGGCCATATAGTCATACATCGGTTAGAGCAGTTTTAAGCTCCTGTTCATTTTTAATAGCAATGGCTCTCGAGTGATCCTCTTTTTGAATAAAAATCATACCATTTTTCGACCAGCAGTATTTGAAATTGTTTGTTTTTGTAAATAACTTTGCTTGATAAAAGAGTTTTCGCGATGATCCAGACAGGAACTCTGCAACATATACTTGAGTAGGGGGTGTACTGTCGTTGACACCCAAGTGATGGGTATTTAGCTTGTCCATGCCCGTCCTCGCTTTGTTAAATAACTTTGTTGCTAACAGTATATTTTGCTTTAAGGCAACGGTACTGAATTCCGTAATAATAGGTCGCACTGTGCCAGGCTTGCCAGGGTGACGGTAAATATCGCGGATGTCTGAGGACAGCACAGGTACGTTAAGAATGTCACCGAATTTAATAACTATTGATTTGAGATCCTGCAGACTCTCATTTTTTTGCTGAGGTATATTTTTAATCTCGATGGTAGAGGGGCGAGATGACCGCTGTAAGTTGTCTATTTGGTTTTCTAGTTGTTGTATATTTTGCGATAATTTTGACTTATTGAGCTGTAAAGTTTCAATTTGAAGCTGCATTCCTTCCAATTTACAAGTGAGATTACCCATTGATTTTTCAAGATCGGTGTTGGTTTTTTGAATTTGATGATTCTGTGACTTGACTTCAGACATATCAGACACCAATTGATTGAGCACTGCGGCTTGTTCTTGCTTAGATGTTTTTATATCATGAATGTCAGATATCAGCGTTTGGAGTACAGCAGACTGTTCATTTTTAAACGAGAGTAACAATGATTTAATGTCATTCATTTCTTGTTTCATATTTTCACATGTGTGCTGCGGTGATTTAATGCGCAAGGGGCGAGGTCGCTTACAGCGCTTAGTCGCATTCCCTATATCTTCTTCTTGTACAAGTAATGGCAAATTTGTATCTGACTGGGACATACTTGGGTCAGAGGAAGATGCCATTGGAGGTGTTCTGATAAGTGGCATCGCGTGTATTATAGTAGCCACAAAATTATTGTTTATTTTTAAACTCAATAGGTATCTCTTTACAGCCAAATAAATTCTAAATATATGTTCATAGAAAAGGATATCAGATTTTGTCCAAAAATATCTACTGATTGGGATATTTAATTCACCTTTCCCTTATACAAGTTGGTATTTATAAACGTAGTACAGCGTAGCACTGCTGTCGAAGTACAGCGTAGCCCGTACGCGTAGCGCCAATGCGTTGTCGTAGGCTGTAGAAGTGTAGACTAATTTCGCGCGGTGCCGCCAAGTATCGCTGGTGTAATGGCTCGGCGTTAGAACTTTGTCGCTGTGGATCCGTAGTACCTCGGTTCGATCCCCACCAGCCGTTTATGTTCACCAATTAGAAATATCACTTTTTCTTCAAATTTGTGGCACTAATGAACGAAAATAATACTATCCCGCTCACTGACCGCCCAAAAGGTGGAGCCTACTGTATAAAATGTTCGAGAGGAAGCAGGAAATGATAATTGACACTGCAAACCAATCACACACATTAACGCAAAATTCACTTCGAAACGATCGTCACACGACTGTCCGCGACAAAGGCGAGAATGCGAATCAACAAGTGGAAACACAACACTACTAGTAGCTGTTGTGTTTCCACTTGAAAGTCTTGATTTTGTCATTGCTAATAAGATCAATTTATGGACACGAGTTGAATAGTTAACCGTACCAGGTATCGTAGTGTTTTTTTATACGATTGTGACGAAATATGCACGAGGCCCACCTAATGATAAACATCAACCTATAACAGACGCATTTCGTCACAAATGCCGAACCACACTACGCTCATCACCCCGAGATATAAACTTACGACGTACTTGTTGGGAATAATAGCCGGTACCCTCACCTTTCTTCTGAGCAGGGGTCTTTAGTGGGGTCCTCGTACAGCATGACGACTATCTGCGACATGTAGTTGAGCTCCGACACCATCGACACGTACTCCATCGCGCGCCGCCACTGCTCGTCTTTCAGTACCTGCAATATTAAGGTTGAACTGGCCGGTCACTTCTCCATACAAAAGTTGATGAGTGATCATTCTTTTATATGAAATTTTAGATCCGAACTAAGCGTGATATCGATTTATCTCTTTTTTAACGAATTTGTAAAGAAATGAACTGAAAGACCGATGGCAGAAAATTCAATGTTTGTTTCATTTGTAGCTCGCTCGGGTCATTTTTTGTTTTTAATCATATGGTATGCTTGCTTCGGCAGCTATTCTGTACAGTATCTCATAAGAATTTTAATAATTCATAAACAATAGATTATTTTTTTAGGTTTAAATACAACAATATTTATTACAATATTAGTGAAATCTTTAGGAGTCACTTCTATGTTACTTATTGTACTTTTTTTTTTAGAAATATTATATATTTGTACTGTGTGGCTAGCACTATATGAGAATGATAATTATATTTTTTTTTATTGCTGATAGGTAAGCCTTTGACCACAATGCCACCTGATGGTAAGTGATGATGTGGTCGAAGGTGTTAACAGGCTTAACCTAGAAATATATATAAGCTACTCTATGACTAAGCTACTCTATGACCTCTATCTTACCCATTGCTACTTAATGGTTTAGTTTAAGATGTTAAACAAGCTAAGCCTAAATGGGAACGGGTCCCAAGGATAGCAGCTAGTACACTTGCTGACAAAACCACTTAACTGTTGTTAATTCTAAGATTCTTCTCTTTTTAAGCGAATTCTATTATTTTCCGAAATTCTGCTTAGAAGCAGTGCCAATATAGAAACACATTATTTTCATTAAAATTTACATTGTAACATACATTAATTATATATAAATACTATTAAAGCAATTCCACTTACGTCCAACAACCCCCCGAACCTGAGTACAGTGAGCAGCGAGTGCACGTGGCTCTCGCTGGTGAAGTAAAGGCGCGTGCGCACGTGCCGGCCCGGACTCGACACGCCGTGACTGTACCTGAACACGCAAACACTTCGCATTCAGTGAATACAGCGTTGATTAGCTTACAATTAAAGTTAATATAATTAATTGATTCACTTGGCGGTAACCAATAATTAATAATAACAAATATTGAAGACTAGCGGCCCGCCCCGGTTTCGCACGGGTATTTCAGAAAAATTATGAATTGAAACATAAAAAAGTAGTTATTATGACATAACTGTAATAGTTAGACATATGGTATTGCGGACTTTTTTGTAGATCAGATATTGATGTCCTCTATAAAATTGTGTTACATCATTTTGCTCTATTGTCAACAATTCCCGCAGCGTACGCCACATAGCGTTTTTTTGGAATTTGTAAGTTCTAGAAAATATTCTATAGTCTATAGCCTATGTTCATCAGGGATAGTGTAGGATTCTAAAGGAGAAAGAATTTTTCAAATCGGTCCTTAAAAACTTTTTAGTTTATTCGTTACTTACGAAAATATAAATCTTTCCTCTTTATAATATTAGTCCTACTAATATTATAAATGCGAAAGTTTGTGAGTGTGTATGGATGTATGGATGTTTGTTACTCTTTCACGCAAAAACTACTGAATGGATTTTAATGACACTTTACAGTATAATATAGCTTAGATATCAGAATAACACATAGGCTATAATTTGTAAATATATTGTGTGGATTGTCGAAAATATAATGATAAGTGTCAAGTAAGTAAGTAAAAAAATCAGCCATATGCGAGGCATTCTGGCGTGCGCTGCAAAAACCTTAAGTGTCACACTCACATAATGTATAACGGAAATGTTTATCTCAATTTTTCCTACAAAAAAGTCAGCGGCAGCATATATCTATCTTTTATGTGTAAGCCATTATCGTCAATATAGTGAACCATATATACTATAAAAAAATATAATTTATTTCTTATGCATATTCGGTAGTAACAAATTGATCCTTTTCAAACTAATATTAATAAGGCAAACGTTTGTGAGTGTGTTTGTATGTTCATTAATTTTTCTCCCTCAAACGACTGGACCGATTTTGATGAAATTGGGTATGATAGATAGTGAGATAAATAATTTAAAAATTATGGTGTTTTCAATAAAGAGTATATTGAAAACACCATAATAAAAACAATAAACTTATTACTAATATATAAATTAAAACCGAGTGTATCAATGGGTGGTCTTACCGCTCAGAGCGATCTCTTCCAGATAATCTATCAACAATAGATATGGTCAAATTATTGGGCGGGGTTTCTTATGGTCTTAATAATTGTACATATAAATAACTGCTGTATAGCTTTACGTTTTCTAAGGACATAGAATCGGTAGAATGAAGAAATTTAAATTGTTCCTTGAGGTAGCGCGGGGATAAAGGATTGAACAGAATACTGTGAAGGAGAGATAATATATGAGCAATCCGGCGACGACGAATAGGGAGCCACTTGTTGCTCCGTTTCTTCTCGTGAGTGTCTTAAGAGGTGACTAAGGGAAAAATACCAGATTGTAGGAAGCAGCGCCTTCTGAAGGACTGACAACTTCCATCCCCCCTTCCATCACTCTTAAATGTTGATAAAAATCAAATATCTGATCCAATACAAGTGGCAAATATATTTGACAATTTTTTTTCTAACTTACCCCTAGAAGTCACTAAGTCATTGGATGCATGTCCCGATGTAGCAGAAACTCTGCTAATACATAATTTCCCCTGCAAATCGCCAGACTTTTCTTTCCGACACACAACAATATTTGAAATTATAAAGACATTTAAAAATTTAAATATTAAGAGCACCGAAGACTTGTGGGGTATGTCAGTTAAAGTGGCAGAGTCTATAATATGCATTATTGCACCATATTTAAAAACAATATTCAATCTTTGTATTGATAAAGGAAACTTCCCCGACTTAATGAAACAAAGTAAAATCACTCCAATTTTGAAGTCGGGGGCTACATCTGACCCTTGCAATTACAGACCTATTTCTATCTTACCTGTTCTGAGTAAAGTATTCGAAAAAATTATGCTCAAACAACTTCTATCCCATTTTAATGAGCATAATATATTGAATGAGAATCAGTTTGGTTTCACAAAGAGCAGATCCACAACAGATGCAGGTGCTCAATTGATGTCACTTATACTTGAAGCCTGGGAGAGTTCACAGGATGCTATTGCCGTATTCTGTGACCTTTCTAAGGCATTTGACTGTGTAGAGCACTGCACTCTGATTCGAAAACTTTCACATTATGGTATTCGTGGAAAAGCTCTGGATCTTATAAAGTCATATCTGTCAGACAGGCTACAGAAGGTTAGAATAAATGGCAATACTTCTTCCGGGTCTTTGGTAAGAATAGGCGTACCGCAAGGATCAATTTTAGGACCTTTTCTGTTTCTAGCATATATAAATGATCTGCCTTGCATGGTTAAAAATTTCTGCGGTATAGTTTTATTCGCAGATGATACCTCCCTAATTTTTAAAGTGGATAGGAGGGATAGTGAACTTATTCATGTAAATAATGTGTTATCTATGATCTCTAAGTGGTTCGCGGCTAATAATCTTCTCTTAAATTCAAAAAAGACCAAATGTTTAAAGTTTTCTTTACCAAATGTTACTTATGTTGAACCAAACATTAAGCTTGTCCTAGAAAAACTCTCTTTTGACAATGCGACAGTCTTCCTGGGAATTAAAATGGATTCAACTTTACAGTGGAATCCACATATACATGATCTATCTGGAAGACTTAGTTCTGCTGCATATGCAGTTCGTAAGATAAGACAGCTAACAGACGTAGCTACTGCTAGGCTCGTTTATTTCGCGTATTTCCACAGTATTATGTCTTATGGTATATTGCTGTGGGGAGCTGCTGCTGAGATAGAGACAATCTTTATCTTACAAAAGCGTGCAATTCGAGCCATATATGAAATGGATCCTAGGGAATCCCTGAGAGATATTTTTAAAGAAATTGATATTTTAACTTTACCAAGTCTGTATATATTTGAAAATATTATGTATGTTCGTAAAAATTTGAGCAAATTTAAATCAAACAGTGACACTCACGATTATAACACTAGGAATAAAGATAAAATAGCGGTGCCAGGTTTTAGATTAGCAAAGACAAATAAAAGGTCCTTCTTAGGAAATTGTGTGCGGTTTTATAATAAATTGCCCAAACATATTACAACGCTCACAGAAAGAAAATTCAAGTTGCATGTGAAGAATATTTTGATAAAGAAATCTTACTACACAGTTTGTGATTACTTAAACGACAAAAATGCTTGGACTGGTTCGCCTCTGCCAAGCTAGCGCCTAACACCTACGTAATGTAAATTAAGTATTGTAATAATTTTATTATATAGTATGTACCAAACACATTTTTAAAAAACGTTTAAAAGAATGGCCCCGAGTTTCTTACCCGTTCTTCTCGCAGTGGCTCTATAATTTTTGTTTGCTGTACGTGGCAGTACAATGTAGTATATTTCAATATTAAAATTTGTAATTGACCTTCATAAGAGCGTCGTAGACGCCTAAATTGAATAAATGATTTTGACTTTGACTTTGATCCCAAGGCGCCTGCCAAGCGTGGGGGACTAAATTATTATAATGGCACAATAAAGAGAGATCTATGTCTGGCCTATTGAATCGATAAGGTGGTAAAGTGTTATTCCTCAGAAGTAGTTTTTTTCTATCTCCATCCATACATTTCGAAATAGAGCAAAAATCTATGTATACTATATTATATAGTATGTTTACTATAATAATTACCTGGGGTTCAATCTATTGACCGTTTCCTCCCCCGATTCTTCGATGTTTCTCTGTAAGTCTGCTCTTATCTTCTTTAGCAGCGGCGTACATATGCCTTGTCCTATCGTTAGTTTTTCTTGCATCGTCAATCCGTATTCCTGAAATAAACGATTTGATAACATAAGTACGGCTGACACATGGTTTTTCAAAGCAAGTCATAGAGTGAGCTTTAATTGAATTAATTGTAATAATTGCAAAATGAAATATTGGAAGCAGTGCAGCAGCAGGGCCTAATTGCAATAGCTATGGACTTTTGCTCAGGGACTCCACGGTTCGAATCCCACCTCATGCTTTGCAGGATGGTGTGGAGCATTTAGCGAATGGAAATATTAGCTTAGGATCTGTCGCCAAGCATGTAACCGGCAGCTATGCTTGAAAGCTCCCATTTTAGGTTTACATTATAACATTTTGTGTAATACCAATCTCATAAGTTGTACAAAAAATTGCAAGTTGACGTAGCTTTAGGCAGGCCACATTGCTCGACGAACCGACAAACCGCAATAAGTTTCTCGAGTGGTTATCATAAACATAGGTAAGTAGTACGGCATTTTGCGAATGCCCGTCTGACTAGCTACCTTCAAGTAGAATATCTGTCACCAAGCACTTAACGGTATGTTCTGGTAGCTGTAATTGAGAGTCAGTTCCGTCTTCACCTGACAACATCCAAAGACCACTTGACAAAAAGTTGGTACATTTCAAGCTATCTCTTATCTCGACCATTTCGTCAAAGTTATGCCATAATATAGGCAACGGATGGCATTGGGGACTGAAAACGCCTTTTTATGAAAGCACGCAATGTAAATGAAGAATGTGAATTTGATTAATCAATGTGAATTTAATGAGCGCGCAATGTGTATGTGACTTAATCTAATGATATTTACTTTATAATTCTAATATTAATAATCCATTGACCAAACATTATTTTTCTTATTTTTATTGACATAATTGCAAAAATTATGTACTTTATATTTATTATTAATAATGAGCAATTTTGACATTTATTTTCTGATTAATTTGTTGATTATTATGTAATTTCGTGAAATCATGACATGGTGATGGTGAAAACTAGTTCATTGTATAATTACTTTAATAATATATAGGTATTTATATAATTTTATTAGGTACCTTATTTTGAACTGATATAATACAATATATAATTTGTAAATAATATTAATAATAATTGATTGTATAATTAGTTTGTTTGATAACTAATGTAATTGGTGACATTACCGTATTAGTTTAAATAAATAAATGAATCAGGTAAAATATCATTGGAATATTATGTAAGGAGTTAATTTACTCTGTAATAACTGTTTATTACAGAGTAAATTACCTCAACAGTGACAAATCATTGTGCTATCTGTATTCAAATCAAATCAAAATCAAAATAAATTTATTTCAGGTAAGTTACACCCATACATATAGACTAGTTGTGTTTTATAATAAAATTAAGATAATATTACAATCAAATTACAATGATTAATTAAAACTAAATACATTTCATAATTTCTATCAAAATTCAATAAATTATTGTCAAATATGGTGTCAAAATTGTTAACCAAAATGAAAGAAAAACTATATGTCACTGTTAATCATACAAATTTTACATTAAATGTATATTCTTTCCCAAACTTATCTAAACTAATATAATAAAGAGGTAAGATTTGATTGTTAGTTTGTTTGCATTGGATAAGCTCTGAAACTACTGGACCAATTTGAAAAGTTCCACCATGAGAATCCAACATATCCCTGATGAACAAGGGATATAGGCTTTAAAAAAAGTTAGGAATCTGTATGAAAATTTCGATAATGTAACCCAAAGTGCGAAAAAACGACCAAAAAAAATCGTTATATCGCGTACGTTGCGGAAATTATTGAAAATAGAGTAAAGTGAAGTACTACAATTTTATAGCAGACATCAATATCTATAAAAATGCTCGTAATAGTGTGTACAAGCAAGTGTAGGCTGTACATTGAACTCTGCGTTCTGCTGCGAGTGCAGTTTACACCGCGGCACAGTCCGCGGCCCAATCCGGCTCGAAGGACCACAGTGTACTATTACACAAACAATGCATTTAGTTCATCATTGTAAGATCACTGTACTAATATAATTGGTTAAGCTAGATATGTAAAAGTGTAATCATCTTGTATGACACCTCATTACTTCATCTGCTAACCTCAACATCCACCACCACATCTCATACCATTCGGGCCCGGGAGCATGTACAAGCAAGTGTAAGCTGTACATTGAACTCTGCGTTCTGCTGCGAGTGCAGTTTACACCGCGGCACAGTCCGCGGCCCAAATTCACCAGTTCGCAATCAACCATAACATCAAACACGCGTTCTCATCAATTTACCCCTTAGTACTGTTCATAAATATAATAATAGTATTCAAAACACATCTTTAATTATCATCCATGCTGTACGGCATCAAGAAACCGTACATAGTGTATGTTTAACTAATAAAGTTATGTCACAATAACTATTTTTTTATATGTTTAAATTTATAACTTTTGTTGCTTTTGTTAAATACCCGCGCGAAGCCGGGGCGGACCGCTAGTAAATAATATGTATCACCTGAGGTATCACAATATCAGCCAGATATTTAGCATAGATGTAAAGTTCTTCAGACAAGTCGAACTGCAACGTGTGCTGGTTGTGCTGCAAGTCGTACTTGATACAGTCATATATGTCCGGGATCTTGGATATGTCGTAAGTCTTGTTTTTTGTGCAGAAGTCCTTCTCGATCTTGCCCCATCGGCGACCCATTAGCTCCCACGTCTCTCCATGGTATAGAATTGTATCTGTAACATATAAGCAAGGTTTACACAAACTTATAATGATCCCTGTGTTTCCAATTGTAAAGTTATTTATCAAGAAATCTACTTTGTTTTTTAGGCTGAGTTTTCTTGACCTCCTTGTCAAAAGATATAAATTTTTAATAGACAAGTGTGATATACCTTTAGTTTTAGGATCGTCCTTCTTCGTGACGACGATTCGCACCAGCTGTTGTATCAGCGTGTGGACATGCGCACAGCAACGCACGGGGTTTTTTACGAACTCCATGGCGGCGGTGATGCTGAGTGAGCCGCACGGGTTGATGCGGGCTCGGTCCTCATCGGTGAAGTCGCGGTCTACTTGCATTGCCTCGTGTAGACGTGCTTTTGCCCTTTATACCGAGAAAACAACTGTGATTTATTTATGATATTGAATTGACGTAGTAACCTATATAAGAAGCAGTGATGGCTCAGTGGCTTTGGCTATGGACTGCCGCGCAGCAGGTCCATGGTTCAAATCCCGCCGCGGGCTTGAGCTTCACCGCATGGTGGAAGGGTATTTTTGCGAATGCCCACCTGGCTAGCGACCACCCTCAAGTTGAAAATCTGTCGCCAAGCACCTAACGGTGTGTTCCGGCAGCGGTCCTTGAGAGCCAGTAATTCTAGGTTAAGCCTGTTAACACCTTCGACCACATCATCACTTACCATCACGTGAGATTGTGGTCAAAGGCTTACCTATCATCATCAATAAAACAAAAAAATAATAAGAAAACACTTTAATTACATAGTAACCTATGATTATAATATTTTAGTCCAGAAATAGACTTGAGTTGAGTCTAAAAAAAAAGGGCGCGCGTTATTGATTGAATAATGACTCTTTCCTTTTATGACCGTGGGAGAAATTAGACTTCTCGTGTTGATTGTACTGCAGTTAAATAGCTGCTGACATATTTTGTTGGATGTCAATTATTTATGTATCTCAAAATCTATACTTTTCAAAACAATTTTGAACCAGTAACTCATGTTGTAGTTTAGTAAAAATGTTATGGTAAAACAATTTGTTTCAACGACGAAATTTTCATTTCGTTCTCAACGAAATCGATGATACAAAACACGTCAAAATGTTTTTCAACATAGAAAATTCGTGAATAGATATTTTTATTAAAGCTATTAAACTGGCGCTCAATCTATCCTTTCAATTTTATCATCTATAAATAGCATTCATGTGAAAACTATTATTATTTATTTACTCTAATTTTCGCGCATTTCTGACGGCGCGCGCGCTAACTTGAGCCTTATCATCCTCGTCGTACAATTTGACAACAGTATCAAATTAAATACTGTTCCTGTTAAAAACAGTATTTAATTTGATATTCTCACTAGCTTGCAACAAGCTGCTAGTCTGTTGGGGAAGCCTCAACATGAGAGTTATGAAGTATGAACTAAATGAGCTGTACCAAGCGATGTTTCGGAGGCTCACGTAAGGAGTGAAAAATTGTGTGAATTTCAATACTATGTAGGCAGTATAACTTTCATTTATTAATGAGTAAAATTACACATAAAAAAGGCGGATGATATAGCTTGCAATTCACAAAACACAAAAAAGGGTAGACAGCAAAGACTACAGAAACCTAAATGACTGGGATTGGGACCTCACTGAATGACTAAAGCTCATCCAGTGAGGTCCCAATCCCAGTCATTTAGGTTTCTGTGCTAAGTGCATTTGCAAAGTACATAGATGATGTCATCTAATTTATTTTTAAAGTCATCCAATGGAGGTGTAGCTACTTACATATTCTGCACTTTTGAGGAGTCGCAGTCATTGTCCAGCAGTCCATTAGTGTTAGCTGACTTAACCATTTGCACCAATATCGGTGTGAGCTCTCCCTCCAACGCCAGCAGGCCCTTGGCAAAGGCAGCGGCGGTCATTTGCACGCGCCCCTCGTCCGACGCGTAGATCTTCAGGTCGTGACGGAAGGTTGAATGGAGACGCAAGAGACCGAGGCCTTGAGTGCCACCTTCACCTGGATTTTATTATTATTATTAGCAATAATACAATACCATAACGCCTGTACATAATATATTTTTTATTAAGACAATCTTAACTAACATAACGTTATTGAACGTTTTGATACTAAGGCGTATGAAGCGTAGAGGTATTACGATATATACATGTACCAACTTCGGTCGGGTCTCTTGGTATGGCGTATGGAGGCCATCTTGAATTCCGACATGTAAGATTTTTGACACTTTTCATTTGACTGCTCACCCGATTCCCTATGGCATTTGAACAAACACTGCGTACTTATCTCTTACCGTTTTCGACACACTCGTACGCCGTCCAATTTAAGTTGGTAGAAGTTTTCATATTTTTCATATACTTACCTAAATCCCCGCTGTTCATAATTTTCTGCCTACACGACTAACTTATCTTTATATTATATCAACTAAATAATAGCTTAAAATTACGTCAGTTGTTTCTAGGTCCTATATAATAATAATTCTTCTGGTTGTAATTTTGTAGTTATTATCGACTTTCCGAGCAGGTATAATAATAGTATTAGTAGTATAAACATTATTTTTACTAATAAAATCTGAAACTTTTCTCGATGACAGCCTATACATGTTAAATAAATATAGATAGAGCAGAAAGTGGGTAATGTTATGACAAATAGTTACCGGGTATGTGCCGCCCCTGTCCCCCCGGGTACATACACCGGAACATGCGGCCCAGCTCCTCGGCCTGGATGCGTCCCGCCGGCGTCAGCTCGCCGCCCCACTTCAGTATCAGCACCAGGGACGGCTCGCCGTCGCCACCTACTGTACCACCAACAACTTATTATTTACCACATCATCCTTATAATTTAGGAAAAAGGAACATCAAGAGTCATCCTGGGACCAAGATTACTAGTCCGGTCAATTGACCGGACTAGTAATCTTTATTTATAAAGAAAAGAAAAGACGTTTTATTGTGAAAACATGTTATATTAGTGGATGTAAATGAACAGCCAGATTGCTAATTATTGACAGTATAATGAAATACGTTTTTGACAAGTAATCAAAAGTCAATGGAATAATTGTTAGTAGCAATATGAAAAGTCAATGTAATAAAGTTATATTACATTCATAGGAAGATTTGGGGCTTCTTAGTAATTGAATAACTTTAAGTAGCTTAAAATCGCCATATTAAAAAAGTAAAGAAAGAAAAGACCTTTTCACGCGGACCGAGCTACCCAGACACATCTGTGTGCACACTCGCCGCCTCCCCCTGCCGAATTGGGAAGTCGTCTACAGCGTTGTCTACACGCTATGTTAAATAAGTGTAAGTTATAATGACCGATAGAAAAATATTTTAACATATATTACAACTATAGAGATACTATAAGTATACATACGTGGCGTACTCATGCATATTATGACGATTAAAAAATTTCTTCTAAAAAAATTCCATACAGGGGAACGATGGGGAACTTTCAAATTTCATTTTTAATTATATTATAAACAATCTTACTGATTTTCAGCTTGGTGGGAATTTATATGGCTTCGAAAGTCTAAATTGACCGGACTATACTGCAAAGTGCTTGAAAAGTAGTTTTTTTTTAAACAGATAACAGGTAAGTCGTTTTGTTAAAGGTAAGCGTGACGTCTGGCTAATGCAGTTACAGTATCACCGTCATGGTTATGCTTGACTTGTTCTTTTGCCTTGTTTACAACATTATAGCCAAATTTCAACATAAATATGGCGATCTTAAGCTACTTAAAGTTATTCAATTACTAAGAAGCCCCAAATCTTCCTATGAATGTAATATAACTTTATTACATTGACTTTTCATATTGCTACTAACAATTATTCCATTGACTTTTGATTACTTGTTAAAAACGTATTTCATTATACTGTCAATAATTAGCAATCTGGCTGTTCATTTACATCCACTAATATAACATGTTTTCACTATAAAACGTCTCGGAATAAGAAGAAAAGTACTTTAGAGAAGTGGTTAGAAAAATATAAAAAAGATTCCTTGATATACTGTTCTGTTTGGGACGTTAATTTAAAACATATAAAAAACATATATCGAGAAACACGTATTGAGGGAATCACGTCGTTCAAAAACCTATATGCCCGGTAATAGAAATTATTTTTTTATGGATTTAATAATATTTCTAGTTTCATGTAACATTCCCTGAACTTAGTAGAATAACCCAAACGCTAGAAGTTATATTTTTCCTGAAGATGATTTTCTGATGCTGATCAAAAAACGCCGTCATCGAATTGGCGTTGAGTATTGATCGAATACTAACCTACTAGCCTAATTAGTTGACATTATTTGGGTAGATATCGCCACCGCCAGAATGACGTGCAATCATACAACGGCCGGATAAATTGGTCTGTCCAGCACTCGCTTCCATATCATAAGAGGACGCAATCCTGGGGTTTCAGGTTCAAGTCCCGCTGGAAGTCGTCTTTTTCAATTCGCAATATTTCTAGTATGCCCGTAGTAACCCCAAGACGCCTGCCAACCCTGGGGATTATAGCATACTCCCCTTAATGGGGGAATGCTGCGTTCAGCAGTGGACAATCCCGCTGATACAATAAGCAGTTTTAGAAGCAGTGATGACCCAGTGGCAATGGCTATGAATTGCATTCCAGTGTCTATAGCTCGAATCCCTTTACGGACTGCGCTTTTCACCGCATTTTGGTAGTGTTTTGCGAATAGTCATCTGGCCAGCTACGAAGAAGAAAATCTTTCACGAAGTGATTAACGAAATATTCCAGCAGCTTTCCTTGATAGCTATTATCTTCTAGGTTAAGCCTGTTTACCATCAGGTTCTCTTAACAACAGATCAAACAGTAAACAAAGGTAAACTAATAGCTAAAATAAATTTATTCAGTGTCCGTCTGACGACTAATCAACATTAAGGATCATATGAAAGATATTTACGTAGGAGACGAAATATTTACCGTGTATTTTAAGTTCTCGTTCGACGTTTTTGGACACGCCATGATCACGAGTGTGTAACAAGTAACCGAATGACTGAGTAAGTCAATGCAGGTGGATGCAAAAGTGCTTCAATATCATGAATTCAAAATAAAATAGACAGTAAATATTCCGTTTCTAAAGTTAACTATAGTTAACTAGTGTTAGTAATGCAGTTTAAAATCTTATATAGAGACATAGATAGTGCACGTCTGAGGTTAGATAGTGAGTAGGAAGATAGGTGAGCGTGTGTGAGCTGACAGCGGTCTTGTTTTAGGTCACTTTGAGAGTGAACTACTCTTCATAGTAACATTATATGGATTTAGAAAAACTATATTGTATGTGCGGACGTTTCGGTGATAATTATGTGCTGTTATATTGTTTATTACTGTTTGAATAATAGACAAAAACAGTCTGAGTTAAAAAAAAGTCGTGTTAAAATATTTTAACACTCCTTTTTTACTCGACAACGAATTTTCACATCTAAATATTATCTAAACTAAGGGTCCGTTTCAGAATGTCTATTTATATATGCTATGTATAGCAACCCGAAACTTTATCATGACATTTATCATAAAAATGACAGTTAACATGCAGCGCGTTTCAAGCTTTAACCGATGGATAGTCTAAATCGATGACTGTGAAACGCAAAGATAATGTTTAGTTTAATAAATATGTTCTGGGTAGTATAACCAGAACTTACTCGAACATTCTGAAACAGGCCCTATGTATATAAAAGTTCCGAAATAGCATAAAAGAAAAATAATAAAATCAACGGTAAATATTCCGTTACTCATTTTAGTAGCAGTAAAACTCTTAGTACTAGTTCGTCCGCTGACTTACTGCCATCGTAATTATTCCTACCGCCAATCAGAAACGTTCACATTACTGTGTTCCGACTTAAATGGTACGGGTGCTGGTATAATTAATAAGTCTCAGGGTGATGATTGCAGTGCAGTTGGCCTCTTGTGAAGAACTGCATCTGTTATAGGCAGTTATCGTTTAACACCAGATGGGCCTCGTGCTAGTTCCATCACGATCGCATAAAAAAAATCTGGTGTTAGTTTGAGACTTAGATAGTGCACTTGTGAGATAAGGTAAGGTAAGAGAGAGTGATTAGGGCGGTAAGTAAGCGTGGGTGTGAGCGGACCGTGTTTCTGCGGCGCGTTACCGTCGTCGGAGGAGGAGCCGCGGGGCCGGCCTCGCGGTTGGTACTTCATCTGCACTTTGCGGTTAATGCCTGAGAAATGTCCATACCTGCCGACAAACAAAACAAACTCTTTTTTATTATATTTATAATAGACTAACCCTCAGTTCCTAAAACTTTTGTCAAAGCCTTGATTAGTTAACAGACTAAATACTGCACGCTGATTGGTCAATGATATTCTATGACGCGATATGTGACACGTTCCAGAAATTGGGGTTGGTCTTTGCGGAGACTTAATCACAATCTCATATGATGTTAAGTGATAATGTGGTTAAGCAAGGGTCAACAACAGGTGGTGTGGTTTTGGTGGCAGGGCATTTTAATAACGCAAGTTGAAAATCTGTCGCCAAACACCTAATGCTGTTCATAGTTCATAGTTCATAGTTCATAGTATTTATTGGTATAATTATATACAGGTCCACTTAATAATAATTTCAATTATACATAAAGATTTGTTGTTGAAGTTGTAAGTTATAGGTACTTACTACATGGATACATACTAATTAAATAAAAGTTACGTGATATAAAAAGTTTCAGGTTTCATTAACAAAGTAGATTATTAAAATATACCTAGGTATATTTAAAAATTAAAGAAATAATTAATTAAATTACGATAAATAATGTCAAAAATGGTAAATAATAATAATAATAATAAAAATTAAAATCAATTTTATAATCATTTCATGTCAAAAAATTCTTCAATTGAGTAGAAAGTTTGGTCAATAAGCCAGCGCTTTAATCTTGATTTAAATACAGCAAGATTTCTTGATTCTATAATGTGTTTAGGTAGTTTGTTATAGACTGTCGGTCCCATAACGTGAGTCAACCTTGTAGATTTGGTGAGGGAACGGCTCACAGCGGCCAGCTGACCTCTGGTGCGTGTTGGATATGTGTGTGAATCACCTACTTTTGGATAGTTGTCAATGTTTACCCGAGCAAATACTGCTACTTGATATATTACTACAGAGGGTAGAGTTAAGATCTTAAGAGACTTAAAATACGGTCTAGCTGGCGTGTCGCTGGTGATTCGCACGATAGCTCTTATGGCACGTTTTTGATATCGAAAGACTCTTTCTCGGTCTGCGCCTCTGGCCCACAACTCTGCACCGTATTGCAGTACTGAGTGTATAGTTGCGAAGTAGCAGGACCTTACTACGTCTATGGGTAGCAAACGAGAGAGTCGACCGAGTGCAAAGCTCGCCCCTCCCAACTTGCCACAAACTTTGTGCATATGCAGCTCCCAGGTCAGGCCACTGTCCATCTCAAAACCTAAAAAAGTGGTGCTATATGTTTGCTCAATTTTTGTATTGTCTGCTATAACATTTAAACGACGCACAAAGTGTCCTGATAAATTTATATGAACGAAATGTGTTTTTGCTGCGTTGAGTATTAAACCGTTATTACGAAACCATACTGTAAGTTGAGTAGCAGTGTCATTCAACCTTGCTTCTAAGGAGTCCACCGATGTCGCCGTCACGATTGCAGCTACATCGTCTGCGTACATAAGTATGTCAGCATTCAATATAGCATTTGGCAGGTCATTGAGCAGCAATGTAAAAAGTATATTGGACACTGAAGAACCCTGAGCGACTCCCATATTTGATGTTCAGGCAGTTGTCATTGAGAGCCAGTAATTCAAGGTTAGCTTGAACAACATCTTCGAACAGATCATCAATATTGCTCTTATTATACAGTAGTAATAGACCTCTTTGTATGTTTTTGTCCGGGAAGTACTGGCACATACCTATTCCCACAGCCAATCAGTAATATTCACATTACTGTGTTTATCATTCTTCGGTTTGAAGGGTATGGGTGCTGGTGAATTTACAGGCACATGAGACCTAACAACTTTATGTCTCTGGGTGATGGACGCAGTGCAGTTCGCCAGTTTCAGCACTTGTGACGAACTGCATCTGTTATAAAAAAGAGGTTACCGCTTCACGCCAGGTGGGCCCGGTTCATGTTCCATCATAGCAGATAGCATAAAAAAATATATTTAAAAGTCAGGTATTGCATATCAACGCAATAAGCCCATAAGTACAAATACCCCTTAAATATAGAATACCCGTAATAAATATGGAATACGTTTACCTGTAACAAAATTAACATAATCAATTCAATTAAGTTTTTTCAATTTTCTAATATATTCCTCCAGATATCTCAAATTATTTAATCAAGTACATAAGTTAACCTTGAAGAAAAACAACAACAAAAAATTACGCTATTCACGCCAGATTTTAAAGCGCGTCTGCTGCGACGCATTCGAGAAAGAAATTTATGTATTTTTTCTGGGTAAGCGCGCTCCATCGTCGATCGCATCATCACTTAACATCAGGGTGAGATAGTGGTCAAATGCTACCCAGTTGGGTATAAAAAAAAAAAAATTTTTGAAACAATAAAATTATATAAAAATGTGCACAATTTACGAAAGTTTTAATCAACTGATAATAAGTTTATCGCAACGTCATAGAACATATTATAATACGCAAACGTATCGGTATCTTACTACATCATATATATCAATATGAACAAAATTAGTTTAATAAACACAGTATTATTATTGGAAACTTTACAATTTGTATTCGATAAATCACGTGTGCACATTGCAGCTGCCTTTTCCATCGTTATTTTTTTTTTATAAAATTTTTATTCTTAAACCTTGGACCGTCATCAGTTAGGTGTACTGCCCAAAATACTCACATTTCTAAAACACTCTTCAACTGTTCCAACTTCCCCTGCTTCTCTTCAACCTCCGGGTCGGCGTGTCTCGTGTGTATGTCAGTGAGAAGCGCGCGCGCTATGTCCAAGATCTCTTGGAGCTGCTTCGGTTTCTTCAGCTTCACGTGGCCGCGCTTGTATCCGTCGTACTTCTCGAATATCTCGAAGAATCTGGCGAATAGGAGACTGTTTTTTTATTATTTATTAGATTCTGTGCTATTTGGATTGGATGGGTCTTTTTGGGAGTGAGTGATTACGATGTTGTCTACGAACAAATATGAAAAGCTCAAAGTAGGTCAAGCTCAAAAACAGCAAAATGCAAACCTTACCGCGACGGGCGTAGTTTAAAAGGGTACAGTATGGCGCAGCAACATTACGATGCGATCATTTCGAAGCGCCAAATCAATTAACTATTCCAATTGAATTTGGATGATTATGCGTATTTTGTTAATTTCGAACTTGATGAGTCCGAAATCTAAAGGGTAACTACATGAGAGTGACACTTTATTTACATATTTGTTCATAGGCTGTTGACTGTTGTATAAATATACTGTGCATAGTCATAGATTCAAAAGAGTTCATCAATTATGCGGGCTAGAATGTCACGCCCCCCATTGGTGTTGTGAGAGGCGACTAAAGGTAAAATACCGGAAGGTGGGAAACGCCTTCTGAGGAAATGGTATCTTAAACTGCGATACCCAAGACGCCGGGTAAGCGTGGAGATTATGGCAAACCGCTCTTAATGGGCTGTGTTCAGCAGTGGACAATCCGGCTAATACAGTACTAGTGAGTACTATGCTAATAATTCATATTAGGTATATACATATCTAAGACAAGTGTTTGCCTACTGGATATCAGCCATACGCTCTTAAAACATCCTACATAATTAACACACTTTATATCTGATCTCCAAGTAGATTGGATATATTTATAGCACTGATAATGGCTACTCTGTGATCATGATTCATACATGTGAGAAAGCAAACACATTCGTTATACGATAGTTTTCTAATACTGTACATATAATAAATAATCATAAAAGTCACTATATACTGTCTGATATTTTGTGCGTCATATGTGATGTGCAACTTATTTTTAGAATTCTGTACCCCGTATAAGGGAAAAACGAAGCGCTGTTCTAGTTAGGGACTACATGATACATCATCCAGAGTGACACTAGCATATATTTTTTTGGCATAGAAGTGTTGTTTTTTTTCTTGTTTATTATATTTGCTTATTTTTTTATTCTTAATAATAACAAATATTTTTAAATTATTATAAGAAAACATAAAATTAATACGACTCTACGAGCGCACGATCGAGATGATTGGTTTCCATTTCTCGATCGTGCGCTCGTAGAGTCAAGACCTCCTGAAGATGCTTCGTGTAGAAGCGAAACACGTCGAAAAATTCTACCGGTTTGGCTGCGTGGCGTTTGTGACGTCACGTCGGCTTAGCAGGAAAATTAGGAGGGATTGTCACTAGATATATTTTTGTATTTTTTATGTGTTTTATTAAAATATTAATTTGATGTTTTCTTAAAATATTTTAAAAATATTTGTTATTATTAAATATGGATTTCCGCAAAGTAACGCCTGAATCTATTCATTATTTTTTATTCTTCATTACTTTGAGAACACTATCAGTGGAAGAGAAACCATGTAGGACTGAGATGTAGCAAAAGAGAATATACAAGAACTAATATGGGATGTGCGACTTGAACTAGCGAATGACTTGACCGTTTGGTTATTTCGTGGCTTATCGTCACAGCATAACATCTACAGGGATGCACCATTTTGACTATGGTAACGGTGATGTTATCTATACAGTATTTCAACTTCATAGAAACGGACAAAATCCCAAGTAGAAAATCTATCACCAAGCACACTAACAGTATGTTCCGGCAGCAGTCCTTGAAAGCCAGTAAGTAATTATGAAATTATAGGCATATGAGACTTAACATCTTAGGGTGATAGGTGCAGTTCGTCACTTGTGACTTGTGACGAATTGCATCTGTTATAGGCAGAGGTTACAACTAAAGATTTTTATACAACAAAATTTCAAGTATTTCAACACAGTCTCTTGACCAACTACCACTGGAAAATGCCCATCCTACAGCATGCATGTCACAGATACTAAGTAAAACGTGTATTGTAGGTAATACTGAAACTCACCTAGGATGTCGAACTTCGACCTTCATCTTCTGCTTGGGTGTTCTATCTCCATGCCTGATCACAGCTACTACACATCGAAGCTCCATCATCTTTCCAAACGTCGTGGGCACTATCGGAGGATCGTCCAGTTGAAACGGCACTGACCACGGTATGTGGAGCGTAGGGGCCAATTCTCGCAGGATCATATTCCCGAGGATCTTGGCGCAGTCATCGTAGTACTTGTTTGAGTTCTTGACGAAGGAAAAGCCGTTGACGTCGCAGACGAAGGATTTGCCGTTTGCTCTGCGAGGAGATTTTTTACGTTGACATTAGGCATCAAGTTGTGGTGCTGTATACATTATATTTAACTTTTTAAATGAAATTAGTTATACTTTGAGCTTTTACCTCAGAATATAGAGCACATCTGTATTAAAACACAGGTTAGCTAGTATTGGACCATAATCTCTCACAAATTCTAGTAATTATTTACTTTATTAATTATTTACGGGATAACTCACGTGAATCAGTCAGACAGCTCCGACTATATTTTCAATCACATTCAATGGTCTTTTTCAAGGAGAGTTCGGAACGCCCGCGTTGACGTCTCGCTTAGCATTTAGCAGTCGGAGCTATCTGACTGATTCACGTGAGTTATCCCGTATTATTTACTAAAATGAGTGAAAACCACGTTAGTTTTTATAATTAAATCTCTCGCTTGATGGTGAGTGATGATTTCGTCGAAGATGGTGGTAATCAGTTTTAGTCCAAAATGGGTATTTGCTCTCAAAGACATCTGCCGGAACTCACGGTTAGGTGCTTGGCGCCAGATTTTGTACTTAAATTTGGAGGCCAGGCGGGCATTCTAAATATTCCCTAATACCCAGTGTCGGAGTTAAGTTGCCCAAATAGTCAACATAGCCTTAAGAAGCGTAGATCATCATCCTACGTATCCCACACACGTGGGCTCGGTAAATAAATTATAAAACTCGGAGGACGACATTATATTAACATTTGCCTCCAACAACAAAAGAAATAAGTGTAGAAAGCTTTGGCTTCGGTATTATGGTTGGCCGCTTTTCTGAGACTTCAGCCTTACCAATGCTGTATTTTTATACCTCAAAAGCTAGCCTTTGACTACTATGTAACGCCTGGTGGTAAGTGAGGATGTGGTCGAAGATGGTTAACCTAATATTACTGGCTCTCAAGGACAGCTACCGGAACACACCGTACTTGCGTATAAATTGGTTAATAATAGCGTTAGGATCGTAACGAGCCTTGTTGGGCGTGTAACGCGCAGCAACATCTTAATTGTATCAAAGATATATATTATTTGCTTATGTTCCCACGTGAGTAGTGGCCTGCTGCTCGTTGGCGATTTATTTCTATTCGTCGGCTTTTACAAATTCGCACATATTTTCGTTAACACATATAAACATAACGAACTCCAAGTTATTTACCTCAACAAATCGAACCCGCACACAGTTTGCTTGAAGGCGAGACAGACCTTCCTCGAAATCAGTTTCTCTTGATTAGACAATATCACAGGGTATCTGATCTCTTTGCCTTCTGAATCGCGCTCTACTTTGCCGTCCAGAGCGGGGCTTTTTCTCGCTTCGGCATGCGCGTAGTCCGGACCTACTGTATATACTTTAACATCTGTGCCTGGCAAATTGAAAAACAACTAAGATTAATAATATTTACCGATGAACTTGTTGTCACAATGACATAAAAGTGTAGTGGAGTGCATTAAGCCCATACCAAGAGATCCATGGTTTACAAAAAGCTTTATTAGTTTACCTTTATTTTAAAAATATTTATTCTTTTTACTTTCTATAAACTCTCAGTAACTTAAAAGGATTCAAAACATTGTGTTAAAAGTTCTTGTACACTACAGCCTACTCTCTCAAAGATATGCGGTCGTAACAATTTTTATTATTTAAGAACTAAAAATAATAAATAACTTTCTATGCTTATGCATATTGATGGGTCCCAACCAGTTACACTAACCATCTGGATTTTTTTCCCATCAAGTAACACTGCAACTTGATGAAACTTTTTTAAAAGTCGTCCCAACGAAAATATCGTCGATTAAAAGTTTATTCATACTGTTAATCGATGATATTTTTTTTAAATAGTTGTCCAAACTTGTAACACTTGCACCACGTTCATACTAGAAATCCTCAACATTTATTTAGTATCCCTTCTCATAGAATGCGCCCGGAAAGCAAAGCAAATATTGAGAATCATGAAAATGAAGCTTTAAGGCGATCCTGGCCAAAAAACGCCATACAAGAATTAACTTTTCTCAAAGAAAAAACTCGGTTATTAAACTGAAAAAAATATATGTTATTTTTAAGCATATTCTTGAGTTAATTCATAAATCTGATCCACATAATAAATAACTTCACTCGATAGAAAAAAATCCTAAAGTTACCTCTATTTCGAATTTAAAAACGATTTTTGACTCCCTTTTTAACAATCTTTAATTTTAAATTATTTTTTTATACATTACTTATCAATAAAAGTAATTAAATCATAAATAAAAATGTAAAAAAGTTATCATGTTAATTTTATATGATTTTTTAACATGAATTCATGGCATCAGAGCTCGCTCACTTGACCGCCAGTGCGCTCGCAGAGCTCGTCGACGTAGGACCTGTGTCAATTTTTTCGATCTACGCAGCGCCACACAGAACAGGATCAAAATGAATATCAAACAACAAAATAAAACATGCTCTGGGCTAACTTTCGACTCGTTACGCTTATCTTGATGACTTCCTGATTGACGGTGAATGACAATTGATTTCGTAAGTAGTGAAAGTTAGTATCGTGAAGGTTAATATGTGTGTTAATATTAAGAAAAGGGCGGTTTTTTTTTACAAATAAATGGAACTTTGAAATAACTTGTCGAACTCGGTACTGTGATAGTTCCAAAGTACCTATTATCACAGTAGCGCAAAATATTCTTCGAAAGGTTATTTTGTACTTTTGGGTGTTGAAGTCGGTTCCATTTTTTGGTAAAAAAAAATATTTTTGATTCTTTTTAGTTACCCTTGCTACTTACGGGATCGATTGTCATTCATTGTCAACGACTATATCATCAAGATAGGTCAATATGTTTCAGTTATTGGAGTGTAACTCAAAAACGACTTGAACGATTTTGATAAAATTTAAATGAGACTAGACGACAAGCATCAGCTTTCAAACAAAAAAGAATTTTTGAAATCGGTTCACACAGTCAAGAGTTGCGGAGGTAACAAACGTAAAAAAAAACAGACGAATTGAGAACCTCCTCCTTTTTTGGAAGTCAGTTAAAAAAGGGGGAGGTCCTCCATTTGTCCGTTTTTTTTTACCGAACCGATTTTGATGATTTATTTGATTTGAATGTTGATGATTGTCGTGTGATTTTATTTAAATTTCATCAAAATCGATCTAGCCGTTTTTTGAGTTACACTCCAATAACTGAAAGGTTTTTTCCTATCTTGATGATATAGTCATTGCCAATGAATGACAATCGGTCCCGCAAGTAGCAACGGACACTAAAACGGGTGAGTATTTTTATTTATCAAACCTACTTCAACCCCCAAAAGTGTGAAATAACTCTTCGAAGTCGGGACCATGTGCACAATATTGTGATAATAGGTACTTTTGAACTATCACAGTACCGACTTCAACAAGTTATTTCGCACTTTTGAGTGTTGAAGTCAAGCCCATTTTTCGGTAAAAAAAAATTATTGAATTTAGTATTGACTTTGTTAGTAAATTTGAGTCGTCTTTTTTATGATTATAGAAATAACTAGTTTTTCGGGCAGTGTGCGGGCCGCAAGCGGCCCGCATTTATCGTTATGCAGTATTAAATTATATCAAAGCACCTTATTCATTAAAAAAAAATTTAAAACTCCAAAATATATACGACGTCCAATACAAACTCCTAATACAATAAGGAACCAAACTGTAGCCACCAAACCAGATTCACCCTACTGCCATAAAAAAGTGGTACGGTCAGAATCGTACCAGGGTTCTGAGTCACTTCGGTAAAGGAACCCCACTTGTAGGTGCTTTGGTTATCACGGTCAGTTACCATGGAGACCAGTCGGAGATGTGGAAAATACTCTCAAGTCGGAGCTCAGCCTTCAGCCTCGGACAGTTACTCCAAATGTAGTCAAAACTCCCACAAAAACTCCTAAAACAGTCGGTAATGTATGGTGAAATACTCCAAATACAGTATGAAGAATGAGAGGAGCATGTCAATTCGGAGCTCGGCCTTCGGCCTCGCAAGACACTAATACGGCTCGGCCTGCGGCCTCGCCTTGCGCTCGCCCTACGGGCTCGCGCACCATACGCTCGGCCTTCGGCCTCGCGGGCCGGAGTTCGGCCTTCGGCCTCACCAGAAGTTCGGCCTTCGGCCTCACCAGAAGCTCGCCCTTCGGGCTCGCTATACACTGATGTAGGACCTTAACTCCAAATTCAGGCGAAAATCCCACAAAAACCCCACATACAGTCGAAAATGTACGGTATAATACTCCAAATGCAGTATGAAGAATGAGAGGAGCATCTGAGCCTAAAAAAAAATGACAGATTTCAAAAAATTCCCTGTTATAGGACAAAAACTCCAAAAACAGTCGAAAATCCCACAAAAACTCCAAATACAGTCGAAAATGTAAGTAAAATACTCCAAATGAAGAATGAAGAATGAGAGGAGCATTTTTGACAGGTGTCATTCGACTGCTCTCCCGATCCCCTATGACATTTGGTCGAGCACCCCCTATCTATCTCTTACCGTTTTTGAGATATGTCATCCGTCTTTACTTGGCAGGCGTCATTTTTATGATTTTCGATTTTTCCCATACTCACCTAAACCCCCCCTACACTTTTCCCATACATCACTTTCTTCCTACTCGACTCCTTCTGGGAGAACAATTATGTCAGTGAGTCAGTCAGTCAGTCAGTCAGTCAGTCAGTCAGTCAGTGTGTGGTAATCGAGCTTTATATAAAGAGAAGAAGAAGAAGAAGAAGATAAGTGACATTAAGCGATTTTTAAAACTGGATGGATATAAATTAAATTATAAGTAAAAACATAAATCTGGCTGTATGGAAACTCATGTCACGTCACGACCATGATATGCGATGTCACACCCGTGACTTGAACTAGTTTTTTGATAACTTTCTAGGTTCAATAAGCTTGCTAAAATGCAATGAAATTATTGTTTTTATATCTAGTTTTAGCCAAATGCCTAGTATTTCGTACCCAGGGTGTAAGATAATGAAGTTAATAATCAAAGCCCAGTGTATGGGTATACACTGGGCTTTGAGTATTAACTTCATTACCATATTATATAATCAAATCTGTACTTTATAATTTTTAGTATAGATTTACTCCACCCTTTTTTAATTATTATATGATAATAATAATATATATATTATAAATTCAAAAGTTAGTATGTGTTTTAGCTTCTTAACCGACTTCAAAAAAGGAGGAGGTTTTCAATTCGTCTATTTATTTTAAATGTTTGTTACCTCAGAACTTTTTACTGATAAACCAATTTATATGATTCTTTTTATATTTGAATGTTTGTCGTATGGTCCTATTTAAATTTCATCAAAATTGGTCAAGGCGTTTTTTAAGCCGTCGGCCCCGGTTGTTGTCTCACGATGGCAGTAGTATCAGCATGGTAGTAGGGCGTTTTGCATTTTGAATGCCCGCCTGGCTAGCTATCATCCTTAAGAAGAAAATCTGTCGCCAAGCACCTAACGGTGTGTTCCGGCAGCTGTCCTTGAGAGTTCTAGGAGTAATTCTAGGGTAACCTGAACAACATCCTAGACCACATCTTTAATAACCATCAAGTGAGATAGTAGTCCAAGGCTAGCCTATCAATAATTATAAAAAAAAACATGCATTTATTAATACTCGTAGTAGAATGATACACAAAGTTGTCAGTGACTATGATTAAATGAAATCATCAACATTCATTTTAGCACCTTTGTGGCAAGCCCGCAGTAGCCACTTAATCGATCATTAATTATGTATTACTGATAATTAATTAACCTCAGTCACAAACGAGATGCCCTTAGTCTGCCATAATGAACACTGCATCTATTAGGATACTACTAGTCATAACAAGCGCTCTAGGCGCACGCCTATTAGTAAGGTACGGACGAACTCAAAAATTTTGCTCTATTTTAGCGAACACGTTTTAGGTGCCCACCCCACCAACTTAAGCATAGTGAGGGGTAACCAACTCCAACTTCTTTAACAAATATTTGTAGTTCACGACCGTGTAGAATTAGTTTCACTCGTCTGTGGAAACCGCGGTGTAGTTGTACTCTTATCTGTTTTTTAGTTACACTCCAATAACTGAAAGGTTTTTTCCTATCTTGATGATATAGTTATTGCTAATTAATGACAATCGAATCCGCAAGTAGCAAGGGACACTAAAATGGGGGAATTTTTTTTACCCCAAAAATTGAACCGGCTTTAACACTCAAGGGTGTGAAATAACTTGTTGAAGTCGGGACCATGCGCACAATATTGTAATAATATGTACTTTTGACCTATCATGGTAAAGTCAAAGTCAAAGTCAAAGTCAAAATCATTTATTCAATTTAGGCGTCTACGACGCTCTTATGAAGGTCAATTACAAATTTTAATATTGAAATATACTACATTGTACTGCCACGTTCAGCAAACAAAAGTTATAGAGCCACTGCGAGAAGAACGGGCAAGAAACTCGGGGCCATTCTTTTAAACGTTTTTTAAAAATGTGTTAAGTACATACTATATAATAAAATTATTACAATACTTAATTTACATTACGTAGGTGTTGGGCGCTAGCTTGGCAGAGGCGAACCAGTCCAGGCATTTTTGTCGTTTAAGTAATCACAAACTGTGTAGTAAGATTTCTTTATCAAAATATTCTTCACATGCAACTTGAATTTTCTTTCTGTGAGTGTTGTAATATGTTTGGGCAATTTATTATAAAACCGCACACAATTTCCTAAGAAGGACCTTTTATTTGTCTTTGCTAATCTAAAACCTGGCACCGCTATTTTATCTTTATTCCTAGTGTTATAATCGTGAGTGTCACTGTTTGATTTAAATTTGCTCAAATTTTTACGAACATACATAATATTTTCAAATATATTATCAGACTTGGTAAAGTTAAAATATCAATTTCTTTAAAAATATCTCTCAGGGATTCCCTAGGATCCATTTCATATATGGCTCGAATTGCACGCTTTTGTAAGATAAAGATTGTCTCTATCTCAGCAGCAGCTCCCCACAGCAATATACCATAAGACATAATACTGTGGAAGTACGCGAAATAAACGAGCCTAGCAGTAGCTACGTCTGTTAGCTGTCTTATCTTACGAACTGCATATGCAGCAGAACTAAGTCTTCCAGATAGATCATGTATATGTGGATTCCACTGTAAAGTTGAATCCATTTTAATTCCCAGGAAGACTGTCGCATTGTCAAAAGAGAGTTTTTCTAGGCCAAGCTTAATGTTTGGTTCAACATAAGTAACATTTGGTAAAGAAAACTTTAAACATTTGGTCTTTTTTGAATTTAAGAGAAGATTATTAGCCGCGAACCACTTAGAGATCATAGATAACACATTATTTACATGAATAAGTTCACTATCCCTCCTATCTACTTTAAAAATTAGGGAGGTATCATCTGCGAATAAAACTATATCGCAGAAATTTTTAACCATGCAAGGCAGATCATTTATATATGCTAGAAACAGAAAAGGTCCTAAAATTGATCCTTGCGGTACGCCTATTCTTACCAAAGACCCGGAAGAAGTATTGCCATTTATTCTAACCTTCTGTAGCCTGTCTGACAGATATGACTTTATAAGATCCAGAGCTTTTCCACGAATACCATAATGTGAAAGTTTTCGAATCAGAGTGCGGTGCTCTACACAGTCAAATGCCTTAGAAAGGTCACAGAATACGGCAATAGCATCCTGTGAACTCTCCCAGGCTTCAAGTATATGTGACATCAATTGAGCACCTGCATCTGTTGTGGATCTGCTCTTTGTGAAACCAAACTGATTCTCATTCAATATATTATGCTCATTAAAATGGGATAGAAGTTGTTTGAGCATAATTTTTTCGAATACGAGTACCGACTTCAACAAGTTATTTTGCACCTTTGAGTGCTGAATTCAAGCCCATTTTTCGCCAAAAATTTGCTTAACACCGCTGAATGGATTTAGATAATATATCATAAAACGTATTCTAATTTTTATCTCGATTTTCCGAACGGTTCCTGAAGGATCAGGAAAACCAATTTTGATGAATGGAATCTAGATATGTTGTAATTGATTGTTTGAAACTATATCTAACTGTGTAGTTTTTAACGCAATTTGCGAACCATATACTATTAATATGTACACAATGGTTAAATTAAGGTTAGTAAATCTATTGTTATCACTATTGTTAGGTCCAATGCCAAAAAATATGAGTTCAATTTATTCTGTTGTATCTCTTTATACTTGTTATCTGGGGAATCCTCAACTCAACTGTAATAAAATATATATTAAGATTTTTTTTATGTATATCACACATAAAAACTCTTTACATTTTCGCAAGCTCATTGAACCTAGAAAAATATTAAAATACTAGTTCAAAGTCTCGGGTGTGACATTGAGTACCATAGTCGTGACGTAACATGAGTTTCCATACAGCCAGATTTACGTTTTTACTTATAATTCAATTTATATCCATTTAGTATTAAAAATCACTTAATGTTACATATTACTTCTATAGTTATAAAAAAATATTACTTAAATTTACTAACAAATCCAATACTAATGCAATTTCTCAATATAAAAAAATGTTTACCGAAAAATGAAACCGACATCAACACTCCAAAGTGTGAAATAACTTGTTGAAGTCGGTGCCATAATAGTTCAAAAGTACCTAGTATAACAATATTTTGCGCATGAAACCGACTTCGACAAGTTATTTCACACTTGAGTGTTGAAATTGGTTCCATTTTTTGTTAAAAAAAAATTAAACTCTTTTTAGTGATTCTTGCTACTTACTGGATCGATTGTCATTCACTGTCAAAGACTATAATATCATCAAGATAGGAAAATATTTTTCAGTTATTGGAGTGTCATTCATGATACTTGTCGTTCAATTTCATTTAAAAATCAAACGACAAGTATCAGCTTTAATAAAAAAAGAATTATCAAAATCGGTTCATCCAGTCAAAAGTTCTGAGGTAACACACATAATAAAAAATATAGACTAATTGCGAACCTCCTACTTTTTGAAGTCGGTTCAGAAGCTAACACACATACTAACTAACTGAGTTTATTATAAATATGTCAAAAACCTTATCTTACAATTTTCATAAACTACTTTTACATAGTAACTTAAAATTCATTTATTAATTTTTAATTCCAAATAACATTTTGATTTATAACAGTGCGCGTATAGACACATTATATCTAAATATAGTATCTGTTGCCCTGTTTTATGACTTAATTTTTTTTAGTTTTACGGGATATGGTTCTACTGTATCTTCAATAATGGACACTATCTGGCAAATTTTATTTTTATTTCTGGCCAATTTTGCTAGAAGGCAAATATCTGCCTGAAGATGATTGCCTTAATGAGCGATGATTATGAAGTAAGATTTGTACTCATTGACTTTGAATTGAGCACTAGCAGTACAGGACAGCTTTATGAAATTTATTACAATGGGGCTCCTGTCACAACCAAGACAATTGATACATATAGTTCAAAAATGCTCTCTATAAGCGCTCAACTTAACAAGTATCGTTTTGGATAATATCTTTTTTATTAAACTTGCAAAACAGTTCATTGGAATGAGCTTAAATTATATCAAAAATATTGTGAAATTTGGTTTTATTTTAAACGCGAGATATAATTCTTTGAGATTTGTTATTATGTTGAATACATGGTCTGAAAATAATAATTTAAAAAAACTTAACTAAAACTAAACGATTCTGTCTCGACCATGGGCCACTCGCCACAACCGTGGTTCTATGAAAACCACGGTTGTGACGTCCATGGATGTGAAATGTTCGCACCGTGCTATAACTACAAAGATTAAACAAAAGTAGCCATCTTAAAACAATCACTAGATTAATTGTTATTAAACACACCAAATTAATAAAAATCTGCGAAGACATATTCATAAATACATATTTTAAGAGCCACGGTCTTGACAGCATAAGGGTACTCGTTTTACAAAATAACTAATATCAAACTTATTTTTACGCAGCTATATCACTCGACGCCATTAATTAATAGGACAACTGTGACAGACAGACTTGTTACTGAATTCTGGGAATCTCACATGACATGGTTGTGACATTTAATGTGTTCTTTTAATGAAGTTTATGTATATATATATTTATTTAAAATATAATAATATTACCAAATTACCATTTATGAATAGGTGCATTAAACGGCTTTCTCTATAATCAGTACTAATATTATAAATGTGAAAGTAACTCTGTCTGTCTGTTAGGCTTTCACGCCAAAACTACTGGACTGATTTGAATGAAATTTGGTATGGAAATAGTTTGAGACCCGGGAAAAACATGGGATAGTTTGTATCCAACTGCGCAAAAAGAGGTTAATGTTTTTGCGCGATAACCGACAAACGCGCGGGCGGAGCCGCGCCTGGTAAGCTAGTAAAAATATAATAGAACCTTAATATATTAATTTAATGTAGTTCTCACAAATAAAAATGTTTTTCTTAAGAATGATAATTTACCCATCTAAAATAACCGTAGGTACACAATAAACTGTATAGATATATAAACACTACTGTACTGATCGAACCCCTACAAGACCCGATTATTTTTCCGGCGTATGTACCAATACACGACAAATGTTAATTCCATTCTAAAATGTCATACTGACGTGATCTCCGCTACGTAGGTAGGACTGTACTGTACCTTACCTGGAGAGCTAAAAGCGTGCACGCGGCGCATCGCACACAACTCTGTGTCGCGTAAATGAATACGTCGCGCTCGCATAAAATACCTAAAGTCCGTGGAAAGCCTCGCCTTAAGTTATTGAACTTAATCTATTTTGTATTCACTCGGCTCACAAACATCTTATTATAATATATGCGATTTTTTAAAATAAGACAACAAAATAGTCAAAAGAATTTAAATACTATCAATATTTGCCCAGCTCTCCGCGCCGTTTCATGTGGACGAAGACTAAAAGATGCGAATAAACGGTTAGACTTTTAAAGTGCATGAACATGAAAAATTAGAGCATTTTCTTTTACCTATACCCGCATTAGTGTGCATACACACACAATAATGCGGGTGTATATGGATAATGTGGGATGATTACAAACGCATCCTAATAATTAAAAGCGAACGCAGTATGTCGTAAATGCAAGACGTAGTTTTATTGCAGTGTATAATAGAGTAATCAAGATGTTTAGTGAAGCGTACGCTCATTATTTTGCGATACGGTATTAGGAACTTTACATTGAACTCCAAACAACAAAAAGCTCTCCTCGATGGGATAGGGAAACTTTTTCTTTTTCATGCGCAAATTCATATACTTAGTGGACTCATTTATTTATTTGTTTATAAGACCTTCTACAGTGCTACGTTGAGTTTCACTTTTTATAGGATTAGGCATAATATATTTTTGTGTACGTAGATATCTTGATTAAAGATGTTCAGAGCATGCACAAATACACAAAAAAGAACTAATGATAATAAAAGCTTTTGTTATTGGATAATAACAAAAACTTTTCATTATGTGTATATTTCCCAGTTACAAGTTATAATAAAATTATTTGGTCTGCTTTGATTTAAGGGCGCACCGAGCTTTTTAGGCGCGCAGCGCGCTGCGTATGTGTGCGTAAGTAAGGCACGCCAACAGCATCCGTCCCCGTCACGACGACAAAGCATCGCGGCTCTGACTAAAATGGACGGAATATGCGTGAATTTTAGTATTTCCTTCGTATAATAAAAACAAATGCCTATTTGAAAAATATAATGTATATACGTTAGAGAATACATGCTGTTTTTATTATTATTCAAATACGGATGACTCTCCATTAAGTATAAACGCCATACTAAGGGTTTATTTCGTTTTTTAGATGTAACTTTGGATTTGTATCGAGAAAATTTTAAGTAATCGTATTTCCAACGTGTATGTTTTGTAGAATGAATCCTTAAATATAATATATATTAACTACATAACTCAAAATTAAGAAATAAAGATACAGCAAGGGATCAAACGAACCACAATTACGGATCGCTGGCTCGGTGCAGGCTTAAAAATGTATACATGCATGCTGATTTAGATTTTAACATGTTACATAAAATAGTCTGAATAAGATGAACATTGCATACAGACGGACGGACACGGCGAAATTATGAGGTTTCCGTTTTGCTACAGAACCCTAAAAAAATATATAGATCGTAAATCATACTCACCATCCGTGGGCATAAAATCTTCATAAATAAACGATCCCGTTTTTCTAACTCTCGATTCTGGAGAATAAATACTGCTACGGCTTCCTATCTGAAAATATTGTACAATACATACATTGTTAATTTACAAATTATTGGAATACAAAATGTTTTGCCCCGGGCGGGAATTGAACCCGCGTCCTTCCGATTTCGCGCCGGATGCTTTATCTATTAAGCTACCGGGGGTACGGCTGTGTCGCCGAAATTTCGTACTCCAATCGTATTTCTTAAACCGTCATAGTGGACGGTGCGCGGCCATCAACCAGACTACTAGACTTCATCTGACCGAAAGAAGTGTTTTTTCAAACACTTAAACTCTCGGAATGATGTCGCTACCCTTCTATATTTCTATATATTATGATTACAAGCACTACCGCGTACTAAGCGAAAATCATAAATTTACAAATTAACATAAGACACCGTCCCCTATGACGGTTTAAGAAATACGATTGGAGTATGAAATTTCGGCGACACAGCCGTACCCCCGGTAGCTTAATAGATAAAGCATCCGGCGCGAAATCGGAAGGACGCGGGTTTAATTCCCGCCCGGGGCAAAACATTTTGTATTCCAATAATTTGTAAATTTATGATTTTCGCTTAGTACGCGAATCATAATATATAGAAACATACATTGTTGTTCATATATTCATGTAATAAACCAGATCTTTCCAGTTCTTATAAAAGAATTAGAAACAAACGTCGTCATTACGTAATTCGATAAACAGCTCTACATGTACCTAGTACCTAAGTACTAGTCTCGTGACCAATTTTCTCATCAAGAGTATGAGTCTGTAACGTTTATAGCGCACAACTTTTGCTAGCAGGTTCTCCCGCATTGCCTTTAGTAGGTATACCATATTCAAATAAGTGAGGCTTATAAGTCTTATTTCCCGGCTTACAAAAATGCTTCATCTACTATAATGTAAAAACTTTTTTTTTATGCTCGATAAGTTAGCCTTTGACTACTATCTCACCTGATGGTAAGTGATGATGTGGTCGAAGATGTCTTTCAGGCTAACCTAGAATTACTGGCTCCCAAAGACAGCTGCCGGAACACACCGTTAGGTGCTTGGCGACAGATTTTCTACTCGAGCGTGGCAGCTAGCCAGGCGGGCATTTGCAAAATGCCCTTCCACCATGCTATAACGACTGCCATCCAAAGACAACAACCGGGACCGACGGCTTAACGTGCCCTCCGAAGCACGGAAGCGCTCAGTAGTAATGTCACCAGCGATCACCCATCCAAGTCATGACCGAGGCGGACGTTGCTTAACTTTGCTGATCGGTTCAGAACGGCTAAGCAAACTTCGCTACGAGCGCTTCAAAAAACTTCTTCTACTGTAATGTAGATATTAGAAAGCTCCTATATAGCTATACAAATAAAATACATACCTATACAACATAATATAAACATTAACGCCTGTAGCTACGTTTGTGCAGGTATAAAAGAACACTAATGTACCTAAAAATATTATGAAACACGAAGGTTTTCCATTATTATTAAAGACAAAATATAAGAAGATTATATATTTTTACTGTAAATGTCATGCATACTTATAAACTATATAAGTAATTTTACCCTACGTGTTCCACATAAATGTGTAAAGAATAGGTAAAGGTAAACGAATGCGTAGAGAAACTTACCTTTCTGAATAGCCTTTGACTGCCTCCGCCAGCCGAGGTCGGATAGTAAATGTAAATATTATGATCTTCAGCTGACACCGGCTTTTCGACGAAAGGTTTGTTAAAAACAACTCCATTCACTTCTACATGATCTTCAGATTCTACTAATTCATGGTCTGAAAAATTTATATCTATGGTCGGTGTCAAGAAGAAAATTATTTAATACTAGTGGCCCGCCCAGGCGTCGCACGGGTATTCGACAAAAAATATTACAATATTCTATTATCTATGTTCATCAGAAATAATGTAGGGTTTTCACGGAATTTTTAAATAGATCCAGTACTTTCAGAGCCTATTCAATGCAAACAAACAATCAAATCGTTCCTCTTTATAATATTAGTTTAGATTAGGGGGCTGTTTCAGAATGTTCGAGTAAGTTCCGGTTTTACTACCCAGATCATAGTTATTAAACAAAACACTATCTTTGTGTTTCACAGTCAGCCTATCCATCGGTTAAAACTTGAAACGCGCTGCATGTAAATTCTCATTTTTATCATCATTATTTTCTATCTTTCAGGGACATCATCAGTTATTTTATGTGTTGGTTAGCAAGTAGCAACCCAAAATGTTATTAGGACATTCTGAAACGGACCCTTAGCTAAAAGAGAGCTAAAAGAGACGCCTTGTAGGTGAATATAAATATTAGGTACTCCGTGCTTTGCGAGCTGAAGTGCACTTTATTGCTTCGTACCTAGATCGCTTATTTATTGGAATGGCTTTGCTGAGTGATCCTTCTGATCCTTTGTTATTCTGTGACCATACTTAATCACCACAATCAAATTTGGTTTTCCAAATACTTAATAATAATATTATATATATATATATATATCATTGAAGTAATGCAATATTTTAAACCACCCTCGTTCATCCGAGTCCGACTAGCATATAACCACCTTTTTCTATGGGTATTTATGCTGAATTTGTGGATTGACGTAGAAGGCAAAGCGCGCGGCGATTCGATTTTGAGATCAAAAGATTAATGAGACAACTCAAGGTCAACTTTTACTATTACTAAAGGGTCCAAAAATATATTATCTAAAATAAGTCAATAAAGTTAAAAGTTCTTTTGATAATTAAACAACTTGTGAGAAGATACTATGCATCTACTTACGCTTTGGATCAGGGGAATCCCTGTCTAAAACGGCATATCTTGGTATTTCTATACCTTCACCTTCTAAAATTGCATAGACTCTTCTACGATCCTGAAAATTAATTTATATTGATTAATTATAATAATTTATATTTATTTATAAAATATATTAATTTATATTTATTTAGATCCTACTAATGCGGCATTAGTAGGATCTTACCAAATTTGGTTAGGTAGAGGAGGAGGCTCGAGCGGGAAGGGGAGCATTGATATATCATAAAGGGGCCCCTTAACACTACTCCTGGGTTGCAAGCCCCAGGCCCCTCTAGCCTCTTCCTATGCAACACTATGGAACCGGCACCCGCACTGTGAATCCATGGAATGCTAAGTAATTTGTCTCTCTCTTATTTATATAAGCACATCATCCTTGACAGACTTACTCAAATATAACATACCTGAATATCATACTGCATATGGAGATTATTTATCACATATGGCTTCCTCAACTTTTCATATTGAATGGCTTTGTCCAAGGGGAAGCCTTTTGAGTGAAATGAGATCAAACAATCACAGATAGGCCATTCTTCAACTGGTTTCTGAAATATTTTTTTAAAAGTAGTTATTTAAACTTTAGTAATTTTCATTTTAAATCTCATTTGAAACACACTTTTGTTAAAAATGTTAAAATATAGAGAATTTAAGAACTACTCATATGTATACTAAATATTATTAAAGTTTGAAGTGGTGTCCTCAAGGCGTGATACTAGGCCCGCTGCTGAGTATAATATATGAACAGTTCACATGCAAGACCAGGCATTCATACAAGGCATTGTAGTTGCTCAGTACTAATGATTTTGTTACCTGAAACCCACTTCCATTGAAGTATAGTGTGCTAAAGCAGTTGAATGGAGTCATTTGCTATAATATGGTGTGTCTTAATGACAAACATGTAATTGAATTACCAACAATAAAAGCCAGTGGAAGCAAAATTCACTAAGATGGTTAGTTATGGGATGAGATGGTATAAAAAAGTGAAACAAAATATTAACATTCTTAGAAAACTAATACAACATATGTACAAAAGCAATTAAGAACAGCTCAATCAGATTGTTTGCCTAACTTAACTCACCAAAATAGATATTAAACTCGTGGACTCTTTATCTAAAGTGAGTCATCAAAGACACAGAAAGTTTAGTACTTAATTTTCTAAAAGAAATAGTTTATTTTGTTTCACCATTATTGTTAGACAGACAGTGCCGAGAACCTTAAGGATAACCTCCTCGGGGAAGACCAGCATCTTGATGTACTCAAACTCGTCTAGCCTAGTGAGAATCTCCTTCATGGGCTTTGACTGGGACTTCTTGGCCATGGCGCAAACACCAACCACCACTTTCTTGCCACCTCCATCGCAATGCGGATCCAAGGACTCGCACAAATCCAACTCGCCCTGTTGATGACACAACACTTACAAAAAAGTAATTTGTGAATCCAAATAAGGTGTGGTACATTATACTCAAAATGTATTAGGTTGAGTAGTTTATTCTTAAATATTTGAATTTATTATGAGAAGTAATGGGCCATATTGTAGATTGCAACCTAGTGTGACTGAGTGATAGGATAGGCCAGATATATTGGGTCATAAGATTTGCTTCTATAATATAATATAGTAAAAGCTAGACACAAGCATTTGATCAAAAACCATAAATCAAAAACCTTAAATAAAGAAAATTGATAATAAAAACACAAAATAAAGTTCAAACTTATTTTTAAAGCAATTTGTGGTTACTTTGAAGAACCCAGCCTTATATTATACTTATAAAATTAACACCAACAATATTCCAATAAATTAAGAAAGTTATAAACAAAGCCTTGAAGATTGTTATTTACATCACAAACATGTCAAGTAATGTTATTGGTAAATATTAAATAAATGTAAATGTATTGAATTTATTACATTTATTTATTACACTCAATAAATTATTGTATGAATTCATAATCACTCCAACATATGACTAATTTCTATAATAATCTTACATCAGGTAAACAGTCATCACAATAACAAATATCATCATCATTTTGCTCTTTCTTTCCCTTCCTCCATCTTTTTAGACGCCACCAATCCTTGAGCCACTGCCACTCCATCACTGTACACTATCAATCTATGCTAATAATGCTTTTATCATAGAAGTATCTACGATAAACCACACAGTCGACCTTGCCACCGATTGGTCAATGACTCGCTTGATATCTATGATAAACTTGACATAAATTACCATACTGCATTACCTCACTAAGCATCTTCAACATAGAGTGTGTTGCTATAAATAATATTAGAGATCCTCTTATTAATTTATTTATGTGATAACAGAGTTCTACATGGCTGTAGTACGGTCACCAGTCCACTCTTAATTAACATAGAAATAATATGTGCTTTATCATTATCACTTAATCCATGAAGGTGGATTAGTGTAAATATTTGTTTGCAGTCTGTTTGTATTTGATTTACCTACTGTTTATATTTTATTTATCAGGAACTTAGTGAATGGAACGTAAGTGGTAAGTCTATATGTATTGGACACCCGTGATAGTATTTTTACAAGTTCCAAAAGTTGATATTTTTAACAATTTGCCGACCAACGGTACACGTAGTGGACTTACAGTAGATCTTATAGGTACAAGATTCCCATCATCACCAACGTAAAACTGCGGCTGAGTAGCTTGTCGCAACCCTTGATAACCATGTTCGAGCTCAGTATATGACATTACCTAACATACAATACAATTATAAAAGCAATAAATCTCTGTTTATAGCTCGTGAAATTACGCATTCAAACTACAATATATTTTTAAAACAATGTAGAAAATATTCTACACAAAATTGCAACAACATGATTTGATTATTTCTTCTTCTTCTTCTTCTTTAGATGGCTTTTAAACGCAGCTTGGCGTTTTTCTGCCAGTGTCAGAGTGTGGCCAATGTACGGTTTAAATAAAGAATGCGCGGTTAATTAATAAAAAGTAATTAGGATTATGTAGCTAATAAAGTAAAAATAAAGGTTTATAAGTATTTAAAAACTAATAATAACATCTATAAACGAATATTATTGGACTTAATAAAATTACATAAACTATTTATAAACGGTGTAAAGACATATGAGAGAAGACATTTGAAGTTAACAGGTCTAGGGATATCAGGACTTAAAACATCATACAGAGAATAAGATAACTTAGGACAGCAAAAGAAAATATGATCTAATGTTCCATCTTCAAGGCCACATTCACAAAGAGAATGGTCCCTGACCCTAATTTTGGAAAGGAAAACTGGTGAGCAAACATGTCCTAGGCGCGATCTGATTATTGTAGAGATAACCATTTTATTAGACTTTTTATATTTAAAAAACCATGGCTTAGTAGGTATATCTGGCTGAATGACCCCATAATGTCTACCTTTAATCATTCTTGTCCTATTCCAAATTTCAGACCATTTTTCTCGAAGATTTCTTTCCGCTAAAGTGCGTAGGTCTCTGGAAAATCCTTTTGAATACGTGTCCAGGCCTATTTCAACGGCTTGCTTAGCATAATAATCTGCATTTTCATTACCCTCAATACCACAGTGACCTGGAATCCAGGCAAGGGCTACATCGATTCCAGAAGAGTGGCATCTGTAAAGGATTTCTCTAATTTTTAGGTTGGTGTGTAAGAGGTCTTTAGATCTAAATGGGAATTTATTAATGTCTTGCAAACAACTTAGAGAGTCTGAAAATATTATAGATTTATTTAATTTACGGGATTCTACATATTTGACGGCTTCTAATAAGGCGATTGATTCACCAGAATATACAGATGAATAAGGAGGACATTTATGACTCAGAACTATCCTGAATTTAGGAATCCAAACCGCAGAACCAGTCGATCCATTATCTGTTAACTTAGATGCATCGGTGAATATAGCCATCCAATTCGGCCATTGACGATTCATAGTATCATGAAAAATTTTATCAGCTCCAGGGGAATCTTTGTCAATACCAAAATGTAAGAGAATATTTGGTCTGTATATTAAACAATCGTAGGGAAAACTAAAAAGAGGATGTATAGGAAATTGATATAACGAAAAAGGCATACTTGATAATTTATTAAAAGAATTTAAAAGACAAGAAGGGTCTTTATTACGCCAATAGTCTGAAGACCTAAATAGAATAGAAAGACAGTGAAGTCTATTCAAAATTGGATGAAGAGAAAATTGAGCAGCTTGAAAAAAGAAACGATCACTGAGTAATTGTCGACGAAGATAAAGAGGGGCTTCAACACATTCAACTTGAAGAGCATTTATAGGAGAAGATTTCATAGCACCAGAAATTATACGAAGACATTTGTGTTGGATTGAATCAAAGGATCTTAATGAGATTTTACTGCATGGTTCTAAGAGAAATGAAGCATAATCCAAATGGCTTCTAATGATGGCATTATAAAGAAGTTTTTGACTGTATGGATGTGAACCCCACCAAACCCCAGACAAAGCACGAAGAATATTTATATTCTTTTCACATTTATTTCTTATATAGTCAATATGGCAAGAACCTGATAACTTAGAGTCTAAAATAAGCCCTAAAAATTTTGCTTTATTACTAACATCAAGACAAAAATCACCTATATAAATTTGAAGATCAGGAATTAATTTCTTCCTAGAAAAAAATACCACTTTACTTTTATCTGAAGCTAAGGATAGTCCATGATTTTTTAACCATTCATTGAGATACATAAGAGCTGTATTAAGACGCGATACCAAATCTGACATAGAGCCAGAAGCATAATATAGAGCTATATCATCAGCATATTCCAGTATTTCACAAAATGAATCTACACTTTGATGTAGGTCATAAGTGTATAAATTATATAATAAAGGGCTCAAAACAGACCCTTGAGGTAAACCCTTCCAAATCAACCTTGGTGAAGAAAGTGTATTTTGGAACCTGACAGATATAAGTCTACCTATTAAGAGACTACATATAACATGAGTCATCCTCGCTGGCAAATTAAGCTGAATCATTTTTTGTTTAAGGACATGAATAAGAACATTGTCATAAGCACCTGTAATGTCTAAAAAGACTGCAACTAAATTTTCTTTTCTGGAAAAAGCTATACGTATATCAGACATGAATATACTAAGACTATGAGTTGTACCAAAACCTTTCCTAAATCCAAATTGAGACTTCGATAAAATTTCCCGTTGTTCCATTAACCATTCCAGCCTAATTTTAAGAAGGTTTTCAAAGATTTTTATCATCACTGATGATAATGCGATTGGCCTATATGACAACGGACTTAATGGGTCTTTACCGGGTTTTAAAATTGGAATTATTATTTGATGTTTCCAGGTTTCAGGAAAGTTACAATTTTCATAAATTTTGTTAATTAAGCTCAGAAAATATATTTTGGTAGCAGTAGATGAACGACATATAAATGAATATGGAATCCCATCTGATCCTGGGGCAGAATCTTTGAGATGATTTAATGTAGTACAAAGTTCATCAAATAAAAAGGGACCATCCATAGATGAAAAAGGAAAATTGACAGGCGTGGAAGAAATAAATTCCTGGGAAGGAACAAATGGAGGAGCTAATTTATCGATGAATGATTCTAACCAAGAAGTATCATTAGTAGGAGTCGGGCGGGGATCATTTCTAAAGTTACGAAAAGCTTTAATTTTCCGCCAAACAATTGAAGAAAGGGAACGGGGTGAAAGACTCTCACAGAATTTTATCCAAGAATTTTTTTTTTTTTTCGATAAAAACCTAATAGATCTGGCTAAAACTTTTTTGAAAAGAAGATAATTCTCTATGCTAATATTTTCATTGAAATATTTCTCTGCCTTATTACGTTCTTTGACAACAGAAGTACATTCTGAATCCCACCAAGGAGGGGAAGGAATACCAGAGAAAGGTTTTTTTAAAGGAATTATTGAATCTGCGGTTTCAATAATAGCATCAACAAATTTTGAATAAAGTAGCAAATAATTATGATTATCGACAGGTGGAAGTTCAGCAACTTTGGAGTCAAGAATGGATGAAAATTTGTTCCAGTCAGCATTGGCAAGTCTGTATTTTAGAAGAGGTGGTAAGGGAGGGGATGATGAACTTTGAAATGAGGTAGAAATGAGAATAGGAAAGTGGTCGCTCCCATGAGAATTTGGAAGAACAGACCAAAACAATTCTGAAGCCAGAGAAGGAGAAGAAAAGGATAGGTCTACAGCACTAGGATTTTGAAGAGGAGAAACAGAACGTGTAGGGGAGCCATCATTTAGAAGACATACATTATAATCATCCATTAAATCAATCAAATTGGATGAAAAAGAATCTGACACAGGACAACCCCAGATAGGATGATGACAATTAAAATCACCAAGGATGATTACAGGAGGAGGAATAGAGGAAAATATAGGAGACAGTTCTGATATTATTGAAGCGTTAGGGTGAGGGATATAAATGGAAACAAAAGAAATATCTGAACATCTCACAGCAACAACATGAAAGTTACAACTGTGAGGTGGAAGAGGGAGAAGAGAGTATGGAATAGTTTTTTTTATGAGGAGGGCGCAACCTGCCCACCCGTCGTCACGGTCATCTCTGAAACAGGCATAGCCAGGCAGCCGAAAAATGGTGTCAGGCTTAAACCATGTCTCAGAAATGGCCGCAACGACGGGTTTATACTTATTGATCAAATAAATTAGTTCAGGCTTTCGGAGGCGGGCACTCCTGACATTCCATTGAAGGAACCGATCCATGTTGAGTTTGTAACTGAGGAAATTTTTTGCAGAATCTGCAGGATATTGTTCGGTAAAGCATCATCAAACTTAGAGATCATATTTAGAAGAGTATAAGATAGTAACTCAAGAAGGTTTTCAGATTGAGAAGGAGGACAATTATCTGATTTCAGACAACAACCGTTGCCAACGGACGAAGATGGAGTTCCAATTATGTTATCATGAGTAACTTTGTCATAAGATTTGCCTAGTGCTGGAGTAGGACGTTGAGGGGTGATCACTGTTTTTCTATAAGATACATTCTGAGATTTTTGGGGAGATGGAGCTGGATTGGAACTGACTATATCAGCATATAAGCGGCGATTCACAGTTGGAACTCGAGCAGCTGCCTCATTGTAAGAAATGTTTTCGTCGGAAACCAATGACTTAATAATTTTTTGTCTCCCGTGTTCGGGACATTTTTTGTCGATAGCGAAGTGCCTGCCGGAACAGAAAACACAAGTTGCTTCAGCTTCTATAGTTGGACAAAAATGTGGAACGCTTCACGATTTTGCGTGTCATCCTTGCGCAGGGGCCATGCTAATCTTCTCTGTATCGTTCCAATTTTAGTATATGTACTGCCGAAGCAAGTACAAAAAAAACAACTTGTCAAAAGATTACACGGCGGTCAACAGATTCGAACTATAGGCTTTGGATTCCCAGTCTCTTTAGCCGCCACTGCGCCACGCTTACTTAAAGATTATTTAAATTATTTTCATGGGGCACACCATAGATCAAATAGAATATATACTGGGCACACAGACCACAGACATAAAATTAAAAAGTACTCTGTGACACAGACCAATAAAGAAACCTACGGTCTAGCTAGAGACTAATCTTTACAAAAGGTTTCAAACGGTTGTCGTAGGGTCTTTGCACACAGGACGTGGGGCGTGCACGATGCAGGTGCGGTCGCGGGCCGGCGCACATGTAGTGAATCACTACATGTGCGCCGGCACATGTAGTGATTTACATACATCACTACTAGTGATTGTATTGACCTTGTTGACGTCTTCATACTGACCTTGCTGGGCACGCCATGCACCACCCACGTCTATAAAGCCCTCCGCACACAGGACACAGGGCGTGCGTGTTTGCGATTTGAGCACGACTGCTCAGTGTGAAGGAAGGATATATTTTTTTCTATATTTTTGGTATATGTAAAGTTACTTTATGGCGGTCCCGCGCAATTTATAGTATTAGGAATTGCATGGAGGCCTTCACACCAAGCGACCGCGCTCAAACCGCGCAGATACACTTCAATAAGCGCTTTGCGTCTTCATTAATTTGAATGAGGGTAAGCCATTGCTCTTTCCCTTCTCAATTAAACAAATTTATTTGAGGGATCCTCGATATGTAAATGTCCTCGCTTGGATTAAGGAGATCTTAACCATAATTTATTTTCCTGTCCCATATCACTATCCCATACTTTACTGAAAAACTATCACGCCTATAGATTTTTGCTTTAACATAAGAATTTAACTACTTATCTAAATGCATTATCTGTCAAAAAAAACCATTAAAAAAATAACATTATCAATTTTGTATTCATTGCATAGAATGTGACTGTACTACTAATCTAATAGAAAACCAAAGAGCTATCATCGCTGCAACATAACTAAGTTCAATACCTACTCAAATACATCGTAGCTAATATTTTTAATACTAGATGACACCACTAGAATCAGCTTTTTGCAAGTATAATCATATATCTTTCTACAATATTCTTATTTCTTTTAATGTATCTCTCCCTATTAAGCATGAACTGTCGCTAATAATATTAATATTTATAAAACTATTAAAGACTTTTAATTATACAGGGTTATTGGTAACATGATAACAACCTCTTAGCGTAACTCCGCTAGTCCTAACAAACCTTTCGAGTTTTTATTTTTATTTAATCTTTTTTTTTTGTATTTTTATGTGTTTTTGAGGACTAAGCACGAGGAACACCTGATCTTAAAAGTCTCTTGTGCCTGTAATTTATTTATTCACATTTTTTATTGATTTGCTCGATGTAAATATTAAAAACTCATACTGACATAAGAAACCTTCACTTTGATGACAAAAATTAGAAGATGGTTGCTCTCTCTATCCTATGTTAACACAGAGAGACTTGTGAAATGCAGCGAGTTTTAGATCTATAGCCATAGAAGGCTTGACTATTTGCTCCTAAGCCAATCTCAACATACTATCAACATATATGCACTCTGGTCCTCCTGTTTAAAGATCCCTACTCATTCCCATAATTATTCACATCTATTCCATACATCGCCATACATCGCCTCTCCCTAACACACACACATGTACACATACACCCACACAAATGACTTACTCAAATAAACATTATGTAGTCAAGTAATCCTCCTCATAATGGCCCAGAATGTACATTTATATATACATTCAGCTCATTAAACATCCTTGATTTGTGAATATTTACAACTCTGTGTGATAAAAATCTACTTGTAACGTCCCCAAGGGCGCCCAAGGTACATGCTTTGCCTAGTTTGGGACCCACTGCAAACGCTTCACATACTTGATTAACTTTTAATTGTAAGCATTCCATAATTTGGTGTAACTGTCATTACTTGTGTTTCTGATAATAAATAATTCTTATTCTTCTCACTCTATTCAAAGGTAGCGCGGCGCGGTCCAGTGCTGCCGCAGCGGATGCTCTTGGCTCGGAATAAATATTTTCTTTTACTACGAGACACAAAACTTAAAACATTCAGACAGTGCTAGGAAAAAATATTGTTTAAGGCTTTAAGTCTCGTAGTTAACAAAAAAAATATATACAAAAAAAACACAAAACAAAAACAACATCTAAAAAAATTATTTGGACTAGCAGAAGTCAACAATAACAGGCATTTAACCCTGTATTCGTTAGTAAATTTCGTTTGCTTATTTATTTGTTTCTATAATTTATTTTCTCACTTTGTTTGAATCCATTATAATCTTAGGAACTGTTTGTACCCATCCTAAAGTAATATTATTTTATTTAACTGCTCCGATTATGCTTTTTTCTAAATTTCTTCCGAATATTTAATGTTTTTCTTCACGTTAAGCTGACCGAAATATCACAACGTAAATTGCCATAAATATAAGGTAGTTTTGTAGTAAGAAATAATAATCCTTCACTTCTAAATTGAATTTAAAATAACGCAGTCCTTCGTGCGTACAGGGTAAGCGGCGCCAGTCTACGTATTGGCCACGCATTTGTCAAGTTTATCGTCCATCAACGCCCCGTGACGTTTTTTAAAGTACTAAGACGTTTTCCAATACCTTAACTTGACACCCTCATATCCCCATATGAGTGATATATCACTTACAGTTACATACTCCTGCAGGTGTCATTAATTCTGATATGTTTGTAACTAATCAGTGTTATGGTCCCAAATTAAAACTATTATTATTATTATTACTAAATTATGTATGTGAAATGCAAAAAAACTTGTATCATACCAAAATAACATTTTCATCCATTTATTTTGAGTAGACCATATTGCGAAATGTAAATATATTTTTACAGATTTCGAGGTTTTATGTTTTTAAATTGGGTTTCATATTTTCATATATATAATAACTTCTATTTATAAATATGTATTTGAAAGGCTTTACGCGAAAAGTAATGAAAATAGACCTTTTCATGGAAAATTTTATAGGAAAAGGGGTTTGAACAGACGAATTAATGGCGGGAAACAGCAATTTTTCATATTTTCCTGAAACTATTCCACCTAAAACTATGTTTTTTCTTATTATGAGTATATACTATGGTTCTTTATCCATGAATAATTACCGATAAGTTAGGACAAATATTTGAAAAGTAGTAACGAGATTAAAACAACGCGATTTTTTAAAGAATTTCGGCAGGAAAACTTGTCAGCGCCATTTTTTTCTTTAAACTAAACGACCTACTACTTTGTTTCTTCTTTTGTTGATTATTTATATGTAATCTATACACTTCAATCATTTCAGATGTTGAGGTTCATTAGGGACGAGATTATTTATAACGCATGTTTCCATCGCTTGCATCGGTGAGTGTTTGCGCGGCAAAAATGTTTTTATTTTTTGAATAAGTTCCCGTTACTTCCACGGTAAGTGCGGTTTTTTTTGTTGTATATCCAAGGATACCAGCTTACTAACAACGTTTAAATAATAACGATCGGATATTAACAAGCTTCACACTAAACCTTTTTTTCAAACGACCGGCATTCCGGTCGTGTGGGTTCTCAGTTCGTCTTTATTTTTTTCCAGTTTCAGATTTGTACTTTTTACACCCATGGGAGTAATAAGTACTACCTGTTGTTATAGTGCTTATTACTTCCCTGAGTACACCACATTCAAAATTCCGTTCAACATTTTCCCTTCTGACGTGAATCTGGCAAAAAATAATAAATGCCAAAAAAAAATTGTATGTATCAGTTTTGTTGTCACAGAGCATAAAGTAACTTTGTATATACTGAAATAGAGACCAAACTTGACATCCCTAGGTGTTAATAGATTTCAAATTCAAATTCAAATTATTTATTTGCCATAATGTAGGTACAGTACAGGTCTTAACTAAAATAATATGTAGCTCTACATTTAAACCTTAAAGGCGTGCAAATTAGTACGTTCATCTAATTTAATTTAGCTAATTATTATTATTACAATGTCATTTCATTTATTTACAAAAATATATTATTCATGTCAATCATTACTTATAATTTATCTGTCAGGTATTCGTCAATAGTATAATAAACCCTATCAATAAGAAACTTCTTTCATTTAAATTTAAATATATCAATATTCTTTGATTCTTTTATGGTTTGCGGTAATTTATTATATATATTGATTCTTTTGCCAAACACACTTTTACTAATTAAAGCCTTATTATGTCTCTGAGCGCATAGTATATTACCATGTCGCTTAGTGATTATAAAACGTTCTTGCCAACGTTTTATAATCACTAAGATTATTTCTCACGAGAATGGCTGCTTCATAAATATACAAAGACGGAAGAGTGAGAATATATAATTTTTGAAAATGCGGCTTACAGGATTTTTACGATAACGTCACGGATAGTAATTTCCATTTATAACAGATGGCATTTAAATACAGTGCTGCCATCTGTTTTTCATAAAGGCTCATCCCAGTTTTGTATGGTCTCTGTACCCATATTTATTTAAACATATATTACATAAATAAATAGTATATCTAGTCTTTGATAGATATACTATATATTTATGTCTTATTTTAACCTATTATCTTATAAATTGCTTTCAAGGAACTCGTGCAGATCAATCGTTACTTCTTTTATATTTGGACCAAATCACCAATGCTTCCTGCGACTGGTAGAAACATCTAACATCAAAAGTATAAAGCACGACTAATATCCAGCCAAAAACCTACAAAGTACTTGATAACTAAATTCAAAAGTCTATAAGTTTATATCTCAGACCAAATAAAAAGTCAAGACAGAATGTTGTGAACAGAGAAGTGAGGCCGGTTTTCCAAAAATGTGTGCGTGTGTCGGTGTTGCCATGATAATCAAATTACCTTATAATAACGTTACCAATTTAATAACGTAAACGTGTCGGCAGAAGTAGTGTCGTTAAGTAGGGGTAGGGAATGGAAAAAGGGTTTCAGAAATAACATTACTGGGTATTTAATTTACATGCATTTATTTCTTGTAAATTAGTGACGGGTTTTTTATGCAATCGGGGAAAAAAGCACAAAGCCCACCTGGTGTTAAGCTGTAACCTCTGCCGATACAGTTCGTCACAAGTGGCAAACTGCACTGCGCCCATCACCTTGAGACATAAAGATGTTAAGTCTCATGTGCCTGTAATTTTATCGGAACATAGGAATGTGAAAATTAATGCTTGGCGGTAGAAATAGGGATAAATAAATATAAGTCGCCGATTTTAAAATATTCCCATGATAGTTCCTTCTTACTTTTCCGAATGATTTCGATCCAATTTTGTTTAATTTTAGGACTCAATTCGGAAAATTAAAAAATAATTAAATAGTAACACCGGTAAGTGACCAGTAAAGCGTGAACAGTTAAGAGGGAACTTAAATTTGAATATGAGGTATCAGCAATTATAATTAAAGTTATCAGCTTTCCAACAAAAAATAAAATGACGGAGTTATGAAGTAACAAAAATTTAATCAAATAAATTAAATTTAAAAAATACAACTGAATTGAAAACCTGGTCCTTTTTGAAGTCGGTTGAAAATGGACTGAATGAATGAAATCCATCTTTTAAATTTGCAATTAAACCACTGAACCGATTTTGATAATGATATTGCGTCGTAAGCATCTGAGACGCAATATCTGTATTAAAAAAAATACAGTCCAATTGAGAACCTTCTCTTTTTTTAAGTCGGTTAAAACACATTGATCAACTATTAAAAAAACTAATAGCAATACGTTGTGTATTATCACGCAATAATAGGGTAAACCTTATAGGCTTAATAACAGCAACACCAATGCCACCACGCCGCAATAGTTCGACTGACGAGTCAAAGCGTGAAAAACGCCAAGCTGCGTTTAAAAGCCATCTAAAGAAGAAGAAGAAGAAGAAGAAGAAGAAGAGTCAAAGCGTAGTTTCGTTGTACATATGTAAGTGTAATCGTGTTTCTACACGGCGAGGCGTAGTTTTACCGGCCTCACTGCTCTTTACACAATATTCTGTCTTGACTTTTTATTCGGTCTGAGGTTAATATATGTTTTATTATCCTAATTCATCTAGTTACAACTATAACAAACAAAATATATTGTTCCACCTCATCGTAACAATGTCGTATGTGGCACTATAACAACGTCCCTATAATGGTCATAACCATCATAATGCACGATTCACATAACTTAAAAATAAATAAATTTAAGTTCCTGGCATGGAAATTAAACAAATCAAACGGCAATCTTATATATCAATTGGCCGTAGGAATTAAGGATGCTCACCATCGATTCAAACCGATACTATTATTATAACAATAACGCTCGATACTAAAATTTCGTAAATTAATTTTTAATATTTCGACTTGAATCATTACCTTATTATTATAATAGAAAGCTAATTAGTATACTAAGCTGGGCAAGCAAAAATTTGCTGATAAGCCTTTATTTTTCCTTTTTTGTATCCAAGCCAGAACAACATGCCAGGACTTAAAAAGTCTTGTAAACATAAAAGATTACTGAAATTACTGTGTTGTCAAACAAAAAACAAAGTGCTTAGAAACCATTGCAATAATTACGGAAGAATATTAAAAAAGTGTGTAAATTATCTAAAAAACTGAACCATATAAATAACATGAAAGACTCAAAAAACAAAACTAAAACTATGTGGAATATAATAAGTATCTAAGCCAAACACGCATGAAAAACTAAAGCATAAGAACATATCCCTTAACATAAATAATAATAACATAAAGTCACCGTTATCAGTTGCTAACTCGTTCAATACATACTTCGCGTCAATAGGCGTACAGAGGACTAACGGTACAGCATCTGGCCCGCGCCCAGTGCACACGTACTCAACAAACTCTATTTATATTAAACCAGCCACTGAACAAGAAATTTTTAATTGCATACGGAACATGAGTAACAAACGTAGCTTCGGCGCAGATGACATACCACAAGTACTAATTAAGAAATGCATTAATGAACTAACGCCACTTATTACTTTTCTAGTAAACCAATCCTTCGATCAAGGCTGTTTTCCAGATAGGCTCAAAATAGCCAAAATAAAACCTATACCAAAAAAATGCGGAAAACTTGACGATTTAAGCAGTTACAGGCCTATAGCTCTACTGCCAACTATTTCAAAAATATTTGAAAAGATAATGACTAGACGCGTAAATAACTTTTTAGAAAAATTTAATATTCTACATAATAGCCAATATGGATTTCGAAAAAATAGGTCAATAACTCTGGCGGTCTATGAATATATACAAAAAATATATGAGTGTATCAATTCGCAAAAGTATGCAGTTGGACTATTCCTCGACATGACAAAGGCATACGACAAAGTCTCTCATAAAATTCTTCTGGAAAAGCTATACAAAGCAGGGATAAGAGGTCAGGCACATAAATGGTTCCGTTCATATTTAAGTAACCGCACTCAGTATGTAGAAATTGAATATCTGGATGAAAAACAGAATGAATCCAAAGAAGTACCTTCTGACACTAAAATAATAAACAACTCCATACCTCAAGGTAGCGTAGTAGGATGTATTATTTTTTTAGTTTACATTAACGACCTACCTAAGGCGATAAACACCCCCAGTGTTCTTTTCGCTGACGGCGTTTCACTCTTATTCGACACCACCGCCGAGATAGACTATTCTAAGTTTGAAAGGACCTTTAGTCAGACTGAACATTGGTTAAAAACCCATAATTTAGAAGTCAACCTTAATAAGACGAAAATTGTATAATTTAGAACTTACCAAAGAAAACCACTTGACCTCACTCAACTAAAATAAAAACTTAATTTAAAAGAAACGTCAGAATTTACTTTAGATACGTACCTAAATTGGAAAGACCATCTTGCAAAACTAAAAATAAAGCTATCGCAATTTATATACGCGTTAAAAATATTAAAAGCGAACACATATTATGACACTGCTTTATCAGCATATTACGGATACGCCTATGCCTGGTTAAACTATGGTGTTATATTGTGGGGAGATAGTACTGACATTATGGACATCTTCATCATGCAAAAAAAAATTATCAGAATTTTAGTCAATATAAAACAGGAAGATAGTTGTAAGCCGCATTTTATAGAAAGAAAAATTTTAACCTTACCATGTCTATATATACTTCAAGTAGGTATATTTGTCAGGAAGAATAGGCAATTATTTAAATCAAACTCGGATTTTGACCTGGACTATAATAGACGTAATAAAGGAAAACTTATTTTACCTACAAGGAAAAAATTAAACATATTTGGCAAAAGTCCACACATCAGGTTCATTTAAATCTATAATCAAATTCCTGAACACATAAAACGCCATAAAAGGGACAACCAGTATTACCTGAAACTTAAATTTTTTTATTGCAAAAATGCTACTACTTTGTTGAAGAATTTTTACTTGATAAAATATCTCGGTGCTTAGTGTAATCCGCTTGTACTCGTAGGTAATGAACTAAGAATGACTTGTGCTCAGTCACGTGTAACAATAATAGGTATATGTTATAAAATGTATTTATTGACTTTGTTTATTCTATAATAACTATAAAAGAAAATTGACATGTCATTTATTAATGAAATAATCAAAATTTGAAGCAATTAATTATGATAATTGAGTAATATTTATGATACCTTATTAATCAAGATTTTTATTCTTATAAATGCGTCACTTAATTAATTATGTAAACTCAAGCTTGCAATGCCCTTACAGGGCACATAATTATCACTAGCCTAAGACACATATAACTGTCTGTAACCACCTAAATTATGTTGCATGAATAAATGAACATTTAAATTAAGTTTATTACATTCAAATAGCCTGTGTTTTGAAAACTACAAAGAAACGAGAGGAAAAATAAAAATAATTCAGTATTATAATTTCTAGACAGCTTTATTTAATCATTTAATATTAGGGAGGGACTAAACAAAAGAGATTGCGTCTTATATAGCCAGGGCTTCACCAGTGAATACTGAGGAGTGGGAAGGGCATTTAAATGCTAGACAAATTTTATGAGAATGGATTAGGGAACAACGCTTTAACAACAGCACTATTGGCAATTTTGGCGCATATTTATTGAGAACTAATGCGTTCACCGAACTGGGCTGAATCATTAGGTGAGTCGTTATTAATACCAAAATGTAAAAGGACTTTTGATTCAATGGTAAGAACTTCATAGGGAGTTGAGTATAGAGCGTTGATGGAAAGTTGAATTAGAGGTTCAAGGAGTGTAATGAAGCTGTGAAGAAGGCAAGTAATATTATTCGTATTCCTCAAATCATACAGGTTAGAAAGGAGACTCAATTTTAGGAGTCAGGGGTGGTTAGAATTTTGAATTAATTTAGAAACAAATCTGCGAATATCGAGAGGGGGTGCTGTGAATTCAACCTGCATGGCATTCATAAATGATGACTTCATGGCTCCAAGGATAATTCACAGACATTTAAATTGAATATACCTATTGCATCATGTGCATTTGTGTTTAAAAACTTCAAAAACCAATGTACATATAATAACTTTTAACAATATTATTTTAGCTCAAGACTACTGTGATTATGTAAAATGGTTACCAAACCAGATAAAAGCACGATAAAACTGTTTGAATTTTAAATTCCCAGGTGCAGACGTAAGTTTCTACTTTAAGAACTACGTTCGATATTGCAACATATCATTTTGCATGAAACCATGGTTTTCAAAATTTAAGATTATCTTACGAGGTAATGTTTAGTAATCATAAGTCACATTAAAATTATAAATCCGAAAATTGTTGAGAGAACGTAAATGTTTAATTGCAAGTGACTATTAGAGGACAACGAGGGCGATGTTAAATCAAGAGCTATGAATTTATTTTAAAAGTCAGATAAAAAGAGAATTTGAATTATGTATTTTCACTTAAACAATTTATTTATTTATTATTCTACTGATTTGTATGAATTTAGTAATCTATTACTACATAATCGATTCCATCCCTAATTGTCACCGGGAAATTAACTGACAACTGTTTTTTCCTTTTTTGGGTTATCGGCATTCGGCCTATGTCTTATATAAGTTAATGTTATTGCCATATGTAGAAATTAATTTCTGCATATTTAACACAACGCTATCTGTGATTTATCGAAATCCCTAAATTTGAGTGCTATGCTAGGGTGCGTTCTTATATGTCGTCCGACGACGGATGATCGCTCCAAGCAGAGCGACGCTCGTCGTCCGCCTTTTAAGAACGGCTCTGTATCATATCTGTATCAAGAACACTACTTAAAATGTTTCACTGACTCGGAAGAAATGTATTTACAATTATGTACTTTTCCACGACACACAACTAAAACAAACATACAAAATATAACAATAATAATAATACAATTTTGTAAACAGAAGTCTACGTAAACAAAAAGTAACCTATAAAACAAAGAAAAATCAAGTCCCAACTGTCAAATGAAACGTCAGGGCGATATTTATCCACCGATTTCGTGGGGCGACCGGTGCGTCGTCGAGCGATATATAAGAACGCTCCGGATGATCATCGGACGATCGCTCCAGGCATATAAAAACGCTCGGGGCGTCGTCCGACGACGGATGATCGCTCCAAGCAGAGCGACGCTCGTCATCCGCCTTTTAAGAACGGCTCTGTATCATATCTGTATCAAGAACACTACTTAAAATGTTTCACTGACTCAGAAGAAATGTATTTACAATTATGTACTTTTCCACGACACACAACTAAAACAAACATACAAAATATAACAATAATAATAATACAATTTTGTAAACAGAAGTCTACGTAAACAAAAAGTAACTTAAAACAAAGAAAAATCAAGTCCAAACTGTCAAATGAAACGTCAGGGCGATATTTATCCACCGATTTCGTGGGGCGACCGGTGCGTCGTCGAGCGATATATAAGAACGCTCCGGAAGATCATCGGACGATCGCTCCGGGCATATAAAAACGATCGGGGCGTCGTCGGACGTCGGCGTCGTCGGACGACAAATAAGAACGCACCCCTACAAAATATAAAATAAGTTAAAGTAATGACTTTGTAAGTATGTCAGTTATCTGTTTTATATGTTTGCATTACATGTTATCATTATTTCACTTGAATATTTCTGAGTTTGTAGGTCTGGTCACAGAGTAGTGTTTGGTGTTGTTTTGCAACTTTTAGGGCGTTCGGATAGCCTATCAGTTCCAAAAATAACACTCACAAACGCTAAAAATGATCTCACAGGGCGTTCGTATAGGGACTTCGTGAGCATTTATATCGTTTTCGCTCACCGTTTGGATAGCTTTGAAAACGCTACAAATGACAGAGAAAAGTGCTATTTTTGACCCACGTCTTACCTAGGGCGTTCGGATAGCCTATGAGTTCCAAAAATAACACTCACAAACGCTAAAAATGATCACACAGGGCGTTCGTATTGGGACTTCGTGAGCATTTATATCGTTTTCGCTCACCGTTTGGATAGCTTTGAAAACGCTACAAATGACAGAGAAAAGTGCTATTTTTGACCCACGTCTTACCGTGGGATCGTTGTGATCGTTTTTTGACAACTTGGACATTCATATCTACCGTAACATTTTTGGTGCGTTCGTTTTGGCTCGGTTGCGTTTGTAGCAGTTTCAAAAGTGGCATTTGTATCTTAGCGTTCGGAAAGAAGCTTCTGCTATTTTTGATCACCAATGACTGTATGCTATCCGAACGTCTTATACTTATTTTGACAACCGCTGAAACCCAAAATAACGTTTTCTGGAACTGCAGCTAGAGATATAGGTGCAACAACTGAAGCCAAAGATATAGGTCTGTAATTAAATCTGGCGGTGGCATCGCCAGTTCTATTCATTATGATAGGAACAACAATATTTCTCATATAATGTTAGCTGTCAAAAAACGATCACAACGATCCCACGGTAAGACGTGGGTCAAAAATAGCACTTTTCTCTGTCATTGGTAGCGTTTTCAAAGCTATCCGAACGGTGAGCGAAAACGATATTTATGCTCCCGAAGTCCCTATCCGAACGCCCTGTGTGATCATTTGTAGCGTTTGTGAGTGTTATTTTTGGAACTGATAGGCTATCCGAACGCCCTATTTATGAGATATATTGTGGTTCCTATCATAAAGAATAGAACTGGCGATGCCTCCGACAGATTCAATTACAGACCTATATCTTTGGCTTCAGTTGTGGCACCTATATCTTTAGCTGCAGTTCCAGAAAACGTTATTTTGGTTATCAGCGGTTGTCAAAATATGTATAAGTCGTTCGGATAGCATACAGTCATTGGTGGTCAAAAATAACAGAAGCTTCTTTCCGAACGCTAAGATACAAATGCCACTTTTGAAACTGCTGCAAACGCAACCGAGCCAAAACGAACGCACCTACCGTGGGATCGTTGTGATCGTTTTTTGACAGCTTGGACATTCATTCATCACTGTGGTTCAAGTCACACAAATTTGCGCTATTTGCACTGTATGCACGCAAACGGTCGGTTCATAACTTGCTAAACAGACACCACGATAGCGTAATGACGTCATCTATGACGTCACCTCCGGCCGCAAATAACGCTCACAGAAAAGTGGTAGTGCAATGTATGCACAAACGTCAAACTCAAATCTTGACAGATAGATGACGAGATTTTTGTTGTTGTGGTTAGAATGTTGAACGTACAAACATCTGTCGTAACATTTTATGAGAAATATTGTGGTTCCTATCATAAAGAATAGAACTGGCGATGCCTGCGAAAGATTCAATTACAGACCTATAGCTTTGGCTTCAGTTGTTGCACCTATATCTTTAGCTGCAGTTCCAGAAAACGTTATTTTGGTTTTCAGCGGTTGTCAAAATAAGTATAAGACGTTCGGATAGCATACAGTCATTGGTGGTCAAAAATAGCAGAAGCTTCTTTCCGAACGCTAAGATACAAATGCCACCTTTGAAACTGCTACAAACAAACGCAACCGAGCCAAAACGAACGCACCATTTCTTTGATTTCTTTCTGTATTATTTTTTTCTGGATATCTAATTTGAACCTGTAAATATGTTAGAAGATCTAATTACCTCATCAAAATCCGAGGCATTCTGGCGCTCTATTGATATTTTACTTAAAAAACCTCATGTCGTCAACAACAGAATATGGGGATGCAAAACATGGAAAAGACTTGCATGCAAACCTTTAGAAACTCGGAAGTGGGAATTACCATTGCTGGTGAAGAGGCTACAATACATTGTAACGGAAGAAAACGCTGATCTATGTATTAAGGACTACGTGGAAGAAGCCAATTTACAAGAAAGTGATCCAGAAGAGAAAGCCTCTCCATTAATTTATGTTATTCTTATTGAATTATTTCCAAAAATCTTTAACATGAGTCAAGTGTATCAACTTATTATGATACAATTTGATAAATTATCAATTACCTTTTATGATGTAACTCCAGTGAAATGTAAACAATCATTGATTCCTGAATTTACATACAGTTTGCAGTTATCAGGAAATGAAATTATTTTGAGTGCAGACACTGGTTTGTATAATTATATCAATAGACAATAAATTACAACACATTAACAGGTCTCTTGGGGATTGCAGTTTAGATAGGGAAGGCAGTGCTACCTACCTTCCGGTATTTTACCGTTAGTCACCTCTTACGACACACTCGGGTAGAATTGTGGGAATGACATTCTAACCTGGCACCCTATGGGGAAAAATTACTGTAAATAATTAAAATTATCATACTATGTGTAGGTATGGAAACTGTGTGCATTCTTTGTATAATAATAATTATTATATCATTCCTTTTTTCAGATAAATACTCTCCTTCTTTCTTGTGGCTAAAAAACACGCTACTTCCTCAAATAGTGAAATGGAAGGAAGGAACTTCTTCGAATTCTTATACTCAACATGTATGCAAAGAGTCCTTAGCATTAGTAACTCAAAAAAAATACTATGCTAAGTATAATGAGCTTAAGCTGAAATATGGAAAGGAAATGGTTAAGGTGAGTGGAGAATTGGTGGTATTTAGTATGCACTCAGTGTGAAAATTGTCTGGACGAATGTTGCTTGATCATCTATGCACTGTTATCACAATGAAAATTTTGGAGCGTCCACTATTATTAGTTTGAAGTTCAATGTGAAAGTGACTAAAATAAATTGATTAAATCAATTTTCAAAATGAATGAATACTTGAAAATTATATTCTAGATTGAATTTAAAATATAAGAGAGATACTTTTTCTTTGATATCTTATCATTTCCTATACTATGCTTAATATGGTAAATAGTATGGTTGCTGAATATATGTAGATGATACAATGTCCAATTGTGCACAGGTACAATGCTTGATTGTACATAACTAGTTTTGTAAATTGTCTCTTTGTTTTGCTATGAGACTTTGCTTCTTGACAAGTTATTCAAAGTTAAAATCAGTTAAACAATTAAGGTCTCTTTAATTCTCTTCTGAAGTTCAATAACAAATTTTAATATTAAAATATTCCACAAAGTACTGCCACATTCACCAAAAAAAAATTATATAGCCAATACAAGCTGAAAGGGAAAAATGTCAGGGCCATTCTTTTTAAACATCTTAATATTATACTACTACCTAACTACCCTAGGGTAAGGTCTTCTTCTTCTTTAGATGGCTTTTATACAGGAAGCAGAAAATAAAATTGGTGCTGTGGTACAGAACCAGTTCATGAGTCAGGTTCGCACTTGGTCACTTTTTTTTTTTTTATTGCTGATAGGTAAGCCTTTGACCACAATCTCACGTGATGGTAAGTGATGATGTGGTTGAAGGTGTTAACAGGCTTAACCTAGAATTTTTCTTTTTCTTGAACTTGTTGCTTATAGTTTAAAATGATTTAATTTTGACTTGCCATATGTTACTTTTTTTTAAATTCCAGTTCCTTTTTATCATCCACATTCTATTTTGTAAATGACATAAGATTATATTTTTAGATTTGGCCAGAATGCACAGACCCTTCAAAGTTTGTCTACGAAGATGTAGCCATAGCTACATACTTGCTGCTTCTGTGGGAAGATGAAGCAAGAGTTTTGACGAAAAAATACACATTTGTTGACTTGGGTTGTGGAAATGGCTTACTTGTCTACATACTGACAAAAGAGGGATATTCTGGTGTAGGCATTGATGTGAGGAAAAGAAACATTTGGAACTTGTATTCCAGCGACATTAAATTAGTAGTATGTATGACATAGAACATGCAAATCTTATGTTGTAACTTGTAAACAGTCGTACTGATTTAAATCATTATATCTTGTGTTTCAGGAAAAAACAATAGTTCCATCAGATACTACTCTATTTCCGGATACTGACTGGATTATAGGGAATCACTCTGATGAATTAACACCCTGGATTCCCATTATAGCTGCCAAGAGTTCTTATGAATGTAATTTCTTTTTACTTCCATGCTGTGCATACAATTTTGATGGTACTAAATACCAGCGGAAAGATTCATCTAAAAGTCAATACATTGATTATTTGGCACATATCAAAGAGCTAAGTGTTGAATGTGGATTCAAAGTTGATATGGACAGATTAAAAATACCAAGTACTAAAAGAATTTGTCTTGTAAGTAAAGAAAGAACTTACCCACAAAACAAGTACAATGATTATCACAACAAAATACAAGAGTTGATTAAAAAGAATTCCAATTCCATCACAGCTGAGAAAGATTCTATGTGGTTGAATAATTTTAAGCCCAGAGAGGCTGTGGAAAGGGTTAGAAACTGTACTCAAATAGATAAGAACCTCATCAGTTCTATAGTACAATGCATTGCTGATTATTTACTGGAAGGCAGGTCTTCAGAAGTATCAGATTGGTATGCTGGAAAAACTGTTGAACTCAGTGAATTGATTCAGCTTATACCCAATGACCAGCTTAAACAGTTGAAGTCTGAATGTGGTGGAATTCAAACACTACTGAAAAATAATCACAACATTTTTAAAGTACAAAATGGAAAAGTCCAATTAAGGTATCCAAAAACTGTAGAAGATGTAAATATTAGGAATCGAGGAAGGAACTTGAATATTAAACAGAAACCTTGTTGGTTTTATAACCATCATCCTCAAGGTTGTCCATTGCTGGAAGTAAACTGCAGTTTTCAACATGTAAAGAGCTGATAAGAATATCTATAATGAAACAGTTTTAAAAATATATGAAATATTTTATTATTGTAAAAATTATTATACACAAATCCTTTACCATATTATTAACCTAGAACATAAATACATAAGTAAATATGGTATGATGAATTGTATGCACAAAAATTAAGACCTAAATCAATGTTTTGTTATTGGTGTGCCAAGTTCAACCATGAAAAATCAAGTCGCAATTTACAAGTTTTTTAGCAGCAGATCAAAATATGCCTACATTATAGCTAAATGTTAAAGGCAATTGATCATTTAATTTTAATAATATCTTAACACTTTCACACTGAAACAAAAAGGGGTTTCTCTTGATAAGATGTTCTTTGATTTAAGAACTAAATTTAATATTGACCTTTTTGGAGGATCAGAATTCTGATTGTTGAGTTTTCAACAAAAGATAAATATACATACAACTTAAATGAGCTGAACCAAAATGTTAAGTTCCGAAATCGCTTTTAAATTTCACCTTAAAGGGAATTTGGGACTTTTAGGAGCAAAATCGCTTTTAATCAGTCAATGCCCTAATAGAGATTTTGGGACAGTAGTGCTAAACTTCCCTTGATTTGGAAATCCATGTCCTGGATGCGACTTTAGTTAATGTCCTCTGCATTCAATTGAATTATGTAATAAATAATGTATATACATTAATATTTAATATTTTCTTACCTAGGTGTCTACCAATTTTTCTGATACGGAACTTTTAACACAAGATTTCAGAACATTGACTTATAAGACCCTAACTCCCAACTTTATTCTTAAATAAACATAAACATACTTACACAAAGTAAAATAGTCATTATTCTATTTCAAAGAACTTATTTAATTCAGTCAAGTTTCTATCATCTACTAGCTTAGCAATATCATGTTCTCCCATAAATGAGCATACCATTCTCAAGGTTGTCCAGATAGTCGATGAACTGGTGTCTGTCAGAGAAGCATCAGGAAACATGCTCTTTGCCTTGTACTGTTGGTTTAAAGCTACCAAGAAATGTTCTGCTGCCTGCTTATGAGCGCCCAGGTTCATACAAGTAATACCAACATTGTATCTGGCTCTAATAAACCCTGGCTCCAAATTTAAAGCTTCATGATAAGCATCTACTGCTTCTTCCGACCTGTCACTGTTAGCCAACGTGGCTCCTAATTTGTTCCATAACTTGGCATCATCATTGGCAACTATTAGAGCTGTTTTAAAACAGTCCACAGCTTTATCATACTCTTGACTTATGTTGAACACTACTCCAAGAGCATTTTGTACATCTGGGTCTATTTGAGTAGGGTTTAACTGTGCTGCTTTTAAGTACAAAGATTTTACATGTGCTTCTAACTCTTTTAAATCTAGTTTCTTTATGTCTACATCTTGTGGAAACAGGTCACTATATTTAGGGCTTGCTCTTAGCCAATCTAGCAAAGCATTAAATGCATATTTTGGCATGTTTTCATTTGTATAAGCAGCTGCTAGAGTGATGTATGCTTCGAGTTGCCTGGGATCAATACTCAAAGACTTTTTTAGAGCAGTAATAGCTAGAGGATCCTGCTCATTCTCTGCTTGAGTAGTTCCTAGAAAAAACCAAGCTTCTGCAGAATCTGGTTGTTGCTGTGCTGCTGCCTCAAAACACAACACTGCTCCTGGGATATCACCCATTTTTAATTTCTCCTTGCCTATATCTAATGCACTTTTATTTTCTAACATCACATTGCCCTCAGTAAACGAATATTCTTCTGAAATTCCATTGGCATTTTCAGAATTCCAGTAGTCGGAGACATCACTGAGTTTTTGCCACTCTTCTTTGTATTTCTCTGCCATTTCGTCAATTAACTCATCTTTAGTCAAGTGCCCTTGCGTTGCTTCTGCTGTATTTCCAGAATCTCCCAGATTCAACTCTCCAGCGCTAATCTTCTTCATAAATGACATAAACTGATTGTAAGCCAATTCATTGTCTTCCTTTACATTATCAACATACTCTTGTGCTTTAGCTTTAACATCATCATTAGAAGCTAGCTCAGATTCATTTATATATTGTATCTGGACATTAGATGAATTCTTCAGTTGAATTAAAGGCTGAGGCCTGAACATATTACGCATCAACATCTGTGGTGGCATGAAAGATGTTGACGGGGTAGCCAACCAGGTTTTGCTTACTTGTGGTACTGCGCTGGAGTTTTGGATAGGCTGAATTGTCTTTGATAATGAATCAGTTTCGGGTATATTGTGTAATAATGCATTCATGTTGAAGGTTTGTGGATGTTGTGATGTTTGAGCCATGAATTCGTTAACAAACCTGTCGGACTGCGAAAGCGGCTGTGACATGGATGCATCACTCCGCACTATATTCGATAATTGCACTAGAGAATTGTTCCCTCCACAGTCACCGCCGATGAGTTTATTGAGCGACATAATAAATAAACTTTTCACTAGTTTAATATTTAGATACTACCGGAATATCAAGTGCTAAAAGTTATCACGATCAAAGGTCAGCGCAATCTTATATTCTCCAGAGAAATCACCTTTTGTAAAGCCTCAAAAGCCAAATCAACGACAACAGAATAGCTACTCAGATTCTCTGTCGCTGAATTATTTTGATTAGGGTAAAAATATGCACAACGTAAAGTTAAATCAATGTAAATATTAATTATGTACATACGTACAAAGTATTGTAGATAGTTCCGATCAGTGTTGCCAGATCCATGAGTTCAAAATTATCCGAGATTTAATGCAAATTTATCGTATTTTTATCGCAAGTCCAAAATACGTTGCTCAACCTAGTCTAAACAGACAATAGATTATACGGCTAAAATTTAGGGTGTGGCACCTTAAAAGATATCGTTTATTTTACTAAGTGGATCCTAAATCTAGATATGACTTATCATATTAGACAATTGTAATGTTGGGCAACCTACAAGTACTTTTCGGGCAATTCCACGAAGGTTCTTTCTATTAAAAAAAAACGTTCTTTCTTGAATATGTATCTTATTATAACGTTAATCTAAAAGTAATTTCTCCCTCAGAATCAGAACTCAAAGAATGAATTTTTGCGGATAGGACATGTAGGCTTTGATAGGCTTTAGTTTTCTCAGCTTCATAGCCTTCAAGACTTTTTGGAGCCTGATCAGCAAAAACTATGCCATTAACAGTAGTTGTTATAAGACGGTGTTGGCTTTTTTATAACTGAATTTAAGTATGTTTCATTCCTCTCGACTGGAGTAGGTATGGACTGCAATGATTAAAGAAAAATATTACAAAAAATTGCGTTCCGTTACAGAGATCTGAGAATTCATTAAAAAAATATCATAGACGGTTGATAAACTATCGTGCGATAAGTACTTATTAATATTTTATCGCATGATACTCAAATATATCGTAGTTCTATGATAATTATAGCATGTCTGGCAACACTGGTTTCGATACAAAAGGGTTTAAAGGGGAGACGATATTAGCTAACCATCATAACTCCCAACCTGATAATTGGCGACCAAGTATTTCACGTCCACGTACACGAGTTACAGACCGGGTACTATTGTATTAGGATGCCAATCAACATATCCAAAGTTACTCCAGCTTATCGACAGCAAAAATCCTCTGATCTTAAACGTGTAGTGTTCGCATCGCATCGACGTCTAAATCTTTGGTTGAATAAAACCATTTAAGCGATCATACCCAACCAATAGTCCTCTAATGATGATTTAAAGACCCAATAATTGGCAACCAATGAACTGGCATCCAGTATTGTGCATGGGTTATCGGGCTGCAAACTATCATGCCGGTGTGAAAAGATGAAGCAACCACGGATCTATCGAATTGATAATTGAAAACCACAAATAAGGTCTAGTCCACAATGAATCAACCCAGGGAACAGAACTGCCAATCATATCCCATTATTATGAAACTAATAAATGATGTAATCGAATTATTATTAACTAGCGTCCCGCCCCGGCTTCGCATATTTGAGTATAAGAGTAGAGCGTAAGGACAGATTACTTAGAATTTACATGGCACATTTGGATTGCTTATGTCCTAAAAGTTATTAGGAATGAGGTCTTAGATCTGACAGAATCTGTCATGTGAAAGTGACACTTTATGTCATATTTTTTTTCAAATTGCATTTTATATTTAATAGAAAATATTAAAAAAAAACTAGGGCACAGGTCTTAAATGTGAATGATGTCAAACTGACACTTACATTTTTAAATTTTGATTAAAATATAACTATTCTTAGATGACAATGTGACACTTGAAGTCATATTTTTCAATATAGATTTCAAATTTGATTTACAAATATTCTAAAAATTACTCGGTCTTAGATATGACAAATGTCAAAAAGACATGCAATGTTAAAAAAATCAGTTAGTATTTCAACTTATTTCCTAGTAATTTTAGAATAATTGCAATCCAACTATGAACTAAAAATCGAGATATATGATAATTAGTGTCAACTTGATATCTGTCATATCTAAGACCCTTATCCTATTACATTTAAGAATATTTGGTATCTAAATATGGAACTAAGATCTGCAATGTCTGTCCATTAGTCCGTTCGCTCAGCCGAGCTCATTGCCGAATCCTAACTCGCGTTTTTTATTTTCAATAACTGAGTGATAGCCCTATGAAAAAACGTAAGTGTTTCAGATTTGGAAGCTTTCTTCTGTGCGGTTCTCTATTCATGTGGTAGGAACTGTATTATATCGCGATCTGGGTGGTTCTGGGTTCCGCATTTTAAGGTTGCCACCTTAAAATGCGCAGCCCGTGAGCCGTAAAATTTGATGACAATTGAAGTATCTGGTCGTGCATTATTGGGTCGCTAATTATCAAGCCAGTCGTTCCTTGGCCGATGATTATATTATACACACTCGAATGTAAACCAGTGTGACCAGATTTAGCAGAATTCTGCGATTTTAGCATAATTTGATCTCCAATTTAGGATCTAACAGATTGTGTCGCAGATCTAAAAATATAGCAGATTTTGGCAGAATTTTATATAATATACGCAGAAATTTAGCAAGATGGAGAAGAATTAGCAATTTAGGTAGTGGTGCTAGATATATTTAAAAATTTTACAATTCATAAATAATGTACGAAAGATTTCTTCTTACTGTTCTGGCAGTTTTCCTTTAAATACAGTTTAGGCGAATTCTCAGAATTTTTGATCGCACTTTGCATTGAACTAAAATCTTGTCTACCACTTAATGACCTATTTGAGCAAGTGCTATTTCTTGACCCACAAAACGTTGTGTACAAAGATGTTATAAATTTGGTCATAACTGGTTCTCATTTTCTAAATCTGGTATACAAATCTAACATACAAGCAATTTACTCCGAAAATATTGACCTCAAAATTCGATAAAGTAGTGGCAGATCTTGTTGAATCGGGAGAAGTTCCTCACACTAATGAACACTAAATTATAACTTACCTGCGGGACAAATTTAAAAAATCAACATGTTGCTGTAATTCTACATGAAGATGCCAGAAAATAACAGGGTGGATGGATTGTTAATTAAATTTGTTTTAATTTTTTTTACGCCGTCAAAAAAATATAAGACTCTCAAAGTTCGATGGTTATGTATATTAAAATCGACACCACAGAAAATTAGAAGAACATATGTACCATATAGAGTTATTGTTCATTCGTGTTACTCAATCATAAATATATTAGAAAATATTTGTTTTTTTGTACATATCATTCATTTAATTGGGACTTCATTCAGTACCAATGTTTTGGCATCAATCAAAAATAAACGTAGCAGACTTTAGCAGAATCAAAAATAAACTTAGCAGAATTTAAGGGAGCAGCTAGCATAATGTCCAATTTAAATCTGGTCACACTGATGTAAACAAACAAACATTAGAATTACTAATTAATATTTTAATATTATGTATTAATAGTCTTCAAACAAATTAGAAATAATGCTGAAGAATGATCTTAACATATATATGTCATATTCATTATATTCTTCAAACATTGTTATATAACCTCCCTGTGTGAATGATTATGTACCAGAATAACCTCAAAATACATTTTTACTCTTAATTATTATTAATATAATGACTACGCAAACTAGTGAAAGTAGTGAAATAAAGAAAGATGAAGCTGCGGGAGAGCTAGTAGTACCAGAAGATGAAAAGTGGTTGGTAAGAGATATTATTAATATACAATAAATATTAGATTTTATTACATATAGTAATAATTATTAGATAAATTATTATTACTATACAATGAATATTAGAATATTTTTATAGTAGGTACTATAATGAACATTTTATAGGTAACAGGCGTCTAGCTGTCCTTAGGAAAAATTGTCTAGTTTATCTCATGTGGTAGGTACCTACATATGCCCCTATTCCAAATGCCAGATATTCTGCTGTCAAGCAGTAGTGTGCAAACAGCACTGTTTAGGGTTGCCAGGCAGTCTAGCAAGTGAAATTACTTAGTTAAACATACATGAATTAATGTCCATACAGCTGCCTGCCTGAAGAATAACAATAATTGTGTGGATTAGGAGAAATTTTATATATTAATATTGACATAGTACTCAAAATCGAGGGTAGTGCAAGTTTTGGACTTTAAATGAAATTGTTAGTCTAGGGCAAAGTCATAGTTAGTTACAACAATGAGAGAAGCAAGGAGAGGCATTATGTTAACTACTTGCAGCTAGCGAGCCAAGTAACTGTGCTAGAAAAATTTTCAATTGAAATCCATTGGCACTAATCTGTAGCCCTTGCTTAAAGTTTTTGAAAAAACAATCATATCGACCTAAGGGGGATTATTATAAGTTAAAAAAATAGGTTTTTTGTGACTAGCTAAGTGGCGACATGTTTCATAGTGTGATTATTTAAATGGTCTGGATTGACTCGTGAGATACAGGAAGTTCGGTGGCTATCTCTTTCAAACTTATTAAGGTTTTTCAGTCACTTTTTCCTTCACTTTTGCAATGATAAATTCACTTGCAGACATTGGATGGCTTACCAGAATCTTCCATCACATCCAACATTCCAATGAAATTCCATCGGCGATGCAAAATTTAAGATACTAACTCTTTGTTTAATGCTTTTGCCCATTATGAAATTCACAATACATACTAGAAATGATGTAATTATAAACAACAATGTATTTCTTAATAACAGATGCAACTCAAACCCCGTGCCAAAATGGCAAACAGTTGTGCCAATTTAACCACATCAAAAAAAAAAACTAAAAATTGCATTTGGAACCTTAAACAAATCATCTATTCCCAATACTTTTTTGAATGAATGTATAATATGATATATTGATATCCATTTTTTTTTCACAGATAAGGGAATGTGACATGTACTATGAAGAATACAAAGAATGCACAAGTTTCAGAGGGAGGTTCCATCAGTATTTCATATTCGGCGAGTATCTGGACTGCAACCAGTGGCAGAAAGACTATAACAACTGTACCAAATGGGAAACTAGCAATGATTGTAGAGCTGGGGTGAGGAATTCTCAGTTAATTCTTAATTTTAATATATATATACAACATATATATGTATATATACTAAATCCATTGGTAGTTAAAAATTATAAATACTTCTTGCATTGTATTATTTAAAATTTGAACCACTAGAGAGATTCGAATCCGTGACTGCGGTGGTTGTGGGTTCTGAGGTGTGAAGTGAGTCATAGTTCTTTATCTTTTCATTTTAATATTGGTAAAGGGGACAGAGCGACCTGTGTAGCCATTGTGAATTGAACTACAAACAAGACTTATTTTGACTTCATTATGATGAAGTTTATATATATTTACATAGTCATGCTAGGACTTTATCTTTATACACTGGGCAACTCGGATCTAGGCAGGTCCGAGTATCACTCTGATAGGCATCCTGGAGGGAACATGGCATTGGTAGCTTTCCCATCTGTCAAAGTACAAGCCCACTTGGGTATGCCCACGTTTAGTTGCACGCTGTCATGGATGAGTGATTGAATCACCAGGTGGTGGCGACGATTCCAATCAGGAGGTTCAGTGCGGAAGCCTGTGTCGCCTTCTGCTTCGAGACTTTTAGTTTTAGCTGTAGTTTCCATAGTGCTTCAGCCCATGCAGCGTTACTTCCACGCGGACAAAATTATCAACACTAGTTTATCAACAGGTAAATTCCCGGAATGTTGGAAAACTGCAGCCATAACACCAATCTTTAAATCTGGTCCAAAAAACGTTCCCGAAAATTACAGACCGATTGCTCACCTTAATATCATGTCTAAAATTTTAGAAAAGGTTGTAAATAACACGGAAACAAATATTTGTATCCGTGTGTATTGTGCGTGTTTTTTAAATGTATTGTTTGACCTACTGATACCCAACTGGCAGGTGGAGAGTTATAAAAAAACCTCTTTTATATATTAATATATTATTATTTGTAAGTATATATTTAGTATATATAAATATATTTATTAGTATATTATATTGTAATATATATATATCATATTAAGAAATATGTTAAACTTATTTAAAAATGCGGATAATAGTGATAGTGAAGAGTCGCCCTTCAGGCCCTCGAAAATGGATTGAACTACGCGGTTTCCCCAAGATCAGTGCCTTTTGAAGAGATAATCTGCTCTGTGGAACATTGTCTTGCCAAAAACAGTATAAAAAAGGAAGATTTGGAAGCGTTACGCCAAGATATCTCTGCTGTTTTGCGTCGAAGTAAAGCGCCCACACCGAATCTACCTCGTGAACAATATCTTGAACTTACCAACCTATGCAAGAACCAAGACATAACCATTATTCGAGCAGATAAAGGTAATTCCACTGTAATCATGGATACGTCGGATTATAACCTAAAAATAAAAGAACTTTTGTCGGACGAAAGCACATATAAACCAGTAAAAAGCGATCCAACAGCTAAAATGGTAACAAAAACTAAGGAAATAATTTGTAAATACTCCGATACTCTTGGGTTAGACGTCACGGCACTGGTACCTTCGTGTGTGAAACCACCAAAACTGTATGGATTACCAAAAATACACAAGACAGACGTTCCTTTGCGCCCAATCGTAAGCCAAATTGACTCACCAACATACAAACTAGCTCAACACCTTGCTAAGATACTGTCTCCACTTCGCGGTCAAACTAGTGCGCTTGTCAAGGATTCTTACCACTTTGTCAGTCAAATGAAAAATCTACAACTGACTGATGATGAAGTTATGGTCAGCTTTGATGTACAGTCGTTATTCACCAGCCTACCTGTACATGATTGCATTGAAATTGTCAAGAAAAGACTTAGTGAGAATGACCTTCCCATGGAATATGCAGAATTACTGGAACATTGCCTAACATCTGGCTATCTATTCTGGGAAAATAAGTTCTACATACAGATTGATGGTGTAGCTATGGGCTCTCCAGTCTCCCCCGTTGTTGCCGATATTTTCATGGAGGACTTCGAGGAGAGAGCTCTTTCCACAGCTGTGGCTATGCCGAAGATCTATAAACGGTACGTAGATGATACTTTTACCATCCTCCCCAGTAATAAAGTTTCTGCATTTCTTAACCATCTAAACTCTTTACATAACAAAATTCAATTTACAATGGAGCCTGAGGTCAATAAATGCTTAGCTTTTCTTGATGTTTTAGTCATCAGGAATCCTGACAACTCCCTAAGTCATACAGTGTATAGGAAACCCACCCATACAGATAAATATCTCAATGGTAACTCCCATCACCATCCATGTCAGTTGGCTACCGTAGGCAAATCTTTGTTACAGAGAGCACATGGCATCTGCGACACTGACCATCTCAAGGAGGAGCTTCAGTATGTAAAACAAGTACTGCGAAGCAATAATCACAAGCTCCCACGTATGCGTCACAGAAGCCGGCCCAAGCCTGCCACAGTTGAGCGACAACCTGCCATCTTACCTTACATCAAGGGTGTCACAGACAAAATTGGTAATATCTTAAGACGAGCTTCAATAAAAACTTACTTCAAGCCGCACAAGAAGATCAACCAATTTTTAAGACCTGTTAAGTGCAATATTCCCCTACAAGATGCAGGTGTTTACAAACTTGATTGTGAATGTGGGCTGTCATACATTGGGCAAACAAAGAGGAGCGTTGGTATCCGGGTAAAAGAACACATTGCTGACATGAAGAACAGACGCTCGACCAAGTCTGCGGTTTGTGAACATGCCCAGGACAAACCCAACCACTACATTCGGTTCGACAACCCACAAATCCTTGCCAGAGAGACCCGGTTTATGCCAAGAATGTTACGCGAGGCAATTGAAATCAAAAAGTACCCAAATTTCAATAGAGATGATGGTTGGCAAGTACCACCTGCTTGGGATCCTGTTATTAAATTAATTAAATCTCATGGCCGACACAAATCTGCAAGACCTCTGGACACCGTGAGCGAATACTGCGTGAATAGGGAACGTTATGATTAATATAAAAATTTCTGACGGTAGACCAAATAATTTCTTAATAACTCATGTGACAAATAAAATCAATTAGTCACCCCGTGACCACGATCACTGCAAAGTGTTTGAAACGTCGGGACAAAAATAATGACAAATATACGCGATTTAAACCGTTTAAAGTTGTTTAATTACTATGTGTAACAATCGCGAAAACCTAAGACAACATTAGTGAAGAGTATTTGTCATTGTCTTCTAACAGTTCTCTTAGTGACCAGAGTTTCGAAAGCATTCCAACGCTTAACGATACTCTCGACTCGCAGTTTTCTGATGTACCGAAGAATTTTAACGTGATTCATATTAACGCGCAAAAAATTCCGGCACATTATCCCGATATGCAGGCATCTCTAGATCACAAAAATATTCACGCCATAATAGTCTCCGAGACATGGTTCAAGCCGTGCTTACCGTCTTTATCGTATTCCTTGCCCGGCTTTAACCTAATCCGAAATGATCGTAGTGACAGCCGTGGTGGTGGGGTGGCTATTTTCCTTTCTCAGTAGTCAGCACCTCATCCCAACCGCCTATATCAAATGCTGGTGAGCATCTTTTTGTGGAGGTTCTTCTTTCACATAATAAAATCTTACTCGGAGCCTATTATAGCAACTCTTCTTGTAATAATTACTTCTCATCATTTGAACAGATCCTTGAAGATCTTACCCCTTCATATATCCATACCATTATTATGGGTGATTTCAACACCTGTCTTCTCAAACGTGATTGTCGTACTATCTCACTGGAAGCTGTTATTAATTCCTGCAACATGCATATTCTACCTCTAAATGCTACTCATCACTCCCCTAACTACACTCCTTCACTTCTCGACTTGATTATAGTATCATCCACCCAGCATGTTGCAAAGCACGGTCAATGTTCCGCCGATGCCTTTTCGTATCATGATCTGATATTCCTATCTTACAAAATTCGTCCTCCGAAAGCTAAACCTAAAATCATACTTCAGCGCAATTTTAGTGGCATGGACCAGGTAGCATTTCTTAATGATGCCCATTTAGTCGACTGGTCTCCGGTATATGATGCAGTGACTGTGAATGACCAAGTTGCTATATTCAACTCCTTATTAACACAGTTGTATGATAAGCATGCCCCTCTTCGAGCTATAAAATTAAAGCACCTTCCAGCTCCATGGTTAACCAATGATATAAAAGTGTTAATGCATAAAAAAGTAGTCACTAAAAGTAAATACAAGCGTAGACCTTGTGATGAAAATAAAGCTGTGTATGTGAAATCTCGCAATCGCTGCAATATGGTGTGTAGGGATGCTTTACGCCACCATGTTCACAAATCTGTCGCTAATGAGGACCCTGCCAAAGTATGGAAATTTCTCAGGTCATTGGGAATAGGTAAATCACGACAAGAATCAATTCCAAATGATTTAAATATCAATTCTCTAAACCAACATTTCTCTTCGCTGTCTGATATTAACATCTCAGATACAAACAATACCCTACGTTACCTTTCAACTTTACCGACTCCCGACCATTCGCCATTTATTTTTAATCAACTATCTGCTTGCGATGTTAAGAAGAGCGTAATTTCAATCACTTCCAATGCTGTTGGTGTTGACGGCATAAGTCGTAACATGGTAATGCCCATCCTAGATGTTATACTTCCTGTTCTCTGTCACATTTTTAATAACTCTGTCTCTGATGAAGTATTTCCCTCAATCTGGAAAGACGCTCAAATTATTCCCTTGGCTAAAAAATCAAACCCTAAATCTTATTCCGATTATCGACCCATCTCAAACCTTCCATTCCTGTCAAAAGTGCTCGAGCGTCTTATCTACAACCAAATTAGCAAATTCTTAACTAGTAACAAACTTTTAAACCCTTTTCAATCTGGCTTTCGACCTGGGCATAGCACTGTAACTACTCTCATCAAAATTACTGATGATATCCGTCTAGGAATGGACAACGGCGAAGTTACTGTATTAACTCTTTTAGATTTTAGCAACGCCTTCAACACTGTGAATTTTGGCATTCTTCTTAGTCTCCTTCGCTCAATTAACATTTCTCCAACGGTAGTTGATTGGTTTCACAGTTATCTGTACGGGCGCAGGCAGCGTGTTCGCCTTGAAGATGAATACTCTTCGTGGTGTAGCACGACTGCAGGCGTCCCGCAAGGTGGCGTCTTATCTCCTTTATTGTTTGCTTTGTTTATTAATTCGATCTCTCACAACCTCACTTCTTCCTACCACCTATATGCAGACGATCTACAGATTTATTCTAAGGCTCCAGTGAATAAACTATCTGAAGCCATTCAGATTGTTAATGCTGATCTCGATCGCATAGCTAAATGGAGCAACGATGACAGCTGTATTGTAGTTTTCCTAGACCTAGCCAAAGCTTTCGACAAGGTCTCGGTTGGTCTGCTACTCAAAAAAATGGAAGCATATGGAGTCAGAGGGTTAACGCTTCAATGGTTTAACAGTTACTTAAGTAGCCGCATGCAATGTGTTAAGATCGGAGCTCACTGTAGTAGTTACCTTCCTATTAATTTTGGCGTTCCCCAAGTTAGTATACTCGGCCCGACACTATTCACGTCATACATTAACGATATTATCAGTAGCTCTCTAAAAAATATGGAGATTATCGCCTATGCAGATGACACTGCGTTACTGTTTCACGGGAAGGGTTGGGAACGGGTGTACGCCTATGCAGAAAACGGACTAAGACATATAGGAAGGCTACTGGATAACAATCTCTTGACACTTAACATAAAGAAGACCAAGTATATAGCATTCTCAAAAACAATTGTAAGCAGTCCCTCAAGCAATGCTATACTTAAACTACACTCATGTTCTGAGAAAACAGGTATGTGCACCTGCGAAACAATTGACCGTGTAACCAAAATAAAATATTTGGGCATAACTTTAGACCAAAATCTTTCATATGTTGATCATATCAATGACCTATCGGGGCGTGTTAGGAAACTAATCTTCATTATGAAAAAATTAAGAGACTGCAGTCCTCCAGAAGTTTTGCGACAAGTATACCTGGCCCTATGCCAGACTATCATACAATACTGCATATCTGTGTGGGGATGTGCAGGTAAAAGTAACTTCATTACTATTGAGAGAGCTCAGAGGGCTCTAATTAAAGTTATTTTGAAGAAACCCTTCAGACATCCGACTAATGCTATTTACCAGGAGTTCAATGTTCTCCGCGTTAGACAGCTCTTTGTTCTCAATGCTACTGTAAAAGCTCATAGAGACTATCTCAATCGTTCAGATTGCAAGTTATTGCAAGCCAAACGGGTCTTTCGCCTTCCACTCCCTAGAGCTACATCTCTTATTTCAAAACGAAGTCCAGCTTATGCTCACATCAAAACTTTTAATAATGTCAGTAATTTCTGTGACATTAAAGACATCAACTCTAAAGCCTGTAAAAAGATAGTAAAAGAGTGGCTTTTGAAATTGTCGTATGATGAAATAGAAAATTTGATTTAAAATTAACAAGTACTTTCACTTTTCTTACCTATGCGCCTAGTGACATGCTTCATAGTTCACCGGTATACACCTTGACACTCACCTTGATACATAACACACACAAAAACACACCCTACACGCTCCCACACACTCTCTCACACGTACACCCTCACACACCTACATATTTATTTACTTTTTCATACATAACATATTTTCTAATACCAACATAAATAATTTAAAAAAAAACTGTCATATCAAAAATCTTATGTACCTATTACATAATTATAGTAGATTTACAGAGTTCACTAGTACACATTACTCATTGTATAAAATCGCTTATCTGCGTCCCAAGACACAGGCCTCGGCTTAGTTTGGGACACAATGCTTACCTGGGATCAGATGAAACTTAGTTAACTTCGGATAATGATTGTATACTACTAAATTGTAAACTTAATTGGAAATAAAAAAATATTTGTTCAGTCACAACCACATTGTAGAAGGTTTGTCTTGGTAGTTTTTGCTATTTCAACTAGATGGCGCCACCGTCGCAGGGACAAAATCCTGCATCGCGCAAATGTTATTTTCACGAGTGCGCGGTAGCCTCGTCGATATTTTAATTTTTGAGAGAATTGGTTCAGTTGTAAAAACCAGTATAAATAAATACTCGGAAACTACATCGGCTTTTCAATTGCACCCTCGTACACACATAAAAAAAAAACAATGTCACTTGGAGGATTCGAACGAGAAGATACTTTACTGGCTAAATGCACTGACCGTTTATTATAAGTTTTAGAAGCCAAACAAATATATTATAAGCCATTGCTAGCCATCAGCTGCGCAACAAAAACATCTTGATTTAACAATGGCTAACTAACTAGATCACTCAACTTTCGTATTCAGTAGGTATCGTGAAGAACGATAATTCTGGATTTGCAGAATTGGTGAGGTACCCAAAGACGCTACAAATGTTACTGCTTGCTGTTGGGCAGTAAGTACAAAAATAAACAAAGTGGGCGTAGCGGGCGGTACCGATCGGTGCAGTGAATGAGCGTGTGACACAAGACTACGATGGGGCCTCGACTAGTACACACACTGAATACGCTGGCTCTGCTATATTTGTCACGTATAGTACAATCTGTGTTCGGTCACAGAATAAAAAGGACCAGAAGAAGCACTCCGCAATTCCTTTCCAATAAATAGGCGACTCTAGCTACAAAGCAATAAAGTGCACTTCAGCTCGAAAGCACGCAGTGCCTAATAATTATTTTCACCTTCAAGGCGTATCTGGATAGAAAGAGACTCGTCTGACGCGGCACGTACATACCAAAAAATAATCACGTCAGGACGGATATGCCGATGTAGGACCCGTGTAGCTTTGTACTTAAAGTGCGGAGTTAGGCCGAAGGCTACCCATTGTACCCATACGTATACCCATTTGTTTTTCGTCATATTCCTCCACAGCAGCATGGTTTTGTACAAGGACGTTCAACTTATACGAATCTCTCTGTTTTTGTCAATGATGTTCTGCGTGGTATGAACGATGGGTTTCAAATAGATGTCATATATACATATTTTGAAAAGGCGTTCGATCGCGGTGACCATATTATCCTTCTTCGAAAGCTTCAGGAACTAGGAATACGCGGAAATCTTTTGAGATGGGTAGAATCTTATCTACGAAATCGTTCGCAGGTTGTTGTAGTTGCTGGTCACCGTTCTGATACCTTCTGGCGTACCACAGGGCTCGATATTAGGACCTTTATTATATACAACATACTTGTACGACATAGAAAACTGTTTTAAATTTGCTAAATTTCTGATGTATGCTGATGATACGAAAATTTATGCCCCTGTTAAGACTGAAGCAGACGCTCATAAGCTTCAGAACGACTTAGATAGACTTTCTGAATATTACCGTGATAATCATATGGGCGTCAATATCACGAAATGTTTACAATTAGCTTCACCCGCAAAATTAATAAACTTAATTATGACTACAAGGTAGATAGTTTATTATTAACGCGTAGTGATAGTGTAAATGATCTTGGAATCATTTTTGACTCTAAAATGCTCATGGCAGATCATGTCTCAGCAATGGTTGCTAAAGCATATAAAAATCTAGGTTTCCTTCTGCGAGTGAGTAGACTTTTCACTGATGCAGAATGTATTAAGGCCTTGTATTTCGCTTACGTCCGTAGCGTACTCGAATACGGTAGTATCATATGGAACCCTAGTTACATAACTTACGTACATGACACAGAATGCATTCAATTCAAGTTTGTCAGAGCGCTAAATTACCATATGCGAAACAAAAGTAGCAATTATGAACAAGCCTGCGACTTCCATAGTCTAATGTCACTTAGAGATCGTCGTACTTTATTGCAGATTTTGTTCCTCCACGATGTTTGCAGTAACAGACTAGACTGCCCAGAATTGACCCATCTCTTCTTACAACTCAGAGTTCCCACTAAACGAACTAGACATACAGCCTTATTTTATGTCCCAGCAAGTCGCACAAACTATGCGCATAATTCTATCATAAGCCGAACGCTCGACAGCTATAATAAATGTTTCTCAGCAGTCGATATATTTCACCTTCATAAATTAGGTATCAAGAAACAAATTACTCAAATAATTAACAACAAAGCATGTTGTTAATTCCTTAATTTCTGAAGCTACATACACATTACACACTGTGTCTTCTGGTATCCTTACTCTTAGAGCCTTGGTACTCCAGAAGAACGCTCACATTCACCTTGCACACCATTCACCTTACACTCCATTCACACACTTAGCTAACATATATAATAACTCTTTAACATAATTAGGTACACCTCCCTATCTAAGTCCTATCCTTGGTGCGTGTCAAATACTGTTAATAGTAGGTAGTATGTTTCGTTTAGTAGTTGATAACTTTAAGCAATATATATATTATTATTTTTTTGTATAAAAAGTAAGAACCTGTCATTGGCAGTAAGTATTAATAAATATAAAGTATAATGTAATTTTATTAAGTGCTGTTGGTTCCATGACAATAAATAAAAATAAAAAAAAAGGCCGAGCTCTGACTTGAGAGTATGTTCCACGTCTCCGGCTGGTCTCCATGGCAACTGCCTGTGATAAACAAAGCACCTACGAGAGTGGTTCCATAAGCAAAAGGACTTAGAACCCTCGTACCATTCCTTTTTATGGCAGTAGGGTGAATCTGATTAGGCAGCTACATTAAGGTTCTCTACAGTATTAGGAGTTTGTATAGGATGTCATTCTTCTATTGGGGTTTTGAACATAATTTTTATAACGAATTAGGCGTTTCAGTGAAATTTTTAAATGACGCAAGATAGATTCACCGCATTCGCAAGATCATACACCGCACACTGCCGGAAAAACTAGTTTTTTTATATATATAGTCGAAGACTTAAATCCCGGTCTTGATTCAAATTCTTCCTTTCTTGTAATTTTGTTGCATTAACACCTGGAGTTAATAACAGCAAATACAATGTAAGATAAATATAACTATTTTTACACTATTTCAGCTGGCAGTAATCAAGAGTGAAAAAGAGCGTCGGTTAACGCGGCTCCGAGCCCACTACAGAAACGACACGTGGAAGAAAAGGGAAACACCACCTGAGGACTGGGACAAACCACTGCCTGAGTGGATGGTCAAGAGAGACGAGCACACCTACCTCGCAGAGAAATCAAAGGAAATGAAAGAAGGAAAGTCAGAAGAAGTCAAAAGCTCATGTACAATAATGTGATAAGTTTTATTGTTATTGCTATAGGTAGACTATTAAATAAATTATTTGTAGCTTATATCCGATTGTGATATTTTATTACTATAATTATTTCTATGTACAGGTGTGTGGCGCATAGATAAACAGCATAGAACATATTATAATACTACAACAGGATTTTTTTAGGGGCGAGGGGGCATAGGCTATGTTTCCCAGACGGACCGTATGTCTTAAGTGTCACAGTGGTTTAGATATGTTATATAGGTTTCTTCGATAATCTCCCGACATTATCGAAGAAACCTAAATCTCCCTGATTGTCTTTGAATTGTATACTTTTTGGTTTGCGATTATAATACCACGAAATTAGTCGTGCTGTATTCTACAATGTATTCTTATTGTAAGCAAATCATTACCTTACACAATTTATATTAAAAAATACTGAAGCGAGGCAGATTAACATAATGGGGCATACGTTGCGCCTTGTTGAGTACTTCCACAATATTTAAGCCCTCTGTACACGGGCGTACGTCTTGGGCTGTCGAACAGAATAGTAATAAAAACAACTATAGAAATACTTGAGCTCATCAGATTAAGATATTGTGGGTGTATTACACACTGAAAAGTGCATTTTAATAATCTGACAATTTGATCGTTGACGTAAGGGAGTGGGAGGGTCACAACCCTGCAAAAAACCTCACATCGACATTCTCGACCACGATTGTTTTTTTTTTATTTAGAAGGAAATAATTCAAGAGTAGTGTAATATAACCCGTCGATTTCCATAGCAAAAATCGTCAGTGTGCATCTGCAGTGAAGCACTGGCTGTATGACGATACTCCCACTGTATTACTATTAAACATGATGTTACTATTTTATTTTTAATACTTAATTCCTTACATTTGTATTATAATGTAAAGATGTAGTATTTTTTAATTGTATGTAATCTTCCATGATGTTACAACGCATAACTTTTTACTGGATCTGGATAACAACCGTAAACATAAAAGATATTATAATTTAAGGCTAGAGTGCTCGTAGTGCTTTCCACATAAACGTAGTTTTCTTCACATTTTAAATACCAAGTGTTCTAACTCGGTGAAATTTTGTATGCATATTGCTGAGCTTAATATCTATGCTTCTAGTTTGCCAGTTTCTCGATTTATTATTTTACAAATAAGTATAAATATTTATCCATGCGTCAAACAACCTGTATAAATAATGACTAACACACATTCATTAAAAAATTGGATATGGATATGAACGATGGAAATCTTGATATGGACCTCAATGGAATAAGTAGATTAGATATTTGACACTTATATACTTTGTATACTTGTTCATTTGATATAAGATGCCTAAATGCTTTTACACAGATCGGTAGCCGATTCGCTGCCCAAAATAAAGTATTACAAAAGTACCCACCATAATTTCTTCGTCCTTATCGAAGCATATTTAACAACCAATGATCAATAGTTACTTATATAACTACATTGACCTGGCAACTGTCTTATCACTTAGATAAGGCTCGCCAACGCCTCTAATTGTTCACAAATAAGATAAAGCTTGTTTATTTCACGACGGGAGACGCTCATAGTACATTCACTTGTTTAATTAAAGGAGACTATTTAAAATTATCACTGATGAGCCGTGTGTTGTGTAATACAGTGCTTTCTCTGCGATTCATAAGAGTTCCAATGGCCAGAAACGCATCTACCGCTCTTCTCATTGAGGACCCCAAATACTCTTTCTTAAAAGAGTTGGGTCTGAAAGAGAAGAATGTCGGAGTGTTCAATGGAAAATGGGAGGCTAGTGGACAGGTGAGTTTATTTTATTTCATTTATTGACCACTAGTATGACTGGGAATCAAAAAAATATTTGAGTAACTGTATTGTATTGTTCTACAAGTACCTATTACAAGAAAATTCGTTTAGTGTTGCGTCTTTCCTTGATATTATACCTAGTTTTATGATAATTGAAAATGTCCTCATAATTATTCCATTACGTATTTATAGTATGCGCGATATTAAAACGAATTTTCTCAAATAACTAGAAACGCTTACCTATTTTGTGTACAAATACTACTATACCTACCTACCAACGTGCAAATATTTTCATTTCACAAATAGCTAAAGCAAACATTGGCATATACCAACAGTTTAACGTTGTTAACCAACATGCTTACGATGATAAGACTGGGTAACTATAGATACACGTGTTATTCCCAGACTTCTAAATCCCATTGTTCTCGATAATTAAAGTTCATACATTTTGTTTCCCCGGCTACCTCAAAAAAAAAGGTAGATAGTAGGTATTTTTAACTTTATGGATGTCAACTATTTTGATGGCATAACATTGCAGACCATCAAGTCATACAGTCCAGCCAACGGGAAAGTAATAGCGGAAGTGCAAGCCGCCAGTCCCGCTGACTACGAAGCGAGCGTGGCTGCCGCGCAAGAGGCGTGGCATACATGGGCCGAACTACCCGCGCCAGCAAGAGGAGAGATCGTCAGGCAGATCGGGGATGCTTTAAGAGAGAAACTGCAGCCGTTAGGACAACTGGTGTCTTTGGAAATGGGTAAGGAGACTTCATTAATTACATAGTTGTCCACAAAGTGGAAATATAGCGCCAAATGAGCAGCACGCCACATTATAGTGTAGTACGAGTATCTATGATGCTACTTCTTACGTAGATTTATTTGTGGATTGGTCTTTGCATTTGAAACACTGTATCAAAAAATTCACTCTGACCATAAGACTCTCACATTTCATTGCCAATTGCCATAATATCCACACTTACGATAGTGCTCACTAGTCTCTTAATAACTATAACCGATTAGTCGGATACACTACCAATCAGCTAATATTAGGTTCTACTACTAACAGTAATCACCGATAGTGAAACTTAGCCTGCATAAAACTGAAGCCAAAACTTTTATAACGTGTGCAATTGTGCATGGTGTTCGGGAATTAAATATTACATTAAAATTATAAATTCGAAAGTAATGTGTGTGTGTCTTTGTTGCCACCGACATTCAAAATGACCAAAACTTGTTATAAATATATGTTTTTTTTTTGTCATGGATTAGGACAGAGAATACTATTTATCTCGACTTTGGTACCTACTAAGAGACTGCGATATGAACGTACTAAACGCTGACGAAAGCGTACTGTATAAAGAATGAATACTTATTTCAATATCCCTTATAAGTTAGGTAAGTGAGAAGACTTGGTTGTATGTTTGAAAAATATGATATTCAACATAATATATTATTTGACTTACAATGTATCCACTTTTTTATTGTAGTGTTAAATTTAGTACTAAGTTATAGTTTTCTCCCCCTTTAGCAAGCGGATTCGTGCAGGCATTCGGAACAGTCATGGTCACGAAAATGTGTTGGCAAGCAGTGGCATCGTGTGTCGGGTCGCCTTCTTCCCTCAAAAATGGTTGAGGAGGACGATGGCTGGCACGCGAGTCAACTCGTGAACGAGTGCTGCTTGAGGACACTGGTCCGTTCGGAATGCCAGTGCAAATCTGTTTGCAACTGTTTAGTAATAGTGAATTCCTTGAAATTGTGTTCCCCTAGTATGTAAGAATGCTCCCCCTATTAATGTAATTACTAAATAAATTCTCTGTTAACTTCAAAAATGGCACGGACCCCGGAGTCTGTGGAAAATTAACAAAACCAAATAAAAAAAAAAAAAATATAAATCAGTTACTAACAGATACAAAATTCTCAGGAAAAATCCTCCCCGAAGCGATCGGCGAAGTGGTAGAATACATACACGTGTGCGACCTGGCGCTGGGTCTATCTCGGACCTTACCCGGCACCATCTTCCCGTCGGAGCGTCCCGGACACGTGCTCATCGAGAAGTGGAACCCCCTGGGCTTAATCGGCATCATTACGGCCTTCAACTTCCCTGTAGCTGTGTTTGGATGGAACAGTGCCATCGCGATGGTAAAGTGTCAACTCTTTTTCATCCCTCATAACAATGCCCATTGCATACCACGCTAATCTATTAGTCTGTTACTTTTCATTTACTGGTGTTAAATTAAAGGTTCCTCTGATCTACTTTACATTCATCATCCTACGAATATAATATTTATTTTTAGATCTCGGCTTAATAAAGAAGCGAATCGAAGATGGTGCCGTTAATCACGACATTTCACCTGCACTCTAGACAATTAATAGTGTGCCAGTGAAATGTAAGATAGGTAACATCTTCGTTTCTCAATAAACCGGGTTATACATCCCAACAGGTCTAATTATTATGGTCTTGTGAATGTAGTTACTCCTTATTTTTTACTGTTATATAAAATTATCTTTTTAATCATCAGTATATACGGTACGCAAGAAATCCTTTTTAAATTGTAATTTAATTACCTACCGTGTATGTCCCAGGTGTGTGGAGATGTGAGCGTGTGGAAGCCGTCAGACACGACGCCTCTCGTCGCCGTCGCAGTCACCAAGATAGTGGAGAGCGTGCTCGTCAAGAACAACATCCCGGGGGCGATAGCCGCTCTATGTGTCGGCGGCAAGGATATCGGCGAGACCATCGCTAAGGACCATAGGATGAAGCTCGTATCATTCACTGGAAGCACTGCTGCTGGACAACAGGTGAGCTGTAACTTTAAAGATATGAGACTTAACAGATTTTTTGGCACAAGCTTTCATGATTATTTTAGAAGAGGTTCTCAATTCGACCGTATGTTGTTTTTTTTGTATGTTTGATGATTTCTTCGCCGATGTTTAAAAAAATCCGATACTATATACACTAAAAAGTATGAAATAACTTATGTAAGTCGGACCATGGTGTTTGGTAAGGGTATTGAATCAGCATAGTTCCGGCTTTCACAGATTATTTCATACTTTATAGAATTTCGTTTCTTTTTGTATATTTTTTAAGTAAAAAAACTTGATTACCCTGTAGTCTAATGATAGGTAATTGAGCTGATTGACTTTCTTTTTCTGGTCTTTGAGAATGTGCTGAAAGACGGACTGCCGCCGGCAAACTTCAAAGTTCTATTTATTTTGTAAAAATAATGAAAAAAAGAGAAAATGAAGAATATTGGGTAGGTATGTAAAGTTGTGAGTTTACGGAGTTAAAGGTTTTTTGAAATATAGGTGGGCGTGGAAGTGCAAAAGCGTTTTGGGCGGCACCTGCTGGAGCTGGGCGGGAACAACGCGATCATCGTGAACTCAGACGCGAACCTGGACCTGCTGCTGAACGCCGCTGTGTTCGCCTGCGCCGGCACCGCCGGACAAAGGTGCACTACTACCAGACGTCTGCTCATACATAAGAAGGTATAATCTTGAGATGCTTCGTTTTTCAGTGTTTGTTATAACCAGCACAACACAACTCAATTATTATGTACTTCCTAAAAATTCTTCTAACACTATCACAAAAAAAATAACCAAATAATGGAACCGATTTCGACACTCAAAAGTGTGAAATAACTTGTTGAAGTCGTTACCATAATAGTTCAAAATTATATTATTACAATATTGGAATGTAGCTCAAAAACGGCTTAACCGATTTTGATGAAATTTAAATGGGACCAAACGACAAGCATCAGCTTTTTTTAAATAAAAATCGGCTCACCCAGTCAAAAGTTCTGAGGTAACAAATATCAAAAAGCCAGATGAATTGGGAACCTCCTCCTTTTTTTGAATTCGGTTAAAAATGAACGATAAAACGTGGTACACCAAACACACAATACATGTTAAGTACGTGATACACTGGAAGTAGAGTTAGTGTACACAATGCACTTAAATTTGTGGCATTTGCAATAACAGAAGAATATTGAAGTACGTAATTATTATGTAAATGCTATTTCTGAATGAAAAAATACTAAAGTAAAATCAATTTGTAGATAAACCTCTGAAACAAAACAACCTTTTCGAATGACTAACATTTTTTTTTTGTTGGTGCAATCAGGGAGCAATTTACATTAGGCAACGCGAAGGAAAGTCAGCCATACTCATTCGTTCACAGCATGATCTGGACCGTTTACTACCTATTGCGTTGGATAACCAGCACTTATAATCAACATTTGTATATGTCCGGTATTGTCAGCATATTCATGTTAAAATGTGAACTGAAAACTGACTTCTTAGGTAAAACATTTCGTTCTCCTAATGTTTTTATGTTAGCAGCAATGGTAATAAAGCTAATCTTTATTAATATCTTATATTGTATACTTCTATATATAAATATAATTATTCTATGCACTCTCATATATATTTCAAAATTTTATGACATCACCATTATTTTACATTCTTTGGAGAACTTATATTTTTGTTATACATATACACTACCATTTGTATTTATATTATGTGAGTGTATTCCTTGTTACAATTTTTCTAAGTGTACTATACATCTATATTTTCACTTTAAGGCTGCAGCACTAAAACTTTTTGATAAAATTATAATAATATCAGTACATAAGCACAAGTGGTCCTACTGGTCAAGGAAAAGTATTTACCTAAAATGATTGCCCCCGTAGAATTAATAGAAGAAATAGATTCCTTAAAAATTTATTGCAACATTGTAAATGAACTAGAAAAATGTCAACTCTTGTTGGGGTTACACCACAATTTTAAAGTTTTTGCTTTAAACATTCGAAGTATCAGAAAGAATTTCAAACATTTTTTGGTTGCATTGAAACGTTTAAATATCGTTTATGATGTGTTTGTTTTTACTGAATGTTGGTTAAACAATACTGTTATTATTCCCCAATTACCTGGTTACAATGTCTTCAAAACTGAACGTAACATCAATAAAAACGGTGGTGTTGTAGTTTATGTAAGGGATGTCTGGAGCGTCTCGGTTTTTGAGCCCCCAATCAAAGATGCTAACTGTTTAGGCATTTGTATTGCAAATTTGGTCAACCTATTAGCAATTTACCGCTCACCATCCTTCAGTAATATTGATATATTTTTAGAATCTCTCAATTCAATCATTAAAAATACAGATGGGCTACCTCTAATTGTTGCTGGTGATTTAAATGTTGACTTATTAGACATGACTGACAGAAATTCTTTAGAATATCAATGTTTTATGGCCGAAAATGGTCTGATACCTGCTATAACAGAACCTACCAGAGGTAAATCTTGTCTTGACCACATCTATATATCATGTTCACAGTTAGGTCAAGAACCGGCAGCTATTATTTGTCAATCTGATATTACAGATCACTGCCCAGTTATGATTGCTATGCAATTTACCAAACCCAAAACAAGTAGACAAAGCCGTCTTGTGCAGAAAAGAGATTATGATGCAATTAAAGAAGATTTATTAAAAATGGAATGGACATGTGTTACCGATAAAAATGATGTAAATGAAGCTACCTCGATTTTTACAACCGTTTTAACTAATATTGTAGATAAGCACACGCGGGAAGTTCGGCTCAGCAGAAGTCAGTATAATCTTAAGCCATGGATAACCCCAGGGCTTATGCGATGTATGAGACATAGAGATCGTCTCCATCAGCGTGCTAGACTTGAGCCCAAAAACAAAATCCTCCAAGTGTCTTACACAAGGTATCAAAACTTTTTTGTAGACTTATTACGTAAGCTAAAACGTGAACATGAAGATAAAGAATTGAAAGAAAATAAAAATAACCCTAAGAAACTTTGGAAATCCATTAAGAACATTTGTAATTTATCTAATTATATAAAAGAGCCTACTGAACTCTTATGTTCTCAAAATGCTAATACGTCACGCCACCCTCTAGATTCGTGTAATGACCATTTTGCTACTTTAGGAGAAAAACTAGCAAATAACATATTTTCTAAAACTAAAAAAACTCAAAATGATCTTGTAAATACTATAAAATTAAATTGTTCGTCGTCAGATTCGTTTTTTATGATGCCAACGGACCATGTAGAAGTCGCTGGACTGATCATGGGTCTTTTGAGTGACAAAGCTCCTGGAATTGACAGTTTGACTAATTCGCTTATAAAACATATTAAGAATGAAATTGTTGTTCCACTGACATATATATTCAATCAAAGTTTTTCGACTGGAATCTTTCCAACTAAGTGGAAAACAGCTTCTGTCTACCCTATACATAAAGCTGGTCCTAAGCAGTGTATTGAAAACTATAGACCGATATCACTTTTGTGTGCTTTTTCCAAATTATTAGAGAAACTAGTTAATAATAGACTTACAAAATATTTAGAATCTCGTAACATGTTATCAGAAAGGCAGTTTGGTTTTAGAAAAGGGAAAAGCACTGAAGATGCGGTATCGCTCCTTGTATCAGCAGTGTCATCAAATCTGGATAATAAACGTAACTGCGTTGGAGTTTTCCTAGACTTGGCCAAGGCCTTCGATACTGTTTCTGTTCTTATACTTTTAAAGAAATTAAGTAACTTGGGAATCCGGGGAGGAGCCGCCGCATGGTTTAAAAGTTACTTAACTGAAAGGAGTCAGTGTGTCAGGATTGGTCAAATGTCGAGCGGTTTGCAAAATATCAGCTTCGGCGTCCCCCAAGGGAGCATACTAGGACCTACGTTATTTACGACATATATAAATGATATGCACGATTTGCCCATCAAAAACGCTGAAATAGTCTGCTATGCCGATGATACCGCAATTGTTTTTCACGGGTCTACATGGTCTGAGGCTCTGGTTTGTGCTGAGCTTGGATTGATTAGAGTATCGCAATGGCTACAAAACAATCTTCTGACATTAAATACAGCAAAAACCATGTACATTTGTTTTCATATAACAGCCGCGTCAGCTCCAGAAGCAATAACAACACTCAAAATCCATGACGTAACTTGTGATCTGAATTTTTGTGACTGTGTATCGATACAAAGGACCAATGTTGTTAAGTACCTTGGTATCCTTGTTGATGAAAATTTAAATTTTAAATCACATATTGATGCACTATCGGCTAGAGTGCGAAGAGTAGTCGGTATTATGAGAAATTTGCGGAATATTGCGGTAATAGAGACCCTTAAATGTGTTTATTTTGCGCTATGTCAATCTCTGATAACATATTGTATCACCTGCTGGGGTAGTGCTGCGGTTACGTTCCTTATTCACATTGAGAGAGCACAACGTTCAGTACTTAAGGTTATGTTAAAAAGACCTATTGGATATTCAACCCAAGAAATTTATAAAGAAAGTGGAGTACTAACTGTGCGACAGCTTTTTATTTTAAAAATATCTCTTTCTGCACATAGATCAGTACTAGCTTCGCCTGAGTATGAATCTTTGAAGAAACAAAGAGTTTACTACATGCCTATAATACCCGTTAAAACTGTATTTGCCCACCGTTTTGGTCAATTTGTAAGAGCCCGTGTATACAATAACGTACTTAAACATTGCGACTTAAAAACAAAATCTGCTATTGAGGCTAAAAAATCTATACAGAAATGGCTGATGTCTCTTAATTATTACAGTACTGAAGAAATACTAACATCTCAATAAGTTGTTAATTTTTCAGTTTCTTCGAATTATTTTATTCTTCAATTTAAAATATGCATTAATCAATACCTACACATAAACACACACTATATATACTTTTACAAATAGGATTTTATTATATTGCTTTTATATATGAATATTATCATTAAATATATGTACTCGAATACATACTATATATATATATATATTATTGAACTACAAATTATTACAATGTTTTAAAGATACCAAGGACTTAGCTTCTATATTAAGCAATTTGATTTGTTTAAATTAGTATCTTAGATTTGATAAATGTATTTTATTGATCTTGTATACTATCTTACATTCCATAAACTATAAACTTTGCACAATTACTTACTAATATAATGATATAATGCTAAGACAGAATACTTACAAATAAAAGAAAAAACCCTCATGTCCCTAAGTATTTATAAATTCTGGCTATAACGTTATTAAATATAATATATATTATAGCTTACTGCGTTGGAAATAAAACGCAGACCAGGTGTCATTACGTAGTTCATTTACTGTAAATCGTTTTAGATTTTCACGATACAGGCTTGCCTAGTGTGAAGATCACAAATTATGGAACTTACGTAATTATTTACCTCAGCGATAGACAATATTAAATATGTACTTAGTAATAGATAAGTTTTTATATGCTAGATTAATATTTACTATATGTATTTGTGTATCGCTGCAAATAAATATATTTTTCATTTTTTTTTTTTAAAGAATTATGCTTTCATGGAATCCAAACTTTCTGACAATATAAAATACGTTTAGTAGTTTTGGCAAAATCGCCGACGTGCCTCTTTTTTGAAGAAATTTATAATGAGTAGGTAATATTACTAATAATAAATCCTAAAGCTATCTTCCATGTGTGTTACGTGACACAATTCCATTACTCACGCAATACACGTGAACAAAACACACGTGGAAAACATGACCTTTAATAATCCTGTTAATCAATATAACATTGAGTAACACGCAGTGTCCAACTGAGCCCGCAAGAATTATGGGTATAGTTAACCAAAGGGACCTACTAAGCCCGTGTGATTAATTGAACCTTCTTTCTTGAAAACTTAGATTGCTGATTAGACACTGATATAACACTCAAGTGGATAAACAGCTGCCACCACAAAAAAAACATGTCGAGTTTTAGTACTAAGTGAAGATACGGTCGAAGAACAAAAAAAAAATCTTATTGTCCAGGCTAACCTGGAATCACTGTGTCATTACTGACAGGGGTACTTTATTCATAGTACGTCATGATATTTTGTCATGACACGCAGTGAAAAAAACATGAGTATTCAGCACTAAGAAATCTTGTGGTATTATCTGATTTTTTATCGTAACATCAATTAACGGTAAATTCTTGTTATTAACATGCAAATTATAATTAAAAACTCTTGGTCCGTTTTTATTGGGAATACGGAGCGAAGAATCTTAGGCCCTTCTTTAATCCAAAATATACTTTTCTATCAGGTTTACAGCGAAGTGGTGTCGCGGCTGTCTAAAGCGTTCGCCGGCGTGGTGAGCAAGATCGGCGACCCATTGTTACAAGAAACCCTCATAGGACCTCTCCACACGCCCGCCGCCGTCGAAGCTTACAAGAAGACTGTCGCGGAGGCTGTCAAACAAGGAGGCAAGATCGAGTTTGGAGGAAAGGTAAGCAACTTCGCAATCTATCATTGGATTTTGATGAAATTACGGTTCCTTTTATTTAAAGTATGTACGTATATAGCTATAATTAAATTGAAACTAATATTTTGCAATGTCTTTTCTATTTTATGAAATATTCCGATCTGTCCCCCTGCTCTGTCCCCTCGGGGTGACAGATCGAACAAAAAAGTTTGATATTGATTGAAAATATTATGTACCGTCCATTGTAAGTTTTGTTTAAATTTAATATTGTATGATCTAAGTTGGTCGAAATAAAGAATTATTATTATTATTGGAAGATGAGCCATTCTCTGTTACAACATATTTATACACCCACCAATACACACCATTTTTCATTTACATATACTTAATGGCAATTTAACAACAAAATAGCTGCAGTTATTGAAGCCTGTTCTCAATCTATTTTAAGTACATACCTATATTCACCATCGTCACCACCATGCGTCAAATGAGATCGCAATCAAAAGATATCAAAAAAAAATAATATTATATTTGGAGTCAGGAACTCATTATATAATATTTAGAAAAAAATGGTTTTCTGGTTTTGATCATAGCTTAAAAACTAGATACTTACATTTTAAATTCCGGTTTCAGTTTGGTAAATAAAAGCTATGGATAACAGTTACCTAACTTATTTAGTTTTTGAGATAAACCCCGTAAAAATCCACCCATTGGATGGACGGGGAATTCAAGTTTCCCCCTCCGCCCACAGCACTAGAATGGGAACAAAATCATAAAAATAAATGCAAAACTGTTGCTTCTGTGGAAGCAAGTTTAGCTGTAATCATTCTTTCATCTTTTTTATTCAGCCTCTTGACTTTTACTGATTATACTTTGAAGATAATTTTATATATAGATAATAGGTATTGTGATGTGATGTTTGATTGATCAGAACAGCTTGGTGAATGACTATAAGAATTCTGTGCTATTAACACAAATTGCATTCACCAGGTGATAGAGCGCGAAGGGTACTTCGTGCAGCCAACAATAATCACCGGTCTCCCTCACGACTCCCCGCTCGTGAAGAACGAGTGCTTCGCGCCCATCGTCTACTGCATTGAAGTGCCGGACCTCGACACCGGCATCCAGTACAACAACGAGGTCGAGCAGGGACTCTCCTCCAGTCTCTTCACTGAGAATTTGGGAGATATCTTCAAAGTAATATGAAAATGACGCCTGTCAAGCGTGGGGATTATGGCTAAACCTGCCTATGGGAAGATATTTGTTTAACGGTGTACGTTCCGGTTGATGTAATGACGATGAAAATAAAAAGTAAAACCATAAAAACGGCCAAGTGCGAGCCGGACTCGCACCCAGGGGCAGATCATCAACGCACAAATCACCAAAATATCGTTATTTTTTCATAGAGTTCGGGATCCATAGCGGTGTTCCGACACGCTCTGAACCATCAGTACTATCAGTACTAATATTATAAATGCGAAAGTAACTCTGTCTGTCTTTCTGTCTTCTGTCTGTCTGTTACGCTTTCACGCCAAAACTAATGGACCGATTTGAATGAAATTTGGTATGGAGATAGTTTGAGACCCGGGAAAAAACATAGGATAGTTTTTATCCGACTGCGCAAAAAGAGGTTCATGTTTTCGCGCGATAACCGACATACGCGCGGGCGGAGCCGCGCCCGGAAAGCTAGTTTTTTATATACAGGGTTACTGGTAACTTACGCAAAACCTCTTAAGAGCAATATCAGTACATCACAAGGAACAAGTTTTTATATTATTTTTTTCTGAAAACTCAATTTAAAAAATCATCAAGATTTTCTTATACTCTCTAATAAATTTTAAATCTATAGCGTCGCAAATGTTAAAGCAACAACGGAGCACGTGTGGCTACGTTACTCAGAGAGCTACGAACGTAGCTACACGCACACACGTAAGCGTAGTCAACCAAGACGCACCGTAGATACTATTAGTTATTCTGTAACACAGCGCGATCTACGCGGCATCTCCATATGCGGTATGGATATCTTTCTGCCTACCTACCTACACCATACTTACATTCACCGTCCACCGGATGTTTCTTATTACATGTACACTGAGTCCACAATCCCTTCATACTTTACTGGCTAGATTAAAAAATAAAAGTTGATAAAAATACAAACAATCTATTAGGTACAAGTAATTCAGCAACAAATAGCATCAAAGGAGGCGCGCGGTCGCACATGTGATGTCTAATTGTCTACCTGTCGCGTAAGTAGCATTCAGGCACGATTGCGTACTTTTAGGGTACACAAAAACTTCCCACGTTTTTTAATCTATAAAAATGCCACTAGGGGTCACCCATCCAACTCATGACCGCAGCGGACGTTGCTTAACATAGTTGATCGGTTAAGAACGACTAAGTTAGTACCTACGCTACGAACGCTTCAAACTTAAACCTAAGTTCGAAGAAATTAATTTTAGATTATTTAAATATTATAAATAAAACCGGCAAAACAATAAAAAGTAGATAATTTTTTTAAGTAGGCGTATTTAAAGAGTGGAATCATTCTTATTTACAATCATTGAACTATTTACAAAATATTTACATACCATTTTACAAATTATCACCCCTCAAACTCAATTCCCGGGGGTGACGAAGTCTATCACGTGCAAATTGTTCAAAATAATCACCGGTACAACCCACACACAGTCCACATCTGAAATACAATTGTTCTTGAACCCAGGAGAGTACGGGTTCATGGGGGTTTTCGTGACACCACAAATGTTCGTTTCTAGTATTAAACAGTCCCACTCTCCCAAAAGTAGCCTCATCGGTCCACAACACAGTCGGCCTCTCGGCAAGCAGCATGTTGCAGAATGTGACGCGATGAAGGTGGAACGGATATTTTCGTTCACTGTCCATGCGAACAATTGAGACACATCGAAGCGTTGAGCTGCATCATTTGTGTTCGCTGCGGGGTAAGCCTCGAAGAAATGTAGGATTGCGTCGTGAGTAGCGTAACACTAACACAAACACACACACACAAACACAAACTCACGGCAAGCTTCAGACACGTTGTCTCCACACCTAGCATAAACACGCACCATTTCGGTGTATTCAATATTGGTAGGTAGGTATATCGATATGCCATGTGCATCGGTCGCGATACGTCACATTATTATGTCACGTCACAACCGGCGCGCGCGCGGCGAAATTCGCGACTGTCGAGTGTCGGCTCGGCTTGCTTAACTAGCTCAAAGGACAAGTGACCGTCCCCTTTCTCTGCTAATTCTTCTAAATAGCGACACCGACACATCAAACACGTGCCGCGTGCCGAACTCTGTCTTAAACTGTGACTGCCTCGTATTTTCGTACCTCGTAGGTAGGTACTATGAGGTAGTCACAGATTAAGCCAGTGTTACGTGTCTGTAACTGACAAAGAGATTTTAATGGTAACTGATACAGAAAGCTTGTGAACCTAATACCTATAAGAACTTCATACTAAACTAGGCTTAGGAATGTCTACATTAAAAAAGTAATTATTACTTCTTTGCTTATGCTAGAACATATGATATGAACAACATAGGTAGGTATCCATCGTAATATTATGTTTGACTTTTATGTTTTTACAAAACTATACGTAGGTAGGTAGGTATCACAAATTATGCCAGTGTTACGTGTCTGTAACTGACAAAGAGATTTTAATGGTAACTGATACAGAAAGCTTGTGAACCTAATACCTATAAGAACTTCATGCTTAACCAGGCTTAGGAATGTCTACATTAAAAAAGTAATTATTACTTCTTTGCTTATGCTAGAACATATGATATGAACAACATAGGTAGGTATCCATCGTAATATTATGTTTGACTTTTATGTTTTTACAAAACTATACGTAGGTAGGTAGGTATCACAAATTATGCCAGTGTTACGTGTCTGTAACTGACAAAGAGATTTTAATGGTAACTGATACAGAAAGCTTGTGAACCTAATACCTATAAGAACTTCATGCTTAACCAGGCTTAGGAATGTCTACATTAAAAAAGTAATTATTGCTTCTTTGCTTATGCTAGAACATATGATATAAACAACATAGGTAGGTATCCATCGTAATATTATGTTTGACTTTTATGTTTTTACAAAACTATACGTAGGTAGGTACCTACCTACCTATTATTGGTTTAAATCTTACAGCCTATTGTTCACGCTGTTTATCTCTAATCTAAAAATACTTTAACAGTACCTACCTAAGTCCTAAGTTTTTTTTTTTTTTTTTTTAAGCCTGATAGGTTAGCCTTTGACCACTATCTCACCTGATGGTAAGTGATGATGTGGTCGAAGATGTTGTTCAGGCTAACCTAGAATTACTGGCTCTCAAGGACAGCTGTCGGAACACACCGTTAGGTGCTTGGCGACAGATTTTCTACTTGAGGGTGGTAGCTAGCCAGGCGGGCATTCGCAAAATGCCCTACCACCATGCTATAACGACTGCCATCCTAAGACAACAACCGGGACCGACGGCTTAACGTGCCCTCCGAAGCACGGAAGCGCTCAGTAGTTATGTCACCAGCGGTCACCCATCCAACTCCTGACCGCGGCGGACGTTGCTTAACTGTGCTGATCGATTCAGAATGGCTAAGCAAACTTCGCTACGAGCGCTTCAACAAACTCTTCAAGTAGGTAAGTATCTAGATATCTATCATTTCACATACATAAATCGAAGGGTTTTATTCAATAAAGGCCTAGGTAAATTAAGTGCCTGCCTAACGATAAAGACGTCTGCCTGATAAGAATCCTAACGCCTAGTGATCGGGTTGTTGAACCTCAAACGGGTCCAAAAACAGACTAAATATCAGTATTTTCACTAAAGATGGTGCAGTAGGTACCTACCTAGCCAGACATCTATCGATGACAGATGTGTACCTGATAATATAATCCATTCCAGTGAGTAAAGGTCAGTAAAGGCGGTGGTACTACAATAAAATGAATATTCTGTGCCGCCGGCTTCGAAGTCGGGCGGCGCGTGGCAGCTGCCACCTAAACTTTTGACTTTGATCTGCGTGCCGCATGCCGCGCCGTGGTATTACTAAGTTAGTATTATAATTAATTCTACGGTACCTATTGCTACTATTTACTGTATTTTAAAGAAAAACTCCAAAAAACAATGTTGTAAGGTCTTATCAGTCTACTCTGCTGGTAAAGTCGAATTTTACAGATATTTATTTAATAAAATCCGCCGGTTAAGTGGTAAAAGGCGCCGCCCGCGCCGCCCCGCGCGTGCCGATGGCGCGGCGGCGGCGGCATGTGAAAGGAAGATCAAAGTCAAAATAATAGCGGCGGCGCGTCTTTTGGTCCGGGAAATCCCACCCGTTTTATATCTTAGCCGCGCGCCTGGCCTGCTCTCGGCGCGACAGCGGCAATCGATCAGTCAGTCGCGCTCGCGAGTTAGGTACGAATTGAGATGCGTCGGGGCATAGTTATTCACGATTTCGCAAATAATAAGACGATGTAATTTCAGTAGGTGCTTAATTTCGAGTATTAGTTCGAGTGACAGTGAGATGTGGTGTGATGATATGTGCCTGAAACCTGCCGCCACAGAGGACAGAATACTGAGGATATTCCCGAACATGCCTACATCACCAAGCCGTGTAGTGCCGCTAGCAACACAGCCACTTTTATCCAAGATCGTGTTCGGCAACAACAATTTCGGTCGTTAGCAACAGATTTTCTGATTGTGAGGAAATCTGTCGTTTAACAACGCCATCATTATGCGGTAGAATATCTAATAGACAGACGTATAAGTTGGTACTACTTACTGCCTTTATTGACGTTATTTTAATTTAGGTTGTAACCGTTAACGTAAACGAGCCGAAACTGTAGGTAACTCTTAAGATGTTATAATGTTAAATAAAAGTTGTGTTGACAATTAGGGTTTAATAACGCAACCCTTACTTGGTAGGATTCCCATCAGGTACACGTCTGGGTGGGTACTACCACCTTGATTAAAATAATGCAGTTTTTAATCTGTTTAGGGTCAACAACGACATCACTAGGCGATAGGATTCCTATCACCTCTGCCTATAACAGTCGCAATTTGTCACAAGTGACGAACTGCACTGCGCCCGTAACCCTGAGACATACAGTTGTGAGACATAGTCTCATGTGCCTGTAATTTTTACTGGCTCTCAAGGAACACACACAAGTACCTAATGTGCTTGGCGACAGATTTTCTACTTGAGGCTGGTAGCTAGGCGGGCTAATGCAAAAAAGGTGCCCTTCCACCGTGCGGTGTTGCTCAAGCCGGTGGCGCGGCGGTGGTGATCGAACCAGGGACCTGAGACATTGCAAGTTATGGCTATTACCACTCGGTCATCATTGCTTCAATACACACACATTACTACACCATTTGAAATCACGGTAATTTTATGTGCCCTGAACCCTTTTAGAGTTTAGCGACGCAATCACTATGCGTTAGGATTCTTATCAAGAAGACGTATGTGTGTGTAGTGTGTACCAACTTTATTGTAGTTACTGACTTCTTATGTGACTGAACCAAATAACAAATGAAAGTTGGGTGCCACGAGTACTAATAGGTATTGTATGGGTTACGTGCGCAGGAGATCGCTGTGCCGCGCCGCGCCGCCGCGCTGCCCCGCCACGAGGCGCTCATCTCCGTCGTTGTCGTGTCGCGTCATTGTCCATGCGCCTTGCACTTATCTACCTGCTGGCTACTACATACACTGCATCGCTAATGTGCACGTGTACAAGTCCTAGTGAATATGTATGTGACTTTGTCCAGCAACGTAGGTACTTCATATTTATTTTATGGGTTTGTCGCTATTTAATTTACTAATTAAGTATAAAGGGATGGTAGACCCAGTGTACATACACGTAATAAGAAACATCCGGTGGACAGTATGTATGATGTAGGTAGGTACCGTGGAGTTACCGCGTAGGTTTCGCTGTGGCTTGGTTCACTACGGGTGTGCGTGTACGTGTGTGCGTGTCTACGTACGTAGCTCTCTAAGTTACGTAGCGGCACACGCTCCGTTTTTGCTATATCTTTTGTTACGTTACGAAACAGATCCAAAATGTGTTAGAGAGTACAAGAAAATCTTAATGATTTTTTTTATTAAGTTTTCAGAAAATGTTTTGAGCTAAACTTGTTCCTTGTGATGTACTGAAATTACCCTTAAGAGGTTATGCGTAAGTTACCAGTAACCCTGTATAGTACCTCAACATTACACTTGTGTATAACTCGTAATGGTCGAGTTGTATAAACACCTGTGGATGTTACCGATTTATGTTTTAACTAACTCTGCCATAGAGCCTATTTCTATCTCCCGCACCGTTTTATACTCCAGACTACTATTGAGAATTTCTTTGCAAGAAAGTCTGATCTCGGAATCGCATCGGATACCACGAGATTCCGCGATTCGTCGGTCGAAGCGACCCGGCCATAGATTGATACTGAGTCATGTTACATTTAAGATTTTTAGAGCACAAAATTTAAATCCCAGGTGGCGATCAAGCCCGTGTCTCCGTTTCTGTTTTCTATGAGCTTTAGTGAGTCATTTTAGTAAATTTTATTGATTCACGTCTGTGGCGGAAATATTAAAATTTTATCACATTTTTCACGCTATTATAACCATTTTACAAGATCATGGTACATATTTGGAAATTCAAATTTTATTGCTTGTACAGTTGATGGATACCAGTGCACATTATTCCGTAAATTAACCTAAAACCGTCAAAAATATAAAACTTCCGGTAAAAAATACTTTTACCCGTAATGTAACAAATTTAAAATTAATTCTCAAAAAGTATTAGATGTTGTATAAACTCTTCTCCGAATCTTCGCGTTTTAGTTGACTCAGTAGAAAAATGACAGTGTAATTAATAATGCAAGTCCGTCCACTAAACGTGAATATTTAAATGTATGCATGCAGCGATTTTACGGTGAACTAGGAAACGTACGCCACACTTGCACACACACCACGAGAACTAAAGAGCCAACGACAAAGACGAGGTTGCGTGTATTGTGTCTGTACACAATTTTACATGTATAGGTAATGAAATTGGAGGGTTTTTTTTTTTTTTATTGCTGGTAGGTAAGCCTTTGACCACAATCTGGTAATGGTGGTAAGTGATGATGTGGTCGAAGGTGTTAACAGGCTTAACCTAGAATGACTGGCTCTCAAGGACAGCTGCCCGAACACACCGTTAGGTGCTTGGCGACAGATTTTCAACTTGAGGGTGGTCGCTAGCCAGGCGGGCATTCGCAAAAATGCCCTTCCACCATGCGGTGAAGCTCAAGCCCGCGGCGGGATTTGAACCATGGACCTGCTGCGCGGCAGTCCATAGCCAAAGCCACTAACCATCACTGCTTCAAAAGGGGCGAGCATCTTTAGACTGAAAGATTTTACTACAATTAGACAGACTAGCAACAAAGGCAAAATTACCCGTGAAAGCGTTCTCCATAAATAATGTTGTGTTTTGTTCAGTGGATGGGAGCGCACGGGTCGGACTGCGGCATCGTGAACGTGAACATCCCGACGAACGGCGCGGAGGTGGGCGGCGCGTTCGGCGGCGAGAAGGCGACGGGCGGCGGCCGCGAGTGCGGCTCCGACTCCTGGAAGAGCTACATGCGCCGCTCCACCGTCACCATCAACTACTCCGGCACCATCAAACTCGCGCAGAACATCAAGTTTGGAGACGAATAGGGCTCATCTGCAACCACTTCCAAATATTCATTCCACTTGCACCCCTTAGGGGGTTCACTTAAACTCACTTTTGTATTTGGACCCCCTTCACGGTTAACGATTGAGCCCCCCAAGTAAAACATATTTTCACTCAAACTAGTTTAGTCATAACCTTATCAATTGAGATATATATTTTTTTAACTGTGACATTTGACATAGTATTGTTTATTATACAGTGCTATAATTTAGTTAGAAGTTTAAAATTCAGTCAGAAATGTTTTGTGAATACCTATAATTCAAACCATTGCGCAAACATAAGGTACAATCTGTGAACTGGAGTATAATATTGAAATAATTATTGATGGCATAAGCGGAAAGGTCTAAATATAATTCTGAGTATAAGCAGACCCCCCAGGGGGTTCAAGTGGAAAGAACGGTCCTAAGTTGTCCATCTCCTTTTTTCTCATCATATAGGGTTAAGTCAAAAGTGAATATGTGTCTTCTAGTTAAGGACTAAATTTACTGGAGTAACTATTCTGTTTAAGTATGCATGTTGACTACGTCTGCATTGCCACTGTACATCAGTAATTGAGAAAGTGGTCAAATACCGTTTATATTTCAAAGCATATATGTCAAAGCTACGTCTACTTCTCTGGGACTATCAAAAGAAATTGGGTTCACTTTCAAGCAGTTCCAAAGTTTACCTTCTCCTGTTTTATGTCATACTGAATCATATCAAATCTGAATAAGTGTTCTCTAGGTCCCAAAAAACACATGGTAAACACTTTTCGATATTTTGTTTTCACTTACCATTATGTAAAATAGTCAAAATACACAGTATGGAGGATGTTTTATATGAATAATTGTGTACATTGTAATATATTTTTACGCTATTTTTAAAGTTATCCTTAATTTTGTACGATTATGTGTCTAAAGACTGAAGTAAAAATCAAATAAAAATGTACATCAGTAATTTAGATTTCTTATTTACACCAATCATGTTTAAGTCATTTCATATAGTATTACAGAAATTTCCTACAACGAATGTTGCGAACATGCACATCAATGAATTTGCGATAAAAATTGTAAATTGCGATATGTGTGATTTAACGCCCGAGCGAGAGTATATCGCACGCGCCTTGCATATTATAATGGACTACATGATTCACGAGTATCCCTTACTTACTCGTTTTAAATCAATGATGACCGAGCGGTAATAGCTCTGGACTGCCGTGCCGCAGGTCCATGGTTCGATCCCCACCGCCGGCTTGAGCTTCACCGCTTGGTGGAAGGACATTTTGGGAATTCCCGCCTGGCTAGCTACCACCCTCAAGCAAAATATCTATAGATAAGCACCTAACTGAGGGCGTTCTTGCAACAGTCATTGAAATCCAGTTAAATCACAGCCCGAGAGACTTAACAACTGTATGTCTCAGTGTGACGGGCGCAGTGCAATTCGTCACTTTAAAATACATCTGTTGAAGTACACTTGCTCTTTAAGGCTCTATTACTATTACATAGGCGTTATCTGTATCTATATGTGCTCTATACACCTATCATACGCTCAGGCATAAAGGTTGTAAACCCTCGCCTACGGTTGGGCTTACAACACCGTGTTACTATACAGTCGACTCTCGTTTAAAATGTTACGAATTATCGAGTGTTTGAAATATCAAATGGTTCAAACTTTTAAGAACTCATAACACAAACTTTTATTTACAACGAACAAATGAGTAACAGTAACTGAAACTTAACAAAACAATTCGTGCGGAAGTGTATGTCAAACTAATCATTACCAAAACAGGCTCGTGTACGATAATACAAGCTTGAACTTATTCTGCAATGTACTTAGATGTCTCTGCAGCGGGATGGATTATTCGGACTTGTTTATAAGAGGATCAAGTGACTTATTCCTTACGAATTGTCGAGTGTTTGATGCCGATGAGTTCGAATTAACGCGTCATTTTGTTGCTTAGCGTTGATTTTTTCGTTCGAATAAAAATGTATTGATTTACTTCGACATATAAAGAGATTTTATAGGGAACTCGTGATAACTTTGAATTATAGAGGTTCGAATGATCGCAGGTTTGAATTAACGAGAGTCGGCTGTATTTACTCGCACATAAACCATAATGTACTATTATCGGTTATTTCATTGATCACCTACTTATAATCGTTGCTTAACTATAATAAACTTCACGAAGTTCTGCAGAAAGAAAAACTCTTGATTTATAAATAAATTTCAATTAATTTAATATAAGTAATGAGGGAAAGTTGATATTCATTGTCTATTATAGATGCACAGCACTGCTCTTGTTATGTCAGGAATGATGCACTCTCCACAAATCGACCGCTACATCGAGACTGTGCTTGCGATGGAATCTGTACGTGGCTGGCAGGTTGTAGCGCAGTTGCGCGATCACGCTACCTTTCAGGCCCCACTCTTTCACTTTGGATTGTATGTGATTTCTGTAAAAAATATTAAGTTTACCTTTAGTACAATTATTTTGCATGGTGTTAGGAAATTTTCCGAATGCCCACCTGGCTAGCTACCACCAACAAGTAGTAAATCTGTCGCAAAGCGCCTAACGGTGTGTTCCTGCAGCTGTCCTTGAGAGCCAGTAATTCTAAGTTAGCCTGAACAACATCTTCGACCACATCATCATTATCCACAGATAGTGGTCAAAGTCTAGACGATATGTAATAAATAAAAAAATACTTATTGGCAATAGTGTTGTGCGGCTTATAGAATGCAAATGTCCTCGTTGTAGCAGAAAATGTTAAATTCGCGACATTAGACATACCACACTTCTGTTTTGCGCCTGCCTTTGTGGCTTCTGCGGTCGAGGTTTTTCTATCTCAAAAACCTCGACCCCAGAAGCCACTCTCCTCAATCTCCTTCCTGATTTGGTCGCGAAGAGTACATTCTAAGTTTAGCTTACCTATTTCTACCGCTAAAATTACATATACTACTTTATGTATCAACTGCAACTGTTGCAGAGGTTACCGCTCAACACAAGGTGGGCATCCTGCTTGTTCCGTCACTATAGCATAAAAAGATCCCTGTTTAACATTTCTATTTTAGCGAGAATCATATTTTACACATTATTGGAGTACAAAATGTTATGCCCAAACGCGCACCGTCCCCTATGACGGTTAAAGTAATACAATTGGAGCACGAAATTTCGCCTAGAAATGCCGAGTCCAGGTGGGTTCGATTCCCGCCTTTGGCATAAAATTTTGTACTCCAATAATTTCTAAGACATTTTTCTTTATTTTGCAATATTAATAGATAGGTAGGTACTGATATATATTGGCAGGAGCGTGGGCAAGTGACTTGACCATTGTATATTTAGAAAAGCTAGCAATTAACATTATATTACATAAATTCTATATATAAAACTACCTAAGTGCAGTAGGTATACAATATATCAAAGAAAATGAACAATGCCTTCTTTAGTACGTTAGCTTCTGTTAAAATCCAATATGCCTAGGTATTGTTTTGCTTTATTATCGCACTCCGAGAATAGACACAAAACATTGATAACCAACAAACAATACTTGCAAGTCTTGGAACATACTCCTGTTATAAATAAACACTATGTACTGCACTACAAACAAGATAAGTAAGTCATAATTCCATGAAAAACACGTATGGGCGAGGCGCAGGTCGTTTATTTTCATCTCAATTGTCTCATTCACACTTGCATACTTAAATAGCTTCTATTTATTACCATATTTATTATAACTACTTTTACTAACATATTATATGCTTTCTGTCTATGCAGAAAGAGAATCGTTGTGAAATTTGGCAGCATAACAGCACATTATACACATATGTCCACCTTGACCGCTTAAGTTCGGCTGTGCGAATTCGCACACCTGTTGCACATGCGTCTAATACCGCATCTACTTCGCAAGTTTGATTTTAAGAGGTTACGGCTGGTTATTGTTTATGACACGATATATTAGCCTATAACTATGGGAAAATAATTACTGACCTTGTGGCGGTTTTGTGTAGAGAATAAACGGTGTTGGAGCTGAGCATGGTGCCCAACCGCAGGAACTTCAAATCAATCCCAGCATTGTTCTTCGTACCAAATGGAGGATTCATTAGCACCGTGTCGAAGTAATTATCACATCTGAAAGTACAAGAAATAATCATAGTACCCTTATCATGTGGCCTCGATACAATATATCTTCTCTAAGATGGGGCCCCATAGGGCTGGAATTGCACGCCCGTCTCATACCTTCCAGTGGCAGTCGTAAAAGACGACTAATGGAAAAATACCAGGTGGGCAAAAGCGCCTTCTGAAGAAATACCATCTAACGCGGCAATCCTTAAAATGCCTGCCAAGCGTGGGGATAATTGCTGTATGGGCAGCACCGCATCTGAGGCGGGCTGTGGTGTTGTATGGGCGACACCACAGCTGACGGCGAGGGGCCACGGCGGGAGGGGAGTGCCGGTATTACGGTGCGCCGCTCTCCCTACCATCCGTGGCCACGACGAGGCCGCCACCGTTGAATATAGGCAGATCGTATGCCTCGTTTGCTCAAAAAATATTTTGTTATAGTGTCCTTCAAATTTAAAAACAGTATTGCTGCACACTACTTCGAGTTAGAATATTCGACACTGCAGTGCAGGGTGCACTTTGTGGGTACAAAGATGGACATTGGTAAAATTCGTCAAAGGGCTATCTATTATTATGAAATATCTAAAGCATTTAAAAACAAAGTGAATGTTAATGTGGATTAAGAATGAACGAGTTACTCATCAAATATCTTCTCTACGCTGATGACCAAGTTATACTTGCGCCGTCGGTAAAGGAGTTGCAGAAGATGGTAAATGTCATGGATGAAAGTTATGGTGTTTGAACGAGATGATAGAGTGACCGATTGCAATATTATGATTGGAGGTGAAAAAGTGAAACAAGTGAAAGAGTTTGTATATTTGGGATCTAGAGATCATCAAAGGATGGAGAGTGTGAAAGTGATGTAGAAAGGAAAGTGAATGCTGGAAACATGGTGAATGGAGCATTGCACGCGTTTATGAACAGTCAGAAGGTTAGACACCTTCTGATGAAGGCTCGTTTGGCTGTTCATGGCGGAGTGTTGGTTCCGACACTTATGTATGGTAGTGAAAGTTGGGTATGGCAGAAAAAGCATGAAAGTAAAATATTTATTCAAATTTCATCTCAAGTTGAGAAGCATGATTCAAGTCAAACGGAGTGGCAGGATAAGAAATAGTGTGATAAGGAAGTGTCAAAAATCTAGAAAGCGATGTTAAGATGGTTTGGACATGTATAGAGAATGAATGAAGTGAGACTGACAAATCAGGTATATGTGGGACAAGTGAACGGAAGTGTTGCAAGGGGAAGACCTAGGCGAACGTTCCGAAATCAGATTGAAGACGTTCTGAACAAAGGCCAGGTCAGGAGTTACCCTAAACCGACGCTTATGTATGAAAGGATTGAGTGTAGATAAAGCGAGAGATATGTGTAAGGATTGTAGCAAGTGGAAACCTGTGGTCTCTGCCTACCCCTGGAAAGAGGCGTAATTTTATGTATGTATGTAAAAAACACTGTTTTGTTCTATCAGTTTTTTGTTATAACTTAAAATAATGAAATTAGTACAACGCAATTTCTGTTTATGCCAGAAACTACTCGTACATATATATAGGGTGATTTAATAAGAGTTATGATCACCTGCAAAATTTTGTCTCTAGAAAATCACACTGTATGACGTCTATGTTAGTAAGCTCCATCTCTCCAATGTTTTCTTGCAACACTTCTAGTGCGTCTTCATCTATATCCAATGCTGTGACGGAGCTGGCCCCAAGCAGACTCGCACCGATGGCTAGGGCTCCAGGACCGCAGCCTGCATCCAGAACGAGATTACCGTCTAAGTCTTCGTATTGTGTCTGCAAATAGAGATGCTAGTTATGACGAGCTAAATTGAAAAGTGATTGAGAGCACCATGTCGCCCCATGCCTAAATAAAAAGGCAAAAGGGAATAATGGTACTTGTAAATTCTGTTTCTTAGAATTATGTTCATCGCCAAATTTAGCGGCCTGTGGCTTATTAAAAAAAAAGGACGCATGGGAAGGACGAATATTGCAAAAGTACGTGTAAATCCATGATTTCCTCATTGATATTAGATACTAATATGGTTGGTATAATTATTATAACCATAAATTGATAAGAAGGTTAATGATTTTATTTTCTTTTCTAAAGTAATAAAGCGAATTTTGAAAATTTAAATAAGTTTTCAACAAAAAACAAACTTCATTCAAACATTATTCTCGTGATGCACATTTAGACAAAGATAAACACAAAATTTGTTAAATATTACAAATAACCTCTATAGTTTTAAATTAGTATAATACAATTTCGATACATGTCTTTTATGTTAAGAAAAAACCGGCAAATGTCCGTTGAAATCGCACATTGAGAGTCCCATCTGTACTGTATCAGCCTTGTCCGCTGCTGAACACAGCCTACCCCATTAAAGCAGAGTTTGCCATAATCCCCACACTTGGCAGACGTCTTAGCGCTGCGATCGCTTAAGATATGTTCCACAGATGGCGCTACTAGGACATCTTCCAGTATTTTACCTTAAGTCGTCTCTTATGACACCCACAGATAGCAATGCAATGCCATAAGTCACCATGCTAAATGCTGATTCCTTTGGACTGTTTATATTTATTGCTAGCACCATGATATGTTTGGTATGTTAGCCAAGTAATAGATATTTTTTTTATGATATACTATTACCTGTATAGTGTACAAAGCGAGAGCTGCAATGTGTGGAGGTGTTTCATACTGTTCGAGATTAATTTTTGGCTCACTGAATCCTTTCAGCTGTTGCAGATGTCCTTGCAAGGTCTTTAATTTCATTACTGCACCCATTGTATAAATTACTTCACCTGGGTTTTGACAAGTTATTTTTTTCCTCTGGACTACACTTCTCAGTATATATTTTTATACAAAGCCAGTTGATAATGGAACTTATTATTTTAAGTCTCCTCTGTGTAATGTGTCCACGTTATTTTCTGGATAGATTATATTTATTATGTTTTATCTTAGATTACTTGCTATCAAATCGCGGTAGTACTGGCAATATTTGATTGCCAAATGATGAGTCCTGAGAGATGAAGAAGCCACAGGAAGTGGCGTTAGCGTGTTGTAGTGCTGCCCTATGACTTGTGTTCACAATATTTGCTTCAGGAAGTTGGGGAAAACCCTGGAAACCAATAAATACATTTTAATGAATAATATCTAGATTTAACATTTAAATTAAGATAGCAATATACTTTAGTGGTCAGTGGCAAATCTGTGCTGGTGATCTAAGGGGAGAGGAAAGTGTACAACTGTTCCGAGCCAAAATCAATGTCATGTCATTAGACTCAAAATGCCCCTCTACAGACGCCTTCATTTCCTCAAAATATTTGCTATGGTCTTTTTTTTTATATATATTATGTATATATGAAGTGGTCACTAGGAGCCAGGTCTGGACTATAGAATATTTGTTCTAAGCATATGTCTGTAGGTACTTGGTTTTTTAATTTGAGATACAAAAAGAAAACAAACAAAATATATGTTATATGCATAAAATATATGACATACAGCTGTGGCAGACACTGGTGGGATGGAGCACATAGGCAACTGGCTGACAGGATTAGGCTGAGCCAGAGATATGGATGTGGCAGTTAGAGGAGCTACAGCACCCTGCTTGAGTAACATTTGCTTCTTTAGCTGAAGCTCTTCTAGGATTTTCCTGTTTGTCAACTCTGTAATTGAAACAAGTATTAGTAAGTAGTGCAAAAAATCATTAAAAAATACTTGCCACCACACCCCCAAATGCATGCAAGGTTCTCTGGCCATATTTGCCCACCTATTTCAGATTATTTTGGAAGGTATCTTGAAAAATAATTATCTATGATTAAAACAGAATCTTGTTCTTTAAATTTACTGTATCAGATTGTCCACTGCTGAACTCAGCCTCCCCCATAAAGGGGGGTGTGTCAGAATCCCCATGCTTGGCAGGCATCTTGGGGATTGTAGTTTCAGTTATAAGTTCATCAGAAAACCCTGCTGCCCATCTTGCATTATTTTATCTTTAGTCACCTCTAACTACATCCACAGGTAGCAATGGGACATTCTAGCCTGGTACCCCATGGGTCTTTGAATTTAATGTCTTTGTATTTTTTGTTTTTTAAATAAAATGTCTTTGTACGAGGGTGGGTTTCTCAGGCAAAAGGTCATAATATTGTACATGATTTGATTTCATCACATGTTTTTTTGCATATAAATGTATTGGAAACCTAGTTTAATATGTTGCATTTATATTCACATTGTATCCATGGAAGACTGCATTATAATGTTGTAAATAAATCAAATCAAATTATGCATTCACTAATGTAAGCACAAGTGTGATTTGTTGATAGATTTGGGGCAAATCATTGGTAAGCATAAATAGCAACATTATCAAAAGATTGCTGCCGAATTGGAAACTGAATTAAATAGAGCACACTGAAAATAACAACATCAGAGAAGCACAGGACACATGCAGCAATTCTTTTTTTGTAGAACATAACTTGCCAAGCATGTTGTGAATACTATCCTGCGGATAATAGTATTCATTACCGAAGGTTGACCTGGCTGGTCACATTCCCATACATATATACTCATATTATTGAAATTGAATAAAAATATATACATGTTATTTTAATACCTATATTTTATGTTTTGATATGTTCTCAATGACATTGATTTCTTCCAGGTCCTTCAAGCATTCTTTGGATAAGTTATAGTAAGGGTTAAATGGTAGGCAAATGAATGATTTTGATTACAATGTACTATCGGCAAAAATTACATTCTAGAACAGCTCTTCATAGGTCTTGGTCACCATTTAAGGCCAAGCACTAATAGTCCACCCACATGTTTTATTCCCTGGTAGGTACTGTGTGTGGTAAACGGAAGACATGTACGTATTTTAATATAGTTAAATATGCAATAATGGTAAAGAATATTTTTCTAACCTCTTTGTGCGTTGGGTTGAGGAAACGCCATCTAAAACAGTATTTTTACAAATATTATATCCAGGACATGAATCAATCTCAAACAACACTAGCACAAAATAAATATGTAGATAATAGAAATTTATTTAAAATATTTTACGATCAGTATTCTTGTGAATGTCAAACAAAACAAACACAACTAGGGCGTTCGGATAGCCTATCAGTTCCAAAAATAACACTCACAAACGCTAAAAATGATCACTTCGTTCGCTCGTATTGGGACTTCGTGAGCATTTATATCGTTTTCGATCACCGTTCGGATAGCTTTGAAAACGCTACAAATGACAGAGAAAAGTGCTGTTTTTGACCCACGTCTTACCGTGGCATCGTTGTGATCGTTTTTTGACAACTTGGAAATTCATATCTATTATCTACCTTAACATTTTAGTAGAAATATTGTGGTTAGGAATAAAGAATAGAACTGGCAATGCCTCCGACACAGACCTATATCTTTGGCTTCAGTTGTTGCACCTATATTTTTAGCTGCAGTTCAAGAAAACGTTATTTTGGTTTTCAGCGGTTGTCAAAATTAGTATGAGCCGTTCGGATAGCATACAGTCATTGGTGGTCAAAAATAGAAATAGCTTCTTTCCGAACGCTAAGATACAAATGCCACTTTTGAAACTGCTACAAACGCAACCGAGCCAAAACGAACGCACCAAACCAAAGATTGTGAAGTCCCGAGAGCACAGATTACATAGTTTTCTCCCCAGGGGTGCGTTTAGAATATTTACATGTAAAAATAACGAATAAAAACAATAATATATAATTTAATATTAATTATAAACTCTGTTTATTGTTACACCTATTAACTATTTTTCAAATTTGCTAGAAACCAATTATTATTGATTTTCTTTTGGAATTCTAGCAAATGTAATTTAAATTTACTCCTAAAATTAGGCTTGTACTTTAATATATCCTTAAGGGAGGAGGAAGCGAATTTCAACACTTTGTGGCAGAGAAACGAAAACTTCCTCAAAACGCAGCAGTGCGGTGTCGAGCGGCAATTAGGAGATAAGAGTGGTATATTTATTATGGTCTTTGGCCCAAACAAATTATGAAAAAAGATAATGTAGCTGTTGAGACTGCACCACACCAAACATAAGTGTAGCAAGATGAAGTTCTCTTCTATGCTTCATATTGAGTATGTTGTGGTGGTTTAGGAAAGCAGAAACGTGGCTACGTGGTGGTATTCGAATACAAAAGCGGGCACATGCGTTTTGAACACGTTGGATGAGGCGAGAGGTTATAGCAAAAAGACGAGGACCATAGACACAGTCAACATAGTAAAATTTGGAGAGAATAAAAGAATCAACTAGAGATATACGAAGGTCAGTACTCAGATAATTTCGAATTTTAAACAGAACTTTCAACCGGTAGAAACAGTTACTGACACATGCAGATACATCACGCTCAAACCTTAACTGTTCATCAAAAATAAGACCAAGAATTTTAGCTTCAGAAACTCGCTCTATTACTTCTCCACTTATAGACAACAAAGGATTAGGACATGGTAATATTTTGTATTTGATGCTTAGTGCCTAAAATCATATACTTAGTTTTTTTTGCATTTAGTACTAATGAATTTGACATAGCTCAAGCCTGAACTCTTGCCAGATCTTCATTTATCTTAACCTCTGCGTCTCTTAGTTGATCAGGCCTGAATGAAAAATATACTTGTATGTCATCAGCATACACATGATATTTACAGTGTAATATTTTCGATGTTACATCTGCACTGTATAGAATAAATAATAATGGACCAAGAATTGAACCTTGTGGTACACCACGGGTAACTTTATATTTATTCGAATACGTAACCAGACCATCGTCTTTTTTCAACTCTACCACTTGATGTCGATTACTCAAATAACTATGAAACCATTGAATAACATGTTTGTCAAAGCCGTAATAATTTAGCTTTGCTAGGAGCAATGTTGTATCAATGGAATCAAAAGCCCGTGAAAAATCAAATAACACTAATATTGTACCCATACCTTTATCAAGTGCTGTGATTATATTATCAGTAACATCTAATAGTGCAGTATTAGTACTTCTTACCTTATGAAACCCAGATTGCATATCAGGTAATATTTTGTGGTTTTCTAAATAAACCATTATTTGAGAATATACCACTTTCTCGAGCACCTTAGAAAGGCAAGGTAAGAGGCTTATGGGCCTTAAGTCTTTAATATCAGCAGGAGAGGTAATTTTGGGTATAGGCTTAACTACTGCCGTTTTCCATGCCGTTGGGAAACTAACTGCACTAGTTATAGATTTGTTGACTAAAGCCGTTATTGTATCCAAGGTTTGAGGAAGCGTCAGATTGATCATATCAAGTAATATTTGGTCAATACCCAAGGCATTAGATTTATTTTCTCTTAGTAGTTTTAAAGTCATCATAGGGTTCAAATTTCAAATGAAAAAGTACCACTGCCAAAATTATGAAACTCAAAAAATGTGAGATCAGAAATGCTGACCAGCTGAATTCCGGGAATATGAAGAAAACTTTCACATATGGCATTGGCATTACTGAATTGTGGCGGAAGATCGACAGGGTTAGGTGGCAAAACTTTAGTTTCTAAATTTTTCCATAATAGTTTTGGGTCCTTAAGATTTTTATTAATATGTTGCTTAAAAAATACTCGTTTTTCATTATGTAACGCTAAAATTACTTGATTTTTCAAGGCTTTATAAAAGGTTTTATGGCTATCTAGTTTAGTTTTAAGAAATCTGGCTAGTGCCGCATCACGTAGACGCATCATGAGCTTTATATTTTCAGTTTACCATGGACTAGGTAATTCCTTTACAATGATTGATTTTAAGGGGGCGTGTAAGTCAAAAAGTAGTTTAATAAAATTACGAACTCATTAACTAGATCATCAATATGATTTGCTGCGGAAATTAGATCCCATCGGATAGATTCTAAGTCATTAGTGAAAAATTCAAGACAAATGTATTTAAAAGGTCTGTATGTTAGACACCGTGGCACCATTTTGGGCTTGTTAAAGACAAACTCGCACGTAATAAAGGCATGACCTGTCTCTGATCCAATAAGTTCGACACAAATATTTCGTGAACGTACATTTGAACACACCAGATCAATTAAGGTTTGACTGCCAGCTGTAAAATGAGGTGGGTTTGTCTATGAGCTGTGTAAGGCCTGTATCCTTCAAGAATGGTCTGGTGAAAATTTATTCTACTCGTCTAAACGCACCCCAGACTACAATACAATACCACTGAGTGCGTTTAGGCGAGACAGGCGAAAATTTCGCCGATGCGGTCCCCCTAAACAATGTCATAGCCGTATGTCAATTATTGTTGTCATATTCAATTAACATTCAGCAACGAAGTTTTTGTAGTTCTACATATCTTGAAAAAATTATAAAATTTCCTGGATACATTATTGTTCATTAGTCCCGCGATAATGTAGAAAAAATTAAAACCAAAACAATCCAACAAGAATACAGGAAAACACAAACGTATATACACAACTTGTATTGTTAAATAGTCTTCCCACCCTTCCGTAATCTTTGGTGTTTGATTGAAGTGACATGACTTATAGCTTACATCTTACAGATATGAGCAAGGCTTTTGATTTCGTTAATCATAAACTGCTTTTAATCAAATGCGAAAATTATGGGCTCAGAGGACCAGTTCTTAACTGGCTTCATAGTTACCTCACCGACCGTAAGCAATGTGTTGAGATAAATTCTCTTAATGATAGGCACATTTCAACATTTTATAGATCTGCCTATCAAGTTAATAACAGTGGTGTACCGCAAGGCAGTATATTGGGCCCATTACTGTTTTTAATTTACATAAATGACTTACCGTCGGTGGTTGACCATAAATGTATACTTTTTGCTGATGATGTGTCAGTTGTTGTAAGTGACAACAAGAAATCTACAACTGATAAACATAGAGATCTGTTAAATATAGTTACTGACTCTATAGTTACTTGGTTAGAATCCAACAATTTACGCGCCAATATCTCAAAAACTAGATATATAAATTTTCGTAATTATAATTCAATGAAAAATAATTTTGATGTAATGTGTAAGGGCCAACAAATAGAAATTACAGATGACTACAAGTTTCTTGGCATATATGTAGACCAACATTGTGATTGGAAGACTCATATTGAGCATGTCTGTTCCAAACTAAATCGATTTGTATTTGCACTAAAACGATTACGGCGTACAGTTAATCAAAGTGCTGCACTCACTGCCTATCATGGCTACGTAGCTTCAGTTCTGAGGTATGGTCTTCTACTTTGGGGAAACTCTACCAACGTCACGAAGGCATTCCTCGTGCAGAAAAATGTATCAGAGCTGTTTGCGGTGTCAGTCCACTTGACTCGTGTAGACCACTATTCAAAAAACTAAAAATACTAACTTTAACTGGCTTGTATATCATGCAAGCAGGACTTTTTGTAAAAGAGCATCCTTATTTGTTTGAGCAATTAGGAAATACTAAGTTTCCTCGACTTGTTAGTAGAGATCCTACCAGACTACGTACGCCCACATGTAATACTGCCTTATGTAGTCGAAATTGTAATCTCATGTGCGTTAAACTATTTAACCAAATTCCTATGGCAATCAGGGAGCTCCCATATAGATATTTTTAAATGAAATTACACCTGTGGCTGACTGAAAACTGTTTCTATACAATCAAAGAATTTTAAAAAAGTGACAATATAATTTTGTACAATATACCTTATGCAGTTGATTTGAATTATAATTTTTGGTTTTGATGTGTGTATTGTATTGTATTATTATTTGACTAAAAGTGACTAAGATATTGCAATATTGTGGTCCTGACATCTTATATTTTATAATTCCTTGACATTCATTTTATTTTATTTAATTCAATTGCATTCAATTCATTGATATTTAATTTTTCTGTTTGCAACTGTAACTGTATAAGTAATTATATTGTTATAATAAATTTTTGTATGCCAATTATTGGTGAAACATGCTGAACCTATGTGACTAATTATCTAATAACTTTATTGTACCATGTTTCGTGCAAATAAACAAATTTCATTTCATTTCCATTTCATTTCCTGTTGTACGTAGTACTTATTACTTCTGTGGTCGTAGCAGAGTTGCCTATTTATTTAAACGTCTTTGCGGAGTGATCCTTCTAGTCCTTTTTATTCTGTGCTTTTACTATATGAAAAATAATCTACATTGCACTTGAGCTGTCTTCCGTTTCACACCAAAAGCCATATTTTTATCGAATTCAATGACTACTACCGCTTAATTTCGTTTTCGCCAGTTACGTACTGTATCAGGGGGATTGTACACACCCTGTCCATCAAAGGGGTGTGAGGGTTTGCCATAATCCCATACTTGGCAGGTGTCTTAAGGATCGCAAAATAATAGAGCAGAAGGTGCTGTTAAGGATAGACACCCACGGAAAGATATTGAGGGTTGACATTCTAGTCAGGCACCTGACGGCCAGTTAAGTATGTAGTAACCGCAGTGTATAATACCAATTCGGAACAGTCGTTATCACGCTACCTATAACGTTAAGCCCCAAAATTGATTCTATCAATTATAGCGACTATCATCGTTATTCGTTCAGTGTCAGATATTATGCTTTTGACAGTAAAGTACAAAGTAACTATCATATGCAATATGGTCGAATGCTACTAACAATTCGGAACAGTCTTAATCGCGCTCATATCGCTCACGGCCACACAGACCCGTATTAATTAACAGTTACTTCCGTTTGGCACATCACACATGTACATATACAAAATGACAGTTTTGACAGCCTCGCTCACAGTGATTTCACGGTGATAATGAAATCATCCGTGACTTCAAATGGATCATAGAATACGCGATTTCGTTGAGTCAGAATGGTGATTACATTTCCAAAATCGCTTTTGGTGTAAAACGGAAAACAGCTTTACATGCCTTATAAAATACACAATGCATATTTAAAAATCACAGAGTTAAAAATGCACCACGTAGAAACAGACGTTTTAGGTAATAACAACTAGAATGCGCTCTACAAATTTAGATACCGTTGTGTAAATCAAAAATTATCCTTATGCCGTTTGAAACGCTCGCTCGTAGCGTAGCTTAGGTGACCGTTGGTGACATTACTACTGAGTGCTTCCGTGCTTCGGAGTGCTCGTTATGTATTATCTTTAAGTACCGGTTGTTCTCTTACGATTGCAGTCGTTACAGCGTGGTGGTATTTGCGAATGCCCGCTTGGCTAGCTACCACCCTCAAGTAGAATCATACATACCGTTAAGTGAAGATTCGACAAGCACTTAACGGTATGTGTTCCGGCAGCTGTCCTAGAGAGCCAGTAATTCTAAGTTAGGCTGAACAACATCTTCACCAAATCATCATTTAGCATCAGGATAGATAGTGGTAGGGCACTATCTATCCTGATGCTAAATCTCTAACCATGCGAAATCTTTATGACAAATCCATATGGTAATTTTACATTGATCGAAACCGGATACTTGTAAATACCGGGTTTTCACATAGAATTACTTGCTTCACTAATTTACCGAGTATTTCAACATCAAACTTAAAATTTCGCTTTCATTGCATTATTTCGTAAACACTCGATGCGTTGAATCGGAGGAAGTGGGTTTGATTCCCACGCGAGGTGAGAAATACGTAGTTAGGTAATCTAAAAATGGGTAAACGTGGTTTTAGCTTTGCACGCGATATTGCTTGTAACCGTATTTAGAAATTTTGTAAGGTATATTCACAATATTGAGGTTTTTTTCTTCCATGTACAACAAATCATTAGCTACGTAATCGATCACATAAACCATATTACTTTTCTATATTTTCTGCACACAATCGATTACATTGAAATAAATAGTCGAATCGTCCATAGATCAAATAGAATATATATAATCGTCACTGCGCGCGACGTTGTAATCCGTCTGACAGTTGTTAACAGCATGATCAAACGAATTTCTATGTGGTATGTCTGGTAACGGAACGTAATTGGGGTCAATGATCACGTAGTGCATACGAAAAACCGATAAATACCGATTTTGTGTCGTTATGTTGGCTAGCAAAATGTAGCGGCCTTTTTGAATATGCTGAAAAATGTGTACTTATTTAATGTACATACTTATGTACAGTATTTGCATTCAGTTTAGTGTGAGGTATGTACATATCCTTTGTTCTATAAGATCATAATGTATTAGTACATAACGTAGAAATGTAAGTATTTGTGCATCTCGCATATTTATCGTGTTTTTAGCCAGCAAGCGGCGTTCAGAACCTTTACCTACTTAACCATAATCGCTGCATATATCGATATCGAAGATATTATATCGTATGTGCAATTTCTTTGAAAAAAGTATTATTACTATAACTTTGGTAAGTATAGTATAGATTTATCGAACTCAATTAGTACTGCACCTGAGTTTTTCTTTGCGCAGTACTTATGACGTGCGAAAACCTATTATAAAGCTATGAAGCGATCGTGAATATGACCTTCAGACTAGTAAAAGAACCCTCATTTGTTTAGTAATACAGATGCACATTGGCTTTCACAGGTTTCTTGCAGTGGCCGTGTGCATGAACTGCATTTATAATTAACTTTCCATCCATATTATATATATGATATTCCTAATATATATGATATTCCAACCACACGGAACTAATTTGCCTAACACCTGTCTCCATACATGGAACAATAGACAACAACGATGTTATATAAAAGCATTTATTTTAAAACAATGTAGGTAATAATATACTTTCTGATTCTTGGCAAAACAGTCTCACATAAGCAAGTCAACATTTGGCCTCTCTTAGAATAAACATAAGACTAACATGCGCTGCCATCACTCACAAATGAAAAAAAAAACTGAATATATCAGATAAATAAACCATATAAAAGACAAAATATAAAATTATCTTCATTACGTCTACATTGCAGTTAGCATTGCATCTCAGTTGAGCAATCTTAGATTAATTTGTTTACTAACGTAAATTATTCTAAATAAAGGGAACATTACTAGAATTGACTCACGATATTAGCAATATATAAAAAAAACACATCTACTGTACCTAATTAGTGGTTCAGACGCAGACGTTACAGTCCACAATGAGTTTGTGGTTCAGTATTGATAAAATCTGATAATAAATGCACAACAAAAATATAAAATTTAAGTTGCCTTTGTCTTTTACGTTTATAAAAATATTTATATAACAATTTAGAAATAATCAATAACAGTTCTCTTTCCTATAAACAATTTGGAATAATTTATTGCACAAGCTCAAAGCTAAATAATTATTGAGTGCAATATCAATTTTATTACAAAATTTAATAAATATTAAAAAAAAAACAAACCAACACAACTTTCCTAACGCGAAGCATACAGCTATTATGACTCAATTATATGACATAGATATATTTATATTACGGTAAAGCGGCAACTATAAGCACTCCATATAAAATATTATTCAAAAAAAATGTATTTTATATGATAGTATTAGTAGTTTATGTAGTCTTAATTGAATTATACAATAACCGTTTAAACATTAGTAACATTGAGATCCGAACAGCTTATAGTTGTCAATTTACAAAATAACACAATGTGGTTGGCTAGAAGCTAACGCTAACATATGGACTTGCAATAATGCCTAAAAATAATTTTAATAACTATAAAATGAATAAAGAAAGTTTCGAGCAGCGAAGTGAAACAAAGCTGCAGCTAATAAACATCATCTCTTACAATTTTGATATGTCATTACCTTTATTACCTACTTATTTAATGTAAACTCTGATATAAACAATAATTAAACGTAACAACCACATTGTGCCTGACCACCGCCACCGATCCGAGTGTTGGTTTGTAAGGAAACATTTCACAGCACAGGAACAAACACATTCTGGACTAAATAAAATCTGAAAATGATAACAACATTTGTTTTTAAAGACTAGCACGTAATTTTGGCACAACGCTGCGTCCTCTCAGAGCACAGTGGCATCCATGTAGTTGTTTCTTCATACACAAGTTTATATAGATCGAATGCTATGTGAATGGGCGAGGCGAGAGCGGGTTGAGTGAAGCTGCCGCTGCGTTGGTTTGGAAGACAGGACTCTAGGAGTATTGGTAACGAGTAGTGCACACCTTACAGAGCTAGCGTCTCCCCCCCCACTCCCCCCACATTAGGGTTTCACAAAGCTCTCCCTCCGACACTTAAATCAGGAACAATATTACTTCCAACTTTACAATACAACAGCAAGCAAAGAAAAAACGAAAGCATAATAATATTTTCATATCGATTAATACATACATATTTGTGCCCAATGTGTCATGTTCGATGTATCGTTTTTTTTTAAAATTTTATTTATGAAACCCTATAAAACTAGTGACCGATCCTATCGTTCACAGTTACAATATGGACAGCTGCCATTACAATAATAAAATGCAAAATAATGTATATAATTAAAATTTAGTGTAAAAACAATTAGAGTAAATAATAATAAAAACTTATTTGAGTAAATAAATTCTCTTGTTCCATTGCTCATTCAGTGCTTTACATAACAGAGTGTAAAAATAAATGCATTACAGAGTATGTTATATAGAAGCGTGGGTAAAGTTATTGGCGTTGTTAATATTTGGCAACTTGAAGGTATCGGAGATATACAAAACTATTGTTGAATCCCATCATGTCCGCGGCGTGGCACCATCTTCAGGTGTCGCGTGCACGTTTATTTTTACACCCTGCCGCAATGAGTATTATGCCCCAACAACACTCCTAATTCCAACAACAGTACATACCTAACACTTTCCCTGTATAAATATAATATTAGAGTCTTGTAAAAGAAACATTTTGAAACCTCATAGGTCATTAACACTACGTGAGAAATTACACAAGAGCATTAGGATACAATATATTGCTACGAGTTAACTTATCATTTGGCACTAAATTAACATATTGCATCTCGAGCATTCGTCACAAAGTATTTATACTTGCAAATTCATCAACTCTCAATTTAACAATCCTAATATTATTATAATTAAATTTTGTTTCAATTTAGTAACGACAATAATTCACATTTGGCCGCGATACTCAAGTTTTAGTATTTTGCTATTTTCACAGTGGACTCTAAAAGGAAATACACATTATTTCATATATTGAGCAATCTGTCCATTCCCATATCATGTCGAATATAAAGGCGTGTACTCGGGGAATGTCCGCTATATCAAAATAAATTATTAGACAAGACGCGCTTTCGGCAAGTAAAATTTGGCAAAATTGAGCATTAAGACTTTTCGATTGGCATCGTAAAATATTACAATCGGTAAGTATTCACTACGTAGCACTGCGTGACTACTTAATATATCCTAAGTCTGGTAACTGCAACTTATCCATAGGTACTCCAATCTTTACAGTTCACTACTACAGTGCACACGAGCGTTGCGCAGTGCGTCCGCAGGCCGTCGCGGCGAGACGCGTCCACTGGTTCCGACAAGAACAGTGCATTCCCTATTACTTTATCCTAGTTACGATTAGCCTTCCAATAGCCTCTGTACACATCGGCTCTGCCCGCGAGGTCTGCTGCGGCCATACACGACGCGGACGCTCGTGCTTATGTACAAAATTTTAGATCGTGAAAATCCTAGTAGGTATCGTAAATTGATATGACGTATAATGTGATAATTTACAATAACGAGGATCTCGTCAAAGTTCAAAAGAACCGTAGAAACGACAGTGGACTTTTCAAGACCATTCCAATTTACTAACTACATTTTTATAACAACATGGTTAAAATAGTTATTTTAAAAACGAAATATCGTTATTTTATCAAATAATAGTTATTGCTTCGTTTTGATATGATAATACATCTGTGCGCAGATGTGATCGCAGGACCGATTGACGCCCGAATTGACGAGTAGGGCGCGCGGCCCCGCACTGATAGCGTTCGCGCGGGCCGCATGCGTACATCCGAGCTCGCACGCGTACATCCGAGCTCGCATGCGTACCTCCGAGCTCGCACGCGTACATCCGAGCTCGCATGCGTACCTCCGAGCTCGCATGCGTACATCCGAGCTCGCATGCGTACCTCCGAGCCCGCATGCGTGTCCGTGCGGCGACCACGCATTACCGGCTATTCTACTACCACTTACATCCACGCTACTGTACAGTTAATCCGTACTATTTATAATTACGTAATAACTCTTATATATATTTTAAAAATATGACTGCATTATATCCATCATGATCACAGCTCTCCGAAGACTTTACAATATCCAAACCTGACGCTCCAAAATAAATTCTTTATCATTACACCTATAAAACGAAATGACTACGATATATCTAAACTTTAGCTCTAAAATTATGCCATTTTGATATATTTACTTTGCGATTGCAACGGTCCCTCGTTCAGCACTTAAATGCCTCATATACAAATTTTCAACGTAACCGCGAATATGACTCGATTCACATTAACACATAAAAAAAATAAAGGAAGCGATAACAACGACCGAGACGTCCGTGAAAGTAAAATTTAGAAACAAAGCGGCAGTGTTCGCGAAACATTCGTGCAATAGAAATCTAACTACGAAACACTTCTTAGGAACCTGATAAATTATTGCTATAGCTCCGGCGGCCGTCAAACGCGGGCCGAACCTTATCAGTAGCCAATAGAAAAATATCACCTAAATAAATATGAAATATTTCACAGGGCGGCCCGTGACGCCGCGCAAAATATATCTCTGTGGGGGCGGTTCACCCGCGCGGCTGTTTTTGGTAAAGTAACAACGATTATGTGGTTGATATGCAACGTGCTCCTTCGACTTTCTCTCAGTGCGTCTCGCCGTCAGCCTCATCCCCCGCGCCCCGCGACCCCTCCCCGCATCCCCCGCCCGGCCCCTTCGACGCCACGCTGTGGACACAAACATTAAAATTTAGAATCAACACATACAAACTATTATAGGACATGTAGAATCATTCTGATTCTAAACTCAGCTGTCGCTTTAACAAAATTAGAAGCGGTGCAGAAGAACAATATTCCCTATCATCATTGAAGGCAATGAACGGCGCTGCGCGAGTGAGAATGCATCAAGATTGCTTGCAAAAGCCAATGATGAATGATTCAATGAGGTCAATGTCCGAAATTCTTTCTGTTCGGAAAATGTACGTTTCATCTTAGTTCTGTACAAAAAACGCCGATTAAGTATCTGTATCTTGTTGAAACCATGATTTACCAAATACTTTATGTGAATAAATATACATATACATAATATTATTTATCGCCCACATCATCACTGACCAACGGTTGAGACAGTGGTCAAAGGTAAACTTATAATTTATTAAAAATATATACTGTATCAGCCGAATTGTCTACTGCTGAACACAGCTTACCCCATTTAGAGGGGTTTTGCCATAATCCCCACGCTTGGCAGGCGCCCTGGGGATCGCAGTTTAAGATCAGTTCCTCACAAGGCGATGCTTTCGGTATATTACCTTTAGTCATCACATGTGGTGCCGGGCTTGAATTACTACCCCCAGCGATGTATGTGTATTAGAAGGTTTTGTAGCTCCTTCTGAAGAATTGTACACTGCGATCCCCAAGCAGTCCGTCAATTGTGGGGTGGGGATTATGGCAAACTCTTCCTCATTGGGGAAGCATTTATTCAACGGTGGAGGTTACGGTTGTTTATATGTTATATGTATGTTATATTTAAACGTGAAATTATACTAATAAACATAGTAATAGTAAAGGCTACAATTAACATAAGCTCTAAATTCTGTCTAAATTATTTAATATGCTGTTGATTAAATAAATAAAAGAATAATAGGCCTTAAATCACTTCCGGGCTTAATACAATTATAGTTCTAGATTCTCCTGTTGGACGACATTCCTATTCTAAAGGCGCCTAAGGAAAAAAAATCGCCACAAGAGCGATCTGCCACCACTCACATCGATGCTGCACATTAGGTACATAATCAAGGGTCCTTACCATCTTAACACCTTGATTACCTGAGAGATAGTGGGCAAACTATCAACGAGAGCATTCTAAGGAGAATCGACGTCAGGAAAGCGACCTTATGTTGTCAGCAGTAACATGTTTTAACATATTCTTATGTTCGTTTTAATTTTTCAGCATTATATTGTACTAACACGTAACAAGCTTCTTTACGGTGGTTTTACAATCTCACTTGATGGTAAGTGATGATGTGGTCGAAGGCGGTAAACAGGCGTGGACGAGTGGAAAACTGGATCTCAAGAATAGACACGGTGTCCGGAGACAGATTTTCTCCTCAAAGGATAGCCGAGCGGACATTCGAAGCAATGCCCTACCACCAGGGCAAGTATCGGAGTTTTCAGGTTGCCCAAAGGCCTCCGAGATAGCCTAAGGAGTGCCATTCTCAGACAACAAGTGATTTCAACGTCTTTAAGTGCCTCCGAAACATGTGGAGCGTTCAGTAGTAAATGCGACTAGGGGTGACCCATCCAAGTATGAGGAACTTACTAGTTGGAGTAAGGCGGACAGGCGGAGCCGCCGGGCGCCTCGTGGTCTGAGGGCGGCGGGCGCGCGGCCGCGCTCAGCAGGTAGTTGGTCGAGTCGCTGAAACAGTTCGATAACCTGCTTTAAATTGTATTACTGCCAAGGGTCACACGGTATCGGGTACACCACTACTATAGCGACATCGTTAATTAAATGCATTAAACTGACAGTTTCACGTCACTTTTTGACGAAAATACTGACGCTAAAGTGATCGATGGTAATGAATCGATCTTTTATATGATGGCGAACTAATAAGCTATTGCAACGATAATTACAGAGATGAACTACATTTGGACCTTTCAACTTTTTCAATGAAATCTCTTCCAGTGTAATGTGGTAACCACGTCTTGCGGTGTAATGTGGTAACCACTTGCGAACCTTTCTTCCCCATCGGTTATCAGTTCGTCTAATGAGGCCCGCCCATTGCCACTTGCAAATTCTGGAAGCTATTTCGGTGACTTTGGTTCTTTGGAGAATATCCACATTTCGGAATTTATCGCGCCCAGAATCTCCGAGCTTATTTTATTAATTCCAACTCCAACCCCATTAAGACTATATTCAAGTATAATTCTTCCGAAAACAATGCCCGTTCTCGAGTGTCAAATGTCAAAATGAAGTTCATCCTCATTATCATTCTAGTCAGACAATAAGATGTCAGCTCAGTTATGATGACTCTCATTGATAGATAGTTCTTGATATTGATCGTATAATGTCACGTTTAAAATAGAAATGTCATAGTCTTTTTAGACTTCTCACAAGTGACAATCTCAATATGTTATGCTTGCAAAATGTGTCTTCCGTTGTACGAACATATATCGAAAGCTCGTAATTTGCTGTAAGTTACCCTATTACATGCAAGTTTTTTTTTATCATAGCTTGTTTTTGTCGGCATTTAATAAATCAATAACCTATTTTATATAGTTATTGATTTATTTATAGTTATATAGTTTAGATTGAGCCCCCCAAGTAAAACATATTTTCACTCAAACTAGTTTAGTCATAACCTTATCAATTGGGATATATATTTTTTTAACTGTGACATTTGACATACGAGGGTGGATTGAAAAGTTCGCGGCCTCAGCAAGAAAACTATTTGTAATATAAACAAAATGAATTTTATTTTTCCACGTAATCTCCACTTAACTCAATGCACTTCTTCCATCTGGTTTCCAACGCCTGTATGCCAGTCATAAAAAAAGTTTCTTCAAGGCCTTCAAAAAAGTCACCCACTGCAGCTTCGACCTCCTCATTTGATGAAAATTTTTGACATCCAAGGTGTTTATTTAGGTTTGGGAATAAATGAAAGTCTGAAGGTGCCAAATCAGGGGAATAGGCGGGATGCGGCAGTAATTCAACGCCACAATCGCGAATTTGAGCCATAGATTCAACAGACGTGTGAACGCGTGCATTATCCTGATGAAACAACAATTTCTTGCTGAGTAATCCTGGCCTTTTCGCTTTAATTGTTTCACGCAAACGACGTAAAAGGATGCAGTAATAAGCCGAGTTTATAGATGATGACACCCTTAGCATCCCAAAAAACTGACGCAATCACCTTGCCAGCTGACAAAATTGCTTTGGCTTTTTTTGGAGTCGGTTCATCAGGTTTTTTCCACTGCTTAGATTGCTGTTTTGACTCTGGGGTGTAGTGGTGTATCCAGGTTTCATCCATTGTCACAAATCTGGCCAAAAAATCTTGTGGATCAGCCTCAAACATTTCCATACAGTCGCGAGAAATCGTGAGCCGTATTCGTTTTTGTTCAACTGAAAGCAATCTGTGTACCCACCGCGCAGAAACCTTAGAAAATCCAAGTTCATAGACTATGATGTTTTGTGTTCGTTCATACGAGATGCCAATAGTGTATGTAATCTCCCTGATGGTCAATCTCTGATCTGCCAATATCAGATCACAGGTTTTCCCGATGTTTTCTTCAGTCGTAGACGTCGTAGGCCGGCCGGAGCGAGGGTCATCTTCAATACTCTCTCGTCCGCGTTTAAATTCAGCAACCCACTTTTTCACAGTCGTGTATACGACGGAGCAGATTCCCCCAATGTTGTTGACATGTCTTCGTGAATCTCTTTTGGAGTTAGTTTTATTTTTAAACAGGTATTTGATGACCGCACGTTGCTCAATTTTCTCCATTCTTTAAAAATGCTGCACTTAGGCTCACAAAATTCAGTCTAATTTAAGAACTGATAATACTATTGCGATAAAATTTAGCAATGTGACAACCAGAGAGTATGCAAATCGAATGAGGTCAGTTACATTAAAATAGTTTAAGTATTCATGTGTTAGGCCGCGAACTTTTCAATCCACCCTCGTATAATAGTAAATTTAGCTAATACTTAATATTGATTTTATAAGGTACGTTCAAAGTATGCATGATTCATTCGCACACACGTTGAATGTACCTGAATTAAAAAAAAAAAACTGAATAATGTAATAAGTAGGCTTAAGGACAATTTGTTACGACCGTTTTTCAGCATCAATGTTTTTGTTATTTCTAACATCTTTTACTGTAATGTAACAAAATGTTACAAATTTACGAGAGGAAAATTATAGTCATGTGCGGGACTCGAACCCTTAAAATGTAATCCGGAAAGCATGCGTTATTGCAAAAATAAAAATATTGTGACAAAAAAAACATAAGTACTATAGGCTTGCTTATAGTCTATTTAGTGCTGTCAGGTTACTGCATCGAATTAAACGTCAAACTATATCGTACTACAAAGCGAGTATCAGTACCCCAAGCTAGCGGGGGAAATGCACTAAACTTCAAATGGAGGTCGGTGTAGGACTTATCGCTCCCAATAATTTATAAATAAATACACACAGTACGAGTTTTCATAGTTTACGTAACGCTTAAAAGCAAAAGTTATCTTTCCACACGTATTTACTAATATTATATATTCACATATCCGCTGGGGGCGCTGTTACAAATGTGTATGTAACGTTACTTGTATAGTCATGTAAACTACCAAAACTTGTACTAAGGATGCAGGTGTCAGGCGGAGCAACAGAATAATCTGATCAAAAAGTTTCCTTATACTTTGCAAATGAACGCGATGTCTATTAGATCTGAAAACCCCTGTAGGAATAGAATATCACGTAAGATAACACTTTAAGAGACAGGCCAGATATTCCAAGCTAGGAAATTCTGAAATCGTATTGCATTTTTTTCAAACTAAAATTGGAATATTTGCGCGTGTGTTTGTGCAACTTACATAATGACTGAAGGGGTTTGTATGAGATTTGGTTCTTTAGACTGTTAAGGTGCTGATTCTAGACAAGGATAGCACTATACATTTTAGAGTGCAGACGAAAAGCGAGGGAGATGATAATGCGTGTCAAATAATAAAATTATTGGTGATTACACCGGATGAACGTTATAAAGTTTTGTTTTGTGAGACTTTAGAAATTAAGTATTCTAAAATTTCTAAATAAGCAACAAACATCGAGGTATTTTCAGCTATATTTTCTATACAAAATTTAATATTGTGTTTTCACTTTAGAGGACCCTAGTTTAAAGATTCACAATATATATATTAAATAAATATTAAATCTATAATACACATACTTAATATTACTGCTACTGGTTTTTATCCAGATTCAATAAGCAGTACTCAAACAACACCCAATTAATATATACTTAACCGAATAGTCTTAGCGTCTCTGCGGGCAGAAACTAGTTAATAAATAATCAGTATTAAAGTTATTATCATGGCTTAATCCTTGACATATTAAAAACCACTATTCAGGCGCAACTCAAACGTTAAATATTTCTTAGAAGTGCAAATATAAATTTAAAAATACTTATTTGGTAACACAATTAATATTCAAATATATTTGGATATGATTAGCGAAATTTAGTAAAGAGTATTATCCTATATATAAATTTATTTAAGGCATTTAAATTGTAATTTTTAAAAAGTATTCTGTATTAAGACTTAGTATAGCATAAGGCAGCAAAAACAGACACATTACTAAATTTACTTATACGCAAAGCAATAAGTATGCATGTCCACAAAAATAACTAAAAAAAAAAACTAATTACTAAATTTAATTAGCATTAGTACAAAATATAATAATTACTTATCAAAAACGTAGTTCATCTCATGGTGTTTCTCTACCCCGCTTCTGTGGACATGCAGTATACAACAAGTTAGTATATAACAGCAATAAACCATCGTCACGATTGTATGTAAATAATTATTTTAAATGTAATAATAGTATTATTTAAACTTAATACAGTACTTATAAATAATTAACAGTTATCTCGTTACACTTATTCTCAGAACAAATATTCCATAAGCTGCATTAACACACATCGTAACATATTCTTTAAAATATGGGGAATTAATTGTTTGCAATAAAGTTCTTAAGTTTTAGTTTGAACAAACTATATTCTAAGGTGGTCAAGCTTTTTGGTAATTCATTATACTTACATCAGTAATTTAGAAATACGACCTTGTTTATATACTCTAGCTAATATTTTAGGTACAACTCGAATTTCATTATATTTTATTATTACACAGATTGTACGGTAGAACCTATCTTCATAAATTTAACTAATATTATAAATGTTAAGATATATAACTGTAATAATTTTGTCTTTCATACAGGGCTTTATCGTGAGGCCACGCTTTTTTAGTCCATTTGTTATTGTTCTTATTGTCAGTTTATGATATTTTATAACTCTTGTTACCTCTGTAGCAACCCCAAACAGTAATAGAATCAGTACTAATATTATAAATGTGAAAGTAACTCTGTCTGTCTGTCTGTTACGCTTTCACGCCAAAACTACTGGACCGATTTGAATGAATTTTGGTATGGAAATAGTTTGAGACCCGGGAAAAACATAGGATAGTTTTTATCCAACTGCGCAAAAAGAGGTTGATGTTTTTGCGCGATAACCGACATACGCGCGGGCGGAGCCGCACCCGGAAAGCTTGTTCTTATAATTGAATGTATGTAAGTAAGTACACGGATATGTGTTAATTTAATCTAATAATGGCTTAGGTTTAAAAATAGCATAATTACCGCTCGCCATGTTTTTACAAATTGTGCCTATAAGTATACGCTTTGTGACTAATTGTCTTGTCAATTGTGTATCCTAAAAATATATTTTCTTGAAAAGCCGCATTACCATAAATGTCTAACCATGATTGATAATGCATTATAAGTCTTCAGTCTTCTAAAATTATTGTTTTATAAATAAATTTTAGCTATCATTGCATGCGATTGCAACATTCATTATTCATAGGCCTTATTGTCTTATTAGAATGGAGGTGCACTTCATTTTGTCATTTTTCTTTGAAAACGAAGCCCATTTTGAAGTTGAAATTTCAAAATGAAGTTCATATTCATTACCATTCTAGTTAGACAATAAGCTACCAGTTTTTTTTTGGTGTTCTCGTCCAATCTATATACGAAATTTTAGTATTGTATCCACCACTCTATTAAAGCATGACTTGACACGACTGTGATTTAATGACACGACCTCAATGTAGACTACAATAAAATTGTTTATCATATTACTTGACGAATGAAACACTCGTATTTGAGTAAGCCGTAAGAGTCCAATTAAGAAACAAAAAATGGCATGTGAAGGCGAGATCAGAAACCAGTATTTACTATAACAGCCGGATGGTCCACTGCTGAACACAGCCTCCCCTATTGAGGAGGTATTTGCCATAATCCCCACGCTTGGCAGGCGTCTTGGGGATCGCAGTGTAAGTTGGCAGTTCTTTAGAAGGCGCTGCTGCCCACCTTCCAGTATTTTTCCCTTAGTCGCGTCTTACGACACCCACGGGATGATATAGGGAGGTGCAATTCTAACCCGGCACCCCACGGGGCAGTATTAAGATTACTTATAATACAAAAACAACGCTTTATAAAGAATTAATTTCACAGAACTGTACTATTGGAGCATTGATAAAAGAAATCGCGACCAGGCCATGGTCCAAGTTTAACTGATAAACAAGTGTCATTCGCCATATAAATGAACGCCATATCAATTGGCGATATTGTCGTCATTAGTACGTCATTACAACCCTCCAGACTTTGGTTATCTTTGTCCAACACCCATGATACATGGTAGCTTTATAAACAATACGTCTGGACAGCCAATGAATCAGCCGATATCTGTGTTTGTTAGTGTGCTATGGACCCTGTCGTTGACTCGTATCAATGTCAAACGGGGAGGTATTTATGGTGATAAGCATGGCACACATACGTACATACGAGGGTTGTCATTATAAACAACGGGCAAATCACTTAACGTCACATAGATAAAGATACTTTATCATCTTCTTGACATTATTTTTTTTATTAACAAGTGTTTTTATTCATTTTCATATTGAACTGGTTCTGTGAGAAGTAGAAACTTTCGTATACAGCGACTAAAAATAAATTGGATTCATTAATTTACTAAAGTCTATGACCATTTCCTGTTATTTTTAAAATATTTACTAAGTTTGAAAAAAGAAAACAAAGACGAAATCGTATAGTTTTGTTATTTGGAAGTCCAACGATTCCTGGTAAACATCTTTGTGTGTTAACCCTAATACATGGTATTATTTGCTGATAACCCTTGATTCATGTTATGAGACTGATAAGTGAATATTAAAGTATAAATAGGTACCTTAATGATGTAACAACAAATATCATTATATGAGTTACATCGCGTTTGCATAGTATCATTGCGTTTTTTCTGTATTCGAGTGTTTCGTATTTAAAAATGTGGGCCAGTTCTGTTCTCCTTCCGGTCCAATTTGAATACAGACTCATTGTCAACAGCAAATGTATTACCACCGATAAATGAAAGCAAAAATGTTTTATGTGGTAATTCCGTCATATTTTGAAGCGCTCGTAACGAAGTGTGCTTAGCCGTTCTGAACCGATCAGCAAAGCTAAGCAACGTCCGCCGCGGTCATGAGTTGGATGGGTGACCGCTGGTTAAATGACTACTGAGCGCTTCCGAGCTTCGGAGGTCACGTTAAGCCGTCGGTCCCGGTTGTTGTCTTCGGACGGCAGTCGTTATAGCATGGTGGTAGGGCATTTTGCGAATGCCCGCCTGGCTAGCTACCACCCTCAAGTAGAAAATCTGTCGCCAGGCACCTAGCGGTGTGTTCCGGCAGCTGTCCTTGAGAGCCAGTAATTCTATAGGTTAGCCTAAACGACACCTTCGATCACATCATCACTTACCATCAGGTGAGATAGTGGTCAAGAGCTAACCTATCATGCATAAAAAAAAACCATATTCCACCCGTGTGGTAATTCCGTTCGTAGGTAGTTTATGTTTACCGTCAGGTTGGTTGGCGGAGAAGGTGTGACCACTACCACATCAATTGGCCAGAGGTGGTTAAATGGGAAATGGCTCTTAAAGAAAGTTTCCTGATCCACACCGTTCGGTTAAATTTAGTTTTTCCAAGTATGTGCAATAGTACTAGTTATGTCAGAAGGATGCCTTGCATTATTTATACAAACACAACAAACGGTGGCGAATTTAAAAATAAATTTTCTATTAGGATGTGGCAGCTAACCAAACGAATATACATAAAATTCTCTTTCATCAAAGGTTAGGATTCAAATCAGTATCCCCATGGTCGGCAAGAGATACTTACTTCCACGGAGCTATGCTTAATTCATCATCATATCTCCATAAGACAATCATAATATGTTTTTTTTTATATTATTGTGACGAGAGAAGCGTGGCCCACCTGATGTCAAGCGGATAACCTCTGCGTATAACAGATGCATTTTGTCACAAGCCATGAATTGCACTGCGCCCGTCCGCGTCACCTTGAGACATAGTAGTAGTTATATTGAGATTACGTGTTCCTTAATACGTACAATATCTAGTAAGAGGACTGACAGCGGATTCACTGTGCTCAAAACTCCAACTTACAAGTTTTTTACCAATACTCATTGGTAAAAAACTTGTGTCAACTGGAAGATGAGATTGCGAAAGCTAACGAGAAAGCAGACATATTATTACAAATACCTCCGGTAGTCCAAGTATAATCATAAGCCTTGCAGTGACAAAAGTACACTCATAATTTGCAATTATCAGTACCTAAATAAGGAAAAGCTCGTAAAAAATAACACCACTCTTTGCACTTGGTAGCTGCATTAATTCAGCACACAGAAAGTTAACAGATGCCAATGATGATGATAGCTCCACTTTTTATTAGATATATCGTTCCAAAAACAAAGATCTTTGGTGTCTACTTACCTGATTTGATTATAAGATTTTTTTAAATTAGAAGGAGTTGTGGTATGTATGTACTTAGAAAGTTTAATCACATGAGATAATAAGTACTTTGCTACATAGTAACGCATTCTACAGTTAATAAATGAATACAGAAGAATGAACAGGTGTTCATTCTTTGCTTCTAAAGAACAAAAAATATTTGGTATGTTTCAAATAGTAGTATTATATTATTCTGTGATATTGTGGGGAGCACTCGCCATCCATCACACTTAGAACTCTTAGCTGCAGCTCTTTTCATTTGAAATCCAGTTTGAATGGAAGTGACAGGCACCTGTTATTCCAGTCCTGCGATTAGTACCCCGATTGTCAGGAATATATTTTTGCCAATACTCCGATTGAGTATATTGGTAAGAGAGATTTTTTTGATATCGCCAAACCTAGTAGCTTTTTTCTATTTGTTGGAATTCTAACGAGAAAAAAAGGAGAATGGTTTGATTTTATGACCTTCGACAGCACCAGTATACATGGGAATAGTATGTATTACATGTTCCTGTAATCGACAGTGTCCATAAAATGACTTTGTAGTATCATTATTGAAACAACTTGTATGAACTATTTATGGAAGTACTTAATTAATGACTGATTTAGTTGCAATATAGCCATATTAGATTTTAGATTAAAGAGTCAACCACCAAATTCAACAGTTTGGTTTTTTAGTTTGGGATTAGATTTTTCTCTCTCTTTACAGCTAGACGATAGATGATGTCAGATTTCATAAGAGTCAATAATATGGCATATCCGAAATACTGCAACGTTCGAAATCTATGGTGACAAATGCCTGTTACGGAGACTAAAATGATCGGCGTATAGTTATACTCTATATTGGTAAAATACCTTAAGTCATGTAATATGGGGAAGTTATTTTATACACCGAGCCGCTATTATTTTTTGTCACAAAAACCCAATACATTGCATCGGCGAATCCCTCGGGGACAGGCAGAATTTGTTGTGTGAAATGGAACACGAGAACAAATGATCATTATCAGGCTTAGCTGAGCAGTTACGAATTCAACACCCCAGCTGTTGTGTGCTTTGTTGATTATGAATTAAGCTGATAAGATATATTTGTCAGTAAAGCTCGCCAAATTTAGTTAAGATAGGAATTTGCCGGGATTGTATCGTATAGCCAATCCTATTACATTTCTATGAAGTATTATTGACGCTCAATAAACTAGCAAGTGGGTTGGTAACGAAGATATCCAATATCCAAAATTTAGTTATGCAGACGATAGGTAGGTACTTAATATTTTTGTTTTTTATTTATATATTGCTGATAGGCTAGTCTTTGACCACTATCTCACCTGATGGTACGTAATGATGTGGTCGAAGATGTGGTTTAGTTTAGAGTAACCAAGATTTACAGGCCTCTCAAGGATAGCTGGCGAAACACACAGGTTCTTGACATATTTTTTACTTAAGGGTGATAGCTAGCCAGGCGGGCATTTCCAAAATACCCTACCACCATGCTATAACGACTGCCGTATTAGACCAATACCGATGCCTTAAGGACATATACCCGCCAGCCAAAGCGTAAACCTATATATAAACCCAACTTGTTATAAAAAAAACTCGCATATAGAGTATTATTAGACCTATCGTTTCCGGCTTAAATCCTTTTTTGGACTAATAATTACAAATTTTAGAATGTAGCGTTTAGTATATAGCACTCGTTTTTAGGAGTTTGAGCGAGTTACTCGAAGCTCCAGATTTATTAAAAAAATATAGTACACATGTATAAATAACTTCCCATTATAGAAAGTTCATTTATTCCCCATGTTTGTGGTGCAATAGAAATATTAAAAACATGTTTATTTTTCTTGAAAGAGGTGCTTAAAGTTTTTTTTTATTTTTTTATCTAAAATTACGGATTTTCGAGCTAGTGTAATTTTAAAACTGTATAATTTAATGAAAATGTGATGCACCACGAACCTTGATATTAGGATAGTAATTACGTTGGTAAAAAATCATTCAGTTTTATTCGCCATTATTAAAATGAGATTGAAGCTGCGTTTTGTATGGAGGCGTTCGTCTAAAATATACCCTTTACGTGCCCTCCAAAGCACGGAAGCCCTTAGTAGAAATGTCACTAGCGATCACCAATCCATGTCATGACCGCAGCGAACGTTGCTTTATTACTCGCGAGTTGCGTTTGAGAACCTATCTCTATTTCAAAAGTTTTTTTTATCATAGACGGTTGTATTCACTTATATATCGCTTTTAATCAATCATGGTAAAAGTAAATACTTGAAGGTTTGGCGCGAGTATTTGAACGTGTAATGTTTACCTTTAAGTCACAATAGAGTAACTTTGTATTTTACTTCTTACAGTAACTCAACAGAGGCCATATCGAAGAGGTTGTTGGTATTGAGATGCGTTATTTTGACAATCCGAAACACGCAGCTAACGTGCTCGTAACGCGTCGCCAAAGTTGAAGTAGCATGCAGAATTTCAAGATATTTTCACGGAGATAACGTAGCCCTTTTTAAGTGGTCATAGAAAATAAGGTTCCGTGACGATTTACAACAAATACATGTCGAAAGCTGCCGATAACCTTGAACAATTTGTTTATGACTAGAAAGATGGACGAGCCGAAGATTAAAATTAAGTCAATAACTGGACTATAATAATGCAGGCCGTTCACGATCACGACTGACTTCTATATAACTGGGGAAACATTGCTATGCTCTAATGTCGACATTCTAAAAATCAATCCTCTTACATTGACAGCGCTTCGGTTTGAGCTATGTCAATACGATCATCGGTGCTAATAAGCTCCGATTGAATTGTACATGTTTTATAGCGAGTAGGGCTCGTCTACCTTATTGTTATGGAAGTCTTTGTTCACGAAGACACCAAGCGCCACAATTGAGGCAAAATTCTTAGGTAAAGGTTTGAAATGGAACATCACGACTTTCACGATGCTCATCAAGAGGAAACGGCGAGAGTAAAAGGATATTATGTTCTAAAAAAGGCCATATCAGGACTACCCTAAACCGACGCTTATGTATGAAAGGACTGATGAGTGTAGATGAAGCGAAAGAGATATGCAGGGTCGTAGCAAGTGGAAATTTGTGGTCTCTGTAAAGCTTTAGAGCTTCGGACGACACGTTAAGCCCTCGGTCTCGGTTGTTTTTAGAATGGCAGTCGTTATAGAATGGTGATACATAGGTATTAGCTAGCTAGCTTTTTTATTGTTGATATGTTAGCATTTCACTATGTCACCAGATGGTAAGTGAAGATGTGATCAAAGGATCGCCATCCTCGTTCTACATTACACACCAGTGAAATGTAGAACGAGGTGGAAGACACGGAGTGACAAGTTTGAGGCGGAATACCGGACACTGGATAGTATCCAACAAGATGGGACTCATGCTAAAGAAAACTATCACCTGGTAAAACCGTTATCTTCCGGCAGCTGCGTTTGGGAATCAGTCATTCCAGGTTATTCTCAACAATATTTTTTACCTCATCATCATTTACTATCAGATGAGACAGTGATCAAAAGCTAGCCTATCAGCTAAAAAAATATAGTATATTCACTTGTATTCTGTAGAGCTCCTAGAGCGCTGGCCTTAAAACTGAAGCTTAAACTTTCTCCATATGTAGTATCAATGCACTATGTTAAGGCATTATATATCGACCGCACTTAAGAAGGATAAGGGCAGGAGGATGAATGTCGACTAAGGTTACGGACACGTGCTGATAGGACATTATGGGACCGTTGATCGATTCGATAATCTTATCCGAGTACAGTACGAAAGGCAAAACATGTACCATGGATTTACGATAAGTTATCTTATTATTGAGTTACTAGATGTCAAATTTAGGTACATTATTCATAGTATCTTAAGGAAAATTATTAAGTTATACAAAAGGACTGCTCCTAACGTAACATTGGATAATTTGTCACATGAGCTTAAGAAGCTATGATGGCCGAGTGGTAATAGCTATGGGCTGCCGTACCGTAGGTGCATGGTTCAATGCCCACCGCCAGCTTTAAGTGCGCCGCGTGGTAGAAGGGCATTTTGCGAATGCTCGCTTGGCTAGCTACAGGCATGAAGTAGAAAATCTGTTGCCAAGCACCTAACAGTACGTTCCGCCAGCATGTTTTGGGAGCCAATAAAATTACAGGCACATGAGAATCAACAGATGTATGTCTCAGGGCGACGGACGCAGTGCAGTACGTCACTTGTGACGAAATGCATCTGTTAAAAGCAGAGATTATCGCTTAACAAAAGTTAGGCCTCGTGCTTGCTCGGTCACAATGACATAAAAAATAAAAAAATATGTAATTCTAAGTAAGCCTGAACAAGATCGTCTACCTACCAGTATGATAACTTGCCGTAAAGTAAGATAGACGTCAAAGGCGTATCAGCTACTAAAAAACTAAGTGCGAGTCGGCCCTTGCTGTTATAGGATTCCACGTTACTTACGAGTACAGCTAGAAAATGAAAAAAATGTTTGTTGGTTTTGATTACAACTTCAATAGCACATTATAAAGCGTTACAAACGCTTATATGTATTATTTAAATAGAAGAAATGGTTCATACGTAACTAAGACTCCTAACTAGTTTAGTTTTTGAAATAGAACCAGTAACAAAAATGGTTTAAAATTGACGACCTTGACAGCAATTATTTTATATACTCTTTCCTTGAGCTCTAGAGGAAGGCTAGGATGGAAATATTTATTTTTAGCTAACTTATTATTTGGGCCGGCTGAAAATAAATTCTGAATGTCAAATTCAATATTCATTTTGAAAATCAAAGTTTTAAGCAAAACAAAAAAAAACAAAAATTAACCGACTTCTAACGTATCTTATGATAAAAAAAGGTAACAAACATTAAAAAATTATATACAGAAGAATTGAGAACCTTCTCTTTTTTTTAAGTCTGCTATCAGGTTTCTAACTAATTCCGTTTAATAGCTAGAGACTATGAAATAATATAGAATAAATATGGATTTCCGCAAAGTAACGCTTGATTATTATTATTATATTCATTACCTAATAACTATGCTCGACCTGGAATCGCATATGATATTATTAACATCAGTAATTAATTGTTATTAATTATTGATTAATCCATTCGCGATATAAGTCACGGGCTCGTCAAAATGATTTCAGAAGACTGATATGATTCCTTATAACATTGATTTTGTAACGATTGTTTACAACTGGGTATCAACTTCTAAACGAGGTTTCTTATCTTATGATTAGTATTATGTGCAAGGTATGATGATTGCTTTTTTCCGTCATATAATATCTTCCTAAACTTCTTTTACTCTTTTGGGGTTTTTTTATACCATACTGGATATCACTTGACTACTATCACTCCTGATTTTAAGTGATAATGCGATCTTGACTTAGAAAACTATCGCGAGTTTTGTCCATTATGACTAAATAGGCACCCGGCTGGGACTTACGTAATATTTACCGGATAGAAACTGGTCGGAATCTATCCGGTAAATATTACGTGAGTCCCAGCCGGGTGCCTATTTAGTGATAACGCGATCGATGATTGTGCGCGCTTACCCAGAAGATACCTATCCACTCGCCTTTTGAAGATCTTACCGGAAAGACAGACTCAAGCAGGGTGTTCCATTCCTTGGCGGTTCGTATGATTAATTAATTTGCGTAAGCTGAAGCAGAGACACTTTGCTTGAACTTCGGGCTCGCTCGGTCAATTAAATAATGCTATAATAATATAAAATAATGGACGCTCAATCAGTACCTAAAACACCGCCAATTTTTGTCATACTGGCGTCGGTCAATATTTAACTATGTAAACATAACATAAGAAACCTAAATAAGTTTTTGGCTCGCTATAAACGCACAGAAACGATCTTTTTATTGGCAATTTTTTTTATCTCTGTACGTGTTTTGAATATACTCGTACTTTCGTCTTTAATATAAATATACACAGATATAAAATCAAATAGTAATCCATTAAATAGTTTTGCATGTAAGCTAATATTACGCTTCTACTATTACAGAAGTCCATATACGCCTCAAGGGAACTGGAGAGACTAACTCTCCAATGCCAATCAAAAAACCGCTCTTATGTTAACCAAAATAGAGATAAAAATTTCACCTGGCTGTTCTCATCCTCAGCGCCGCACAGTTTTCTTTACACTTGTAAGCTAGCACCTGCTTGATCCTGCTCACTTCTACGTCGGGGAAGTGCCGACTGACGTATGAGATGAGCGCGTGTACTCTGCGTCGGTCCAACGGAGGCTTCGTGGGGCGCGACTCCTGCCCAGCACGGGACCACCTCTGCCCCGTTACTGAGCAAGTTGCGAGCTCTATTGGCGAGAACAACGCGGCCGCTAGACCCCGCGTCACTTTCCTATAGTCCCCCCATTTCACTCCCCTGAGTAGCTCTTCGCGAATTTCGACGCCTTCGCCAAGTTTTATCTAGAAATAAAACGTACATATAGGCTAAAAGATTATCGTGCAAAATGTCAGTAGTATACAAGTAATAATGACAGAAATTATTGTTTATTAGTTGATATCTTCCTAATAATTAAGATATCTAAGCTTAGACGGTATATTGTGGGTATGTTTGGTCGCAAGTAATAAACCCTGTTACAGAGTTACAGGGCACAGTATTTCAAAATGACAAGTCTGACCATTGTCTGATATCATTTTAGTAAAATTTTGTCCTCCAGTTATAGGTCGTCTGGAAGAGATCGCTCTAAGCGATAATACCGCCTATTGTTACATAATATTTTGTATTGTTATCTTTTTAAGCTTCTTATGGTGTCTCAATAAAGTGCTATTTATCTATCGCAGGTACCCCTTGCTTTTTCCAAACGCCAGACCGTTTGGAAATAGGAAAGTGTGGCAATATCGGTCAGCAGGGTGGGAAAGGTGATAGGACAGACCCGACCAACTACAGGCCTATAGCGATAACATCCTTGCTTTCAAAGATGATGGAGCGAGTTATCAAGGAGCACCTTGTGGGTTACCTTAAGAATTCTCCGCTTTCATTGACCGGCAATATGGCTGTCGCCATGGCGATTCTATTGGGGAAGCCATTGAAATCAAGGGTGAAGGATTGGCTGGAAGCCTTGACATCGCTAAGACATTCGATTGGGTCTGGCATCGGGCGCTTCTATCGAAGCTCCGTTCGTAAGGGATGCCCGCGGCACTTGGTTATCCAGCTTTCTTGTTGGGAGCAGCATTAAAGTCGTCGTTGACTGTTGCTGCTCAACCACGAAGCCTAAAAACGCATTTTTGCTTGCTCATATGGCCGCGAACATGCCCATAACACACCAATGTACTCGTATATATAATAAAATATGGCCTCTAGCAACCAGTATAGTTTGTATTGTTTCACTCACAACATTCTTAATGTTTGTATTTGGGGACAATTATCTGTCCCGTTGCTTAGGTCACTGACTCTCTTATCAAGATTTACAAGTACGATCGAAACGATGATGATACTACAAAAAATCACGAGGCTAAGTACTTTTTTTGTTTTGTTTTGATTTTAAGATACCATCCTCCATGACCTTGCGCTGATTACATTCACGCGTTTTCAAACAGAAACTAATAAAAACATGAGAAACAATGTTCCCCACATCACAAAGCTGAAGTACCAAAATCACGTGGGGTCCATAGTTTATCACTATAGAATTGTTCGCATGCCACGCCTCGCACTTCTTATTGTAATAATATTATGATAATAATAATATTATTTTATAGCCTAAGTAATTGATGTAGATAGATGATTGTAATTTTATGTGTAGTAAAGTTAAAAATCAATTCCGCCTAAGTCTTTTGTTCCTCTATTTTCTATTTCTTTATGACGAAATGTCGGTGTAGCTATTCCATACAATAAGAACAACAATTTATATAAATATGAATCAGACTAGCTTTAATTTGTGGTTGCGCCCGCGAGATTTGTGCAATCACTTTCCCTTGGGAACTACTCAGTAATTCTAATAAAAATTATTCAGAGACAACAGGATCCTGAAACCTATGGAATCTATATACAAAAGTTCATGAAAATCAGTATACATTTATAAGGTCAGCGGTAACAAACAATGCACACATTAATTCACAAACTATAGAGCGCAAAATTTTTGCCTCGGCCGGGATAGAACATGTTTCTTTTGCATATAGGATCCAGACGAGTTTTAATGTACACTATCGAGACAGATAGCAGAGTCACAGAGCTAAAGCGCTAATTTCGCGCACTTATTGATTTTTGACCGTCATAGGAACGGGTCCGGCCACCAACCTTAGTAGACTTCGTCCGAATGAAAAAACGTTTGACGATGAATACCAATTTAGACATTAAAGCGATAACTTAATTAGTCCAATCGAATCATCTATGGGATTATAATGATTATTTATAATTTTTCAGTGTAATTTTATTAAATGTTCACGCATAAGCGACGCAAGCTTTGGGCTTCTTCAAACGAACTTCGTCGGCTGAACTTCAAACGTAAACAGTGCACTCAAAAACAAATGGTAGAAACGGCACACTATTGATGTGAAACACCCTATTAATGTAAAGTAATATAACATACAACGTACCAGGACACCGCCTTGTCCGCTGTATGTCACAAGTGTCTAGCTCGTAAACGCATTAATATTTGATTTTGGTTAACCAAATAGTGGACTAGATATTTATTTATTTTTCAACAGGAGTCCAATATATTAAAAGTTATCTAAAAAAAGATATTTCATACAAAGCTTAATCTTGCTGTTATAGTAGTTTATGCAACTGTCATATAATAGACAAGGACACCGCCTTGTCCGCTGTATGTCACAAGTGTCTAGCTCGTAAACGCATTAATATTTGATTTTGGTTAACCAAATAGTGGACTAGATATTTATTTATTTTTCAACAGGAGTCCAATATATTAAAAGTTATCTAAAAAAAGATATTGCATACAAAGCTTAATCTTGCTGTTATAGTAGTTTATGCAACTGTCATATAATAGACAAGGACACCGCCTTGTCCGCTGTATGTCACAAGTGTCTAGCTCGTAAACGCATTAATATTTGATTTTGGTTAACCAAATAGTGGACTAGATATTTATTTATTTTTCAACAGGAGTCCAATATATTAAAAGTTATCTAAAAAAAGATATTGCATACAAAGCTTAACCTTGCTGTTATAGTAGTTTATGCAACTGTCATATAATAGACCAGGACACCGCCTTGTCCGCTGTATGTCACAAGTGTCTAGCTCGTAAACGCATTAATATTTGATTTTGGTTAACCAAATAGTGGACTAGATATTTATTTATTTTTCAACAGGAGTCCAATATATTAAAAGTTATCTAAAAAAAGATATTGCATACAAAGCTTAACCTTGCTGTTATAGTAGTTTATGCAACTGTCATATAATAGACCAGGACACCGCCTTGTCCGCTGTATGTCACAAGTGTCTAGCTCGTAAACGCATTAATATTTGATTTTGGTTAACCAAATAGTGGACTAGATATTTATTTATTTTTCAACAGGAGTCCAATATATTAAAAGTTATCTAAAAAAAGATATTGCATACAAAGCTTAACCTTGCTGTTATAGTAGTTTATGCAACTGTCATATAATAGACCAGGACACCGCCTTGTCCGCTGTATGTCACAAGTGTCTAGCTCGTAAACGCATTAATATTTGATTTTGGTTAACCAAATAGTGGACTAGATATTTATTTATTTTTCAACAGGAGTCCAATATATTAAAAGTTATCTAGAAAAAGATATTGCATACAAAGCTTAATCTTACTGTTATAGTAGTTTATGCAACTGTCATATAATAGAGCGTATTTTAATACGCATGTTTTAACATGAGCGTAGTTTTTTGAAACGAGCCGCAGCCGAGTTTCTAAATAAGATTACAAGAGTGTGTTAATACCTAATTATATGCAGTTGCATACACTAGGTACTTTATTTAATCTCATGGCTATACGCTTTTGTTGATTTTTCTGGCAAAAGACTATTCGTCGGTTTCGTAGCTATTTCTAGAATGTCAGGTGGAGTTTAATTTTCATCAGTCTCGTCGGTGTTGCTTGACAATTTTGCTACTAAAGTTTTATCCAACAAAATATTACTCAAATTCGTATGTACGAAATAGCGAAAAAGTGGAAAAAGTCTGTTATTGGTCTATTGGCTCGGAACCAGCGCGTTGCACGCGCAGCGCGCTCACCATAGATTATGTGTACTTAAATTGAATTGAAACCTCCTTGGCCGGAACACATTGTACTTAGCATTGTTTTGTTAGGAGAATAATGCTTTAATTTAATTTTCTTATTAAATAATTATGTAAATAAAATAGGCAAATAAAAGTCTGTATTTCATGTCATAATTAGAATATTACCGAATGAGATTATATAAATTATATTTTCCATGTATTATGTGTTTTATATTCGTAATTATAAATAATAGTCAAAAGCGCGGGAAATAATGACATCTAAATAGATGCCCGTGCTGACACTTATCGCCTGAGTATGTGATATGAGTGATATGCCTGAATATGAGAAGTTACAATGGAGAGAAATCTAGCTATAACCATGTACACTATATAAATCACTTTAATAACAATCCAGGTTACGGTTTTTTGTAATATTTAGGTTCCTAACTAACAACCCCGGTTTATCTACCGCCATTAAATGCGAGGATAAGAAAAATATCTGAGCGCGGCACGTTGTTTTCCCATGCTAATATGATTATCTCATTTGTAGAAGTTTTTCACTGATAAACTTATAAGTCGCCACGCCATTCAATTAAAGTCGCTGTATAACATATTTATGTACAATGTTTAAATATAAGATAACTGTATTCACGGATCGACCACCCAGAGACCCTAATCGTCTAGATGTTGCTCATCGACAATTCAAACTTGAATACGTATTTTAGTCCCAGTATTGTTGTGGTATCGGTAAGTATTTGTTATGTGTTTATTAGGCGCGCCATAAATATTATGGGTTACACTATAGGATGATAACGGTGTGATAAACAATCTTATCAATGAAGTAACATTATATATTAATGTGGTGTTTGTTTTGTATTGTGTTGAAATCTAAGAGGTATATTATTTTTTCTTAATTATGATATTATAATATTTATATATATTATAATTATAACTAAGAGCTTGTTTATTAGGCTTGGTAATGTGAACGGTTATTATAACCTCTTGTTGAATGACCCTACAAATCAATTGCAGGTGTAAGTATTTAAGCTAAAAAACTCTTAAAGCTCTCGTTTTATTTACAATTAACATCGTACGTTATGGTTGGACCATCCATTTAGTAAAGTCGTCATCTGATTACTCTATTTCTCAAAAGTTGCCGCACCTGGTCGCTAGATGGCGACATAAGTTTTATTTACGCTACCTGTTGATGTTCAAACTGCAAAGTAGGTCAAACATTCTTTAATGTTTCTGAATTCATCGAGAAAATATAACGTTCATGTTGGAATGGAAATTTGATGTCTAGTTTAGACTGATCTTCTGGGTGGTGCGATTTAACTCGAGTCGAAACCAGTGTAAACTGGTTTTTCTTAAGATAGTTTTGAACATCTGTCAAAAACGGCATCATAAAATCGATTTTAACTACGTAATGCATTTATTAATACGGGCCTAAGAGCGCCTTCCGGCTTCAGCACGATGGTCGTTGCCCACCGATACTGTGAAATAGCAAGGAAGCAGAAAACAATGTACTCACAAGTCTAGGGGCCGCGGTGCCTCCCCGCTCGTTTTCCCGCTTCAGCACGAAGGGCAGCGCCCGCCGATGCTGTTCGAGCCACACGGCGTCCGGCACCGGCCGATTGCGGCGTCCGTCCCACGCTCCACACCGCGCCACGGCTACACACACAATCTCACATTTTATAGGGTCTACTGATGGTAAAGATATGTGTATCATCGTATCTGGATTTTTAAGCAACAACTTTTTTAAAACAAGCGACGAGCGCGTGACGCTTCCGGCGGCGTCTTTCTTTTAGAGGGCTTTAACGAGTTTTCTTTTCTTATTCCTGATTGGTTAGCCTTTGACTACTATCTCACCTGATGGTAAGTCATGATGTGGTCGAAGTTGTTGTTCAGGCTAACCTAGAATTACATATGTGAAGATATGAGATAAATAGGCTCAATTCTACAAGTTAGTTTTCTTTTATTACATCGATTATGTATAAAAACTATATTGCTATACATAAAATACATATATAAATACTATGAAGTCAACATTGACAGGAGTGTGTTTAAATTGAAAGTCATTTGTTTTGAAAATAATTTTAGTGCTTTTTTCGTTACCAGCCCATAATTGAACATACGATAGATATGTTGAATAGCCGAAAATGGAATAAAAAAGTTATATACATGAACAGTGGCGTAGCAAAAAGGTCGTTGAGATTGAGATAAGATACGATGATACACATAAACAAAAAATCAATTAAAAGTATAATTAGAGTAACATCTCATATACATGAATATGCTGCCGCCAATATGTCTTTACTGTTAATATATATTAGAGATAATTGTCATTAAGATTATTTAATATCGCGTATGTATTACTATTTGAAAAATTTGTAAGTATATGATTTTTCTGTTGCATGTGCCAATGTGATGCCGATTAGGGATTTATTATTGAAATGGAATCATATATATTTGATTGGTGATTTCCGTGCAATGAGCATTTTATAGTTTGACTACAGTAGCGCGCGCTATCTCCATCTCGCTTCATCCGCACATGGAAGTGTATAGCGCTATCCTTGTCTCGAGTCAGGTCCATAAGAGACTAGGGGTAGGGTTTTCGGTGTTTATTGTATTTTTTTTAATTATTCTTGACTTTATTTAACACGACTCTTGTTTATGGATATCAAAGAATAGCACTTTCCTTGTCTCGAGCCAGTCCCAAAAGGGTCTGATATAGAAAAAGTAGGGTTTTCGGTGTTAATTCTTTTTTATTTATTTATTCTCGTTTTTATTTTACAGGACTCTAGCCTAAGATTTTAAAATATACGTCTCATTGTCTAGACCACATGCAACAGAAAAAAAACAGCTATCATCGGAAAGAAAACAAAAGACGCCGAATCGCATTTCGCGAGCATCACTAATGCCAATAATTTCTTTATTAGGGTATTTGACTATATGTGTCAATATGTGGTTCTTTCTACATAATCCTAAAATATTATCAACAGTATTTATGATTTAAATACTAAAAAATATCAAGTCTAGAATGAGAGGTTTGAAGAGCAAAGCATTCAGAATGGAACAAGAATATCGATGGTACTTTCAATTAATATATATGGTATATAAAATATCGTGCTGATTTTCTGTTTCAAAATATAAAACGCACCCCTTTCCATCTTTATTTTATGCATCTACGATGACATGAGCACAAACGCTGTTGTTGGCTGATGTTATATGAAAATGAATGCCATTCATTTTGATATAACATTATTTGAAAGCGCACTTCTGCAGACGTTAAATTATAATTAAGTTACAGATAAAATCATACTTTTTAGAGTAGGTTCAGAAAGAGAGTGGACCAGGTATTTGACTTTGGGACTTTGCTAATTTGGTAGTCATGATAAATATCATATAATTATATACTTATTTCAATCATATGTTAATATATGACAACAAGGAAAAATAGTTACAGTTTATTTAAATTTTAATCATAAATCATAAGTCCACTCTCTTTTTGAACATACTCTCTTGGTTCTTATTTGACGAGCATCGACAGATTAAATAAGAGTTACTATGTGTGGCGTGTCACATGACTCACTTTGAATGAACATGGAGCGTTAAAACTTTGGCATTTTTGCTAATTTCGATTTATTAGTCGATTATAAAAATATTATAAAATATGATAAGCATAATATTGCTTTTTAAAAGATTTTTGTCAATTTTGAAACAGACTTCCACGATTAGTCAAATACCCTATTGAGCACTGTATGTACTGAAAATAAAAATACATCTTATTCATATTTAAGAAATGTTGTACCTACCTATGTTTTATTTTAGAAGTATTTGTTGGTGCCAATTGTGTACTTTTCTATAAAACTACTAATGTACCTTTTAAGACATCCTAAGTGACTGAAAGCTGTAAAGTTTATTAGTATCTATGTATTCCTTTTTCAATACAACACATGCATCGGCGACCATAGAATTGATTACCATTAGCTAAAATAACCAAAATAAATATTAATTTAAAGTGGCGTTTGGGTGTTTATTACTAAACTTCCTATTCATTAAATGTATTATAATATTTACAAGTTGATTGCCAGAACCTCTCGTGCATATATATACTTATATATCTAATAACATTATCAAGTTGACAACTAAACTACGTTCAATATAAAACTAAGAAAAATAAATACACATTTATCGCAATACTTTATTTTCCGATTAAATAAAAAAATACAATGTATGTACAAAGAAGATCACTGCACAAGCGATGCACATGATTACAACCAAAACTTTAGTAGAACTATAGACTTTTATGGACATTGGGTATATATAAATAATGTAAGGAGATATTCAACGGAACATTTGATATTGTAACAGTCAACTTCATTTATTCAACGGTATTTAACAATGTATATTCGGCAGGTAAAACTTTAACAGTCTGTATACATAAATAAATCTATTGCAGTTAAACTATATGTATAAAACTCAACGTAAAACCATTTTAGATATAGTTGAGTTTTAAGGCAGCCTGTATTTTACAGGGCCCGTTCGTTACGTCCCCGTCATTCCATGCCAAGGGTTGTATGAACCTGATTAGAATACATTCTACATCAAGAACTGTTGTCAACTAAAAACTGGTCAACATTGCCTTCTCACCTCTATATATGTTCAAGATTCAAGGACAGGAAATCAAAGAGAGAATGTGAGCATCAGCAACTTGAATGTTTTATGCAAAAATGTGGTTAAAAAAAATAGTATTTATTTATTTATCCTGCACATGACTATAATATTTACTCTCGTAAATTTGTAAAGTATTTAAGTATGTTAAATTTAAAAAGTAATTTTACATTTAAAATGCTTAGTTTTTGTTAAAAAGTAAGTTGTAATATTACCAGTTAGTAAAATATTTTTTTATTTTATGTATTATATAGAAGCAGCAATAGAGCATTAATTTCGTAGTTCCTAGTTATATTTTTAATGTATGTATCTCTAAACACAACGTTCTTAGTTAAGTAATCTAATAGAGAATACTTAACTGTACATTGATTTCTTTTTGTTATCAGAAATATAATGTTAATGGTGCACAAACAGAAAATGAAAATAAATTATGAAACATTTTTTTTTGGTTTACATTACTTTCATAGCAGACAAATCTACGAAATTTTAGTGTTAAGTAGCATTTATAAATCTGGCATTTTTTTTATACAAAATAGATTTGACTGAAATTTATGAAACTGAAATGGAATCGGGGGCGAAACAAACAGACCCATTTTATATTTATAAGTGTATGTATATGTTCTTAGTGTAGGTACAACTGAATATCCTTAATATTCCTAACTTTTTAATATTCAATAAACACAATGTTTATAGATATTAAAGACTATTGTGTATATTTTATTAATTTAGATTAAATGACACTCATAATTTCATAAGTTTATTTTGTTACAAGAATCTAACCATCTAATCAATTTCAGCAGTGTCAAGAGATTCTTTTATACCTATAACTTTTTTTTTTCATAAACATGGCAATAATAAAAGCTTCGCCTTAAATTATTAATTGGGATTAAAATTATTATAAGAACGGTGCCTTTAAAATTACAAATACTAATGTACAAGCGATTAATTTTAAGAGTAATTTTATTATTGCAATTTATTTTTGATATAATTTTAAGATTAAACACTTAAAAAATAAATGCAAAGTGAAAATTTAGAGATCATGGGAAGCAAGTCACTTGAGATCACGCGTTACTCCAATACATTTTACAACATTTTTTTTCCAAATGACAAATTATATTGTAATTCACAACCCTTAACATACTTTTCCAATAGTCCCTTATAAATGCTTTTGTTAAAAAATGACTAGACATTATATTTTCATGGCAAAACTTTTTTTTGACGGGCATAAATGTAATCACAACACAAAATGATGCCATTGTAGCTCAATATCATAAAAATTATCATATTTTATTCGACGAACAGGAACAATTGGTATCATCCTTTGTTAGATATCCATTTACACCCTGTATAGCTATACTACAAAAGAAAATTAAAATTCAACCGATCAAAATTGAAATTCGTATAAAAATATATTATTATTAAAATCATTTTCACTTATATATAATATATATATATACATTTAAAGAAATAATGCTGATTCAGGTTTATACACTGGGATAAAAAAAAATGGCAAGTTAATATATTATTTATACTTCGTATTATATCATTCTTTATGAACTCTCTGCCATTACAATCGATTATGATGTATTTGATAATCACTCCCACTGTTCACTAATAAACAACGTCATTCATAAGAAAAACATAGTAAATTGTTCGTCTTTTTAGGCATGACCACAAATTTATTTAAGAACCAGTAATTTAGACTGAGTTTTATTTGATTAAAAGGAAATGTCCGTCTAAAAATTCCGTCGGGTTAACAAGCCAGTGACATACTTTTATGCATGTATTTACATATTTTGTTTCTGCCACCTAATTAAAATCCCCTTTCTTTCAATTACATAGAAAGTTGTTACTAGGGATGTTTTAAGTTTTCTTTGTACTTCATTTAAGAAATTGTCTTGACTAGCACTAAATTTAAAAAATCCCAGTATTTGAATCTGTAGTTCGGTTTCTAGATGCAGTTTAAGTCTATTTATACTAGAAATGGCATATTGTACCGTTTATGTTCAGTTTACTGCGTACAGTACAGTAACCGGTTTTATAAATATCTATAAAACTGACACTTATTTGGACTAAAAACAAATAAATAAACCTCATTCTTTTTTACCAGTTTCCGAATAAATCAGGCCTTTGATGATAATAAAACATCAAACAAAAACGCTTCATAACTCACTAGTAATAATAAAGTATATATTCGATACATAATTACGAATTCGAAGACTTAATTTCTCATACATCTGAGATTTTGTACAACTATTGACCGGGAGCCATGTTTCAACAATAATAACATTTCGTGTAGAGATAAAGCTATTGTGTATAAAAATATTGCTATTGCTGTTTAAAGAACCTATGCACTTCATGTATGAAGCTGCATACATTCCAGGTTTGATAAATAAAATGGAATGTCCGCCGCTCTCCCTCGTGTCGCACCGTACAAAATATTAACTTTATTATCAAAATACACCTTATATTACTTTACATTATACGGGAGAGAGCGGAGGTCAATCTATGGTCAACGTGTTTGTATATTACGTACTGTATTGTGTATATATATGTAACCAGTAAATAACCTATGTTATGTATAAAAATCAGCACCGGTCGCAACATATGCTTTAACAACAATCAGTCTATTGTCAGAAAGGAAGGTACTAAGTGTGACGCCTCGACGAGCTCCCATTAGTCATCTCGTGCGAGAACACTATGAATTGAATCATCAACCATAACGACAACGGACGGAAGGTCGTGAGACGCGGGTTCAATTCAGGTTATCCCCATGCCCTACGTTAGACGCATGACGTGACCCGACTTGACGTCCGATTCGAAGAAATTATCATGTCATGTAGCTCGAATTACACGTAAGATTGATATCGGAGCGCATTGGCTAGGCAATAAAATCAGAAAATCAATTTTGTATCTAAAAAGAGAAATGTTAACGGGAGCTCGCGTGGGGCTCACACCCGGCACTCGGTAGGTAAGTAGGTATATCGTAGAAAGGCACACAATAAGCGGAGTGGTGTGACTGGAGTGGTGGTAGGCCCCCGGCGAGACTCGGATCACAGACTAGAGAGGAGAAGGAGCCGCCCGCGCCGCAGACAGTAGAGAGAGCGCGCGGCGCGGCGGCTAGTGGTGGAAGGGCGCGGGCAGCGGCGGCGGCGGCGGCGACGGCTTCAGCGAGTGGCGCGGCGGCGCGTGCTGCGCCAGCGTGTGGCGGCGCAAGTAGAGCGGCGTCTTGAAGCTGCGGCCGCAGGTGGCGCACACCACGGGCTGCGCCTCGTGGATCAGCCGCACGTGCTGCCGCAGGTTGGACGCGTTGCTGTACCGACGGCCGCACACGCCGCACTGCACCCCGCCGCCCCCGCCACCCCCGCCCCCGCCCCCGAGCCCCACAGCCCCGCCGCCCGCGATGCCGCACCCGCCGCCCGCTGCCAACAACACCGCACGTTCGCACTGCGCTACGTCTCCGCACCCGCACCCCCACCGCCCCGCCCCCACCCCACCCCCGCACCACACCGCCCCGCTCGCATACTCACACACACACAGATCGTACAATTCTCGCGATAATACATCTCATGCTAATGCCTGGACCATCCACCTTAGGGAAGACAATGTTTTGAACTTGGACACGAGAACAGAAATTATTAAGATAATTTCTTGAACTTTGATTTTAAACATGTGAACAGAGACATTATAAGGATAATGTTTCGAACTTAGTGTTTGAAAATGAGAACGGAGATTTGTAAAGGTAATGCTTGGAGATAAAAACGAATGGTTTGTAAAGGTAATGTTTGAAATTTCAATTTTGGAATAGAGGTCTGAACGAAGACGTGACTAGAGAGATCATGAAGTTGATGTTTGGAACTTGGTTTTTAAGATTACAACGGAAAATTACAGTAATGTTTGAATTTTGACATTTTATTGGTATTTAAGTTGAAAGAGGCGTTTACATTAGCATTCGAAGTAAAAAGTGAGTGTAAAGTAGGCGTGCGTGGTTGTCGAGTGAGGTGGGGTCTTGGTGCGAGCGGAGCGGGCGAGCACTGCGGCGGGAGCGAGTCGGCCGACACCCGCGCGCCTAGCCACCACTCTACGAGACCGCGCGCTCTCTCTTTCTCTATGACCGACCGTTCGTCGAATGTTAAACTCTAATTTAAAGGAGGTTCGCCGGGGGCGCGGCTGTCCGAGTCGACGTGTGCGTGTGAAATGATATGAAAGTGAAAATAACAGAGACTCACCATCGGCGTTTTCATCCCGCAACTCCGTGGTCATTCCGGCCATGAGATCCATGTTACCTGAGGAGTGACGTCAAAGATTAGTAATGAGAAGAATTGGAGCGGGTTGTAGGCAATGTCAGCACGAAGGAAATTTTACCTTGCAGCGTGGCGAAAGGGTTGGCGAGCGCGTTGGTCTCGCCGTAGTATACGTGCGGAAAGCTGGAGCGCTCCTCATCGCTGCCCTCCTGCTCCATCATTTCCATTTTTGGTTCGAGGAGATCTGACGCGTTGAAATCCTGACATTTGTCCGGCCGCTCCGGGTCCCCCGGATCCATAAGTATGTCGCTCTCTTCATTTTTCACTTCGGCCGCTTCGAGATCAGTTTTCACCCTTAGAGACGGGTAGTTGGGCATTTCACTAAAGTCGTCGTTATTAGGCCTCGTTTGACTAGAAGTTTGAAAGGGAGCTTCATCGTTGAGATTGTTTCTGGCAACATCGGGAGAATTTCTGGGCGTGCGGCGTGGCGGGGTCGGTGCCTGGTCATCGCCGGGCGTCGTCTCCACGGTTTGGTTTGCGGCTTTGGAGGAGGAAGAGGAGGTAGACTGTGGCGGCTTGGCGCTGAGCAAATTACGAAGCTGAGAGGGGGGCGATTTTCGATTTACTTTCTGAAAGAGAAGCCGGTATTAATATACAACTGCTAGCACACATTTTTCACATTCAATAGTGTTATAGGCAAGAACGTGACCAGCATAAAAAACGTTGGAAAGTTTTTACGTACTATAGCCAGGCAGATTTACTAATCTGCCTGACAAACTAAGACACAAAATCAGTAATCATGCTCGCTTCGCACATAACGCATATTTTTCGGGTTGCGTACCGCATATGCTTATTAGGCAGCGGCAGTGTATTATATAATTCCGTTTCAAAGGTTCCAAAAAATGCAAATTATATATAAAAAATCTTAAACGTTCGTGACCAAGTCAATCGATATTTAGAAGCAAGGCAAGTCGACGAATTCTCAGAACGCCGTTAAAGAAGAAAGACGTAACAACGATAATTATAATAATAAATTGTTCTTCAAAACCTTATATATTTAGTACTTTAACTACTTTATTCTTCGATTCTTCTTATCAGTACAAGGTCGCAAAAACAGATATCTTGCTAAAACTAAACGACGTTTAGCGAAGATTACGTTGAAATACTGAAGCGCAGTGAAGAAACGGCACTTTATGAAAAGCACGTATAAAAAAAGGATACCGATGGCGCGGGCACAAGAAAACAAAGACAGTGAACGGTCTAACTTGGACCAAGCTACTTCTGTCGCCTATTTTGAGCAGTGTCTAACATGATAAAAACTTTTCAGACGAAATGTTATACACCCGATACAAAGGTGGATGGTTGACTACGTTAATAAAATTTACCAAAGTATGTATCGAAGATAAGGGACAGCGGAAGACTGGACAAAAAAGACGCAGTACCTACATTATTGAAAGGGGGGGCTTCATTACATGAAAAGGTAGCCGAAAAAAATATATTTTTAAACATAAAAAGTAGGATGCCATCATAGAGTTCATTGTGTTCCCGGTTTTATTTAATAAATAAATATATTTGTACGCCACAAATATATTTCATACATTTATTTCTAAAAAAAAACGGCCGCCATCTAAATCGACAATTCTAGACCACGTTAGTTACGTATTCGATCTTAAAAATTTTAATAGTAGGTAATCTTAAATGTCTCTACATTATTTCAAATCCAAATTTTCTTTATTCAGACAACTTAAATTGATTAAGCTTATTATGTACCAGTATCCTCTATTAATAAGCAACAAATACTGAGAACGGCGATTTAGTCATTTTGAAGCTATGATCAAAACTAAAACATATTATGTTAACAGACGTCAACAATGCCCTAAAAGAGCGAGACCCGACCCGACTCGCACTTTTTAAATATTAATTTTGCCGATCAAGCTTTGCATAGATCACATATTATATTTGTTTAATGTTATGATCGTTGTTACCTTGTCATTGTGCTGCGAGCAGTCTGTGAGGCCGCGTATCTGCAGCGCGTCGGCCGTGCGCAGGAACGCGCTGAGTTGCGCCTGCGCAATGTTCACCTGTCCCACGTACATGAACTGCAGCAGCGCACGAACATGCGACACCTCGCAGTCCCGCATAAATATTATCGGGTGGGGGCATGGGTTGTTCTGAAAAGACCATTACCACATAAACGCACAGGAACACGGCATCAGTACATGGTAGATATTCCGAAAAAACGCACGAAGCGCTTCAAATGCAGCCTCACAATGCTTACGGCTGAAGTATGGAAGACCTTACCAGCGTCTCTATTTTCTGATAGATAAAACCTTGGAGTCTTCAAGTATAGATAATCAATCTTCTAGGCAAGCATATACCATCGTCGATCGCGTCATCAATTTCTATCAGTGAAACTGCGGTCAAATGCATGCTTATCAAATTAAAAAACCCAGTGTCATAGTTTTTTGTTTTTGTAATTTGTTTGCCGAGAATTTAAACCAAAGCTTCACACACAATTATTTGTGTTGAATTGATACGACGATGATCACCTATTTAGCTCAACGAATAAGCATTGCAACTCCATGGGGAAATGCTGCCAGCATGCTGGCAACTGGTAGTGGGCTGAAGCATTTGGACTGCCTGAGAGTCTGCAATGACTTATAGGTTGTCTAAATGCTTTTATTGTAGTAGCTGTAGTATTAAATATAGTTAGTAGAATTTTGTTATTACCGCCGGTAAATATAATAATCTAGGAGCTTAGAAATGAAGACCAAGTAGGTATGAAAAAAAATGAGTTTGAAAATTTGATATTTAAAATATGACAAAACTACGTTTTGTAGAGAAAGTGCTGAGGATTACATACACTATACGTTCTTCAAAGTATATACAAGCAATGGTAACGATATTTGAATTGCAGCAGCTCAGAAACATACGAATTTGTCCAATACTGTTTGCTATGACTATACCTACTATGCCTTTAACAAAGAGTCCATGCCTAATTTAAAAACAATACACAATATAGAGAAACACGAACTGGTACATGCATATTATTGAGGCATGGGTTATTCTGGAAAGAATCGAATGTAACTTAAAATCTAAATTGTCAATAAATACGAGTAGATATAAGAGAATCCAGAAGATATGTCAATGTTAATTGGGGACAAACCTTTGTTTGACCTTGCGCTACCTCATCTGTTGGTAGGCGTTGATAGTTTGAAGATACGTATACTATAGGAGCACAGAATAAATAGAGTCAAACCTGGTTGTCAATGATAGCAGCTGGAATACACGCAAAAGATTTTCCTCATGAGGGTTGTCAGGGTCACTGGCCGCAAAATGCCCGTTAAAAGCTACACACATCAAAAGCCTAGGGATGAAGTACGTTTTCGAGTATTGTCGCAAGAAGACTGGCGGTGCGTGTGCTTTTCTGGCGAATCTCGATTCTGTATGCGGCCTGACACAAGACATATTCGAGTTTGGAGGAGCTCTGGACGTCAAGAACGCTTAAAATTCTGTCAAGAACTTCACCCATACGGAGGGATAAAAATAATGGTGGTGGTATGGGCCGGTATTTGGACGGGTGTAAGAACAGATCTCATTTGGATAAGGGGCAACCTCAATGCTCAGATTTATGCGGAGAGTATTGTTTCAGAAGTGATCATCCCTTTGCGAAGCCGTTTAGGCAATTCATTTCGTCTGATGTACGATAATGCATGTCCACACAAGGTTAGAGTCGTAACTCGCACTCTTACCGATGCTTGCATCAACGTTCTTTTTATATCAAAAAATTAATTAAAACTAGTCACTTTTGATATAACATATAGTTTGAGCAATTGTAAAGCTAAAGCCCTTGTCAGAATTTCAAGTCTGATCAACAGTTAACTACTGCTAAGAAACTGTTTTTTTTAACTTGTTTTTCATTATTTTCCAAAAATGGAGGAGCTTCTCAATTCGACTGCATGTTGGTCACATTTATTTTTTCTCAACATCAGTCGAGTAGTTTTTACTACGGTCTCCAAGACACCTGCGGGGATTAGAATGTTGATGATGATGATAACTGGACCATCTTACCTTCGAAATTGTCTATATTTAATGTACATATATTTTTTTACTAAAGATTTCTTGAACATAAATTACGTAGGAGTGTCATTTTTGTATTTGGCTGAATCGCACAGAGGTGGGATTTTACTATTACTTCTATGGTGTCAATGACCTTCTCGCGATTGCAGGTCTTCAATTTATACATTCAGAATTTGGCATGGGGATTGCGATATACTTACTTTAATGAACATTATCAAAATAATAGAAAAATATGATGTAATGTGTTGTCTGTTTCGTTCGTTTGTTACTTAAAATATGATCGATTCGATTGTGACGATGTTAGTATCAAGTTTTGATTGGAATCGTTGTTCTACCAGCACAAGTTAATAACCGAGCTTCACTATAATAGAATACATAACCTCCAAAGTACAGTCGCCTGGAATAGTACAGCATTTTCGAAATTGCTGCACAAACTTCTGTTTCTCTCTATGTACAAAGAATAATTTATATATTTTTTGTTTATGTTAACTTCAATAATTAAGAATTTAGTGGCATCACATTATTTTGAATAATGTGATGCTTGTTATTGCAGGCGACAGTACTAGTGCACTAGATGTGACTAAAGCCAGAATATTACAGCTAAAAAGCTAAAAAGCCGAAAACTATCGGACGCCATTGAGAGATTTTGTGTCTTAGAAATTTCCCTGAGACGTAAACACTAAGTTATTGTGTATTATAAAATATATTAATATTCTAAGTTCAAGCGGCAATATAAGCTGGTATGGTTTCGATTCCTTTAACATATATGTATATTTTATATAATCGGCACTATCGAAGTGTACAATATAGGTCAATGATAAAGAAAGACCGCAACGTCTTAAGTCACAAAACATTGAGATTATTCTACGAGTACTATATCACGCTATTCTCCCCATAAAAGTTGAATTTCTAAAAATGATTTTCTAAAAAACATATTAACAAGCCACATTGAAAAATCGTTGCATCTGCGAGTAGAACACATAGGCATTGCTTTTTTTCGATTTCTAATTGGACGTAGCGTTTGAGACTACAAGTGATATACAGATATAGGAAGGAAATATAGGAAGTAATATACAGATATAGATTTAAGGTAACCGTGTACTGTACTGCTGTTTTACCGAATTAAAGCGGTGCCAACTAACTTTTGAGAATTTTTTTATTAATTTTTGAGGAATGAAAAAATAAGTGATCCCCTTTTGACGGTGGTACATAAGGAAATGTGCTTAAATAGATTTTTTTTATTAAGGAAAACATATGCGTAAGAAGAGTTTCATCTACCACACATGGAATCTGTACACGAGCACCGTCGCGTGAGGGGCATAGCACCTATCGCGCTACGAGCAATGGGTGGCTCACAACTTCACTGACGCTTATAAACAGGGCAGGCCCGAGTGGAATGATGCCGTGACACGCTCTAAATTAAAAGCATGACAAAGGTTCCATGTTAAAAACGAACCAAAACCAATCAGCCTATCATAGTAGAGTAGTCGGGTAGTTTTTTTCATTCTAGCAGGGTCCTTGGTGGTTGTAGCATCAAAGCCCAATGGCCACAAACTACCAAAAATTAGGTAGAATTGTTCTCTGCTGTGCAGAACAAGCAACAGAACATGCGGCTCTGTGGGTTGTTACATCACTCAGAGCTCAATACGAGGTACTTCCTAGACAGCACGCAAGTTAAACTGTCTTTATTATTACGTCCGTAACTGGATCATTTAAATGTATTATGTACCGAAAAATTAGAACAATTTCCATCCAGTAGATTCGGTAAAACTGATGACAGCAAAAGGTTCTATAAGTTCTATGTTTAATCGGATTTACGGAACCGCGCAGAGACTTGAAATATTGCTATAACAACATAGGGAGACTGATGTATACAACGATGATGATTTAAGGTTAGTGCCTTCATAGCGATTTCGATAGAAACTTTGTTTCGTCACATTTTAAACTAGCTTTCCGGGCGCGGCTCCGCCCGCGCGTATGTGGGTTTTCGCACTAAAACATTAACCTCTTTTTGCGCAGTTGGATAAAAACTATCCTATGTTTTTTCCCGGATCTCAAACTATTTCCATACCAAATTTCATTCAAATCGGTCCAGTAGTTTTGGCGTGAAAGCGTAACAGACTAACAGACACGTAGTGGCAAAACTGTGCCATATTGCCTGATTCATGACACATATTTGGAGATATATTACGGAAAAAATATTATACTTTATAATCACTTTTCTGAAACTAATTGTTCCATAACGTTTCCTTTTATAATCACACGATTCAAGTAATGTACATGTTATGATTATATCTAAGTATCTAACACTACTATATAGATAAATCGGCCAAGTGCGGACTCGCGCACTAAGTGTTCCGTATTATTAGCTATACAACATTATTTTAATCTTTTTTTTGTTTTAACGTGCGCGAGTCTGACTCGCACTTAGCCAACTTTTTGTATTTGTTGTTATAGCGGATACAGAGATACATCATCTGTGAAAATTTCAACTGTCTGTCTAGCTTGCACCGTTCTTGATATACGGCCTGGTGACAGACAGACGGACGGACGGACGGACAGCGAAGTCTCAGTAATAGGGTCCCGTTTTTACCCTTTGGGTACGGAACCCTAAAAAAGGAAACAAACTCAATAGATAGAATAAACAAATAAAAAATGTGATAGTACTCCAGCAGTTCTGAGGGCGACGTGACGTCGTAGATGAAGAAACGAGCGCTCGCAGATTCAACAAAGGTTTGCTCCAGGAAATCCCCAGAACAGAAAAAATGGGATATGCTTAAATGACTATTATTAGTATGAGTTTCAGAACCGGGAATCATTCACCTTAAATCATAGAACTCTAGCCAATATCTGATGCTATGTAAAGAGGTGAAAATTGTTCCGACTGTGGTTTTATATAATACTAGCTTTCCGGGCGCGGCTCCGCCCGCGCGTATGTCGGTTATCGCGCGAAAACATTAACCTCTTTTTGCGCAGTCGGATAAAAACTATCCTATGTTTTTTCCCGGGTCTCAAACTATCTCCATACCAAATTTCATTCAAATCGGTCCAGTAGTTTTGGCGTGAAAGCGTAACAGACAGACAGACAGACAGACAGAGTTACTTTCACATTTATAATATTAGTACTGATATATGTGGTGTCGATACGTATGTGAAACTGAGTTTAAGGGAAGTTTTAATGAATATTATTATTTCATTTTGTTGTACTAATGTATAGGTTTCGTTATGAATAAATATTGCGATGGGACTTTCCGCCCTTGGCTACATCGGCGTCGCCACGTAGTTTGTGGCTAACCACTATATATATATACTACGAACATACGTAATTCTACAAACAGGTACTATGCAAGGAAGTCAATAAGGTTATACAAGACCGTAAATCCTGATGAAATCACCCTCTATGATGTCCAAAATAACTAAATCCTGGGACATTAAAAATAAAATTTCTTCAGCTCGTTCAGGAAAGAATGCTGCATATTTTATATGCCATGATTCCCTTCTCCAATAACGAAGCAAGTGTGGTAAACACTTATGCCACAGATTAAATGATAGTCATTACATTAATTGTACCATAAATTGTGTGAGATATATCGTAAAGTCCATTTTCTGCAGATAAACAAGCTAGAAATACCTACACGCCAGACGGTCCCATTTGAAAGTAGAGTTCGACGATAGAAACAAAATGATTATAACTGTAACAGTAAGCAAAAGTTTTATTATAATAACAACAGGCAGATATGAGTACAGTAGATGATAGGCAGGTAGAACAACCTGCACGATTTCCCCTTTATAAGGGGAACATTTGAAAACTCATAAGACCTGCCGTGAAGCACAGTGTTGGTCCACCAAAGAAGCGGATGTACGGGAAAATAAACAGATTGATGTGGTGAAGGCTAGTACTAAGACGGGATCAGGCATATCAAAGACAGAATACCAGAGAAGACTTGGAATGAGAACTGGCTCTCAGAGAAAGCTGCCCGAATATCTACGTCGTAAAGTGGTTAGTAACAGATTTTATACCTTACTAACACGCCTGTTGAATAGACATACTACAAGCACCTAGTTTTACCGATCGAGTAACTATGTAAAATTACTTAAACATCTGTTAGTTCACAGTAAGCCCACAGTATAAATCTAACCTATGACCAGATGATTAGCAGCCGACACTCACACCGCACATCTCAAAAACGCTACCTAAAAAAGAGGTATAAGAAACTAACTCAGAATAAAATAATGTCACGACTCACGAATTTCTAAGTTCTACTTTATTTTTTGTGTTCGCTACAATATTATACAGACTATAATAAATACCTACATTAGAATTGGGATATTTATCGTGTACATCAAATCAGAATCAGTTCTTACGAAGCGGAGGTAAGTTGGAACAATCCCTCTCCTCACACAAAAACTTTCACATTTGTAGGATAAAATTACTAATATTATAATTAAATTTGTCAAGAAAATAAAAATCTGAATATGAAGGTAAAATAAATTTAATATCGTGCACCTGATCGTCACGGTGGTGCAGTATTAATCTAATAAAATATTTAACAATGTGCCATGTATTTATTGAAGCATAGCTGCCTCCATCGCTGCTACCTCGTAACTCGTGGTAACATTCTGAGAAAAGGAATGCCAATACCCCCGTATTGTATGTATTCTTTCAAAAGATAACCAACCTAATATTTAGAGATTATTAAAAGGTAGATAATTCTCTTTCCAACAAGTGGGACACTTGCACCACTAGATTGTCCCTGGGCGACCGAGATGTCACAAACCCCGGAAATACGATAGGTCGACTCAAGATACGAGAGTGGATTAAAAAGTTCTAACGCACACTAAACATAACTACTTGTATCCTTAACATATCTGTACTGATAATTTTATAATCGGACAACCACACCCACGTGAAAAGTATTATTTTCTCTAATTTTCGCGCTTTTTGTACAAACAAAAGGTCGTAGCAGCAACGCGCAGCGCGTATTGAGATTGAACACTGTTATATTCATATTTTGATTTATTTTCCGTTACATGCTCCTGGTTGATTTGCATCGCCCCCTTAAACTCGGAAACCCATTTTTTTATTTGGGGAACATGGCGGGCAGATTTTCCTAATGTTAACGTCATCTCATCGTGAATTTCTTTAAGTGTAAATTAATAATAAAATATTTGAAAAGAACACGGTATACGGTCTCTCTACCTTAAAAATTACAAATACTGCTGAAATCAAATCCCCAATGAATATATTTTGATTTCAGCAGTTTAAAATATATTTATTTCAACCTGCGCCCATGAAATTTTCAATCCACCCTCGTAGATAGATCTCGGATCATATATATTTTAATTTGAGCCCAAAAAATAAACGTTATAATAAACATAATATATGCTCATGCGATTTATATAGCGCTATGTTTAATTATCTTCGATCACATAGTGCGGTAGACGATTTAAAGCAGACTTTGCAGATAATCTACTTGAGGGTGGTAGACATGCATATTCGCAAAATACCCTTCCGCTATACGTCAATACTTCCTCTTATGTTATGTATACGAAAATTGGCGTCTGTTACTTTGTACCTGCACGATACAACGGATTCTTGCTGACATTAGATTTAGGTCCTGTTAATATTTATCGGATTCTTAATACCTCAATTTACTGAGTAGTTTTCTCATTTTCTCAATTGACCGAGGATAAAATCTATCTTATTAGATTTTATTCTCGGTAAATTGCTGGTGGAAGCTAGTATATTTTCAAAAAATGGTTCAATTACATACAGTTTCTTTTTTATTTTAATGAAGGCTAGAAGATGCAGTTGATTGCATTTTGATATATTTTAAATGTTTGTTAACTTTAGAATGCGCTTTGTTGCGACTATGCGAATGCGAGGTCGGCTTGCATTCACCATTTTATAAAAAACTTAACACATAGTGTCAAGGTCGTGATTGTTTGTCAGTATGCTATGGCTTGCAGAATTTAAGTAATGCGTGACGAACGCGGTATTTACAAAATCAAATATAGAAAGTCAGGTCTACTATTTATAACAATTCAGACTATAGGGGTCTTATTTAAAAGGAGAATCTGGGGCACGAGTGTCCCAGCGCATCCTTAGATTAGAAGAACAATAGAATTTCATTCATAAAATGGACGGTATCGTCCACGCGGATGCCACTAGGCTAAACATATACCAAGACCCTTCAAATTTCAATAAAGTCGGCCACACTGTTTGGTGCCAGATTTTCTGTCACTAGTCCTCACCTACATCTACACGACATTCATATATATATATAGCTTTAATTTTCACAGGTATCTTGTTAGTATAAATCCGTCATTTACGTAATAATATTAGTAACATTTTCGATAAAAGACATTTACATGTGGCCTATGAATAAGGGGGCAAGGCTCTTGCTAAAAATATACCACCCACCTCCAAACAATAATAACGCCAAATATAAAAAAAAAAGCCTAGCTACTGCCTGCGTCTTTGTGCGCGCAGCGAAATTAAATCGGGATAAAAGAAAAACTACATAATCTTATCATTTAAGTCTATGTTAAATAAGGAATTGCTGTGCAAACATTCATTTCTAGACCCACTAGTTTAAGCTGTAGATTGTCCTCAGTAAGGCTTTAGTATTTTATTAAGTAGATGCAAAATATAATTGTGTGTTTGGAAGGGTAAAATCGTCTTGCCAACAGTACTGAAACGAAAGACATTTATTATTGAAAGAATGACATAAGGGCTGTTGATAATTGTATGTGTTAAGTAATAATGGCCGAGCGGTTATGGCTAGTTACCACCCTCAAGTACAAAATCTGTCGCCTAGCACCTAATAGTGTGATCCGGCAGCAGTCCTTGAGAGCCGGTAAAATTAGAGCACATGAGGCTCAATAACTGTATGTCTAAGTGTAGGTGCAGTGAAATTCTCTGTCTTGAAATGCATCTGTTATATGCAGAGGTTACCACTTAACTCAGGTGGACCTCGTGCTTGTTACGTCAGAAAAGTTTTTTTTTTAAATTGGTTGGAAGGTAACATTTATAATTATTTAGAAATAATAATTTTTGAACTTGATGATAATTATTGAGCTCAATTTGATGGGGGTCGTTAAGAGTAATAGGTTCTTTATAAGCGAGATAATTTTTCAATGATAAAACATATCAAGAAGTATTACTGTGAGGTTTGTACACTTCAAAAGCATTATTTGTTTCTTTTAGAACACACAGGGCTTTTTGCTTACAAGCCAAAATTCTGTACAAGGTTTCAGTTTGCAATGAACTACTAGAGACAATGCAAGCAACTGAAGCTTGATATAGTGATTACAAGAGTTGATGAAATGCTGCTTGTCAAGGGAAACACACATGTAACTGTTTACTGTATTAACTCTAATCAGTTTTAGTATTTTGCTCAGCATGAGCAAATTGAGCAGTGAACAGTTTGTGTCTTGCAAAAGGCTTCCATTTATTTGGCAGTCACAATTTTCCGCTTCAAAAAAGTCAATGACTGATGAGACTGGGAATGAGTTTAATGAAAATGTGAATTCAAGCCCACATTTGATTTCTAACTTTTTTCAAATCAAATATCTTTATTGCATATGACATAACAATTACGGCCTTAAACATAAAATTGTAGAAGCGGTGAGTCTCTCGGTAGCTAGAGCAAAAAAAGGTTTGACCACGAACAAACGACACGTCGATTTTGTAAAAGAAGGGTCATCTACAAAATCTAAATCCAAGCCTTACTCTATCTTAGGCGCAGCTCCCGATTGGACTCTTTTGATGGACACGTATGAAAAACACCACAAAATTTCTAAGGATGTTGGTGTTTCGTCTTCCAGACCAGACATATTTCTATACTCAAAAAATCTAAAACGCATAGTACTTATAGAACTTACTGTGCCGTGGGAAACAAACATACCTAAGGACCACACATTAAAAACAAACAAATATTATGACCTAACAAACGAATTAACCAAAAACGGTTATGTGGTTAATTTATATGCTGTAGAAATTGGAGCAAGGGGTATACCAGCGAAATCCCTGTATAACCTACTTAAAGACCTTGGCCTGCCAAGAACAACCGTAACTTCCATCCTAGAACGTGTATCTAAGGCGGCATTAGTAGGATCTTACCAAATTTGGTTAGGTAGGGGAGGAGGCTTGAATAATAATTTCCACTCAAAATGGTACAGGGTGATTACTGATTAACATCCCCACACATTATTAATGTATAGGTGTTTGTTTGTGTGTGTGTTCACAACCTATTATTGATACAACTGTTCAAGAAAGGAATGTAAATAAAAAAATATAATAAAAGTTCATAGTAAAAATTGGATAGAACTTGAGGTAATACATCTTGTTTGAATAAATTTCACGGCGAAAAAATCTTTATATGGCTCCTCTAATATATATTTATATGTATGTAGTGCAGTCCTGATATAGCACTTCTGAAACCACAAGCTTAAGCGTCAATTCACACCAAAGTGGCAGCGCGGCAGCCAATAATAACCAAACCATTTTCGACTTTGTCACTTTCACCACAAGTCATAGTATAGGATAAAAGAACTGACGGCGACAGGCTAGGGGCAGCCGCGCGACTTTTGCAAGTCTTTCAAGCAATACTATGCAATGTAGTGATAGACACAAAATATGTTGAAAATGTTTTGAAAGTAAAACTGCCGGCAGCTTGCCACTTAGTTGGGAATCGAGTCTCGGAACAGCAAAAATACCAGATACTTCATAATGTTAGATATAGGAGAAATAGAAACTACTAAATAAAACTTTAATATTCTGTGTTCTTATTCGAGATTTCGTTATAGATAACTGTTTGATAAGCAATTTATTATTTCAAGCAACACCATGAAAAACAACTTTTAACAGTTGCATAAGTATGATATGGTTAATATTTGGGTGTAACTTGCCATGCATGAAGCACATTATGAAAATAGAGGTAACCTGAACTAAAGCATTTTAATTAAGTACATTTATAATCTCAGCCATAACATTTAATTAGCATACAGTTGAGAAGCGAGCGACCATGATATCTGCAAATGTTAATAAAAATCCATGGTCAGTTGATTTGAAATGTCTATTTAAATAACTAATGTGTGGTGGAATCAATTATAATTTATAATTTGACTGAAACTTGGTGAATTTTGACTCAGTGCGTGTAACATTATTACATAACTATTATGGACAATCAGGAAAATGTATGAAGTTATTTAATAAATTTTCATATTGTATTATTAAAAAATATTTTTTCCATTTATAACCAACTTCAAAAAGAGGAGAACTATCTTAGTAGTTCGATGGGTTCAAAATTCAACTCAGTGTTATTTTTGTATGTCTGTTTCGTGATTTTTCTGCCAATTATAAACTGATTGGCGTGCCCCGTAGGGTGCCGGGTTAGAATGTCACCCTCCGATTCCTACCTGTGGGTATCGTAATAGGCGACTTAATACAGCCCACCTACAGGTGAGCCGCAGCACCTTCTAAGGAAATGATATCTTATACTGCGATCCCCAAGATGCCTGCCAAGCTTGGGGATTATAGCAAACCTCTCCTAGATGCGGGAGGCTGTGTTTAGCAATAGACAATCTGTCTGATACAGTATGAACTGATTTTAATATATATTTTATTTTTTATTGGGTAGAGTACACCTTTGAGTTGGTCCTTAATTCAATTCAGCACATTATGTTTACATGTCTTGAGTGTGAAAGCAGATATGAAAAATATGAGCATAAGTGAGATAAATATAGATCTGTGCTTCATATGTTGCAATTGTATGCAGGGTCAAGTAAAGACATCTTTTAAGTTGTCATTGTGGTGTCATTTAGAGTGCATATGGATATCATTTTTAGAATAATATTATTAGATGATAAAATTTTTTCCTCATTAGAAATTCTTTTACCAGCTGGTTTGATAAAATAATGTCAATATGTGCAAAAACCAATGTATGATCAAGTAATATTCAGTAACTGGCTGTAATCAGATTATGTGTTTCCAATAAACCCTGATGATGGTTCTTATATATTAAAACATTTAGATTTATGATTAATGTATTGCTGAAGTGCAATAAATTATAAAACAGTTCCCACAACTAATGAAAAATGCAATTGGACAGGGTAACTAACTACTAACTCTAAACAAGAGTCATATTCATAACTCATCTTGGATACCAATACATTTAAAACAACATTACTTTTAACATTTAGTTGATAGATTTATATATTAGTTACTGGCTACAAGTTCCTTCTTAGTTCGAATATATGAAATGTAAAATATGTTTGAAATAATCTTATTATTAAAATGTTCTTAGCAGTACTAAGAATAGACATCTATTTTAACTAAAAATTTCTAAGTTAAAGCTAAGATTGAGTTGATTTGACAAGTTCCTTCTTACCCATAATTTTTATTGAGTTCAGCTAAGCTTATTATAGTATGCAGGTAGGTATATATAATAGGTAAATATTGGTAAGTATGTATCAGCTTCTAATGTTTTTCAATAAGTTTAAGTTATGATATGTTATTTCTTTAAATCCTGAAAATCTTGAGAAGGGTCAATTGAAATGCTATAGCTATATATATATTAGCACACACCATGACAAATGATTCAAACTCACTGGTAAAATAACATTTACAACAAGTAATTAACTTTCCTCTTATTGCCAACATTATCAATGTTATAAGAGTCAGAGTTGATTGTTTTGTATGTTTGAAAAGTTTCAAGATAGCCCCTGTGACAATACATACAGAATACACATAACTATAGTATAAAAATGACCCATAACATCTCAATAAGAAAACAAAGAACATGTACATATTTAAATGGTTATTGGTTTGATTGATTTATCAAGTAATTAGACTAATCACCTCTGGTGAATGTACGCACAATGGATATGAGATATTAATGGGGTCTATTTTTATAGGTACCTACATATTGCACTCAATAATGATTAGGAACTTGAACAATATTTATGACTTATTAAGAAGTAGAACTTAATTAGATTATTAATCACATAAGGAAAAATGTACTTATGTACAAAATATTGGACCCAGTGATGTATGAACACAATAATAATTACACATCTCAATATATTAGCCACTTATTTGTAGTGACCAAAAAAACTTGAATGCATCTGTTGAAAGTTAAAATACAACTATAATTTATTGTAATTTGGAGCAAATGTGAACTGATTTAATATTCATAAATACGAGACACATAAAACATTCAAGTCAAACACCCCAGACTGCATTTTGAAACTACATTGACAGGCCAGACGGGTCTATATTATGAAACCATTTTTAAATAAATTAAGAAACCATGCAGATGCAGCCATTACCATGCATGGTGATGATTGCATTATTATTTATACAAATTATCTATTGTGCTTCAGCATAAATGTAATTTAGAGCCCAAATGGTAATGAGTTAATTAGAAATTGTGAAACAGAATTTTAAAGTAGGTACAAATAAATGAAATCACGAGTACTTAACCGGAACGCAAGACATGGCATTTGTAAGTAGATCAAGTGTTTTATACATAACAACTTTCACTAGAGTCATTGTAATGGTGACACATCAAAGTGTGGGGAGTGAAAGATGGACTTACTTTGAATAGCTCCTTGAAATAGGGACTACACGCCGACAGCACCACTTTGTGGGCCTCAAGCCTATGCCCCTCGCATGCCAGAGTGACGTCCACGAAGTCCTCATCATCGCGCAGCGCCTCGAATTGAGAAGTGATATTTGCTTGAAAATTGTTCCATCTCAAACAAAATTGCTGCTCGCCACCCAGTTCTGTACCTTCCATTACTTATAGACATAACTCGATATCCCTGCTCATTTAATTGGTTGATAAGAATAGTTAATTAACGAAAATAAATATATCACAGTAACTTGCAATTTCAGTCGCCGTCTGGCCGAAAATCTTATGAAAGAAAACAATCAATAAAATCTCGTACCAATATAAGAAAAATGAATAGTTTTATTTTTCGGTACATTCACTTTGACGTTTCGTTATACGTACAAACATGGAGACAGACAACGTAACTGGTATAACGGTAATTACCGATTTTCTATTGTAGTGTTGTTCTGTTCTAAAATGTAAGTTTCAATTACAAAATAATTTTATATTACAGAATAATCGCACACCATACGCAGTCGAACGAGATAAAATGCGAAACTGCGATATATACCTACAATACAAAAAGCATTCAACAATCTTGAATGATAACCTTGGGTATTTCTAGAGGGGAGAGATAGATATACGTAGGTACGTCATACAAGTTGCAACTCATGCAAAACGATGAGAGGCCAATAACCTCTTCACTCGTTCCATTCTACGCAATTAACTTTGCAATAATATTTGCATTTTGCACACAAATTATAACTCTTGAGTAGGTACTATCTTTCACACTATCATTGTATTAAAATTTCATCATTCTTAATAATTTTTATTCCCATATCCATACAGGAAAACATTACTGATTATCTACCTCTTGTCCATAGCTAGCACTAATTTCCCGCTGTTACCTGGTATAAGTACATTATGCGACGAGGACAGCGGGCTTTATTAAGTTATTTTTCACTTTCTGTTAAATTTCTACTGTTCCTATTGGTGGAGTCAGGGGTGATTGGAACAGAAGGAATCATTTTTAATAAATTCTCACTGTTCTTATTGTCTGGAATACCTACGGGCGATGGGGAGAGCAGGAATACACCAACACATGCATTCTTACAATCTGGCTTATTAGGTATTACTATTCATCTTAGTAATTGTACACAAACCATGATGTGCACCTATAACTCTTTTACTCCTCACCATAACATGCCCATATTAAACTAATAAGTAAGATTAGTGTAATACCGGCAAGTGTGCTGTGTAATAACCAGTGACAAGATTGAAGAGTAGGTGTGTAATAGCTTCAACTTTTCTGTCACTAATGCTACCTACAAGCTTTCTTATTCTTAATGTAAAATATTCTAGTTAAACCACACATTCATTAGGTAAAATTTTCATCCCTGCCATAAAGACGCTTTCATCAGAAACTTAGATTAACAAAACTTTTCTCTCATCTGCCTCTTTCATGGGTCAACACTTAGATCTAAATATGTATGTCTGGTCTCAGATCAGTATTAATAATCTCAGTTTTGTAAAAACTCTTACACAATTCTGCCTACCATTCTTCCAGCCTGTTCTGGAACTCTTGGATTGTTCAATTGCTCCAATATTTAGTCAATATGAATTTATAATAAGGATTATATTAATTCACATTTTATTGCATCTGAGTATAATTTTATTAATAAATTACAAATATTTATTGATCATAAATAATATTTTTACAATGTCTGCTCTCCTTCTACCATTTCTTTTAGGTTTAATAGTTCAAATTGTCCTGTTCCTCTAGTTTCTGTTCTGACAAGTTCATCTAATGTTCTGAAGTTCCCTGGGTCAATAAGGCAAATTAAATTAGCTGTACCAGAATCCCAGTTCTCTTCTTCAACACTTGTTGTAAGCTTTACCACTTTATCCTTTGTTTTCCTTGCTTCCTTACCGTTCAATAATATCCTCACACGCATCTGAGCTCTTTCCAGTGGTATTTCATTCTTCAGAAGCTGTATCACATCTAGTGCTTGCTGTTTAGCACTCTTATTAACGTTGACTGAGAAATGGATATCTTTCATTGCTTTCTCTATAATAGACACGGGGTATGGCCGTTTAGTTTCAGGATTCACACACTTATCTGCTACGGTCGTAGCAATGTCTTTGACCAGTGAATCTATTTGTGAATGCCTTTCCTTGTCTGAGACTTGCAGCTCACCCTTTTGGAGTATCTCTTTGCATATTTCTGTTTGATCTTCTATGCCAAATATTTTGATCAGCTCTTCCTTTTTAGCTACTTGTCCTTTAGACACATTTGTAAATACTGTATGTGTCTGTAGCACTTCATCTATATCTGTCTCCCTGGAAAGTAACGAATAAATGTAACCTCATCACAAAGCCCAATAAATAAATCACAACGCAAGTAAGCTTACAGTTTATTTCTCCATGATACAACTTTGTTTTTATAGCAGGCTATTTCAAACCGCTTTCCACCTTTTTTGAGCCTTACTATAGCAACATTAGTAAGGCGTATCTGGTTTGTTGGTGTGAATATTTTAGACATATTTGGGATTTGATTTTAAAGCAACCTAGCTGGTCCGAAAAACACTAAAACGTAAGCCCCAAAGGCTGTGAAGTAGGATTAATATTATTCTATGCAGTGGTATTACACCATATTACACACAACGTGAAATTTACTTGGTATTTTCAATGAGGATGTAATCAAGCTTTTGACAAAAGATTACAGTATTTATTTAAAAAACAATGGAACAAAGAACATTAGGAGGATTGGAAAACAAAACAAATAAAGATGACCAGATGAAAATGTCATGGGGCACGTTTTTTTTTTTTTTTTTTTTTTTTTAATGTGGCAATTGTCATATTGACATTTGTGCCAGTTTCACGTCAAGAATTAAATCAATAAAAGACAAAATTTTGCTATTAAAAAGTGATGACCAGAATAACTAACGTGGTTATATAATATCATATAGGATAGAAAATAACTAACATATACATATTTTTATATAAGGAGAAGTACAAAGTATTACATATTGAATAAGGAATGATTAAAATTAACATGATATAAATATAACTTATTATAAGTGAATATTATTGAGAGAGAGGAAGTCAGATAAAATTTTATATATATCAAAATTATTAGACGATAAAAGTTCAGGCATGTAAGTTGGAAAGGAAACTTTTAAAGATTCAAGGCATAAATAAAACGCTACATGGTTATAAAGGGGACATGAAAAGAATATATGATTGAGATCCCCCTCATCCAAACCACATTCACATATAGAAGAATCTTTAACATGAATCTTTTTTAAATGAGTAGGAGTACAACAATGACCCAACCTCATACGGATTAATGATGATGTAAAACGTTTGCTTAACTTTATCCGGGCAAACCACGGTTTGTTCGGAATCAAAGGTTGCATTTTAGCAAAACCAGATCCAGTTGACCGACTACTGGTTCTCCAATGTAATGACCAAGATTTTGATAAATAAGATTTTGGAAGACATAATAAGTCATGGCAGTAATTAATAAAAGGAACCTTATCTCCACAAACAACTGCATCTTTAGCAACTTTATCAACTCGTTCATTGCCAGAAATCCCATTATGACTGGGTATCCAAGCAAGAATAACGTCAAAACCCTTAGTATAACATTCAGCAATAGAACTTTTAATTTGAAATAAAATTGGGTTGTGAGCATTAGAAGAAAAAGGGTTCGAAAGTAATGATTGGAGAGAACTCCGAGAATCAGAAAATATAATAGACCGATGCAGCTTGAAGAGAAGGATATATTTAATAGCCTCAAGGATAGCCAAACATTCCCCAGTAAAAACAGATGATTCAGGTGGACATTTGACTTTTTGAACGATATCGTATTGAGCATGAAAAATGCCATAACCAACACAGCCAACTGGTGAAAGTTTTGAAGCGTCTGTGAATATTGTATGCCAATCACGCCAATCTCTTTTAAGTAGCTCGCGGAAGTATTCATCTGCATAAAGGTCACCTTTACATATATCAAATTCTAAAATTATATGAGGTTGAGATATAATTACATTAAATTCATAATTGAACATTGGAAGCTTTTGAGAACGATAAACAGGGTCTTTTAAGGAATTAAAAATAACGTAACTCTTAACAAGCAAAGGAAAATGTTTACATCTCCAAAAACGAGTAGAGTTGACATATTGATGAAGCAGTTGTAATTTTGGAATCAAAGGATGATTAGAGAATTGGATAAATCGGAAAAAGAATCTGTTAGCAAGGAATTGACGACGAAGGTGAAGGGGAGGGTCAACACACTCAACTTGGAGAGCATTGACTGGAGAAGACTTCATAGCTCCTGTGATAATACGAAGAGCTTTCGATTGAATCAAATCAAGTTTACTAAGGCTTAGTTTGTTAGCAGGATCCAAAAGAAAGCATCCATAGTCTAAGACGCTTCGAATAATTGCATTGTATAAAAGTTTTAAGTTAAAAGGATGGGCTCCCCACCAAACACCGGATAAGCATCTTAGAACGTTGATGTTTTTTTCACATTTTTGGATAATGTATTCACAATGCTGACGAAAATTTAACTTGTTATCTAAAACAAGACCTAGAAATTTTATTGATTCTCTAACTGAGATTTGACAATTATTAATGAAAATATTGATAGGAGGGGGGTTTCTTTTACGGGTAAAGAGTACAATATTACTTTTAGAAGGAGAGAGTTCCAAACCATTTTCGCTAAGCCAAACATTCAATTGCTTTAGCGAGTCAGAGAGACAGTCACTTGCCACATCGATTTTGTTATTGGAATTATAAATGAGAATATCATCAGCATATTGTAAAATACGACAAAGACCAACAGATGACTCTAAATCATACGTATAAATATTGTATAAGAGAGGGCTAAGCACCGATCCTTGGGGTAAACCACGCCAGATAACTCTACTCGGTGAAATAGAAGGATTGTCACAGCGGAAAAATATAAATCTCTCCGTCAAAAGGTTCATAATAAAATTACTTAATTTAACAGGAATTTTTAATTTAATTAATTTACTTTTTAGTATTGAAAGTTGGACATTATCGTAAGCAGCAGATATATCAAGGAAAGCTCCGACAATTGATTCACCACGAGAGAAACCAAGTCTTATATCTGTAGTGAATATACTAAGACTATCCATGGTACTTTTTCCTTTCCTAAAACCATACTGAGATTTAGCAAGTAATTCATAATATTCAACATACCACTCGAGTCGATTTTTAATAAGGTGTTCAGCTATTTTAGCTAAAACAGATGAAAGAGCAATAGGACGGTAAGAATATGGATCATCTGGATCTTTGTTAGGTTTGAGAATAGGAATAATAAATTGCGATTTCCAGCTATCAGGGACATAGCCAGAATCAAAGATAGAATTAACAAGGCATAAATAATAATTCAGGACACAGTCATTAGCCTTAGAAAAAAAGGAATAAGGAATGCCATCCATACCTGGAGCAGAATCTTTGACCGATTTCAATACGTTTTTCAGTTCTACGATAGAAAAAGGCTGATCTAAAACGTCGTTAGAACTATAGGTAAAATGAGAAGGAAGTTCATCAGGTAGAGGACAATATTGAGGCGCTAATTTGTCCATAAACGAGTCAGCCCAAGACTGACTCGGGCAACAACGACGATGAGGAGGGCACCAAGCTCTTCTATATCTGTGAATTTTATTCCAAATAATTGATAATGGAGTATGCGGGCCTATAGAGCAACAAAAAGATTTCCAACCATGGAATTTTTTGGTGTGGAAGAGACGTTTTGATTGAGCAATCACTTTGTTCAATAGCATGAAGTTCTCTTTTGTCATGGAGAGGCAAAAGGTAGTTTCAGTTTCATTACGAAATTTAATTGCCTCCGAGCATTCCTTATCCCACCATGGAGGAGAAGGTATTTTACTCGAACTACTTTTTTTAATATAGAAAGACATATCAGCACAATCTAAAAGAGCTTTAGCAAGGCCCTCCGAACAAATTTTAATGTTATTGATTTTAATCACGGGTAGTTTAGAAATATTGATCTCTGCAATTTCATTAAATTTATCCCAGTTAGCATTGTCATTTAAAATATATTTAAGAAGAGGTGAATTTCGATAGATTGTTGGAGCCAATTTTAGTGAAATATTTAGAATAATAGGACAATGATCACTGCCATGAGTTGAAAGCAGAACGTGCCATGACAAAAGAGATGCAAGATCTGGAGAGCAGAGAGATAGATCAACTGCACTAGGAAATTCGTTTGGGCGGGTTCTTCTTGTAGGAGAACCATCATTAAGAATACACAGATTGAGAGTATCAAGGGAATCTAATAGAAAAACTCCAGAAGAATCTGAAATACCACAGCCCCAAACAGTATGGTGGCAATTAAGATCGCCAAGGACTAGGAGAGGTCTAGGAAGGGAGTTAAGAATAGGGATAAGCTTACGGATAATAGATATGAAAGGAGAGCAGATATATAAGGAAATTATTACAAAAGATTTTGTACGGACAGCCACAGCTTCAAAGCCAATCTGAGAAGGAATTGAAATAGGGGAAAATGACATATTATCTTTTAAAAATAGAGCAACACCACCACAACCATCCTGTCGATCTCTTCGTACATCAACATAGCCAGATAACCTAAAAAGGGAATCAGGTCTAAGCCATGTCTCAGAGAAAGACAGGATGCATGGTTTGTATTTATTAATTAAAAATATTAAATCAGTTTTTTTATTGTTTAAACTACGACAGTTCCACTGGAGGATCCTGTCGGAGGGATCCATTTTGGAAAAGAGAGAAAAGAGTATTCAAGTTGAAGGCATCGTTGGACGGTAAAGCGTTTGGGGAAGAGGAAGAAGAATTACACATAACAGTTGATAACAAATTTAAAAGCTTTATGAGCTCTGCTATAATATCAGGAACAGTAGGCATTTCAGAATTTTTACCTATAGGATTAGGGAGGGCACAGCCATTTTGGGAGGGAGCATCATAATCATTCCTTATTATGTTTAAGTGGGCAGCCCGATCATACCCAACACGGGAAGTAGGAGAGACATGTACAGTTTTGGAAACTTTTTTCTTATAATGAACTTTAGATGGTTCAATTGTCAAATTTTTAATAGAGCGATTTTGCGGAGGAAAAGATGTTACAGAGGGTGCGGCAATTTCAGCATACGATGATTTAGACACAGGAACCATTTTTGAAGCTTCAGCATACGATATAGCTTTTTCAGACATGACAAGTTTAATATTTTTTTGTCTTTGATATTCCGGACAACATTTATTGGTAGCGAAATGATTACCATCGCACCATATGCATTTTGCACTATCAACATCTTTTTCACAGGAATCTGCTAAATGGTTTAGACCACATTTAAAACAGGTGGGTTTTGAGCGGCATTGAGTCTTGGTGTGGCCATATCGGCAGCATTGATAACATTGTATGGTAGGTAAAGAGTATAACTCAACAGGAATTGAGTTATAACCCAAAAAAACTCGTGAGGGAAAGACTTGGCCATCAAAAGTCAATACGACCGTTTGAGAAGGTTTCCAATGTGTAGATCCTTCTATGATAACTTTAAAATTAAGACGACGAGCTTTAATTATGGGACCACAATCATTGGGAACCTTCATTTCTGTCATAATTTCTTCGGGAGACATATAGATTGGGATGCCACGGACAATGCCTAATCTCGTTATAATAAAGGATGGAATGAAAGCTTTAAATTTATTATGAGATAGAGACGGAGAATCCATAAATTTATTGGCACAGGCAGCCGAGTGAAAATCTAAAGAAATTCTATTTCGACCGACGCTTTTGATGGAACCATCTATAACTCCTTCAAACTCTCTGGAACGACTAAATAAAAATCTGCCAAACGTTACCGGATGTAACGAGGTGCCAGCAGTTGGAGACGATTCATTTCTCTGTACATGTACCGTAAATGGACCACGATCATTTGGGCCATATGACTGGCGACCAGTTGGGACATAGGAATTTTGTGATAGGAGTGGAGAAACTCGAGGGGAATCAGGCAGAGGGACAGAAGGGGCTATTTGTTGGTCAATATGGGTGTTTGGATCTCTGACAGAGGAAACTGAATCAGGGAGAGAGTGTTGACCAGGTTGGAGAACTACATCTGATTTTAATATGAGTGTGTCATTGGACGACTCTGACTCGGAACGTGAATGATCTGTATTAATCTTTCGTGCTTTTTTCGCTTTCGAACGCTTACGAATTACTGTTTCATATGGTAGATCATCAACAGACATTGTTATTGATTCAAACGCGGCTGGAGAAGGAGGTTTTACAATAGCTAATGTTCCACCAGGATCAGGGGGTTCATTCATCTTGATGAGTATGAAGCTAAGATACCAATCTACAAATAATATTTATACTAATATACTATAATGCAGCTACTCTGGTCTAAAAATAAGAATAATTTATCAAGAAAATTAAATTTGAAAAATTTAACCAAAAATCCACGACTTGACGCTACACCGTCTACCCATGGACTTCATGGGGCACGTTCGGAGACTTGATTAGATTAGAGCGCACTCGGAGTCAGTGTGACCAGATTTAAATTGGACATTCTGCTAGCTGCTCCCCTAAATTCTGCTAAAGTCTGCTAAGTTTATTTTTGATTGATGCCAAAACATTGCTACTGAATGAAGTCCCAATTAAATGAATGATATGTACAAAAAAAAAACAAATATTTTTCTAAAATATTTATGATTGAGTAACACGAATTAACAATAACTCTTTAAGGTACATAAATGTACTTCTAATTTTCTGTGGTCTCGATTTTAATATACGGAACCATCGAACTTTGAGAGTCTTTTATATTTTTTGACGGCATAATAAATCAAAACAAATTTAATTAAAAATGCATCCACCCTGTTAATATCTTACATCTACATGTAGAATTGCAGCAACATGTTGATTTTTTAAATTTGTCCCGCAGGTAAGTTCTAATTTAGTGTTCATTAGTGTGAGGTCAGCAGAACTTCTCCCGATTCTAAAAGATCTGTCACTACTTTATCGAATGTAGGGTCACTATTTTCATAGTAAATTACTTTTATGTTACATTTGTATACCAGATTTAAAAAATGAGAACCAGTTATGACCAAACTTATAAAATCTTTGTACACAACGTTTTGTGGGTCAAGAAATAGCACTTGCTCAAATTGGTCATTAAGTAGTAGACAAGATTTTAGTTCAATGCAAAGTACGATCAAAAATTCTGAGAATTCGCCTAAACTGTATTTAAAGGAAAACTGCCATAACAGTAAGAAGAAATCTTTCGTGCATTATTTATGAATTGTAAAATTTTTAAATATATCTAGCACTACTACCTAAATTGCTAATTCTTCTCCATCTTGCTAAATTTCTGCGTAAATTTCTATATTATATAAAATTCTGCCAAAATCTGCTATATTTTGAGATCTGCGACACAATCTGCTAGACCCTAAATTGGAGATCAAATTATGCTAAAATCGCAGAATTCTGCTAAATCTGGTCACACTGCTCGGAGTGCAACTTTTCAATAAAACGTCATTCCAAGCCAAGCCTTCGAGCACCTTCCTCAGGGGTGCGTTCCTCCTACCCGTCGGCCAAGACATATTTTGGTCTAAACACAGATATACGCCGTTCCAACTTAATTTGATCCTGTCAAGATTTGATCATACCCGTTCCGGGCGACCTGTCAGAGCAAACTTTGCTCTGCCCGGCCAAATTTTTACTACCTTTTGAATCGGCCAAATCTTGGCCAGCTGTCAAATGTGACAGATTCTATAATAAATAATAGATTTTATACAAGCTAAGCCAAGGATTAGTGACATACTGTGTTAACATTGCTTAATGACGTATTATGCCCCATTTATTAAAAATGTAGACTGTATTTTATCACCTAAAAACGTCGCTGTCAATACCATATTTTGAAAGGAGCTGTATAGGTCGTTCCAGGTGCCTTGGAGCAAATATTGGTCGACCAATATTTACTGGAACGCGCCCCTGAGAAAATAGAAGAAAAGACGGAGGCTCGTAAAACTAAAAACATCAAACTGAAGCCACACATCTACACATATTACATGTGTGCGGTAGAAGTGTTGCCATATGAAAGCAAAAATAACGAAATTGTAGGATTTATGGGAGAACATTTTTTGAAGATATAAATATACAGCAAAATCTGTTCGTGAGAATACTTAATAATAACATAATATTATTTATATTGTGCAATATTATAAATTATAGCAATAAAGCACAAACTTCACGATTATTGTTTAATATGTTTCGCAAGTTTTTAAAAGATATTCTTGGCTTTACGTTCTCTAGGACAATAAATAATTGACCAAAGGCGTGTTAGGTTACGTATATGGTATGGTTTCGTCACAGGTGCAATAGTTGAAAAGAAAACTACGAGTAATTGCCACGTAGTTTGATGTGTGTTACCATATATATATGTTTGTCCACGTATTTCGCAGAAATTGTATAGCAAAAATTCTTATTTCATTTAATATAAGACTTTCAGGATTTACTGTAATTTTTATCGAAATCGGTTCAGTAGTATTCAAGATATAAACATTTTTAATTTAGAAATTTGAGCATTTCAATGACTGTATAAACTACTGGGCGGAGTTGAACGAAATCGGTAGGTTTATCGCCAATACTATGTAAACTATACTAAACTATGTATACTATGTAAAATTAAAGGATATGTCAAACTTAATACTGCAAAAATTGGATGTTACACTTACAATAGTAGTGAACTGAGTTTGAAAATTAAACGAATTACCATTAATGAAAAAACTAAATCGACTAAATTCTTAATAACTAAAAAAAGAGAAATAACCTCAACAAAGAGTTTATTTACGTACCTACTTAGGTTCCAGTCCAGTTTTGTTTCATTTCGTGTTATTTCTCCCTTTTTGGGTGGTTAAAATATTATAAGTTGGTTTAATTTTCATAAATTACTTATATTACAATATCTATTTTAGGAAAAGGTCAATGATCTACGAATTTTTAAGGGTTCATAGTTTACTCTGGAACCCTAAAAACTATTACAAGTTAATTCATAATAAAAATCTATTTATTTGAATCAAAGTAGTAGAAAATATTCGGAACAGTATCCATGTTTTTTTTTTTTTTTTTTTTATACTTGATAGGTTAGCCTTTGACCACTATCTCACCTGATGGTAAGTGATGATGTGGTCGAAGATGTTGTTCAGGCTAACCTAGAATTACTGGCTCTCAAGGACAGCTGCCGGAACACACCGTTAGGTACTTGGCGACAGATTTTCTACTTGAGGGAGGTAGCTAGCCAGGCGGGCATTCGCAAAGGGCCCTACCACCATGCTGTAACGACTGCCATCCTAAGACAACAACCGGGACTGACGGCTTAACGTGCCCTCCGAAGCACGGAAGCGCTCAGTAGTAATGTCACCAGCGGTTACCCATCCAACTCATGACCGCGGTGGACGTTGCTTAACTTTGCTGATCGATTCAGAATGGTTAAGCAAACTTCTAAATTCTTTCTGGAATTCAGAATGGTTAAGCAAACTTCTAAAATCTTCTAAATGGTGGTAGCTAGCCAGGCGGGCATTTGCTAAGTGCCCTACCACCATGCGCAAATGATTTTATTTAAAAAAAAAATAATGAAAAAAAAACAGTAAAAGAATATTACACGAAGCGACTATTAAAAACTGCACACTTTTGGAAACAACGTAAAATGTATGTCTGGCAACACTTTACGATCGCACTGTTTACATCATAGACATATAAATAATATGGACCAGAAATACCTAGAAAAAATAGGTGCATACCTACAACTCTAAATGTCGCTTAAAATGGTTGCCAATGCTAGGGTTGTGCCAGTCAAGGAATATAGTGTTACTATAACAAGTATCGATACAAATACTACACAATAATATTACGAGTCCTACATCACGTTTGAATGATTTTTATAATTTATATTGTAGCAGTCCGTTGTAACAGAAGAATAAGTTTTAATTCCCTTCTGATATCTGATAGTAAAATTAATGTGTTTTTTTTGCACAGAATTTAAAAACATTTTTAGTTGCATCACATATATGCGCTGACGCTTATTATATATGTGGTTCATATAGTATATAAAAGTACTCTGTGACAGCTTCTGGTAGCTGCGGACTAGGGTTATAGATACAGTAATTTTATTTCCGGGACAATTCGAGGGATACTAAGTTATTCGGTACAAATCAAGATAATAGTCTTTGTAAATTTCGTTTCTTGTAATATTTTACAAACATACCAATACACCTATGTTAAAAACGAACTTACCAGCTTACATTACTCATACAATGCAGTATCACTAACCCACAACTTGAACAATTTGTGGTACACTTTACTGAAAAACTATCACGCCTACAGATTTGTGCTTAACAGTAATTTACCTTCATATCTAAATGTATTATTTGTCAAAAAAAAAACTTTGTAACCATTAGGTATATAGAATGAATATTAAAAAAATTGTATTCATTGGATAGAATGTTATTGTACTACTAACGCCTTGTGTTAGAAAACCAAAGAGTTAACATCGCTGTAGCAGAACTTGAATCAATACTCATATACATCGTAGTTAATTTACTATATACTAGATGACACCACTAGAATGAGATTGTAAAATTAACGGGAGGCCTCACCAAGCTCAGCTTTTTGAAACACAAACATTAATTGAGCACCGGACAACCATAATATTCATTAATTAAATAAAACTTTGGTATATATCAGAAGTGTTTAATTTATTCGTTTAACATTTGGTTTATAAACAACAATGTGCACAATAAAACTACTATTCATTTCTAAACAATCTTAGTTTGTTCAAAAACTGTCTCTGTGACACCTTTACTGATCTTTGACCGTGATATCTATACCTAATATCTAGGAAGATCTTACTGCTACTTTTACGTTACTGCTATGCTCGGGATCAGAGTCCGCACAAAATTTTTTTTTAAGTCATACAATTCACACATGAACTTAAAAATGTACAGATAATATATCTCTGGCTTTGATTTTTGTTCTAAATTAATTTTCATATTTTTTTCTGTCTTTTTCAGTATATCTATGACACTAGAAGAAGCATATTTAAGTCCTCCTCTTGATTTCATATAAATGAGGTTATTGATGTCTTCCTCTCCAATCAATAAAGATAAACAGACATCGCATTTAATAGTATGCATTAACTTTTTAGTAATGAAACCAGATATATATTCCATGACCCTATCAGTGTAAGCATCAGCATCTGTATTTAAAATGCATTCCAAATATTTATCGTATAGATCACTATGATCCTCTGTAATATCTACAAAACTTTTTTTGTCAGTAAGCTCGTTTAATGCTAGAATAGGATTTTGACTGGAGCAAGTCAATATATTGACTAGTTCTAGTGGAGTACAATTCCCAATGCCATCGCCCCTTATCTCAGCTCTCATCAGCAACTTTTTATAAGCAGCACGAAATTGAATGGCATTGGGATTATTGTTGAATCCCCCCCTCGCTCTCACAGCAGCGAAGAAGAGCTCAATATGATCTTGACTGATCTTGTAGAGTGGTATGTACTTCAACATTTTTGTGTCTTCCACCAAGTAACTATACATTGCCAATGCGCTTTTCATGTTTATCAATAGTCCAATAAAACCGGTTTTTCTGCGGGAATTGATGACAAGTTCACCTGTACTCAGTTTTAAACTAGTGAGGTAATTAGTCGCACCTTCAAATAGAGCCGATATAAATCCAATATTGGCAGGACACATAGCTTTTTTAAATCCTGGCGGGCGGATGGAATGACTGTTTAACACGTCAAACACGTCGTTCATAACATTTATAAAATTGACAGTGCCACTACATTTCTCAAATTGTTTTAATTTCAAAACATTGCGGCAAAACTCCAGAGCATCTGCTACTGAGTTACTGAACAATTGTGTAGCCAGCTTCACTTTCATTTTCTGTTTTTGATAGAATACGTGCGGCTTTTTAAGTTTATTTGCGAGATGTAGGCCCTGTTTTTCTTGAAGTTCGTGCAATTCATCTACAAATTTAAAATCTACCTTTCGACCAAATGAGTCGATAAAAACTCTTAATTCGCCAAATGCATTACGAATTAATTTTACTGCGTGACATGGGTCGATAAAAGCGTGGATGCGAGTGTTACCGCTCTCAAAACTAGTAACGCTTTGGTTTTTTGTAATGTCGCAACCAAGAGAAGTAAACATGCTGAAATTTGCGGCAGGTCCATCACATGTTATGCTAACAACTTTTACACCCACATCTTTGCACAATTTTAGGGCCGTGCCCAGGATAATACTCTTCTGCTCGCCTGTGAGCGATGTTATTAAAAAATAACCAATAGATATTTTCCATCTGCCGTTGATAGCCGTTAATAGAAGTACTAGGGCTTGAGTGGCTTCTTCGACACTGTCATTATCTAGGTTATGTCCAAAATCAACTCTACCATAGTACTTCTGAGCTCTTGGTTCCCAAGTCAAAGACTTTCTTATGGCCATTTCGTCAAAAACCAAGGAGCATACTACATGATGTGCACTTCCTTTCACTTTAATTTTTAATGTTTCAAATGCTTCTTTCGTGAATCCCGGTTCGCAATGCTGGTACCATTTGCTCAGAGTTCTTGTGTGAGGTAAGCATGTATTGTAAGTCCCCCGTATATAATTATAGGCCTTGGGGGATAAAAAATGTAACGTTAACGCAAACTTTCTGATTTCTTCAGAATATTTATTTGGTACAGGTAAACCTTTGGACTTCTTTATTTGTCTTTTTAGAAAATCTTTTGGTCCCGCCAATTCTTCTATTAAGACAGACTGTTCTAAGTTGATACAATTTTTTCTTCGAAGGTCTTCTATAATGTCTTTCAAATTGGCAATTTTTTTATTTTTCTTTCGAATTCTTTCGTTGAGGCGTTTAATTTTTTTCTGTTGCTTGACATATCTTTCTTTTAAAGCCTTCATTGCTCCAGTTTATACAACCTGAAAATGAAAATAAAACTTCAATCCTTAAGTTATATATCCAAAATGCTGCTTTATACCCGTAGTTTGGGTTCTAGTTTATATTATAAAACATCGATAAAGGGGGTTGAGGGGTGGGAGCGGGTTCGGAGGACGGGTAGACCCACCTGTGAAGGGGAAGTTGCGATCCCCCCCTTTCTGAGATATGTTTTTTTAAATATTTTTAAGTTTGCAATAACGCCTGTTAGACGAATAACATTACAATATTACAAATTTACGAGTGAAAATATTATAGTCCGGCACATGACTATAATTTTTTCTCTTGTAAATTTGTAATTTTGTGATATGTTTTTTTTTTAAATTTATAACCTCACTATTGACAGACATCGATTTAGGGGGGAGGGGCGGTGGGAGGGAAGGGAAGACCCTCTGTGAAGGGGAAGTTACGACCCCGCGCGCCCTCCTTTCTAGATATATATTTTTTAAATTTCTAACCTCACTATTATTATAGAAATGTTACTTTTTCATGATTAAATTTGACTCTTTTATGGGCTCTCGCCAGAACTCTCGCTATATCGCCCCTGAACGTCACTTCACCCACGTGACCTACGCTCCACTTGGCCTCGTGGGCTCCATAGCGAGCTTCTGGCTCCGCATTTATTATATTTTTATACTCTAGGGGTATGGACCACAAGAACAGGTGGAATTAGAGTGCTCTGTGTCGGATCTATGACTCACTTTGAACCTATACCCAATCCACTACACTAATAACCTAGGCTTTAACAATTAGATGTAGTGTAGCCTGTAGCGGAGCGAAGGTCAAGTGGGTGGAGTGACACTCAGGGGGATCTCGCTACAAGCGAGATCCCATAAAAGGGTCAAATTTAATCATGAAAAAGTAAAATTTGTATGATAGTGAGGTAAGAAAATAAAAAAAATATCGTTGAAAGAGGAGAGGGCGGGAATTCCCCTTCACAGGGGCGACCAACACTTCTCCCGCACCACCTCTCCCCCTAAAATCAATGACTGACAATAGTGAGGTTATTAATTTTTAAAAAACATATCTCCGAGAGGGGGGGTTTAACTACTTCCCCTTCACAGAGGGAGTCTAACCCCCCACACCCGCCCCACCCCTCACTCTCCTTAAATCGATGTTTTATAATCTAAACCTAAGACGAAGTTTGCATCTGTATTACGACGTCGGAACAGAGAGGATACGTAATTGGTATGGTACCAGAAACGGCTAATAAGATTCCCAATGCTAGGATACAAGCCTCCGCTTTGTGACAGAGTGGGATGTGATCCAACAAGCAGGAATTTTTTGTAGAATATTAACATTAACATCATTTTCGCTTTATTTTGACATTGTCGTTAGAACTTTCAAAGATGTAATACTTGGCAAGAAGACCAGCGAATCGTGAAGCAGTCGACGTATAAGTACATAAACAACTCTAAGTAGATAAATACCTCTTTGTGCACCGTTTCCATATTTAGATTTAGAGGGTAACTGCATTACAGTAAATGTACAAGAAACATCAGATAGCTTAATGTTGCTCGTCTCACAGAAAACAGATGACTCTTGGTGTGGTTTTTTGATGGATGCCTGAAAAAATTAGGAATTTAGTTATTGATATGGATTATTAAATATGTTTTCCTGGAACATATTTGGAAATAGTGTCATTATTTTCGTAAAAAGAACACGCGAAGTATCGAATTTACGGACAAAGAAAATCAAATCAATTGCCGGAGCGTTTTTTGAATTTGGAACATTACACGCACAATAACGTTGTATGAAACGGCGTGCTGGGGTTATTAAATACTCGTGGATTGGATCTCTTTTATTATTCTTGGCATACCGAAGTAAGTCTCTTTGCTTACTAAAAATTGCTTTCACGTGGCTGTATAAGCCATAAATGCGTTTGCCTTTCGGCAAAGATGATAAATAGAACATTTGCGGCTAAGCCGAAAATTCATCTTGTTTTGTTATTTACATAATGAATGGTATATATAAATGTAATAATTCAAATGAGTTCCAACGGTTCATAGAGTGAAATGGATATTGATTGTACTCCATCAGATTTAAGATCAAAAGCAAAAAATCGGCAATGGATACTTTGCGATTACTTCCAGCCTTTGCTGGAAAAAAAACATGAAAGCATATGAAATTTTTATGATTTGTAAAAACGAGCAAAATATTTTTTCCGAAACAATATTTTGGCGTATTTTAATGAGATTCCTTAAACTAAAAAGCTATATAAGTTATGGTCAATTTATTCCATGCTGAAATGTATAGTTCATGTTAAAAACGGCATTAACTTGAAAAATGGTGGAAATTTAACTACTTTTCTTAAACGACAATCGACCGGATTCAAAAACAAAATATCGATTTTTTTACTGCTGGAAACGTTCAGCAATTTTTAATTAAAGTCCCAGATGATATATATTTAGCGATTAAGGTATATATTCAAGGTAGGTTATTATTAATTATTTATTTGAGACATAGTTAAGCCAAAATGGCTGGATAGATTTGGATGAATTTTGATACACAGGATTTATAACTTTTATTAATTATACTATCCGTGGCTGTAGCTCGATATTTAGTTTTGTTTGTTACGGGTTGCTATGATGTGAGGCATTAACGGAACAAGTGGGAGTATCAAACTCTATAAATAACCACAAAGCCAAACTTGCCAACATTCTTGTCCACAGCCATCATCCTTAAATAGCAAATTCAGCCACTACATCTAATGCCCACCTGCAAACCTCATCTGAAGTTCAACAAACAAACATAAATTTACCGGGGACAGCAATAACATTTTCTTTTAGTAATTTCCCCAATAATGAGTAAATTAACTAAATATTAACTAAATTAAATTTTTAATATAAAAAGTATGTTTTATTTCCCTGCATTATTTTGAGAAAAGCACCACATAATTATGCCTAGGGGAAAATGGCAATAGCAGGTCGAGAATGAGTTTGAAGGGCGACCCGTTGGCGAGGACTTCAATAATACAAGATAGGATCAGAATAGAACACCTATTTCACAGCCTCTGCAATTATTGCAAGGTACTATTTTTTGATTTTTGTAGCTTATATATCTAGTAATCTATATCAAGCCAAAGGGCCATTATTGATCAAAAACTTTGATACACACTTACCGAAAATATTGTAGGAACCGAGTTATCTTGTAATCTCATTACATCAAGTGTTCTATTGAAGCAACTTTCTTCAAAGTGAAGTGAGCAGATGTACCATTCTTTATGTCGAGGATTAATATTTTCTTCACCATTAGCCTCTAACCACTTTTTCCTCAATCCTTCATTTTTAGGAAACCTATAAAAAGGTTAATATTATTTTCATGAAAATCTGTGATCTCTGCCTACCCCAACGGGATAAAGTCGTGATTTTTATGTATATATGTATTATTTTCAATACATATTTTGGTTCGAGTTGTTCAATAAAATATTATGTAAGTAACTAAAACAAATAACAGAATGCTGTCGTCTTATTTTCGGATTATGTACCATCATAAAAGTTTGTGGGACGGTCTGTCTCTCAGTGCTGTGAACCTCAGGCAGGACCTAGCAAGGTCAGTTGAACCGTATCACACGTATTATACCAATATCTACTAAACTAGTACGGCAACGGTACAACACTATTCCGTCATGTCATATTATTGTAAACAAACGAATGAAATTATCATATTTAACAAGGTCTGTTGGATTAAAATAATCCCCAAAATGAACACAACAACCATAAATTCATGATTGCTAACGTTTTTTCATGGAAAGTGCATTGATAAGTGTAATATTGCATGAAAACCGGCTACTAACCTATGCAAAGACTATTGAGGTTGATTTTCCTTTTTTCTTGCACCACACTTCATAATACAACACACAGGCATGTTGAATGGCTGTTTTCCACCATATACGTGCAATTTTAAAGACAATCTCCTCGTAATTTTCTCACAAATCTCAATAATAGAAAAGTAAACACCAACTTCACAGCAAAACTACCACGAAACTCGTCGCATAACATGGCGGAAACGACACTTACCTATAAACTGTCACTACGTTACAACAAAATGTTGCCATTATGAAAAACAACTGAAATATTGCTGTCTCTTTTATCAAATACGTTAACCATATTAGAGAGAATGAAACAAAACTCTATATCACATACTGGTACGTATTTCACCCATATTTGTATAAGCAAATGTAGGTATAGGAATATCGCGGCGCCTCCATGTTTTTTCTATCTCGATGGTTTACCTATTGGTTCGAAGTTATAACCTAAATTGCGTAGTATAATATTAAAGAAAGTGCATTAAATTCAATACTTCGTGTGAAAAGTAATTCCAGATAACTTTTTCTTCACTGAATATGTTCTGTTTTTGCAGTGTTTTAATACGCAAGTGGGCATTTTAAGTTTATCTATTGCGTTGTGTGACGTGTGTAATGTGCGACGGTCTATCGTGAATGAGGACAAAATTGGCCGAATTTGGATACGTTTGTGTGAGTGAGTTGTGTCTTACATAAAAATTGGCCGAATTTGATGCTTAATTTTTGTTTTTCATTAGACTCCCTCTTTCTTATTCATTTCTCTGAGGCACCTTCCATTAGTTAACTGAAATGGTTTTGACATTTGTTAATGACAAAATTATAGGCTGATACTAGATATAATATCAATTTTGGTAACGGTGGTATCATGCTTTTCAGACATGTACCATAAAATGTCTATATTTTTTGGTAGTGTCCCGCCAAATATAAGGTTATACAAGGTGCGTTCGTTTTGGCTCGATTGCGTTTGTAGCAGTTTCAAAAGTGGCATTTGTAGGCTATCTTAGCGTTCGGAAAGAAGCTTCTGCTATTTTTGACCACCAAAATGACTGTATGCTATCCGAACGTCTTATACATATTTTGACAACCGCGGACAACCAAAATAACGTTTTCTGGAACTGGGGCTAAAGATATAGGTGCAACAACTGAAGCCAAAGATATAGGTCTGTAATTGAATCTGTCGGAGGCATAGCCAGTTCTATTCTTTATGATGGGAACCACAATATTTCTCATAAAATGTTAAGGTAGATATGAATGTCCAACACAAAGGCTAAACAACAAGGCAAATTCTCGAGGAAGGTGACTTCCAGCATGCAGCAGATGCTCTATACTGAGCCCATCGTGGATGCTGGATTCGCTGATTAGTGACTTGTCACTGAGAAGATAGACATAACTCCTAAGATTTTTTTACCTGTAGATGTGTTGTATGGCCTCCATATTTACTAGAGGAATTCAGGGTAATTACCTGAGTCACTACCAGTCTAGCACTTCCGCTCGTCCGGTGAATACATCGCCGCTAATCGTATTTTTTAGAAACAATCTGTGGACAATATGCCTTCCTTGTGTCCTTAGACTCTTCAGCAATTATACAGGCACTGTGAGAGATAAGAAAACTGTTTCATTTCACGCGTAATTATTGCTTTTATTGTTGAAATAGAAAATATCGTCATTTTGTTTTATCTTAGGAACTAATCTCAATGAAATGGATGAGCGAGATATGTGTATCGTTTGGTGTGAGAGAGTGAATGAAATCGCAGCAAATTGGTGATCGGAACGTCTCGTGTCGGTTCGGTGGTGACACGAATTGTTTATTTATCTCTTTCTAACAACAGATATGATGCATAATATTTGAACGTTATTTCCTTGTCATTACAAACTGCATACACATGTGCGTAGGTATGTATATAGGTAAATTCTAGTAAGCTTTTAGAGCACTGGTGTTCGGATATAACTACTCTAATATTTCAACTCTCTGCTTAATATGTTTTGTGGTTAACTGAAAATATTCCTTGTTTCGTCCTGAACCAAGGAATCCATCTCCAAAATTCACATAAACAAGTGTATTGACTTTTCTATCGCGCCAAATACAACTGTCAAACCAGCAGTTGTCAAAAAACAATCACAACGATCCCACGGTAAGACGTGGGTCAAAAAAAGACACTTTTCTCTGTCATTTGTAGCGTTTTCAAAGCTATCCGAACGGTGAGCGAAAACGATATAAATACTCACGAAGTCCCAAATCGAACGCTCTGACAACAACCGTGTCGTTTCGTACCTTCGAGTAGGTTGAAAAACAACCAACAACTGAACTATTTAGTATTTCCGAACAGATATGATAATACCTTACTTACTATCGTTATAACTTAAAGGCCGACGACGACGCACCTCTGGCGTTGCGGATATTTGAGCGCGACAATAAACTAGCCTAACAGTAGACAGTATTAACTGTCTTACCCGAAGACCTTATACTTATATTAAGGTCTTATTTTACGAACTGCATATGCAGCAGAACTAAGTTTTCCGGATAGATCATGTATATGTGGATCCCACTCATAGAGAAAAGTAATATACCGAATCCCACAGAAAAGTTTCAATCACTGTATTTTTTAAAATCCAGGAAGACCGTCGCATTGTCAATAGGGAGTATATCTAGCTTAATGCTTGGTTTGACATAAGAACTTTTTTTTGTAAAGAAAACTTAAAATATTTGGTGTTTTTTGAATCGCATCGTTTTTTTTAATTGCAGGGCGCAGTGCAACTCGTGATTGCGTAGAAATGCATCTGTTATAGGCAGAGGTTAGTCCGCTTAACATCAGGTGGGCCGCAGCTTGTTCCGTCATAATAAAATAAAAAATTTTTAAAAGAAGTGTATTAGGGGTGAGCCATTTAGGTCGGTCTATAATTGGGACGTCAGATTTAGACCCCGAATTCAAAATTGGAATGATTTTAATTTGTTTTATTAAATCAGGGAAGTTTCCTTTACCGAGACAAAGATTGAATATTGTTAAATATGAACCAATAACGCAAACAATAGACTCTGCTACTCTAGCTGATATATCCCACAAGTCCCACAAGGTACTCATTAAGATTCAACTTTTAAATGTCTTTTTGATTTCGAAGTTTGTCGTGTAGTTGTTTTTTATTGTAGAAAAGTCCGATGTTCTGCAGGGAAAATCATGTTTTAAGATAGTTTCTGCTACGTCGGCCAAAAATCTTAATGACTTCGTAACTTCTAAGCGTAGTTAACATATAAAAAAAAGTTAAACAAATTGCCACTTGTGTTGGACCATAGATTTGATTTTATGCGTTAGAGACATGTTGAATCTATAGAGATTAAACATGTATATTTTTAGTTTAATATTTTTATATACGTTTTTTGGACTTGCAAATTTGTTTCTGATAACAAGAGATTTAACACACAACAAAAAGACAAAGATGTTTGAACAGTTCCTGACATAATCATGAAACTGCTTCCAAGATGTTAATGCTTTTCTCCTAGTGGCTCAGAACTGGCTTACAGCTTGAGGTGTAATTTGAATGGAAAAAATCATCAAATATAGTTTTTTGTACGACTACCTCAAAATTCGCCTGGCGCAAGTGTAAAAAAATTCTTAGCACATTCTTGTGGCAAGAGCTGGAGCTATTCAATTCGCAGATGAAGTTTCTATAAGACCCATTTTGTATCAGGCTACATTTCTTTCTGCGGCTGGCTATGTGATACAACCTAAACCATAGATCGATGGACACAAGCACAGACCGTGGAAGCAATTCTGCTGTACATTCACTAACTATACTAATAAATTAAAAATTCTAATATTATTCACAGGATTCCTGAAAGTCATTCTGCTAACACACGGCCTCCCCTATTAATAATAAAAAAAAAAAAAAAAAAAAAAAAAAAAAAAAACACCGCTGACATACGTCGCCTTTTTTCGTACAACAATTTTAAAATTTAATTTTTACTGTTTTTGGGCCGATATTTACTACTTTATAATATCCAGAATATTTATTACAACCTTCCATAATATAACCAGATAAAATTACAGAAAAACCAACAACAATGACTACAAAATCTACAAATAGTAAAATTGACACCTTATGTCAAACATGTAAATAACAACAAATTACGGATTTAAACCAATAGATGTGATAAAATACGGATTTGAAGCAATAGAAATGATCACAAGATCAAAGGCGAGGGAGAAGATCACAGCGGCAACCACCTGCGCACGTGTTCAATCATCGCCTACCCCGTCAACTCCGAGCTCCTCGTCGGGAGACGAGTTTCACACTCCCCGCGAGTCGAATGCATCCAGTGATGAGGGTGGGCCACCGACGCCGCCGCCGCCGCCGAGACCTGTGCGACGGGGACGTCCCCCGCTACCGGCACGCTTGGAGCCTGTGGGGCAATCTGCTCCGCGCCCGGCCCCCGCTACCGGTGGTGTAGTGCGCCGCATGCGATGGAATTCATCAATGAATGAAAACTGCATGCGTGCTTACTATGAGGCTACAGAGGGAGGAACCAACTTGAACGCGTACCGTGATCGTATGTTGCCTCTGTTTCAGACCCTTGAACCGACCGTCGCCGTATCCGCCCAACGCCTATCGGATCAAGTACGGGCTATCCACCGATGCAAGCTGTTGGAACAGTCTGTGCTTGATCGGCTCCGCCTGGAGACACTTACTACTCACGCTGCTCCTTCCATGATGCAGGATCTACCCTCCGCGTCGTCAACCCCGGCCCTGGCTGTGATACCGTCGCCGGAGGTGACACCAGCGGCAATGGTTGATCTTGAAATCGATGAGGGAGATTATGCGAATATGAGCTTAACTAACCAGGTGAGTGAGCAGTTGAGGAGGGCTTTGGAAGATGCAATTAGCCAGTATCGATACACACCCGATTCTAGGCCGCGACTACCACGTTTGCCTACTCATAGACGCAATCTAGCGCTAATGGGAGCCCTGAATACTTTGCTGGCCCCGTATTTACGGACTAGCGAAGATTTAGTTGATACCCACTCGATATTGTACTGCGGCGCCATTGCGGCGTGTCGTGTTGCTCGTGTCAAGTTTCCGGACACTGACCGAGCATCGCGTCCTGCCGGATGTGCGCCCGCATGGCAGGTACGGATCGAGCGTCGTATCAACTCATTCAGGACTCTCATAGCTAAGCTGATCTGTTTCAGTCGTGGCAATAACCGCCCCCGAGTCATGCGTTTCGTGACCCAGGCCTTTGCTGGTACCGGTGTCCTACCCCGAGACTACATGGCCTGTGTCACGGATCGCATCGACTACCTGAAACAGAAGGTCTATGCGTGGGCAAGTCGTATTCGTCGGTACAGAAAGCGTGTGGATAGATACTGGCTTAATCGCCTCTTTCAAAGTGATCAGAAGAAGGTATTCCGGAAGTGGGAAGGAACCGATCAGCGTGTGACGGACGGGCAGCTACCTGATGCCAATGCCATGAATGATTTCTGGCGTGGCATCTGGTCGATGCCCGTCGAGCACATAGAGGGTGATTGGATTCATGTTGTTCAACGGGAATGTGAGTCTATCGAATCCATGGCGCCTATTAATATAGACCCCGTAGACGTTAGTTGTGCAATTCGTATGACCCAGAACTGGAAAAGTCCTGGCCCAGACGGATTGCACAACTTTTGGATAAAATGGATTCGATGCTCACACGACCGATTGGCAACACAATTTCAAGAAGCCCTCGAACTTGGTTCTCTTCCCCGTTTCATGACCACCGGTGTCACCTTCTTGCTCCATAAGTCCGGTAGTACCACGGATCCGAAAAATTATAGACCCATCACATGCTTGCCTACCATCTACAAACTCCTTACATCCATTCTGACCACGAAAATTAACACTCATATTGTTGCGAACAATGTTTTGGCCCCCGCTCAGAATGGATGTAGGGTTGGGTCCCGTGGTACTAAGGAGCTCCTCCTCATAGACATGACCATTAGCCAACAAGTTCGGCGGAACAGAGGGTCTCTTTCTGTTGCCTGGATTGACTATAAGAAGGCCTATGATTCAGTGCCTCATTCATGGCTGGAAAGGATATTAGAGTTGTATAAAATTGATACAAACCTGAAATCTTTTTTGTTTGCATGTATGAGGCAGTGGACCACAGTCCTTCGTCAACCAGGTGGTAGCGACACCCCCTCTGGCCCGCAGGACTTAATAAGGATTGAGCGAGGCATCTTCCAGGGTGATAGTCTGAGTCCATTGTGGTTTTGCCTAGCGCTAAACCCTCTCAGCAGTTTGCTGAAGGATTCAGGGCTAGGCTTTCGACTTCGTAGAGAGGGTGAGGTTATAAGTCATCTGTTATACATGGACGATCTCAAGCTGTTTACTCCGAAACGCCAAGACTTGATGGAAATGCTAAAAATTACACAGATTTTTAGCAGCGCCATTAGGATGGAGTTCGGTGTAGATAAGTGTGCGGTCTTGCATGTTCAGCAGGGGAAAGTTGTAAATTCTCCGAATTTGCAGCTTTCTGAGACAATAACTTTCAGATCTCTCTCCGAAGTCGAGTCCTACAAGTACCTCGGTATGTCAGAGTCGTTGGGTATTTCGGTAGATGACATCAAGAAATCGGTAAAGGAACGCTTCTTTTACCGCCTGACAAAAGTACTTAAAAGTCTTTTGTCTGGCGGCAACAAGACGCGCGCCTTTAACGGTTGGGTGATGCCTCTACTGATATACTCCTTTGGCATCCTGAAGTGGACGCAGACTGAGCTGGACGCCCTGGATAGAAAAGTCCGTCAACTGCTCACTTTGCATCGTATGCTACACCCGCGCTCGTCAGTTATGAGACTGTACATTCCACGGAAATGGGGAGGTCGTGGCTTTTTAAATGCCAAGACACTTCACAACCGTGAAGTGTGCAGTCTCAGGGATTATTTCCGTAACCATGAGTGCGGGATGCATCGCGATGTCGTGACGGTTGACAAAGGCTTCACACCGCTCTCCTTGGCGAACGATAACTGGCGCAAACCAACGATGCTGAGCACTGATGACCGCAAAGCAGTATGGAAAAGCAAGGAGCTGCACGGGAGGTTCTTCCGGGCCCTAACAGGGCCTGATGTGGACCTACCCGCTTCGGTGAACTGGCTACGCTTCGGAGACCTCTTTGGAGAAACCGAGGGTTTTGCCTGTGCAATTGCAGACGAAGTAATGATGACGAAGAACTATCGGAAATATATCCTGAAGGACGGTACGGTCGACATTTGTCGAGCATGCCGCCGTCCCGGAGAGTCACTCAGGCATATCATTTCCTGTTGTTCTTGCTAACGGCGAGTATTTGCACAGGCACAACCAAGTGGCCAGGATCATCCACCAGCAACTTGCTCTTCAATACGGCCTTGTCGAGGCAGAGGTGCCGTACTACCAGTACGCACCGGCTCCAGTTCTCGAGAATGGTCGTGCATTGCTCTACTGGGACCGCTCTATCATCACGGACAGGACTATTGTTTGCAATAAGCCTGATATCGTGGTGGTCGACCGATCCCAACGCCGGGCAGTGCTTGTCGACATCACAATCCCACATGACGAGAATCTCGTGAAGGCCGAGAAGGACAAAGTCAGCAAGTACCTTGACTTGGCTCACGAGGTAACCGCCATGTGGGATGTTGACTCGACGATCATTGTCCCGATAGTCGTTTCGGCGAACGGCCTAATAGCGAAGAGCCTCGACCAACACCTCAAGAGGCTCTCACTAGACGGTTGGATCAAGGGTCAGATACAGAAGGCAGTGATACTCAACACGACACGCATTGTCCGAAGGTTCCTCTCTCTGCAGCCCTAACCGCTGGTAGCTTGGGCACTACCCCGCTGCCGGCGGCATCCTAGTTTTAAGTTTTTTATAATATTTATTTTTTTTGTATATGAATGTTGTAAAAAATTTAAAATTATGTTGTAAAATAAATTACGTAAAAAATAATAATATCTCTTTATTTTAGACAACAGGATTGAACCCATAGAAATATATACCTTACAGACTAACATAAACAATATAATAAAAAATACACTTTTAAACAGTTTGGGATTCATTTCGGCCTCGCCTCCCTATAGCGCCTGTATACTACGCCTTACGGCCAGAAATCGGGAACTAGGAACGCATCCTTATTCTTCGCTGGAACCCGAAGCACGTACGATTTAAAAGTTTTCACCCGGCTGGATTCCAGCCGCTGTAACGCCACTTTAAATGGTACTCGTCGTCTTTCACACCTCTCTTTGATGTACTGAAGTACTTCGTTCCCGGATATTGTTGGGTCCAAACGTGAGAGATATATAGCGATGATCGTCTCCACAGCATGCAGCACAGTTTTCTCTGCTGTAGGCGTAGCTGTGCCACGATTATTACGTGTCGGTCTAACTCTCGGCTTCTTCTTCATGAGAGTGAATCCTTCATTATCAATATAAGTGGCGGGCCTCCCCGTACTCTCATGCTTCGTAAGTAGCAGCGTACACTGATGTGCCACTTGTGCATATGATTTCTTCTGCTTCCCGGATGTTGGTGGTAAGTAGGAAGAAATCATAACTTGAGTGGGTGTCTCGATGATCGAGGTCGGTTGCAAGGTTCGGTCAATGCCCCGCGGTGAACCGGTGATATTTGAGACCGCGGGACTGCCGAGTCGCGCATTTTGTCGATTAGCGTTTCGCACAGTCATATTTTGCATAGACGCCGGTGACGGCAGTTTTGCCTACGCAGCGTTATTGCGCAATTTCGATTATTGCATAATTTAAGTTTGCAAACTAGAAACCACAGTATTCGATTGTTCCAATTGTTTCTTCAAATCGGTGACATCGGACTTCAATCGCATGATATCTTTTAACAGGCAGGTCACATCGATTGAGGAGAAATCTACCGGTGGTAACAAATGGAGGTCCCTGGCTACATATAACTGAAATCTCATCAGGATCTGTTTCCTTGAAAACCCTGAAGATATTAAGGGGGTATTTGCCATAATCCTCACGCTTGGCAGGCGTCTTAGGGATCGCAGAGTAAGTTGCCAGTTCTTTAGAAGGCGCTGCTGCCCACCTTCCAGTATTTTTCCTTAGTCGCCTTTTACGACGCCCATGGGATGATATGAGGAGGTGCAATTCTAACCCGGCACCCCACGGGGCGTTCTGCTGTTATCTTGAACAAAATTTAAAACAGCAAATGATCAATACTGAATATAATTCACTTTGTTGCTAGATAGCGCACGATTATAGTAATTTTGTAATTTATTGGTGTCTTTGGTACGTGTTTTTTACCTATGGAACTTACATTCGTGTATTTCTATTATAATGCGTACACAATAATTATTTTATTACGTTGGCAGAGCAACTTCAACAAGTTGCTTCAAAAAGCTCTGTCCGAATTCTATCGAAAGTTATTCTATCTGCTTAATGATATTGAAGTAGGTTACAAGGACCTAAACGTAATTTAAAACAGATCCTAGGTATAGAATAAACCCACATCCCGTTTCAAGGCATACCGAAGTCTGGCACAGTGCTTGGTATAAGACAATAAGCTCAACCCCTATTACTTGAAAACGAAATATATCCAGTGAAAATGGGTATTTAAACACATATGCTACCACTGTAGGTAGGTATTACCACCTGTAGTTACCATATTACCACTGTAGGTATTAGTATTTCAGTATATACAAAGTTACTTTATGGGTATTACAAGCTTGCTCCGATTTAATAATGATGTTTGAATAATCTGAAAGAATAAAATGTATTTTGTAAATCCAAGTTATTTGTTACTTGCCTACAAGCTTTTTTGCTGTAGTAATGCTCTAGAATGACGAAAAATACATTACATTCTGGAGATTCCGCAAGTTTAGCAACCACAAAGCTGCATGATTTATTGTTCATCCAACTGAGAAAACCGTAATTAAGATAAAAGCAACCAAAATAATTATTTGGAGAACATTACAGCTTTATTCAACACCAATTTACATGTTTCTTAATTTAAGTGATATGATTCCATCATAGACCTGTGGGTATGTTATACAAAAAACTCGCACAACACCCTGCGCATACAGTAGGTAAAATAATGTCTACAGAGCGCTGGTGGGGCTACAATATGGATTAATATCTGAAATGAATGTATTTTATTTATTATTATTATTATTTATAGATGAGAACTAATTATGGTACAACAGAATAGCAGAACTTTTTTTTCGACATTTCTATATCTAATTTTACTAACTTTTAAAGTCGTTTTTTTCTAATAGAATTGTGACCACTAGTGTGCATGACAGCAACTAAGGCCCAACTCACACCTAGGCTAGCCTGAATCCTAGACAAAATGTACTGCTCGTCTCAATGTAAAAGATGAAAATTTCAATTAGATATACAGTAAAAGCTCCTTATTAGCTTATTTCCTTATTTGTGATTTCGGCATTCGCGTGTAAAATAATGACTCGTTTCGTTTTTCACGAATCCAGTCGGTACCTACATTAAATCGAAATCGGTGTCCTTTATTAACGCATCGGCATCTTTTGAGTACTACAGGGCTTTACAAAGGCTTTTGCGGTTGCACCCAAAAAATAAATATAAATATATAATAAGTCTTATTGCTACTAACCATGCCTTAGGTTCATTTTTAAATGCGGGCGCCGCTGCTGTGTTACTCTGTCGTTTTGCGCATATAAAATATAAATGTTGAAAGCCGAACTGAAATTACTAAGTTTTACATACTTTTTGTCTAAGCTAGATAATAATTAATTTGTATTGTTAAAAACGAGTTCCGTGATGTGGTTAAATAAATTTTTAGGATGATTATTTAATTTATTTTGAGTTCATGGAACGTACCCCCTACATTTCTATACAAATTAACATTCTGTATCCGCTATTTCTGTATTCGCGGTATATTCACGGACCGTATACCCCGCGGATAAGGAGATTTTACTGTACTCATAACTAATTTAAATTGTTGGGGCTAAATGTTTACAAATATAGTACGTGTGAATTCCTTGGTATATCCTCAAAATTGTGTCTTCTACAATTTATTCATCGTCTATATCAGACAATCTCTCAAAGCAGAGCGGTTTCTGGCTCACGACTGGGATGAAATTTAAAAACTGGTAAACAACCCAGTTGCGATTCTACCTAGTATGATGGATAATCGGCTGTGGAATCGTCTGTCCAAACCGGGATCCCGGTTCAGTTAATTATTACTACTTTAACTTAATCGTCCTAATATCTGCGTAAGTCATATTTTCATAGTCAAAACGGGTTTAAAAAGGGTGCACCCTTGGCTATACAAGTAAAATACCATACTTTTTGGAGATAACGGAATTTATTTTTAATATTTTTATTAAATCTTTAAACAGCTCAAATTACATTTTGGCGCCAAAATATTACGTCATTTAATAATAATCTCGTAACTACTTCTACAGTAATGAACCTACAAAGTTGTTATTTAGCATATGTATAAAGAACAAGTGAATAACGGTGTTAAAAGAAATTAAAAGGATAAGGACTTTAAAAAAATTATTGCGCATCCAAACAAATTTCCCGGCAAAATTCTTAGGAAAAAATTGCGTTGTTTCAATCTCGTTTCTACTTTCAAAATATTTGTCCAAACAATCTGTAATAATTCATGGTTAAAGAATACATAGCAAATACTCATATTAAAAACAAAAACAAAGTTGTAGGTGGAAAAGTTTCGGGATAATAACCCTAGTGGTAGTGCCACGCTGTAGCTCTACGGGTTACACCTGAATGGGCCGGCACGACCGGGGCAGTACCACTCTCCCACATGATATCGACGTGAAGTAGTGGCTTTGCCATTGCGTTTCGATCGATTTGTGGGAGACCCGGAGGCCCGACCCCCCCCCCCCCCCCCCAAAGGAATATGGCGGCACAGTTTCAAGAGACATTACTCCAGGAGACCCCCAAGAAGACACAAGTTTGTGCGTTTACCTTACCCTTTGTCGTATCCCTCCGTTTTGAAGACACTCCCCTTGCTACCTCAGCCAGCATCGGAGTACTTGGCGTCGATATATCGAACGTCGTTCAATTTCGCTCTCACTTGGAAGATAAGGCTAAGTTAGCCTCTAAGAAGCTTGGTGTGCTCGGAAAGGCGAGGCGGTACTTCACGTCGGGCCATCGTCTGCAACTTTATAAGGCTCAGGTTCGACCTCACACGGAGTACTGCTCTCACCTCTGGGCGGGAGCTCCCCAGTACCAGCTTCTTCCATTTGACCGCATTCAACGCAGAGCGACTCGAATCGTCGACGATCAAGTTCTCTCCGGTCGGCTCGACCCTTTGGCTTTGCGTAGAGATGTTGGATCACTCTGCATCTTTTACCGTATATATCACGGGGAGTGTTCTGAGGAACTGTTCGATTTACTACCTGCAGCTCAATTTCGCCACCGGACTTCCCGACAAAGCATGATGTTTCATCAATTTCATGTCGACGTCTGGCAGTCCACAACCTTGCGATTTTCACGGCATTTTTTACCACGCACTGCCATATTATGGAACCAGCTGCCTGGTGAAGTATTTCCGAACAGTTACGACTTAGGAACCTTCAAGAAGAGAGCATATTCCCTCCTAAAAGGCCGGCAACGCATCCTCGAGACCTCTGGTGTTGCGGATGTCTGTGGGCGACGGTGATCACTTACCATCAGGTGAGCCGCCTGCTCGTTTGCCCTCCTATGCCATAAAAAAAAATAATAACACAAAAAAAATGCTGTTTGCTGCCACCATTTTCCTGTTAAATTTCCCATGAAAAATGAGGATTGCATTGGTTCCAAGAAGTTTTTATAGATATTATAAATGGCATCAAATAAACCCGATACAAAAACATAAAACCTCAAAATCTGTAGATATATATTTTTATATCGCTATTTGGTTTACTCAAAATAAATGGATGAAAACGTTATTTTTATATGGTACAGTCCAAGTGATATATGGGGGTATGGGATATGAGGGTTCACGTTTAGGTATTGGAAAACGTCTTAGTACCTTAAAAAAAGTTACGGGGCGTCGAGGGATGAAAAAAAAAGAAGTAACAAATTTTAACCTGTTAGGTGTAAATATTAACTCGCACCTAAACTGGAAAAGTCACATCGAGAAAATCAAAACGAAATTGTCACAATTTATCTATGCACTAGCAATTTTGAAAGCTAATACAAATTTAAAAACAGCAATTACTGCCTACTATGCTTACGCATGTGCCTGGCTTACATACGGTATAGCTGTGTGGGGTAATGCCACTGATGCCCAGGACCTATTTATTCTACAAAAAAAGTATCTCCGCATAATAGAGAATATTCATCAACGAGATAGTTGTAAACATCACTTCATCAAACACAAAATACTAACACTTCCGAGTATTTATATCATGGAAGCGTCAAAATTCGTAAGAAAACATCAAAATCTTTTTACCTTTAACCAAAACTCCTAGCACCAGAACCAAAACTAGAACTAGTTAATAAAGGCCACAGTATACAATAATAAAAATATTCAATAAATTTAGATATAAGAAACGAAACAAATGACAATAAATTTAGAATAAAACTTAAGGATTTATTATAAAAAAAATATATTACCCTATTAATTAATATAATGAAGATAAAAACGTAACGAACTCCCGATCCTGATCTAGCTAACCACGATAATGTTAATCTTAATACAATGACTATATATGTAGCTAACATAATACGAAAAATATTCTTGACCTATTTGAATTACTCTATTGACATAATTAAGAATTGTATTAAGACAAATCAAATTTTGTTATACCTATAGATTAACAATTATTATTGTATAGCCTTAATATTATGTATTTGCTACACCATAACAGGGTTAGTACTCGTTTTATTATGTATGTACATATTGCAATAATAAATAAATAACTTTGTAAATAAATCAATAAAAACTTGAAAAATGCGGAGCAAATGCGTGGACTGGTGCAGCTTACCCTTTACACACGAAGGAGAGGCTTATGCTACATACTGACTTGCCGTTATACTACTTATCTTCTTTATTATCAATTCTTGCCTTCTCTATGTCACTGACTTAATAACCAGTCACAGACTATGTCAAATGTGTCAGATGCATTGCACGACGTGTATTTCGCTACAAATTAGTCGAACGTCATATTGCTAATATTTGTGTATTTAGTCGACGAGTTTATGTGATTAATCATCAAAATGGCGAAATTGGTTGATATATTTAACAGCGATAAGGAACCTGTGATAAAAAGGCGACAATTACCATTAACTATCTACGAAAATCTTACTGTAAGTGGCCCTCTGCATTCTGTCATTACCACTTGCGTAGAAATAAATAATCTTCAGTCGGATGAATTTATGGAAATTATTCCTCATGAATTCAGTAAGCATTTTACAGTCTGAAAATATTTACTACTTGCTAGATACGCAATTTGTATGTATGTACCTGAAACCAAAATTCTTTGGTCTAATTTATCAATGGCACATAGTTTTCATTGGAATTAATGTCTGTCATCTTTTGATTGACCTTATTTTGTTCGATATTCTTTGTTATAAATTTGCAAATATTGTTCTCAGATGATTATGGATTTAAACACAATGGGTCTAATTTGTGATAATCCCCAAGTGAAAGGTCGCGAATATGACGACTTTATGCGAAAATACAGGATCCTTACGACTGATGAACTAAAAGCGGCCCTCCGAGTAGACGCCTCTGATATATTTAATGTACTAAATCAAAGCATTCCATGTGTTGGCTGTCGAAGAAGGTAAGACTTATGAATATGTAATCTTCTATAGATTCTCTACTGGATGCCAGCAAGGCGTTTACCCACATTGACCACCACACTCTCGTCAATCCCCATACAGGTAGAGGATAATTAAAGTTTAACTAGAATATATGACAAGTTACTTAGTACTGCATGGATTCACCATGCATGTGCTGGGTCGATCATGTTGCAGAGGCAGAGGCTCAAGTCTCAGGTGGCTGGGACATGCAAGACAGAGTATTATTAATCTTTCATACTTAAAGCGAATTGCGGCCAAAAATATGATGTATCTGCATTATATAGCTTTATAAAAAAAATATAAATTAACTTATTATTAAACGGCTAGGACCCGCGTTATATTAATCTTTCCGGTAAATATAACGCGGGTCCTAGCCATTTAATAATAAGTTAATATGGATAAAACTCGCGATAGTTTTCAAAATATAAATTGCAGTGAAAATATTTACATCTAGTTATGTAACTTATGTAGACTCTGGTGATTCCTATAGAAACCCCATGAAATAGACATTAATGCTGTACACTGCTTGTTTTTTTTAAATACAGTACATATGTATACCATTTATTCAGTAGTTAAAATAATAGTAGTAGTAATTCTAACATAATAAGTAAAATGTGTACTTTCTAAATATGTATAAAAATACAATTATTCATAGACAAGTAGATATAACAAAATCCAATACTATATATATATAGTAAAAAGTTTAGCCATTCGCTTTGCATTTCTTATTTTCATCTTGATGTAGAAATGATTTTACAATGTCTTTATGCTCAATTTTCTATCTCAAGCAAAATCTAGCTCTGCTGTACTGTGCACCTATCATAAATTGTTTATGGAATTGAAGTCTCAAATCAAGGTCGGAGGTACTTTTAACTTTTGGGAGAGATTTAACTATATTGTCTTGAGATTTTACTGAGACATGCGTTTTGGTGACTGAGGTGTTTATAGAGCTCAGGTGGTTTTTTTTATAATATGCCATAATTCGTGATCTCTGAATAAAGTTGACAGGTTATACGGATGTCGTGCACAATGCACAAAACACCCCAAGCTAACAGTGCAGGACATATCGCCCCCAAATAGGATAAGAATAAGATGTCTTGCACTAGAAAAGTTGGTTGTACATGCATGCTTTTTTAATGTTGTTATTTATTGGTTGTTGGTCTTTTAGAAAGCTATTGACCACTGCAAATAACATGATGTGTCCTTTTAGAAAGCTATTGACCACTGCATATAACATGATGTGTCCTTTGTAATTCTTTCTTTCTACCTAGAAATTTAAATGGCACAGCTTCAGCAATTGTGAAATCATATTGTCCTCCTATCAATAGTCCCAGATTGTAAGAGGAAAGGGGTTCTAAAATTTTTGAATGGAAGCTGGAATATCCACCCTCCACCATTTTGCTATTTTTTCTAAGTAAAGTTTTTGGCAAGTTTCCACATAATATAATTGTATGGGTAGAGGGTACAAACAAAAATAAATATGTAACATGGTACCCTAAAGTGTCATGTTTCCAAAACATTTGAAGGTAAATATTGTCTTATGAGAATAATGAAAATTATTAAAAATGCAGTAATTATGATCATATTATTATGTATTCCATTGCTTTCAAATAATAGTTCTATGGATGGTTTGACTATTAGAAGATAATATCTGCGTTAAAAACTATTGTTATTGAATAATTAAGTTAATAAACACCCTCACATCACTAACAACTTTATTTCATTTGTCAAACCATACCTAGATTCTCTTCCTAGATTATGGGCTTTAGATTTTATGAGTACCTATAGAAATACATCTGGTCTGGAAGATGAAACACCAACATCCTCAGGAATTTTAAGTGTTTTTCATACGTGTCATCAATCAGTCAGTCCAATCGGGAGCTGCGCCTTACTCCAGTAAGGATCGGATTTAGATTTCGTAGTTGACCCTTCTTTTACAAAATGGAAGTGTAAGGCTTGGATTTAGATTTTGTAGTTGACCCTTCTTTTACAAAATTGACATGTTGTTTGTTCGTGGTAAAACCTTTTTTTGCTCTAGCTACTGAGAGACTCGCGGTTCTTGTATGATTTCGAGGACTCTATCATGGCGACGAGAATAATGACTAGGGGTATCAAGGAGCACCTTGCATCCTACCAATAAGTCTGTTGCTGTACCTATTGTCTCACAACAATTACTTTTTGGTAGCTTTCCCCCATCTTACTAAGTACTTTGGTCTGGCGTTTAGTTTAGATAAAATTTTAATAAGGCAGGTGACCGATCGTATATCATGTTACGCCATTTCTTAGCTCATTGTATGTACTTTATAGCTATCATTTTCATCTTGTTGTAGATAAGATTTTACAATGTCTTTATCCTCAGCTTTCTTTTTCGACCCAAAACCTGCTTTGCTGGACTGTGCACCTATCATAATTTGTTTGTGGAATTGTAGCCTCGAATCAAGGTCGGAGGCACTTTTGTCTTTTGGAGAGATGCGACTATATTGTCTCGTAATTTTAATAAGACCTGCGTTTTGGTAGCTCTGAGTTGTTTATAAAGCTCCAACGGTTTTTTTAATTTCATCCCAAAATTAGTTTGATCCCTAAATAATGTAGATGGGGTTGGACTGTCCAGCGCCCCGCTTCCATAGCATAATTGGTAATGCACCAGGACGGTATTCTGGGGGTTGCGGGTTCAAGTCCCGCTGGAAGTTATCTTTTTCCATCCGAAATAATTTCTGATTTCGCTTAGCATGCGTCAATGCTGTAAACTAATACTTATTAAAAATAAAAATGGCTTCATTGATTTGGTGTTCAGTGTTGGTCGTATATCAACCTACCAGCCTATGTAAATAGTCTTCTACTATTTGGGTAGATGTCGCCAACGTCAAAAAGACGTACTTTCAAACGGATGGAGAAATTTGGACTGTCCAGCGTCCCGCTTCCATAGCATAATTGGTAATGCACCAGGACGGTATTCTGGGGGTTGCGAGTTCAAGTCCCGCTGGAAGTTATCTTTTTCTATCCGAAATAATTTCTACTTAGTCACCTCTTACGATACCCATGGGGGGTGATGCAATATAAAATATTGAAACAGATAGTAATTAAATCCAAACAATACTCTTTTTTTTATATTGTATTTTCATATAAAAAATATCCTTCTTTCTACAGCGTGGAACGCCTCTTTTATCAACTATGTAAATCAGGACACCCCACATTGGATCCATTAGTTCTGTCGCCAGATGAAATCATGACTATCAGAGAAGAAAAAGTCATACATCCACAGTCACTCGCTACTTTGCTCAATGGACACAGGTAAATTATAGTAGATTGTCAAACAAGAGAGGTTAGTTATTAATTTTCAAACCAGAGATTTTCAAATTTACTTACCTCCATTCCCAACCTTAACATTGCATGAAATCCGAGTATTTAAAATGAAATGCAGCTGTTTGTAATCTGAGTATTGCAAATGAGGACTTTTTGTCAATGACAATAATAATAATAAAGTACATTATCATATAATTTTACTTGTTCTAAGCTTGATGTACATTAAAATAATTAACTTAATTTGTTTAACATTTTATATAATTTTGTTAATAAAGCGCACCCAATAACTTTTTACCTGTAGAAATATTCTAGCACAAAACTGTATGAAACAGGAATAGTTGCTACACCATGTAGCCAAAGCACATTTAGTACAAGAATATAATGGATTGTTTGTAAAATCCCTATCTCTATAATCTTATACCTTGTTTTTTATAACTTTAAAATATAGAAATATTAGATGGCCAGGATGTGTATCTATTACTACATACTGCCTACACTGGAAAACAGCCTTATGTAAAAATATCAGAGTATAAATATATATGTGCACAACAAAGGGCAAAGTTAGCATTAGGTTGACGTTCAAAACAACCATTTGTGAATTAAGAAAGGATCAGTCATGACTTATGATAAAGAAGACTGCTTCGTTGTTTTTTGAGTCAAATTAAATACATGCCAATTTCCTCCAAAAAACGGTATGTTTGGGCTGCTGTCCAAAAGGCAGCCAGACTAAGAGAAGTAAACAAATCTTTAAAAAAAGATCAAACATAAAATAGTTAATTTTTGTTACATAAAACTTTCAGTCAAATTAATAGTATAATTTAAATACATGCCATATGTATAGCTATTATAAATATATACAATAATTTCAGTACTGGCATAGACTGTCTAATACTGAGTCAGCCCCGATGGAAGAAGTCACAGCGGTGTACGCTGCACTCACTGGAAGCGGGCACGGCGCGCGGATGGGGTGCTGGGGGTGGGGCGGGGGCTCCGGCGGCCTCCACTCCTGCGCCTCCCGTATGCTGGGGCGCCTGGGCCTGGGGTTGGGGCGGCCGCGCCGCCTGGCGCACCGCCTGGGACGCTATGCGGACGTCCGCCCGCGAACACGTTACTCTTGTCCACTTTAACACGCTACATGACACCCTGCACAACTACTTGAGGAAACATCGCTTTTGTGCTGAATGCAAAACAAAGGTACGGAAATAAATACTTTCATCTAACCTTGAGAGCCAGTAGATAAAGCGTGTGGACTTTCGACCACATTATTACTTACCACCGGGTGAGATTTAGGTCAAAGGCTAAACTGCTGATAGCAAGAAAACATCAACACTGTTAAACATAAGCTTTTTTTTTGAAAGCCTGGAGGCACAGCGTGTAGCATTAGGTAACTTTTTTTGGGGTTCCTGAAAAATTGTTTTTGTGTATAAATTTTTATGCCTCTGTACTTCAATAAAATACTAGGATTTATTGAAGTCAGAAGCATAATAATTTATATTGAAAACTAAATCAAATAAAATTGGAAAAAATGGGCGGTAACATATGAGTACACAATAACTTGTTATATAAAAAAGTATGATTTGTCTTAGACTTCAAAAATTTTAAGTATAATCAACAAGCTTATCTATGGCAGCCTTGTATTATGGCCATGAAACTGAGATATATTTTTATCTCAAAGTCATAGAGAGCTCAATAAATTTAGATCACTTATAAAAGTGCAACAGCAATTAATCTATTCTTTGATGAACACTATTATGTTAATCCAAGATTTTGGTTTACACAATACATATTAAATTAATATATATTAATATACTTAATCAAGTTGTATTTTGACCTTTTCATTATGAGGATAATTTACTGACACGAATAATACAATAAACAAAAGCTTCCTTATCAGAGCATTAGTGACCAAAGGTCAAAAAGTCACAAGAGTCCAGCAGCCCAGTTAAGGGATGGGATTTTTTATCTTCTTGTAGATTGCCTAACGTTTTTATAAAAATGCCTGCCTAAAACATTATATTGTATTTATTACCTCTTCTGACCTAACCTGTTTCCAAATTTAAAAAAGAAATGGTGCCTGTCTTACTGTGTATGTTACTTAGGCAACCGGTAATACATCATACAGATAAGATTTTCAGCATTATCTTATCTTTTTTGAAACTTTGTATGTAACATTTTATTATTATTTGCAGGTTTTAAGGGCATATCAGTTATTAGTAGAAGAGAAAGAGCCACAGAAAGAAAAAGGTTATGTTGGAGCATTATACAGCGGGATCAAGAGGTGTCTGTTAGATAAACATTTGCATCTCCAGGCTAAGACTGATTATATTGCACACCTTATAGCGAGAGCGGAACCAGAATTACTTGGAAATCATAGAGAACGACACGCTAAAACACTTGAAATAGCTCAGGAAGAAGTAAGTTACCAATAATTATATTTACCAATTTATATCGTCATTTTTTATACATACATTTCACATGAAGATATAAAAAATAGTGGTTATATTTATTTAAAAATCGAAATCGTAATGTTTTGGGTTGTTGAATTTGAAGAAAATTAGAATTCCACCCACTATTACTACTCTAAACACATCTTTAGATAGCATAAAAAACCACTTAAAGATAACCTACAATGTCAGATAAGTACTTTTAAAAATAAAAATAATGGTGGAGAATAATAGTATTGAACCTATAAAACAACAAGCCATTTAAATTATTGAGAAGTAAGTAAAAGTACTGTACTGTAACTGTCAGATCACCCACTGTTGAACAAAGCCACCCCCATTAATGGCGTTTTGCCATAATCAACTCGCTTGGCAGGTGACTTGAAAGTAAGCATTCAAAACTGAAAGAAGTACTTTCGCATAAGCATCCTCAGCCCAAAGCATAAAAACCTACTTAATATATACAACTATTTAGAAATCGTAACACATTTAGTAATACAAAAGATATTTATAAGGATGGTATACTTACGAGTATGTTGAGTAGGTACAACTTCTATAACCAACTAAATATTTAGTAGGTATAGTATAAATTTTAATAAAACTAAGGCAAAGTAATGGGAAAACAATTATCCTGGAAAAAATGTTGTATACACTGTGTTAAACCAAATTCATTCTTCTGAAAAGATAGAATACCATGTATACAATACTTAAACTTAAACAAAAGCGAAAATTGTATGACAGTATACCACAGCAAGATTTTAAAACAATAAAATAATAAATAAATAAAATCGGCTAAGTGCGAGTCGGACTCGCGCACGAAGGGTTCCGTACCATTAGCTATACAACATTAGACTTCATATTTTAACCTTTTTTTGTGTTAACGTCCGACTCGCACTTGGCCAAATTTTTGTATTTGTTGTTAAGCGGCAAGAGAAATACATCATCTGTGAAAATTTCAACTGTCTAGCTATCACCGTTCTTGAGATACAGCCTGGTGACAGCGGACGGACAGCGAAGTCTCAGTAATAGGGTCCCGTTTTTACCCTTTGGGTGCGGAACCCTAAAAACGAATGATTTTATTTTTTATAATGGGGCTACACCTTCCATGTACATAATTAAAAATAAATTAATTGCTCGGAATGTCTGAATGCATATTAAACAATTATTAATCAAATGTTGTGTGAAAATTATGTTATATAAAAACTTCTGTATTTCGGTGAGATAAGATAGTTGATCATCATATTTTTAGTACTTATGTAGAATTGTAGATCAATAAAAAAGAGGTATATTTCAGGATTTTTTTAACACAAATAATTTTTTATGAAGGTATATGTCACTTAAAAATGTGGATTAATTACTTACCTACATACAATTACGATAACTAATCAGGTTAATTATTTCGTAAATGTTCACCCTATATCTGTCGTTAATAGGTTAATGATGAGTTTTATGTCTTTTGTAGATTGTTTAGATTACCTAAGTACCACTTTTTAAAAAAGGACATATACTCTTGGTATATGCCATAAACCTGTTGATAGCCCACAAACTCTTGCAAGAGGCTCCAAGAACCTTTCTTTTTTTATGCTTTATACCTAGATTAGCCTTTGACCACTATCTCACCTGATGGTAAGTGATGATGTGGTTGAAGATGTTGTTCAGGCTAACCTAGAATTACTGGCTCTCAAGGACAGCTGCCGGAACACACCGTTAGGTGCTTGGCGACAGATGTTCTACTTGAAATTGCCCGCCTGGCTAGCTATTTATCTTTATGGACAAAAGTACTTTTCTCCTTTCTATGGAGATTCTAATATGAACGGCCGTGCCTCTTTTATTCAGACATCAATTAATATCATAATCGGTTTCAGGTACTAATATGTCTCGGTATATGTATTTACGAGCGGCTTCAGCGCATCTCGTTAAGGCTTCGTGAGGAGGAAGGCACATGTCAGACCCTCGCAGCCGTCGCAGTCGAAGCCCTATATCGCAAGTTCGAAACTGCTGTGGAACTAAAGAGCGGGGTCTCCAAACTACAGTTGTTATACGATGAAATCACGCAAGAGGAACTCACCAGACAACAAAGAAAGGAACAGAAGAAATTGAAAAGGCGTAAGAAGAAGGAAAGACAAGCCGTCGAGAACAAATGCAAGGTACATTGCCTTGGTTTAATTCAGTACATTTTTTATGTAAACTATAATATCCGACATGATCTTGATATATTAAGGGCATCTTTGAGAATGTTCGAGTAAGTTCCTGTTTTACTACCCAGATCATATTTAATAAATAAAACACTATCTTTGCATTTCACAGTCATCAGTTTAGCCTATCCATTGGTTAAAGCTTGAAACGCGCTGCATGTTAACTGTAATTTTTATAATTCAGTTAATTTATGTGTTGCATAGCAACCCGAAACTTTATTAGGACATTCTGAAATGAGCCCTAAAGTAAATTAATATGTTTGTTTGTCACTTGTTATTATAGCCAAACTGTGATAAAGCCATATTGTGGCAAGTTTCATTTATACAATTTTCCTCACAAACAACTGAAGCATATTGTTGAAATAAGCCAAAGAGAAACATCTGCAGTAGCCCAGATATGGACTGAGGCACTATTATTTTGATTAATATAAAAACAAACATCAGACCAGCCTCTCTATGCAAATCTGTATATCCCAATTATAGTTAGAACAAAAATTAGTAGATAAAATCGTAAATAATATTTACAGGAAGTTGATTCAGAAGAACCAGATGAAAAGTGCCAATGTGATGAATGCCAACTGGAGGAGCGTGACACGCCGACTGACCTGCTCACCCCACACGATTACACGCCGTGCTACGAGGCGAGCAGTGACGCCTGTGTTTCTTGTCTCGACGACAATGATACCAAACACCACTCTCCTAAAAAGTCAGCTAAAAAACGCTCCAAACTCGGCAACCTGTCACCTAACGATCACTCTCAAGACTGCGGCTACTCTTCAGGCAACAATGGAGGGTGCTGTGAAACTATATCCGGTTCGTCATCCCTCGTGAGTTCCCCTGAAGGATCGGAAGTGGCCTGTTCTGAAGGTTTTTGCAATCACGAAAGAGGCGACTGTTTAGATAACAGTAAAAGTGACAAGGCACTTTGCACTGATTTTACACTTTCTTTAGAGGAAATGCTAATGGTAAGTGTCGTCAAAGAAGGCTCAAATATACTCATTGACTGCAATAGCAACATTGATCTTAATACAAAAAAAAAAACACACATTTTTGGGTGTTGAAGTCATTAGATAGATAATTCATATTCCTTGGTTAAAAAAATTTTTCACTCTTTAGTGACCCTTGCTATTAAAGGGATCAATTGTTATTCATTGTCAACGACTATATCATCAAGATGGGTAAATATTTTTCAGATATTGGAATGTAACTCAAAATCTTGGAAATTTAAATGTGACCAATCGACAAGCATCACCTACCTTTCCATTAAAAAAAAAGAATTTTCAAAATTGTTTCACCCAGTCAAAAGTACTGAGGTAACAAACAAAAAAAGTTACTGACAAATTGAGAACCTCCTCCTTTGTTTGGAAGTCGGTTAAGAATGCTATTTGTATCTATCCCTTCATCTATCCTATTTAGTATTAGTATGTTTATAAAAAAAATTCTTATTGGAATAATAAAGTTTTATTGCTGTCAATCTGTATACACAGAGATACCTCACAAGTTCCACTAAATAATAAAGCTGTAAATTAAAACTTACAAAAAATTATTTGATCCTTAACACTGTAACATTTCACAGGAGACATGTTCGTCAGACGAAGAACAGGATTATATACCCATGGAAGAAGTTCTCGAGTTTAAATCACGTAGGAATATAACAGAGAAAAGACAGGAGCTGCGACAAAATCTAAGGCAGAAGTTCGCACAGTTATGTGTGAACATGCCACGGTCGTCGCAACTACAGACGGACAGCCAGCCAGCCTAGAATATGCCTTGTCAATCATTCAACTGCACTGCTACTCAATGCCATTTTGTAACTTTACTGTGGTACACTCAACACCATCCATTAATTCATATAAGTTGTTGATAAGTGTAATAACAATGATTTTCATATTAGGTATTCTTTCTTTATTTTCTGGGATGTATATCTTTAGCTCAGATAGTTTTAAGTTCAAAGATTGTTGTTCTACTCAGTTGGATCACACAGGATTGGAAATTGTTATAAACATGCCCATATTTATAAGAATTTGCAATGTCTCATATTTTATTGGTGGTCCGCATTTCTGTGATGGTTACTGCAGTTATGTTTCATTTTAAATATCACACAATTAACAGTTTTGATGGAATAATTTGTAGAACATTTTTGCAATAATGTACTATCATAAAAATTACAACAATATTGAGTTAGTTAATTTGCAACTAAAGTATATAATCAATAGCGCTATCTGCGGAAAGCATTATGTAATCCAGTTTAAGTTTCAGACAATAAGGAGGCACCTTTTACATAATCACTCCTATATTCTAAAAAATACAACAGATACCAATATACATTGTTATCCATAAAGAATGAATGATAACAGACAGGAAACTAGTTTGCTTTAGATTGACAAATATTTATCTGCTAATTATCAGGAATGTACTATAATAGCAAGTGGATTCAGTATTATTATATTGGAATCACTTTTTGTTTGATACTCTTTTTTTCAATGTCCTAATTTTTAAAATCACTGATTCAGTAGTAGAATAATTTATAGAATGTACAATTTGTCAAAATAAGGAATATTTTAGAATCAAAGTGCATGTTTGAATGGCTCATAATATTCCAACAGTAATATTATTATTTCTGAACATTTCATTGACTGGATTAAGCCCAGCATTTAAAATATTCTATTGAAAATGTTAGAAAGCATAGTATGAAATATTTAAAGTAGCATTTTTTGATCAAATTGTTTTCTTGAATATGTGACTCAACATTTTTGTACCAATTTATTGCTTGTTATGAACAGCTTCATAAATTATTGGTCAAGAGTTACCTTGGCTGTATTGCCGTTGTTAAATTCATGAAACATTTGTAACTCAGTTTTAAATAATATATAATAATGTAATACAGAGCATTTTTATTTTACTATTAATTCTTAAGTTTTCTCTTCATCTCAACTCATCATCAATTAATAGTATACATTGTAGTTCTAGATTTAATACTTCAGCAATGTAGATGATGAAAATAATTCATTCAGATTTGGTCCTCCATAATGTTGATAGTTTATTCAGTAACTTGAGCTATACAGAGTGTAGCATTTGTGCCACCAAAGCCAAAAGAGTTTTTCAAAGCCACTCTTTTTTCATTTTCCCATTTCTTGGGCTGATTAGCTACATAACATAAATCATCAACCGGGTCATCTAGATTTAGTGTTGGGGGAAGTATTCCATGGTGGCAAGAAAGGATAGTAAATATAGCCTCTAAATTTCCTGCAGCACCTAATAAGTGTCCATGGGCACCTTTTGTTGAAGATATACAGATGTTAGTTGCATGGTTTTTAAAAAGGTTTCTAATAGCTGTAGATTCAATACCATCTCCCACAGGTGTTGATGTAGCATGTGCATTTATGTATGTCACTTGCTCTTTATCAATACCACTATCTCTCAAAGCTCTGCTCATTGAGAGCACTGCTCCACTGCCATCCTCCCTTGGTGAAGTTATGTGTGAGGCATCACCAGATAAACCATAACCAATTATTTCAGCATACATTTTTGCATTTCGCTTCAATGCATGCTCATATTCTTCTAGAACTAATACTGCTGCTCCCTCCCCCATAACAAATCCATCTCTCCTTTTATCAAATGGTCTTGAAGCTTTCGTGGGGTCATCATTAAATGCTGTACTTAGTGCTCTTAATCGGCAAAAGCCAGCAATCGCAAGTGGACTAATACAGGACTCAGCTCCACCGCACACCATCACATCTGCATCACCATTTCGTATGAATCTGAAAGCATCACCAATTGCATGAGCACCTGTTGCACATGCCGTGGAAACTGCATGATTTGGACCTCGAAAGCCATACTTGATGCTAATTTGGCCTGCTGCCATATTTGGTAGGATTCTAGGTACGAAAAACGGGCTTACTTTGTTATAGCCTAATTTTAGAGCATCATTGGTATCACAAACATCTTTGAGATCTATCATTCCCATACCAATGGCAACGCCTGTGGTGTCTTTATCTAAACTCGATTCTGGTAACCAGTTTGCATCGTCTAATGCCTCTGAAGTGGCTACCAGAGCCAAACAAGTTGCCGGGGCCATAGACCGAAGATTAGCTTTCGATAAAGCTTTAGCGACTTTGTTGTCTTGTTCGACCGGGACAACACCAGCAACCTTACAAGGAAGTTTAGCGTACTCTTCACCGTTGAGAGAAACGATACCACATTGTCCTTTCAGCAAGTTTTTCCAAACGAGTTCAGTACCAGTTCCCAAAGGAGATACCACTCCTAATCCTGTAACAACTACTCTTCGTCGAGGAGGAAATTGTGAATAATTTCTAATATGCCTTATAATTTTCGTAGACATATTTTGTAAATAAAGCTGTGTATGGACTAGGTAATCTGTGAGCTGTGTATTGAATTGAATTGAATTTTTTTTTTTTTTTTTTAATGTGGCAATTGTCAAATTGACATTTGTGCCAGTTTCACGTCAAGAATTAAATCAATAAAAGACAAAATTTTGCTATTAAAAAGTGATGACCAGAATAACTAACGTGGTTATATAATATCATATAGGATAGAAAATAACTAACATATACATATTTTTATATAAGGAGAAGTACAAAGTATTACATATTGAATAAGGAATGATTAAAATTAACATGATATAAATATAACTTATTATAAGTGAATATTATTGAGAGAGAGGAAGTCAAATAAAAGTTCAGGCATGTAAGTTGGAAAGGAAACTTTTAAAGATTCAAGGCATAAATAAAACGCTACATTTTTATAAAGGGGACATGAAAAGAATATATGATTGAGATCCCCCTCATCCAAACCACATTCACATATAGAAGAATCTTTAACATGAATCTTTTTTAAATGAGTAGGAGTACAACAATGACCCAACCTCATACGGATTAATGATGATGTAAAACGTTTGCTTAACTTTATCCGGGCAAACCACGGTTTGTTCGGAATCAAAGGTTGCATTTTAGCAAAACCAGATCCAGTTGACCGACTACTGGTTCTCCAATGTAATGACCAAGATTTTGATAAATAAGATTTTGGAAGACATAATAAGTCATGGCAGTAATTAATAAAAGGAACCTTATCTCCACAAACAACTGCATCTTTAGCAACTTTATCAACTCGTTCATTGCCAGAAATCCCAACATGACTGGGTATCCAAGCAAGAATAACGTCAAAACCCTTAGTATAACATTCAGCAATAGAACTTTTAATTTGAAATAAAATTGGGTTGTGAGCATTAGAAGAAAAAGGGTTCGAAAGTAATGATTGGAGAGAACTCCGAGAATCAGAAAATATAATAGACCGATGCAGCTTGAAGAGAAGGATATATTTAATAGCCTCAAGGATAGCCAAACATTCCCCAGTAAAAACAGATGATTCAGGTGGACATTTGACTTTTTGAACGATATCGTATTGAGCATGAAAAATGCCATAACCAACACAGCCAACTGGTGAAAGTTTTGAAGCGTCTGTGAATATTGTATGCCAATCACGCCAATCTCTTTTAAGTAGCTCGCGGAAGTATTCATCTGCATAAAGGTCACCTTTACAAATATCAAATTCTAAAATTATATGAGGTTGAGATATAATTACATTAAATTCATAATTGAATATTGGAAGCTTTTGAGAACGATAAACAGGGTCTTTTAAGGAATTAAAAATAACGTAACTCTTAACAAGCAAAGGAAAATGTTTACATCTCCAAAAACGAGTAGAGTTGACATATTGATGAAGCAGTTGTAATTTTGGAATCAAAGGATGATTAGAGAATTGGATAAATCGGAAAAAGAATCTGTTAGCAAGGAATTGACGACGAAGGTGAAGGGGAGGGTCAACACACTCAACTTGGAGAGCATTGACTGGAGAAGACTTCATAGCTCCTGTGATAATACGAAGAGCTTTCGATTGAATCAAATCAAGTTTACTAAGGCTTAGTTTGTTTAGCAGGATCCAAAAGAAAGCATCCATAGTCTAAGACGCTTCGAATAATTGCATTGTATAAAAGTTTTAAGTTAAAAGGATGGGCTCCCCACCAAACACCGGATAAGCATCTTAGAACGTTGATGTTTTTTTCACATTTTTGGATAATGTATTCACAATGCTGACGAAAATTTAACTTGTTATCTAAAACAAGACCTAGAAATTTTATTGATTCTCTAACTGAGATTTGACAATTATTAATGAAAATATTGATAGGAGGGGGGTTTCTTTTACGGGTAAAGAGTACAATATTACTTTTAGGAGGAGAGAGTTCCAAACCATTTTCGCTAAGCCAAACATTCAATTGCTTTAGCGAGTCAGAGAGACAGTCACTTGCCACATCGATTTTGTTATTGGAATTATAAATGAGAATATCATCAGCATATTGTAAAATACGACAAAGACCAACAGATGACTCTAAATCATACGTATAAATATTGTATAAGAGAGGGCTAAGCACCGATCCTTGGGGTAAACCACGCCAGATAACTCTACTCAGTGAAATAGAAGGATTGTCACAGCGGAAAAATATAAATCTCTCCGTCAAAAGGTTCATAATAAAATTTCTTAATTTAAGGAATTTTTAATTTAATTAATTTACTTTTTAGTATTGAAAGTTGGACATTATCGTAAGCAGCAGATATATCAAGGAAAGCTCCGACAATTGATTCACCACGAGAGAAACCAAGTCTTATATCTGTAGTGAATATACTAAGACTATCCATGGTACTTTTTCCTTTCCTAAAACCATACTGAGATTTAGCAAGTAATTCATAATATTCAACATACCACTCGAGTCGATTTTTAATAAGGTGTTCAGCTATTTTAGCTAAAACAGATGAAAGAGCAATAGGACGGTAAGAATATGGATCATCTGGATCTTTGTTAGGTTTGAGAACAGGAATAATAAATTGCGATTTCCAGCTATCAGGGACATAGCCAGAATCAAAGATAGAATTAACAAGGCATAAATAATAATTCAGGACACAGTCATTAGCCTTAGAAAAAAAGGAATAAGGAATGCCATCCATACCTGGAGCAGAATCTTTGACCAATTTCAATACGTTTTTCAGTTCTACGATAGAAAAAGGCTGATCTAAAACGTCGTTAGAACTATAGGTAAAATGAGAAGGAAGTTCATCAGGTAGAGGACAATATTGAGGCGCTAATTTGTCCATAAACGAGTCAGCCCAAGACTGACTCGGGCAACAACGACGATGAGGAGGGCACCAAGCTCTTCTATATCTGTGAATTTTATTCCAAATAATTGATAATGGAGTATGCGGGCCTATAGAGCAACAAAAAGATTTCCAACCATGGAATTTTTTGGTGTGGAAGAGACGTTTTGATTGAGCAATCACTTTGTTCAATAGCATGAAGTTCTCTTTTGTCATGGAGAGGCAAAAGGTAGTTTCAGTTTCATTACGAAATTTAATTGCCTCCGAGCATTCCTTATCCCACCATGGAGGAGAAGGTATTTTACTCGAACTACTTTTTTTAATATAGAAAGACATATCAGCACAATCTAAAAGAGCTTTAGCAAGGCCCTCCGAACAAATTTTAATGTTATTGATTTTAATCACGGGTAGTTTAGAAATATTGATCTCTGCAATTTCATTAAATTTATCCCAGTTAGCATTGTCATTTAAAATATATTTAAGAAGAGGTGAATTTCGATAGACTGTTGGAGCCAATTTTAGTGAAATATTTAGAATAATAGGACAATGATCACTGCCATGAGTTGAAAGCAGAACGTGCCATGACAAAAGAGATGCAAGATCTGGAGAGCAGAGAGATAGATCAACTGCACTAGGAAATTCGTTTGGGCGGGTTCTTCTTGTAGGAGAACCATAATTAAGAATACACAGATTGAGAGTATCAAGGGAATCTAATAGAAAAACTCCAGAAGAATCTGAAATACCACAGCCCCAAACAGTATGGTGGCAATTAAGATCGCCAAGGACTAGGAGAGGTCTAGGAAGGGAGTTAAGAATAGGGATAAGCTTACGGATAATAGCTATGGAAGGAGAGCAGATATATAAGGAAATTATTACAAAAGATTTTGTACGGACAGCCACAGCTTCAAAGCCAATCTGAGAAGGAATTGAAATAGGGGAAAATGACATATTATCTTTTAAAAATAGAGCAACACCACCACAACCATCCTGTCGATCTCTTCGTACATCAACATAGCCAGATAACCTAAAAAGGGAATCAGGTCTAAGCCATGTCTCAGAGAAAGACAGGATGCATGGTTTGTATTTATTAATTTAAAATATTAAATCAGTTTTTTTATTGTTTAAACTACGAGAGTTCCACTGGAGGATCCTGTCGGAGGGATCCATTTTGGAAAAGAGAGAAAAGAGTATTCAAGTTGAAGGCATCGTTGGACGGTAAAGCGTTTGGGGAAGAGGAAGAAGAATTACACATAACAGTTGATAACAAATTTAAAAGCTTTATGAGCTCTGTTATAATATCAGGAACAGTAGGCATTTCAGAATTTTTACCTATAGGATTAGGGAGGGCACAGCCATTTTGGGAGGGAGCATCATAATCATTCCTTATTATGTTTAAGTGGGCAGCCCGATCATACCCAACACGGGAAGTAGGAGAGACATGTACAGTTTTGGAAACTTTTTTCTTATAATGAACTTTAGATGGTTCAATTGTCAAATTTTTAATAGAGCGATTTTGCGGAGGAAAAGATGTTACAGAGGGTGCGGCAATTTCAGCATACGATGATTTAGACACAGGAACCATTTTTGAAGCTTCAGCATACGATATAGCTTTTTCAGACATGGCAAGTTTAATATTTTTTTGTCTTTGATATTCCGGACAACATTTATTGGTAGCGAAATGATTACCATCGCACCATATGCATTTTGCACTATCAACATCTTTTTCACAGGAATCTGCTAAATGGTTTAGACCACATTTAAAACAGGTGGGTTTTGAGCAGCATTGAGTCTTGGTGTGGCCATATCGGCAGCATTGATAACATTGTATGGTAGGTAAAGAGTATAACTCAACAGGAATTGAGTTATAACCCAAAAAAACTCGTGAGGGAAAGACTTGGCCATCAAAAGTCAATACGACCGTTTGAGAAGGTTTCCAATGTGTAGATCCTTCTATGATAACTTTAAAATTAAGACGACGAGCTTTAATTATGGGACCACAATCATTGGGAACCTTAATTTCTGTCATAATTTCTTCGGGAGACATATCGATTGGGATGCCACGGACAATGCCTAATCTCGTTATAATAAAGGATGGAATGAAAGCTTTAAATTTATTATGAGATAGAGACGGAGAATCCATAAATTTATTGGCACAGGCAGCCGAGTGAAAATCTAAAGAAATTCTATTTCGACCGACGCTTTTGATGGAACCATCTATAACTCCTTCAAACTCTCTGGAACGACTAAATAAAAATCTGCCAAACGTTACCGGATGTAACGAGGTGCCAGCAGTTGGAGACGATTCATTTCTCTGTACATGTACCGTAAATGGACCACGATCATTTGGGCCATATGACTGGCGACCAGTTGGGACATAGGAATTTTGTGATAGGAGTGGAGAAACTCGAGGGGAATCAGGCAGAGGGACAGAAGGGGCTATTTGTTGGTCAATATGGGTGTTTGGATCTCTGACAGAGGAAACTGAATCAGGGAGAGAGTGTTGATCAGGTTGGAGAACTACATCTGATTTTAATATGAGTGTGTCATTGGACGACTCTGACTCGGAACGAGAATGATCTGTATTAATCTTTCGTGCTTTTTTCGCTTTCGAACGCTTACGAATTACTGTTTCATATGGTAGATCATCAACAGACATTGTTATTGATTCAAACGCGGCTGGAGAAGGAGGTTTTACAATAGCTAATGTTCCACCAGGATCAGGGGGTTCATTCATCTTGATGAGTATGAAGCTAAGATACCAATCTACAAATAATATTTATACTAATATACTATAATGCAGCTACTCTGGTCTAAAAATAAGAATAATTTATCAAGAAAATTAAATTTGAAAAATTTAACCAAAAATCCACGACTTGACGCTACACCGTAGAGCACAGATCCTCGAATTGAAAATTTGAAACAGCTTAGATACAATTACAATACGGATACCATAGATCAAAAATAATATAAACTACGTACAAATATAAAGTATGTACACGGATGTGTGACGGATGTTATGTCCATGAAGTAGGAGGAAGAATTTACTTCCTCCTAGCGCGCATAGGTACTCCATCATAGATATTCTTCCTCCTAGTCCATGGGTCCATGGGCGCGTTCCAGTAAATATTGGTCGACCAATATTTGCTCTAAGGCACCTGGAACGACCTATACAGCTCCTTTCAAAATATGGAATTGACAGCGATGTTTTTAGGTGAAAAAAACAGTCTACATTTTTAATAAATGGGGCATAATACGTAATTAAGCAATGTTAACACAGTATGTCACTAATCCTTGGCTTAGCTTGTACAAAATCTATTATTTATTGTAGAATCTGTCACATTTGACAGCTGGCCAAGATTTGGCCGATTCAAAAGGTAGTAAAAATTTGGCCAGGCAGAGCAAAATTTGCTCTGACAGGTCGCCCGGAACGGGTATGATCAAATCTTGACAGGATCAAATTAAGTTCGATTAGAGTGCTGGAACGGCGTATATCTGCGTTTAGACCAAAATATGTCTTGGCCGACGGGTAGGAGGAACGCACCCCATGAACAATACTTATCTATGGTTTCCGGCTATTTTTCTCTATGATCTGTGGTTTTTGAGACAAGGCTATGTTCAGAACCTCAAAAGGTAGTTGTTTTTACGATACGATTGTTTTATAGCTCCAAATATCGACATTGATATTAAAACTAGCAAAAGCTTTGTGAGGGCTCGTGTGGTTTTTCTAACAGGTAATAATTTTTTAGGTTTTTTAATAATATTACATTTTATAAATGATTATTGATATGGACTTCGTTAAAATAATTCACGATTACTTGATATACTGCGATCCCAAGCTCTCCGACAACCTGGATCCACCCAGTCTCCGTAGAGATGTAGATTCCCTGTGTATTTTTACCGCTTGTTTTTCGGGGAATGTTCCGACGAGCCTTGACCTTATTCCTGCGTCGAAATTTTACCACCGCATATCTCGACACCGTCAAAAGACCCACCCCCACATCAAGCAAGTATGGACATCACACACTGTTCGCTTTTGTTGCTCATTTCTACCGCGTACTTGTGAATTGTGGAACGACCTTCCTCTGGAGGTCTTTTCGTGAAGCTACGACATGGACCAGTTCAAAGAAGGCAAAAAAACAAGTACACTACAAATTCCTCTCTGGGCAGGCAATGCATCGGCAGCGCAGCTACTGATGCAGATGTCCATAGGTGGCAGTTACCGTTTACCATCAGGCGGGCCGCCTGCTTGTCGGTCACCCATAATATAAAAATCAATAAAAACATAAAGGGCTTTGTGACGTTGACGCTTTATTTTAAAAACTTATTCTAGTGGTGTCATCTAGTAGTAGATTAACTACAATCTATTTGAGTATTGATATTAGTTCTGTTGTATCTCTTGGTTTTCTAACAGATGGCGTTAGTAGAACAATAACATTCTTTCCAATGAATAGAAAACTGTGGTATTATCTTATTTGAAATAGCAAAAAATATACACGTTTTACGGTATTTGAATAACATAGTACCACCACCGTTAGGAACAAACTTCAAATAAGAGCCTATCATCTATATGTCTCTCTCTTTCTCTCTCTCTATATATATATATATATATACATATGAAAAAGTCAATGATTAATCAAAGTGACAGGTCAGTTAATTTCAGATTTATTTTCAAAGAATAATTAATGTTATTTTCAGATAGTAGATAGGCATTTTTTGTCAATCATCCACATTCTTCCAAGTGAAAAAAAATTGCTTTTTGACATTTCTTGTCGAGCAAATTTCTAATCAGTTATTTTGTGTTTCCATGGCAATGTTTCTAAGATAAGCTTTGCTTTATTTTGTAAACAATGCTTAGTGCCCCAACTATGAATGCAGTAGCGGGGACCTTTGTATCGCAAGATAGCCAGATGTTGTGTCCGCAGTGCCCCCGGCTCGTTGTTTTAAAGGTCATAAAGGCCTCAAAATTCACCAAACAAGGTGTCATAAACAATCAGAAATTCCCCATGCGGCACCAATTAATATTGAAACCATACACAGTAGCAGCGTTTTGAGCCCTACTACGCCTTACAAACCGTTTTGGGAGGTTTTAAGCTCGTACAAAAATACTATTCCTTTATTAATACCTCGGGGTGCGAGAATTTCTGTTACCCAATCTTTATCTTGTTCCATTAAAAAGTCTTGGCTACTAATACTACGCAAGCCTGGAAGCATCTTCTAGCATTCTCGTACCACGTATTTCACGCGAATTTTAATCCTTCTAACAAAAAAATCACTTACTACTAGAGTAAAGGAAAACTGCGTGAAATACAGGGCATGGGCAGAACAATCTTTTGGCTCAACTTTAATCATTCCGCCACTGCGGCGGAATACAAAAACAAATAATTTCGATTCAGCTACTATTTAAATTGTAGAAAACAAAATTACTAGTTAATTAATTAGTGATATTAAAAACGCGGCACGCATCTTGTTTTTGAGTAATACAATCGCTCCTTTTACATCTGATACGTTGAATTCCCTAACAGAAAAGCATCCGCCTACAACAGCAGGTCTCCACCTCCCCAAATCTACATCATTTTTCACCGCGTCATTATGTACTATACAAGATAATGACGTGGTTGAGGTGACCTCGCAGGATGTGTAAGTGGCTCAGCCGGTGGCCTAGATGGCCTCACGCCTTAGCACTTAAAAATATATTTTATCTTTTAGTTCTTGTGAGTGTAACCTGGCTAAAGCCAGGTACAATAAATTATACATATTATTAAAATAAAATTACCTTTGATCAGACAATTTGAAGAGCAGCGCCATCTGCTCAAACTGCTGCAAACTAAATGATATGAATGACCGTTAGCTATTACACATTCTGCACACCTTACTGTAGTACTGATCGTCATTAAATCATTTAGTTCATCATTAAATCTATAGAGGTCGCAATAATGTACGTACCGACATTTACATTACCGACAATGCAAATTTGAGTGAACTTCAGATAAATTTTTTTTAGCAAAAATTGCAAAGAAATAAAGCCTCTCATTGGCTCTCACCCTCACCACCGATTCAGCAGCGAAACATTGCCTTATATGGTAACTTTTTGGGTGAGACACTTCCGGGGACGCTCGGGGTGCTACGATTCGAAAGTGCGTCCTCACTTGTTATGAGCCAACCGAACGGAAAACATCTAAAATTTACTTGAATCAACTAACGAAATAGTTAACTAAATTCTCGCGTTTGCCTTCAACCCCGTTCTAGGGTGAGTGATAGATATAATATATAAGATGTATATATTCTGTGATCTAGCCAATACATACTGTGATAAAATAACCTAACTTTTTGCTACGTAATGATGTAAATTAACAGTGTTAAATACTTCTGTATCTGATCTTTTTAGTGTCTGTTTGTAACTTTATTACATTTACCATGTGCTTGATTTCATATGTGAGTCAGCTCTTCAAGCTGCCACAAATTTATCGTTGAATAGATTGCACAAGAATGGTTAAGAACATCTGTAAACTCCATGCCAATACTTCGGGTATGTAACCTAATTATAACAACTTTTTTTTTAAACATTTATTTGTTCTTGAACTAGAATTGGATAGTCATGCATGGTCACCGTAATTCCTCACTAACAAATTATGTTTAAAACTATTACCTGTGAAAAGATAAACCACAATTAGGATAATACTCGCTACCGCAAGCCCCCACGACACAAATTCTCCCCATTTTTACGAAAATTCTTCAAAAATATCAAGGAGTCAAAAAACACTCTGTTATTAACGTCCGAGTCGGCAATTTCATGTGGGGTTGTCAAGTCATGTGTCCGTTTTTCATACAAATAAAAGAAAACATATACGCCAATCGCAAAATTCTTGCGTTAGTATGGCTTTACACGTAGCAACAAATAATATTGCTTTTACATGTTGGTACAAAATTATTATTTATGTTTAGAACATAGATAGGTTTCGGGAGCACTTCAGGAGGTTTTTAAAAACTATTAATTCGGATTTTACGAATTTATTAATATTCAAATAGTTAATTAGAATTACGACCGTTCGTAGAGCTTGATACTTAACGACTACTCTAAAACTAGCCATCACTCACAATCTACATACATTGTCGCGACACTGACACTGTACATTTGATCACTATATTGCCCATTATCACTTTCAACACTTTTCTTGAGCAGATAGTTAAGGTGCTTCACGTCGTCCAAGTCAATTCCTTTAAGGTCAACAGGTTCAACATTTTCATCATGGTAACTATGATGCTGTTCGTGTACATCAGGTAAAGTAATCAGTGGAATAGGCTTATATCCAGTATCTAACTGGCTATATCGGTGTCCATGAATTACGACACCGTCGATAGAAACATCGCATGCTTCGAGTATAGTTAGAATGTATGTTCCCTTCATGGTTTCACGAATGACATCATGGCCGGAGGTTTGTGTTAGTATTTTATCATATCTGGAATACAGCATCCAACGAGTTGGCGCTATTCTCTGCAATTTTAGGTCTTCTAAAATTACTCTACGTGGAAAACATCTTGATAGATTACGATTGTATTCCATCAGTTGTTCGATGCAGGTCTCTGGAGCATATGGGATAATATCATTTTCAGAACAAAAATATTCGCTGGCAGTTATCTCTCGGCATTGATTAGCAGTTGGACGATATTTTGTACCCTCTACTAGAAGGAAAGGAAATTCAGGAAAAATCACTAAGGTTTGGGAGTCACGGGTCATAGGCAGTGGATACAATTTGAAATAGTTATAAGTACAGTTATTAACTAATGGAACATCAATTATAAATCTTATTTCCTCATCTTTAAGGTAAGTTTTAACAGTGAGGGTTTCTTCTATATTAATTAAATTTTGTTCGGTAACAGAATACATCAAATTATCATACTTTGAGATATCACTAAGTACCGTTAACAGTTCATTTGAGTTAATCACAGATTTATGTAAAACAGATACTTTACTGAAAGCTATAGCTGTTTCTACATCGTTGATTTTTATATATATGGTTCTGAAATTGGCCATAAACATATTTACGATATTAGTAATATATGATATGATGAAGATATACATATTTTCTTTTGATAGATCTGATACAATATTCTCAATGCGTTGCAGACGTTCATTCATAATTCTAGTATTTTCGTTTATCACCTGAGTGGAGTTGAGGAAATGGTCCATAATTTCGGACATCAGAGTAATTTTATTTGAGATGCCTTGTTCTCGAGTCTTGAGACCAGTGATAAGCGTATCATAGCGAATAGCATCATCGTGATCGAGGTTGCCAGTTACTATTTTATGATGGAACCGTATTTTGTCCAAAGTTTCGTCACGAAGGTAATCTACTTGGTTTTGTAGCTCGGATATCTCATTGATATATGACCTATTCTGATTAATAATTTTGCTAAACTCGGAATATTTATCTACGTTATAAGTCAGATCTATTAAAATACCTTTAAGATTGTTTGTCTTAATAATTAACCATCGATCATGTTGCACGAATGCATGGCGTTGCTTAACCGGTAATATACCCAGATTTTGTTCAATTTTTACCACTTGAAGGCCCTGGCTGAGGGGAGCTTGGCAAATGATGGTCTTGATCATCGAAGTCCATAGCAGGAGTTTGCACCACCTGTGGAGGGCGTTTAATGTTTTTAATTGGGGCTTTAGTGTGTCTCTCGTTCGCTTTAAGTGGTACAATATTCCGTTCAACCTGACCAGTTACTATGGCTTTTTGGAATTTGGGCTTATCTTTGGATTGTCTTTTGTTCACAGCTTTTACAAATATCGTTTGCCCTATGTCAAACTTTGGTCCAGTCTCGCCACCGCGTTTGTTTACAATACTTTCTTTGAAGTTAATCATTTTGTCTGAGAGGTGTTTATACAGTTCGTTTGTTCGTTTTCTGTGATCTTTTATCAGTTGTTGTCTGTAGGATTTATCAAACTCAATTGCGAACGCGGATTTCAACTCTGTATGACCGAATACGACCTCAAATGGCGTAAGGTCTGTTGCACTATGTATAGTGTTATTATACGCCATGACGGCATAGGTCATAACAGTGGCTGCGTCTGTATACTTTCTTTCGTACTTGGCTAGGCGGTAGATTTCAATTATTGTCGAATGAAATCTTTCAATCATACCCATAGAATTGGGGTTATTAGGTGTACCGATGTGTAATTGTATTTTGTGTAAGTCTGTCAATTCTTTGAGGAGTTCATTATTAAACTCAGTTCCTGGGTCAGAACTGATTTTGCGCGGAATACCGTAAAATGCAGAATATTTCAACAACGCCCTGACTATTTCTGGGGTAGATCTTGATGGTACTTCAATGGCCTGTCCGATTTTACTAAATGCATCTATGAGAGTGAGGTAGTGTTTAGATTCTATTGAAAATATATCAATGAAAACTTCTTGAAATGGAGCATCATGTGTTTGTGTAAGTTGTAATACCGGTTTTATTGGCTTGCGGTCATATTTAGAGGCTTTGCATTTTTCGCAGGAATTGAGCATAGCTGCCACCGTCTCATGCATATTTGGCCAGTGATAACTACGCCGAATTCTTTTGAGGGTTTCGGTGATGCCACGGTGACACGTTTTCCCGTCATGTATTTTATTTACTATCGCTTTCTGTTCTTTTTCGCCTTCTATATAAATTACTCTTTCTGTACATTCGTAGAAATTCACCATCCCTCTCCTAAATAATGCTATAATGACTTTGTTAAACTCCTTCTGATGTTCTTCCATTTCGAAGTAGATGAAGTACTTGATTTTGGGCCTAATGTACTTCTTCAAAAATTCCTTTATCAGTTCTTCGTTATTAAGAGGTAGAAAGACTTCGAGTACCTTTTGATTATCCCTAGATAGATCTTTTACGTGCATGTTATTACGTAATCAACTGAATATGAGGATTTGGTTCGGTTTGGTGTCGATGGCTTCATGTAAAATGGGAATGCCTAGTGATTCCATATCCTTAGCTGAATGTATTGTTTGTGTAGTACTAGATTCAGAACGTATGGGGTAGTCTGGTGGTGTATCGGATATGTCTGTATCAGGTATGGTCATAGGACTGGCTGTAGCTGTTCTCTCAGAGTCAGATATAATAATAGTTCCTGAGTCGTCAGTATTACGTCGAGCTCCTATAGATGCAATTTGGTCAGTCACTTCTTGTAAATGCTGCTGTAGTCGCTGTTCGCTATCGTCAATATTAACAATCATAGAGGAGTTGTCTTCGTTGCCTAGTGCGTTTAACTGTATGCGAGAAAGCGCGTCAGCATTTGCATTTTGTTTCCCACTTTTGTGTATAATATCAAAATCATATTCTAGCAAGCGTAAGCGCCAACGAGTTAACTTACTACTGAGCTCTTTGAATTTATTTAACCAAGCAATGATGGTCATTATAAACAGTAAATTTGTTGCCGTAGAGGTAAGGCCTAAAGTGTTTTGTGGCCCAGACGATTGCTTACAATTCTCTTTTGATTGCACTATATTTTCTTTCTGTGTCTGTAAGAGTCCGGCTTGCGTATGCAACCGGTTTGTCGGAACCAACTGGTCCCTGTGATAGCACTGCACCTGTCGCTACTTCTGAAGCGTCTGTCGTTAGTATGAATGGTTTAGTCATGTCGGGATATTGTAAGATGGGGGCATTAATTAAGAGCTCCTTACATTTTTCGAATGATTCTATAAATTTGTCGTCTGTCACCACTTTCTTGCCCTTTTTAAGACAAGCCGTCATAGGTTGGGTGATTTAAATTAAAAAGTCTTTGACGAATCTGCGGTAATAACCGACAAATCCTAAGAACCGTTTTATTTCCGTTTGTGTCTGAGGTATGGGATATTTAAGAACCGCTTGTATTTTGTCGTTGTTTGGTCTAAGACTGTCTTTAGTCAGCGTGTGTCCTAAATATTGTACTTCTTTGCGTAAAAATTCCTATTTGTCTAATTGAATCTTAAGGTTAGTTTGTCGGAGTCTATCAAATACTGCTCGTAGTTTTTGAAGGTGTTCTTGTAGTCCATTTGAATAAATCAGGATGTCATCTGAATAGACCAGGCAGTGGATGCCTTGTAGACCTCTTAGGACGTTGTTCATTGTCCTTTGAAAAGTCGCTGGGGCGGTCTTTAGCCCAAATGGCATTCTGAGTAATTCAAAATGTCCATTTTGTGTCGAAAAACCAGTTTTCTCTCTATCCGCCTCCTCTATTTCTATCTGATGACACCCTGACGCCAAATCTAATGTTGAATAGTAGTTACTTTTCCCCAGTTTATCGAACAGGTCACATATATTAGGTATAGGGTACCTATCGTCAACCGTGATGTCATTGAGTCTACGATAGTCCACGACCATTCTATACTTAACCTGTGTATATGGAATGGAGCACTCCATGGCGAATGTGACTCTTTAACAACATTATCCTTAAGAAGTTTTTCGACTTGCTGCTTAATTTCCTCGGCTTGAGTCGGTGCCTGCCTATAAGGTTTGATATAAATGGGGTCTTCGTTTATTGTCCTAATACGATGTTTCACCTGGTTGGTAAGAGGTAAATTCTCGCTGTGAAATATGTCTGTATTCATGGCATAGCTGTTGAATTGCTTTAGTCTCTTCGTTATTAAGATGGTCTAGTCTCAACTTTGATAAGTTGTCAGTCAAGAGTTTATCTACCTCCACGTCAGAAAAGTCAGAGATGTGATTAACTTCACACACGTCATTGTCATATGCGGTCACAGTAAAAGGTGACGTTACTGTCAAGATAGTTAAGTCTTCCGTGACATTTTGTATCACTGTAGTGGCAAAATAATTTTCGCATTAGACTATTGCGGAAGGCATGCGTATACCGTTGTGAAACTGCTTAAAGTTCAGAATTGCATCGCCATTTTCTAAATTTACTGGCAGTTTAACTCTGTGTTCTGAGCGTGGTTGAATTTTTATCACCTGATCGTCATTATATACAATTGGTATTTTAGTACAGTGTGTTTCTAGCGTCTTCTCTTTTAGATTTATATTAGCTTCAAGTCGAGACATGAGGTCGCATCCTATTACTCCATCGTATCGCCCATCAACGTCATATACATAAAACTTATGATGCCCATCTACATTAAATACAGAGAAAAGTGGTATATCGACTACCTCATGATGAACGCTGGAAGCATGTATACTTGTGACCATAAAAGGCTCGAAAGATTTACATGTTGCAAAATATTCATTTGTTTTTAGTGGGCTCAAAAATGATCTAGTGCTACCAGAATCTAGCATGAATATGCCGTCTATATCGGGTACGTATATGTACGGCAGCTTTAATGAGGCATCATAATTTATTTCTATCATTTCATGTGCGTGGGAAATACGCTCATGTGAAAATGTTCTATATCACCTGTCTCTTCGTTACGGGGCACGGATACTACGGGCTCGGCACTATGAGTATTACTTTCGTACATTGAATTATCAACCGGAGACTCGTGATATGTGTACATGCCATCACAACCAGCGTCATGATTCATGTCTTAACTCTCATTATATTCGTCTGGAAATATACATTCATTATAGTGACCTTCCATAGCATACGTTTCGTTCACAGGGAGCTGTGGGGGTTTTGCGACCGGGGCAGTCCTCATGGACACGTCATTGGAGTACATATGAGGTGGGCGATAGCCTTGTGGTTGTGGCTGTTGGTATCCAAATTGCCCTTGTTGTGGTTTAAAACCAAATTGACCCGGTTGCGCTCTATAACCGAATTGGCCTGCCTGCGGTCTAAATCCCAATTGTGGTCTCTGTCCAAACTGTTGTTGCGCTGGTACAGGATTGAACTGAGGCCTATAGCCAAATTGTGTCTGCATTGGTGCACGATATGTGAAATTAGGCACGTTGGGACGTAATAGATTGTGTGCCTGATTTGGTATGCCAAATTTAAATTGATCTTGAGGCAAGGGTGGTGATGGTCTAAAGTTTACCTGCATAGGTTTATTCTGCAACATTTTAGTACGCATGTTGTACTGCTCTTGGAAGTTGACTTCTTCCAAGACATGTTTTAATGCGCCTTCTAATGAATCGGGGTTTTTCATTCTAACTAACCTAACCATATGTTCTGATAAATTGTATAAGAATACGTTAAGCGAAGTATTGTTATATATAATTCTCTTTGCTTCTCTCAATGTAGAAGAAGGATTTTGATTTACTTTGGATAAAAGAATTGCGCGAATATCCTGAATCCGGCCACAAAACTCGAGGTAAGACTCGTTAGATTTTATTTTAAGGGTCTCAAGCTCAATTGCCACACATTTCTACTTTTCCACATATTCCTCACTCCTAGGATCTCCGAAATGCTGAACCAAAAGAGCCTCGAGCTGATCATATGTATCAAAGTCTCCCCTTTCACTTATTAATGCCGCTGCCTTACCAGTCAACTTACTAGTAATGCACTGCATCAAGAACTCATTGCGTGCTGGTGTGCCTTGGTACCGTAAAATAACATAACTACATTTTCTTAAAAATAGACTTAAAATTTTTGTCTCTCCATTAAATTCCGGTATTAAATTTAAAATTTCCCGCGGTATCTGCACTTCAGCGGGCTGCAATCTAACAGCACCTGCACGGTTCGCTTGCTCTTGTGGTTGAGCCATCTTAACGAATATACAATGCTATAAACTTATCGAAATATAATATAATCTAAGATATAACTCGTAAGATTTAACTCGCTATACTATTTAATTTGTGCTTTTATTATAATTAATCAATTATATTTTAACTAACAGTTCTTAAAATTAACACCGATTTAAGGAATTTGGCAGGGTAGGAAAGTAGAAGGATTTTACTTATGAGATTATTACTCACTGTCCAACCGCCGCTACCGTAGCCATCACGCTCCACTGATTTATCTTATTTATTTGATGGTTCGTTTGGATTGCTGCGGAGAGCGCGATACCGATTTAAGGCATATACTTTTAGCACTCTCACAGATAGTCACCACTCGCGATTCACTTTATAGAATTGCACTAAAACTTTGCGCTACTTTACGCGATGGTGACAGCCAGCAATCCTACCGGCTGCACCAGATAGGTTTCGGGAGCGCTTCAGGAGGTTTTTAAAAACTATTAATTCGGATTTTACGAATTTATTAATATTCAAATAGTTAATTAGAATTACGACCGTTCGTAGAGCTTGATACTTAACGACTACTCTAAAACTAGCCATCACTCACAGTCCCAGCAACGGATGCGATAAGATAATGCTGACCATGCGTCTGGGACGGTGGCGTGATTATCTACTGCGTAGAAAAGAGCCTGTTATGGGTACATAACTACATTTTAGAAGTAAATGTTTTTACTTCATTACATTAAATCAATCGCATATTTTTCGACAAACAACGAAAGGATTGAAATTGAATTAGCTCTGACAACTCTAGGTCACTGAAAGAACGAGACATAGGGTTCAGTGGTAGCCTTCTCACTTGGCTTCATTTTTATTTTGCGCACAACAAGACTCTTATGACCTTATTATAAGGTTTTTTTTTTAGCTGCATGATGCACAGATAGAGCTCATTCCTGTTGTACGTAGTACTTATTACTTCCATGGGTTTATTATTTTTTTATATTCTCTATGTTATATACATTGTACAGTCTAGTACCCCAGGGGTGCGTTCTTATTTGTCGTCCGACGACGCCCCGAGCGTTTTTATATGCCCGGGGCGATCGTCCGATGATCATCCGGAGCGTTCTTATATATCGCTCGACGACGCACCGGTTGCCCCACGAAATCGGTGGATAAATATCGCCCTGACGTTTAATTTGACAGTTGGGACTTGATTTTTCTTTGTTTTAAGTTACTTTTTGTTTACGTAGACTTCTGTTTACAAAATTTTATTATTATTATTGTTATATTATGTATGTTTGTTTTAGTTATGTATTCTGGAAAAGTACATAATTGTAAATACATTTCTTCTGAGTCAGTGAAACATTTTAAGTAGTGTTCTTGATACAGATATGATACAGAGCCGTTCTTAAAAGGCGGATGACGAGCGTCGCTCTGCTTGGAGCGATCATCCGTCGTCGGACGACATATAAGAACGCACCCCTGTGCAGTGAGCAGTCGTATTATTTGATAAAAATGGTTATTGTTGCCCTAACAAGTAAATACAAAATAATTTTTCCCGTGTTAGTGTTGTTTGCGGGGATTTTTTTTCAGGATCAATTACAATATTATTACAGTAAATACATAAAGAACCAACATTTGAAGAGTGGTATGACTGTTGTTTCATTTACTGAAGAAACTTTAGTTAGGTACAATGGTGAATTAGAAGATAAATTGTACATAGCTGTGCTTGGTATAGTTTATGATGTCAGTGAAAGTCCACAGCATTACGCTAAGGGTTCCCCTTACCATTATTTTGTAGGTAAGTTGACTACTATGGTGTGTAATCTACATTTTATTAAACTAGGTCTAGGTTTTATTATCTAGTGCCAAATCTACTCCTTCAGGCTAAATATTTTCAGTTTATTATTGTATATTTCACAATTTAACTAACTGTTCTGATTTTCAAAATTTTATTGACTATCTGTAAAGATCTTACTCCACTTATAAAACTAACACTATAAGTGCAATAGAAAAAAATTAACCACAACTTTTCGAGTACAAATCTCATAACCTTTATAAAATTTTCATCAATGGTGATAGAACCACCTGACCCGAGCGAGGAACATCGTCATTGCTTTCTCAGCCACTCTTAAATGATAGACAGCAAAGGAGCGTAATCATTTATAAATGGCCACCATCTCATTGTGAATATGTTTTTAAAGTTTTCCTTTTTTATGTCAGGAATTTAATAACAGTGCGGTGCTTGATTTTATTTGACCATTGAATCCCCATTGTGAAAGTTGTCTGCCCATCTCGCTTGTTGACGTCCTCTGCTTCGTTTGCTGTCTTTGGGCTACCAGTCAGACACAGTAGTACTCCATTTTCCGTTCATGTCTCTAATCATGTGTCAGTCATTTTTTGACAATGTTTTTTTTTATTGTTACAATAGGTCCTGAATGTTTCATATATATTGTTTGTTTCAGGTAAAGATGGTTGCAGAGCTCTAGTAACTGGCAATTTCAAAGATGAAAGTGAAAATAAAGATCATGTTTTGGACCTACCATGTAATGATTTTCTTTCATTGCTTCAATGGAGTGAATCTCTTAAGAAAAAATATGAAAAGATTGGTGGGTTAAAAATGTATTTTACAGTTTGATAATATGGACATTGTTTGATTGTCTGCCATTCTATAGCTTTAACCAGATGCCATTACAAAAAGAACTTGCTCACAGTATTGCTGTAATTATTTTATTATTGCTGATAGGCTTCAGCTTGACCACTGTTAAATCAAACCAGTTGTTAAGTAATGTTGCCAACCAGTTCATGGCTTAAGCATATAAGAGCTCTTCCATATATTTTAGATATTGTAAAGGATGAATAAACTAAAAATGCACTTGATCAGCTGCCATTTACTTCTATGAGAGTGGAGTGTTGGGCACACAACACTGTTAATTACCTACCATTATTATAACAACTCAAAAGATATAATGTAACTATGATTGTAATTGATACAAAGAGAGCATTCCTAAGAAAGGTTGGCGTCAGGTTATCAGGTGGTCAGTTTAAAAAAAAAAGCCAAAACATCTTAAATTTAATATCATATCCTTCTGTAATTGTTTTACTTGAAATTGTTAGAAAAGCACATATTGTGCCAGCATTTTTGATAAAAGGTTAGAAAGACAATATTGTCCAGGCTGAGACTAGAATGGGACCTGACTCTCTAGGATAGAAAATTCTAAATGTTTCTCACATTTCAGAAATAAATTGTATAATATTAACCAATTTATTGCAGCACAATTTTTTTTTAAATTTATAGTTTTGGCTTAGCACGCGATAGTGCTTGTAATCATATAAAAGAATAAAAATTGTATATAGTACTAGCTTTCCGGGCGCGGCTCCGCCCGCGCGTATGTCGGTTATCGCGCGAAATCATGAACCTCTTTTTGCGCAGTCGGATAAAAAATATCCTATGTTTTTTCCTGGGTCTCAAACTATCTCCATACCAAATTTCATTCAAATCGGTCCAGTAGTTTTGGTGTGAAAGCGTAACAGACAGACAGACAGAGTTACTTTCGCATTTATAATATTAGTACTGATAATATTTTTTTTGTAGTATTAGTAATCATGAATCTGGCTTTACATGACTTATTGGCTTTAAATGTATATACTTACATAAAATGTTTTAATGCTCCCACTTGTGTGTTCTAGGTATTTTAGCCGGAAGGTACTTTGAAGGTAATGGCAGGAGCACAGCATATGGGATAGAATTCAAGAAAAGAATTAATGAATGTTATCGAGAGAAGGAGCAGAGCAAGCAACAGGATTTGAAGTACCCACCATGTAATATAGCTTGGAGTGAGAAGGAGGGAACAAAAGTATGGTGCACTAAAACAAGGTATCTTACTGTAATAAATTGTAATCCCTATAATGTAAGAAAATAAAACAAGCTAAATAATTTAATGTAGGCTCACTCTATTCTCACAGAGGAAACATTTGTGTACCTGCTAGATTTTGGTAAAACCTCTGTAATGTAATATTGTCTTTAATAACACAAAAGAAGTGGTGGCTTCTGCTAAAATTATATTAGAACGAGATACTAAGCTAATTGAGTACACATTCACCACAAAAGATTTATAGAGAACCACACAGTACCTACTCTACCCTATAAAAGTAACTAGGAAAAAACCAGTTATGAGTACATTTCACGTAAAAATATATTGAAGACTGACTTTTATTTACAAAAACTAACACTTAAAAAAGCTACATTGTGAAATTAAAATATTTAGTGAAAACGGCTAGTATACATGTAAAAAGGATATTCTGTCGCCAACAAGATTAAATGATTGTAATTCCGAATCTGCACCACTAAACAATATTAAATATTAAAAAAGAACAGGAAGTAACTGGTAAAATAGATATGAACCAGAAAAGAAACAACTTTCACATTCTTTGTAACCTTTCTACCTAACTCAAATAACAAAAAGGTCAATCTTTCTCTTTATATATACCTACACTAATTTACCTATCCACAAAATAAATCAATGTATGTCAAAAAAGCATCTTGAGAAAATGTAAACCAAATGAATGTAATACTAGCTTTCCGGCCGCGGCTCCACTCGCGCGTATGTTGGTTATCGCGCAAAACCATCGACCTCCTTTTGCGCAGTTGGATAAAAACTATCCTATGTCCTTCTCCGGGTCTGAAACTATTTCCATACCAAATTTCATCCAAATCATTCTAGTAGTTTTTAAATATATTCATTGCATACAAAAATACTAATCTTTCCTCTTTATAATATTAGTGTAGATATATAATATATAAAGTCAATGTGGCGAAGACCGGCATTGTTTTTGACAGTAGAATTCGGTGGACGATATTGTTTTAAAACTCTGTGATATACACATACAACATGGTTATTACAAAAATGGTTGTATGTAATAGAAAAAATATTTATTAACCAGTCCCTGGTATCGTTTTAAATCTAACTGTTCTCAGTTTTATTAAACACATTTTATTTTAAGTGGTGAGAAGAAAATCTTTTTTGGCAATTGCCTCCAGAATGTCTGGGGTACAACCGTCTAGAGGAAATTGTAACTATACTACATAATAATTTTTGGTTAATTCATTTGTTAAGGCCTTTTTTATTTGTTTGTTTTTATTGTGTGGTCTTTAGAATAGAATAGAAAATATTTATATGCGACATTACAATTTATGACAATAAAATAACAAATACAAACTATAAAAATAGTACATTATACTTTAGGTTAGGTATATTTGTTGCCCACGGCACAGTAAGTACTATGCGTTTTAGTTTTTTTCTGAGTACAGAAATATGTCTGGTCTGGATGAAGAAACACCAACATCCTTAGTTTTTTTTTTTAATTAATCGCAAGATGAGTATTTTATATAGGTATACAAAAAAACGCTAAATTCGTTTCAAATTCAGAGTAACATCGTGCTTTTCCATAAGATTTTCGTCTAGTCGTAGATTCGATTATCTACCATTTTTGTGAACTGAAATCCTGTCTCATTTTTATCTAGGATGAATAGGTCCCTTTATGGGTGCGGAATTCTAATAAAAAGTTTCTTGTATATTCTTCAGAGTACATACTTTTTGTATACAATTTTTTTTCTAATTCGTCTTGGCAGCTTTCACTTGTTCATCACGTGAGACAGTATGAGTAGATTTTTTTCAAAAAATCTTTTTATCTAATTCCATGTACCGACTTTTATGTTTCTACCGTTTTATTATATCTAAGTATCTTCATTAAGTGATAATATTATATTGATTCAGGTACTATATAGGTAAAGATCACAAGTCAATAAATTACAATATAATTAAAATTATAATGTGATGAGTATATAACGTAAAGATAAAATCGATATAAGTTGTCTTTAATAATAAATCTAAATATCTGTACGATGTACATTACATACTAATATCCTTGTCGTCAACTACTGCACTGTCATTATGCCTAATTCTTTAAAGTAGGGACGAACCGATATGTCCCACGGCACTTTGACCATTGCGCGAATGGCTCGTTTCAGTCGTTTCTGTAGAATGAGAGTAGGCTCACACTCAGCAGCATCTCCCCACAGCTCAGTTCCATTCATGAGGATGGAATGAACTGTTGCGAAGTAACAGCTTCTGACCGCTTGTTTAGGTGCTGATGATGCAAGTCTCCTCAGTGCAAAGCAGGCTTGAGCCAGGCGCGAGCAGAGGTTATTTATGTGCAGGTCCCATATAAGCTTTATATCAATGTAAGAACCTAACAATTTAATGTTCGACACTTGGTGTAATACAGTGCAACCAACATTAATAATCATAGGCTCCTGTGGTCTGTTTGATAGATCGAACTTCATAAAGCAGGTCTTTTCGAGATTGAGGGCGAGGCCGTTTGTTAAAAACCATGCATTGGTGACAAAACTGGTCATCAGGTCTGCAGCTGGTCCCCTTACACTATAGTGCTCAAGCTTCTTCTGCAGCAGACCACGGTCTGCGTCGAAAGCGCGTGAGAGATCGCAGCAAATGACAGCGACATGCCACTGTTTTTCGCGCGCTTGTATCACAGTCCAGACAACCTCTCGTACTAAGGATGAGATGGATCTACCCGGGCGATATGCAAACTGCCTATCAGTAAATATATTACTACTGTTAAGGAAGCAAAGTAAACAGTCGTTTACGCCAACCACTAGTATTTTTGCTATCGCTGGTATTATGGAGATAGGACGATAGTTTTTAACTGATGACTTTTCGCCCTTGCCTTTGTAGATCGGCACAATTTTTACTCGTTTTAGAGAAAGTGGATAGCAGCCATTTTTTAAGCAACGGTTGAATAGTTCAGTTAGGTGCTAAAACTACAGATACTTCCCTTATAATTTTAGTCGAAATATCGTATATGTCAGTTGTATTTATTGAAACTATTTTGAGTCTTATAATGTTCATTGTTTCAGCTACTGTGAAACGTTTGAAATATATCAAACATTTGTTTTGTGTTGTTGACATATCAAGACTACTTACGACAACTGCGGCTTTCGCTCCAGCTTGAGTACCAGCAGATACAAAAGTTTTGTTCGCGTAATTCACCAGTTCTACCTTGCTATTAAAACTTAGTCCATTTTCTTGAAGAACAAGATCAGTAAAGTCATAATTATCGCGAACTCTCCGTTCTGTTTCCTTATTTATGATGGACCACATTGTTTTACTTTTATTCGAACTAAGATTAATTGTACTATTAAAATATTGTGCTTTAGATTGTGATAATTTATTGTTATATATTATTGACAACTCATCGTATAATGTCCATAAATGGTTATTAATTGGGATAGAAATTTTTAAATTATTCAGCAATAGTTTCAAATTTATAATGTCGTCGGTTATCCATTTAGCATTTTTTGTTTGTATGGGTGAAAACCTTATCGGAAAAAATATGTCAATATAACTAGCGATTATTGATATAGATGTATGTGTATAAAATATAACAATAAAGTAGTAAAACGTAACAAAAGGGACAAGTTACTAGTTTTTGTGAATAAGCTTTATTTCATTTTTCAGCCAAACTATTCACGATTCTTATGTATGGTGTCAATTCTCAAACGCATGCATAGGGAACATCACATTTACTTATTTATTAGAGCATACAATTTTCCTCACAAGGCGAAATCGAACCCGCCTTCGCTGGTTTTATGTATATCGGTTGCTTCAACCGCTCGGCCATCGGGACTGGCTGCATAGATGTGAATTTTGCGATACAATTTTATTATTTTAACCGTCATATAGGACGATGCATCATATAGCATGGTAGGTCATCAACCAGCCTACTAGACTACTTGTGACTGAACGAAGTGCTTATTCAAGCACAACTCTGGTAAGGCTCACTTATTTAGATCATATTTTTTCTTCTACAGTGGCGGCATGGCTAGAGACTGGACCGGAGTGCCAAGACAGCTGTTTACGCCTGGGGAGTCAAAACCTAGATGTGTTTGTGTTAATACAAACAATCAACAAGATAGATCTTTAAAATTCAAGGAATATGAAAACTGTGCTAATACTTCAGTTGTATGTTTTGTAAGCTAAAGTTGACATATTAACTTTGAACTATTATATATGTGATCTGTTTAGTTTAATCACTTGTGAATCTCAACATTCCATGAATAAATAATAATTTATTACATAGGTATTATTTATTATTATAGCAGCCCTTTGAGGTATTATCAACCCCTAATTACATAAATAGTTTGTACCCAAGATAGATAAACTCTTTATTGAACACCTTAAACTAAACCAAAATTAAAAATATTTAGCTTATAATAGTGAACAATCTTATCGCTCAACAGCCTTATCGCTCAAAGCGATCTTTCGTCTTGTCCATGTTCATTTTAAGACCCACCTGCTGGGAAATTCTACTGAGGTCACTGAGCATTCCTCAAGCGACTCTGCCATTATGACTGTCTTCGGCAAAACGAAGGTGAGTGATGCATTAGATGTTGTCAACGCCATAGATGTTGATGCCGAATTCTTTGCAGTCCAAGAGCTTAAAAACGTCCTCCAACGCATTTGTGAACAGTTTCGGAGAAATAACGTCTCCCTGTCTCACGCCTTGTTGCAGTTGGATTGGTTACGTGCTCTTGTCCTGTAATCGAATCGACATGGTGGCGTTCCTATACAAACACTTCAGCGCTTCTATGTACCTATACTCAATTTGGCATCGCTGAAGAGATTGCAGTACGGCCCAGGTTTCGATGGAATTGAAGGCTTTTTCGTAGTCCACAAACGCTAAACATAATGGCCGATTATACTCAGTCTTCTGTATAATCTGGCGGAGCGTATGGATGTGGTATATGGTGCTAAATTAAAAATAAAATAAAAAAAATCATTTATTTCAAGCTTCAAAGGATGTGCGCGTGTATTTCGCCCACAGGCTACTCGTATAGAGGGATGTACAATAACCTCAGAACAGCGTTATGTTCACCTCCCTAGAGCAACGTGCAAACCTGCGAGTCAGCATATTCGCCCTTATCGACAATACTCTTCGCTCCCTTTCAATGTCGCCATTGTCCCTGAGGTCAGCCGTTAGTAGGTATGTGTCTCAGGTATTTAAATTTATCCACTCTTTCCAATGGTTCACCACACAGGAAGGTAGGTGGCACATTTTGTGACCGTTTCGAACTGACCTCGAAAACCATACACTTTTTAGTTACATTATATTGCAACCCGTGGCTATGAGAATATTCCTCACATATCCGTATTAACTTACGAATGCCGCAGACCGACGCGCTCAGCAGCACCATATCGTCTGCATAACTTAAGTTATTCACACATATTCTATCGATATCGCAACCAACGTTCTGGCAAGCGCGACGATCAGTGCATTTGTATACAAGGGAAAGTTGAGAAGTGCAGGTGATGTCAAACCCCCTTGTCTCACAACACACTGCAACTGATACGGATCAGACATTGTACCTGCCCACCCTGACGCTATTAATTTGGTTTTTATATCAATATACTGTATGGGAAGGGGAGGTTATCTCTGGCATCCCCGTAGCCCCATACTTTACCACGTACGTCGACTGGGTTCCTGGAAGTCACAGTAAGACACCAGCCGATCTATGTGCAATTATATGAATGCGGGGAAACGAGCTGGCGGGAATCCACTCACCAACTAACTAACGGCTCACTGATCGTTCCGCCGAAGTGATTATTATGCCAAAACACCTAACTTATTCTAATTGCAGTTAAATTATTGTAGGGATTCTATTTGCATAAACTTCCCTCGGTCCAGATGTCGACGTCGCTGGTAGCCCGCAGATAGGCACGGGCCCGCCTTTGTCACCCACTAGTTGACTATGACACTGATAGTTCTAATCTTTATAAAATGTTCAATCCTGGACGCCCGGTGTCTTACATGTTAAATAGGTCGCCGCGAGCTCACAACAACCAAACACTGGTTTTTCCCGTAACTCAGTGACAAATCCCACAAAATACCGCGCACGACCTCGCGCGAAGTCTGGAGGAGCTCTCTAACCAAAGTGGGAAGAAAAAAAAAATTTAGCCTACCTGCTGCAAGTAACAGCGTTGCCTCGGAAATGCACTACCAACAGGATTCGCGCCCGCGCTAATATTAACACTATATGCCTAGAGATAGGGTTCAACCCGAATGCATAGTTTACCGAAGAAGGACTGCTGCCGATTTTTTAGTTAGAACATTAAATACCGGGGCAAATAAAACTTGATCCGTGCCATCTTCCCCGTCAAACGCGATACCGGGGTAAATAATACTAATAAAGTTCACCTGCAGCATAATTATGCACAATTATGGCAGAGGTGATATATCTAACCGACGACACATTCGCCATTACCAAGATTACTACACTTTGACAACATATCTAATGATAAATAAGTATTACAGGGATTTAACAATATCCAAGACCCAGAAACTACAAGAAGCAGTCATCTTTCATTGTTTCTTAGATATTACCCAGTGATAACGTCCAAGAAACAATGAATACTAAGTAAAACGCTATTTGACTAGGTAATTATGTAAAGGCCACCCACTAGGTGGACTGACGACATCGTGAAAGTCGACAAGCGGCTAATAACCGTTCTTTGTGGCGCTCTATGGGGGAGGTATTTGTTCAACAGTGGACGTCTTCTGGCTGATGATGATGAAGATAAAACTCTCAAATGTACCAAAATAAAACTCAAGGCAACATTTTGTATCCCTGTGTTAAGTGAAGCTCTCACTTTAAACAAACTACTACTTTTTCTCATGGTGTTAAAGCCTCTTTTAACTTTGTGTTTTGCTTAGTTATCACTTGGTTACAATGGTAGTTTGAACTCATATTTACATACTCATCCTAAAATATTTATAGAATCTGTCCTCATACACAAGCTTTGTTTTTATAATGTGTAAAATTCTCATTTTAAGTTTATGGGATGCACTTCTAAGTACCGTTCTTTACACCTTCCATTTCTTTGTTGCTCATCTATCATCATGTTCTTCAATCCACAAATTGCAGAACATGATATGCACATGCACCTTCTAGTTTGCCTGATGGAGTCTGCTTATGCCTCATATGCTGTTGTTATATAGATGTGAAAACTATGGTCTGTGCCATGTCACATGCTGAACACGCTACATGCTGGTATGTCTGAACAAAGCTTCACCCTCCATATTACAAGCAGGAGTAAATCACCATAATAACAGAACCCTCTCAGGGAGGACGAGAGGTCCAGGTCTGCACCCTGAATAAATAGACCCAAATCTTCGATATCTCCCTTGATCTACTATCTCAAACTTAACAGATTGAATAAGCTAATTTTGATATAGAATATCATTGGTTTATAGTACTATATTAAAGTGATTTATTCAATTGAGGCTGTTATGATGCACATACGAACTTAAATAAAGTACTTACTACCTAAAAACAGATGGTAAATAATTGCAGATTAATACACCAACAGATTAAAATACACAGCATCATTAGTTACATGGATATTTAACTTTTGTTAAGAATCTGGTTTGTATTTATAACTAGGGTCAAGTGCTGATTGCCAGCTCCAGAGGCAAGAAATCACTAACTTATGCATGGCATAAGTACAAATTACGGCAAGTAAAGATAAATTCATGTTTTTATTGTACTTATATATAGACACACACAAATCACTTAAAAAATTAATCAATATTAAGTACTTTCATTGTTTGGTTCGTTGGAGGCAGTGCTTGTTGGCTCAACTTCTGTTTGTATAGGATCATCTAGGTCAAGACATTCAATAGTCTTAAGAAATACTTGCATTGGTATTTTCTTTCTATTCAAAAATGATTTATTTCCTAAAAGTTTTTTAATTTTAGCCCTGCGTTTCTTGATCTTTTCTTTAGTGTACTGGTTACCTAACTGGAATGTAAGCAGTCTTTTGATCTTTCGTCCGCCAATATATGTTTCGGTGGTGTTAGTCTTGGGTTCTTCAAAAATTGTTTCTAATGTTTGAGATGTTGAATTAACTTTTTTGTTGAGATACAAAGCCTCAATCTGTTTTGGATTAGAATTTTCTGTGAGTATTCTTTTACGAGGCTTCATGCAAACTCTGCGATTAGAAGTTTTGATAACTTCAGGCATTAGCGATCTTCTTTTTCTCAGGACTCGCGGCTCTGGATCATCATTTTTTTCAGAAGCTTTAGCAGCAGGGTCGTCCATTTCCATAATTGTCGTTAGATCCAAACGTGCCATTTTGATCGGTAATTCGGACTCGACCCTAAAAGGTAAATTTCTGAGTAAACGTTTCAAATTTCAATGTTCAAAAAAATAAAGTAAGTACATTTACTTTAATAGGTGCTCCTAAGTGAAAATGAACATACAGATATTGCTTATGCTTACCTGACAGCTTCCATAACTAAATCTTGACAATTATTTCTCCATGGTTTATTGAATTTAATACTTCAGAAACTAAACTTGTTAACTGTATAAAAAAAAAGGTTTTTTTAAATAAAGCAGTCCACACCACAATTCCACATTGATCCACAGATCCAATGATGCGATTGCGTAGTGTTGCGGTAGTCTATCGATAGTATCGTGACCTCGAAAGTTCTCGACTTAGCGATGGGCGATTGTTGCAAAAAATACTATCGACTGAATCGAAACTTTGGCTATAGCGCATTCGATTGTCGATTTAGTAGTTCCTCACTATGATTATTCGAATAACAATCGACGAACTACTAATAATTGTACGCAAACCGCAATCTAATATTCAATGCGCTACTGATTCGCAGCGCAGCGCACGTAAACCACACCATCTTTTTTATTACTAATTTAGTAGTACGTTCGAGTATAGTAATTTATGGTAGGTGGGCTGCGCTACAAACGAATAAGTAGTAATAAAATTATACGAACACCGTGTCCGTCATTGTCACTCGCCGCACAACGCTAGTAGATAGTAATTACATCGATTGTTATCGACTGAACAGAACAATCGACTAAGTCGATTAGATTTAGTAATAATCGCGCATCGCTATGTCGACTATATAGAAGGGATCGTTCAAGTATATGAACAAAAAACACAAAAAATTATATCAATTGTTACATAACGGGATACTCGTAATACGATTGCTTTATTTTTATGATAATGTAATAGTTTTCGGGCGTCAAAAATAAGCTTGAACTTTTAAGATGATTTAATTACAGGCATTCAAAGTTGGCAATTCGGCTTAGTCGTTCATTTCTGGGTTCTACTACCCTATGTTACCTAAAATAACTCTAGGATCTAAATCTAATCTAACTTATATCTAACCCAACCGAGTGAAGAAGTAATATAAATCATAAACTTATACTTTTTTACCAGCTGTAGGTAGAAGTAAACATATCTAGGCCAGTAGTTAGGTTCGTATTTCGTATCTAAGCAAAATGTTTGAATGGTAATTTTATGAATTAAATAATGCAGAAAATTTTAAATAATCCAGAATATGTTCGTCTTTAAAGCACGCAGTTAAGGTGACAGATAATCTCTCCCTTCTGCTTCGTAAGGCGCAGAGGACTTGGGCCGTCGGTTGTGGAGGACGCCACCGCCGGCGCGGCGGCGCTCACCAACAGGGTTAGGTCCTCAGGATGCTTTGTGTTCCTACTTCGTATCATATCATATCTCATAGAATCGCAACGAATCTACATTTTTATGACATAGTACAGCAAGAACGGCGACATACAACTTAATTTTATTGATAAACAAATGACAATGTTAATCAAATGATAAAAAGCATGGGATAAAAGGTAACTTAGGTTAGTATATTTAGAGAGAAAAGCTGAGCATTGGACAATTGCAAGAAAGAGATCTGCAGTGCCCTCGTCTAGGCCACATTCGCAGATTGAGTGGAACCGAACCGAATTCAAATTTTTGACAAAAAGACTGTAGTAAGTACATGAGTGACCCAAGCATAAGCGACAAATAATTGATGTAGCAATTTAATTCCCACTTTTAAACATAAATACATTATACACATACATAATAGCCTCTAAGATGGCAACTCTCCAGTAAATATTGAAGCTATAGGGGTGCATCTATTTATTTTTATTAATCTCGGAAAACTAACAGTTACAATATAATATAATATGCAATACAATATAATATTTATGAAACATAAAGCTAATTATAAGTTTTTACAGATATTATTGTTTAATATACATAATTCTATATTTCAGGATCCAAACAGCCACTCCTGCGTTGCTGTCATGTGACATTTTGGATGCATCAGTGTAAATTCTAAACAAGTCTTTCCAAACGGACAGGATTTTTGAGAGCATAATTTAGAGACTTCAATTGAATCCTTATCAATACCAAAATTGGAATATTAAATATTTGCAACTTGTATAAGGGGTTACCGTGAAATTGACCAACAGGATCAGGGAGTCTTTCAAAAAGCTACGTACAATGCAGGGTCTTTGGGAGGTCTTTTGCAGACTTATATCCGAGGGAATGATACATATCATATTATTTTTCATATAACTAATATGAGTATGATCTGCATTTTGAACTAATTTGGACTAGAAGCTATCAGAAAGGAATTGACGGCGCAATTGTAGTCCCACGTATAAATATTGTAAAGACTTAGTACTGAGCCTTGGCACGGCTTGGGGAAGACGACAAGACAGCGTTATCAGTTCTGATTTAATAGATCTTTGCGTCAGGAAACAGCGCATGAAGTGCGTCATTCTCGAGAGTGTAGTCAGCTGTCACAGCTTGTCTGAGCGCAGGGAGCAGAACATTGTTACATGCAGCTGCTATATCTAAAAATACTCCTATGAGGTACTTTTTTAACACTGATGAATTTCAGTTGTTGAAAAACACATACAGACACACAGAGTACTTTTTTCTATACGGGACAGGCTATCAAAAGTGCTCATAAACCCTAATTGTGTTTTAGCAAGGAGTTAAGTAGTTATCTTCTTTCCACTATCCATTCAAGCCTGTTTATGATTAGGAGTTCTGAAATCTTAGCTAAAACACTGGATAAGGCCATTGGCCCTTACCCTCGTTTAGCCTAAAGCGAAAGTCAAGGTCACGACCCTCAATAATGAGGATAACGAATAACGGAGGGAATAGGAGTACCGCAAGGATCAATTTAGGACCCTTTCTATTTCTAGCGTATATAAATGATCTGCCTTGCATGGTTAAAATTTTTTTAAGTAGACAGGATAGATAGTGAACTTATTCATGTACATTAAAATGTAATCTATGATCTATAAGTGGTTCGGGGCTAATAATCTTCTCCTAAATTCAAAAAGGACTAAATGTTTTAAGTTTTCTTCACCAAATGTTACTTATGTTGAACCAAACATTAAGCTTGGCTTAGGTAAACTCTCTTTTGACAATGCGACGTCTTCCTGGGAATCAAAATGGATTCAATTTTAGAATCCAATTATACATGATCTATCCGGAAGACTTAGTTCTGCTGCATATGCTGTCGTAAGATAAGATAGCAAACAGACGTAGCTACTGCTAGGCTCGTTTATTCCGCGTATTTTCACAGTATTATGTCATATTATGGTGTATTGGTGTGGGGAGCTGCTGCTGAGATAGAGACAATCTTTATCTTACAAAAGCGTGCAATTCGAGCCATATATGAAATGGATCCTAGGGAATCCCTGAGCAATCTTTTTTAAGAAATTGATATTTTAACTTTACCAAGTCTGTATATATTTGAAAATATTATGTATGTTTGTAAAAATTTGAGTAAATTTAAATCAAACAGTGACAATCAGGATTATAACACTAGGAGTAAAGATAAAATAGCGGTGCCAGGTTTTAGATTAGCAAAGACAAATAAAAGGTCCTTCTTATGCAATTGTGTGCGGTTTTATAATAAAGTGCCCAAACATATTACAACGCTTACAGAAAGAAAATTCAAGTTGTACGTGAAGAACATTTTGATAAAGAAATCCTACTACACAGTTTGTGATTACTTAAAACGACAAAAATGCTTGGACTGGTTCGCCTCTGCCAAGCTAGCGCCTGTCGCCTTCATCATCATCATCAGCCGGAAGACGTCCACTGTTGAACAAAGGCCTCCCCCATAGAACGCCACAAAGTACGGCTATTAGCCGCTTGTAACCATTGGCTACCCGCGACTTTTATGATGTCGTCAGTCCATCTAGTGGGGGGCCTACAAACTACGTCTTCCGGTGTACCATGGTACCCACTCGAGAACCTTTCTTCCCCACAGGATATCAGTTCGTCGAGCAATGTGGCCCGCCCATTGCCACTTCAACTTGCAAATTCTGAAAGCTATGTCGGTGATTTTGGTTCTTTGGCGAATATCCACGTTCCGGATTTATCTATTTTCCATTTCTGGGTTCAATGGTGTTTTAATTGCACAGTAAATATAATCTATTTAGTACCTACATTGTGGCCATTCAACATTAAAATCATGTAGTTAACTTGTTTGTAATTTTTTAGTTCACATTTTGGTACGGCAGGAGTGTTTTTTAATTTTTAAATTATTTCATTTTATTTCGTACCTTTTAGTGATAAAACAATATTTTTGCAAACGCACAATGTGCCACGAAAGATAACGTTTTTTTTTTTTTGGAAATTAATATCACGCAAAAGATAACGCGAAATATTTTTTTTTATGATTAATTAATTATTAATGATAACTTTGAGGTCTTTCAGTTCTTGCAGAGACTTTTTATATGGGGCTCGTTGATAAGCTTTCGTGGATCTAAAACACCAATTCTTCCAGCTGTCTGACGCGACTAAGAGCGACATAAACTTTCATCATCATTGTGCAGGCTCTATGTGAACACACCGTTTATGAGTTCGGTAGGTATCCACCTGATGGGCACTGGCACATGTACTGTTGCTGGATTGGAGGGTATGGAGATGTTCTTCCTGAAGAAAAGATTCCTTTCAGTATATTGCTTCCTTTATTCTTCTTATAGTTGTTAACCCTATGGAGGCAGGTTCGGTACTACATGCTCCCTGAACAAAGGCTTCCTACTTATATACAAAATCTGAACAATGAACCTCTGTTCCCATAGTCTAAACGGTCACGTACGACCACCAGCGGAGCTATTTGGACCCATTTCTTTCACACTAACATAAAAATAAATCATATGAATTATACAAACAAATTTCTAACTTAACAAAGGATTCCCTACACTAAATTGTAATAATGTAAACAGTCTATGTTATTATTACGCTACGTGTTAATACAATGCCCTATTTAGTCGTCTTGCACACCTCGTAAACAAAGTCAAGTATAACAAAAACAAAGCTCTTAAGTTCTAATATAAACAATGCAACGCTATGCCTTAACGTAAATATTAATTTCGTCTGTCGTCTTGCACATTTCTCCCGCCGTGTGACGCTGTCACATCTTCTACCGGTGCTGTGACGACTTTGTCCTCAATCGGTAGAATCACCAGTTTTCTCACTGGCCTCCGTAGCACTCCTCCCTTGGTTTTGATGTCGACGGTGCGTACGACTCTGTCTGGCCCAGGATACGCTGCGATGACTTTACCTCGAACCCACATGTTTCGAGGGAGATTGGGGTCAATAAGTTGTACTAAGTCCCCAACTTTAACTGTTGATCCTCGTCCGTGGGGCTCCCGCCGGTTTTGAAGCTCGGGGAGATATTCCCGAATCCATCTAGTCCAGAATATATCTGCCAGTCTTTGTGCAGCCCGCCAGTTAGATTTTGTGGCTGTGTCTTTTTCATCAAAGCTTCCCGGCGTTGGCACTCGGCCTGGTCCCCCCAGTAAGAAGTGGTTGGGAGTGAGGGCTTCTGGGTCTTCTGGATTGACTGATACGTGAGTGAGTGGCCGGCTGTTTACTGTATACTCCACTTCTGCCAGTAGAGTTGTGAGGACTTCTTCTGTTGGATGACGCTCATGCAGGGTTGCTGTTAGAGCTATCTTCACTGAGCGTACCATTCTCTCCCAGGCACCACCCATGAACGGCGCCCCTGGAGGAATGAAGCGCCACGAGATATTCCTTTTCGCTGCTTCTCCTGTAGTTGCTTCGTCGATTGCCTGTCGTAGTTCTTTGTCCGCTGCTTTCAAATTAGTGCCATTGTCTGACCAAATCTGTGTTGGAGAGCCTCTTCTTGCCATCATTCGTCGTAGAGCCATAATTGCTGAACTGGTGCTGAGGGACATGGCTACTTCCAGATGTATTGCTCTCGTGGTCATGCAGGTGAATATAGCGACGTATCTTTTCTGATTGGAGCGTCCTACAGTGACCGTCAGCGGGCCAAAATAGTCTACTCCGGTAAACGTAAATGGGCGCTGGTGATGAGCTAGGCGGCACGACGGTAGATCTCCTGTTCTCGGGTGTGGTGGTACTTGTGTCTTCATCCTACAGTGTAGACATTGACGGAGAATTGTGCGAGTTATGGGACGCACGCGTAATATCCAATACTGTTGACGACACTCGTTAACTGTCGCTTCGACGCCGGCGTGGTGTAGCTGGCGGTGGATTTTCTGTATCCAGAGCTTCACTGTAGGATGATTTCCATCCACTACCATCGGTCTTTTCAAGTTTTCTGGAACTTGCGGCGTGGCCTCGATGCGACTTCTCAACTTCAGAATTCCATCAATGTGTTCGACGCTTAATTGATGAAGTCGACTTTCTTTGTTGACAGCCTTCTGCTTTTTGATGTCTTCTATTTCCTGCGAGAAGCTGTCTTCCTGTGATGAGCGCATGAGAAGTTCTTCCGCTTTTGTTAAGAGTTCCGCTGTGACGGGAAGATACTTCTTTTCTTCTCTTTTGATTTTCTGTCCCTGACGCTGTACTGTTACTGTTTTGTTTGCCTGTCTTTTCCAATTTGGATCTTTCTGTGAGTTCTTCTTGTTTCTCTTATAACAGACCGTTTGTTTGGTGGCCTTGCAGAGTTGAATGAATTGGAGAACTCTTGCTGTTGTGTAGCGCAGTCTCTCCCAGTTAGAAAATCGGGAGACTTCTGGCAGTGCTTCACAGAGCTTCTGCCTCCTTTCTATGACTACGTGATGTATCCTTTCCTCGCCTGTCGGATCTGTTGACGTCGATGTGGACGCTTCTGTTGGCCAGGAGTCTTCATCTTCATAGAGGAACTCTGGTCCTTTGTACCATCGATGCTGTGTGTTGAAGGATGATGGCACATCTCTCGTTGCGTCATCGGCCACATTCAACTTTGTTGGCACCCATCGCCATTCGTTGACTGTAGAACTCTCTTCTATTGCAGCAAGACGATGAGCCACGTACGGTTTGTAAGAGCGTGACCCTGTCTTTATCCAGGTGAGTACAGTTTTGCTATCTGTCCAGAATGTCTTGGAGTCTGGTTTTCTCTCGTGTTCTTCAATGACGGTTTCAGCGAGGCGTGAACCCATGACGGCGGCTTGCAGTTCCAGTCTTGCTATAGAAGTCAGTTTCAATGGTGCCACCTTTGCCTTTGCCAGGATGAGTGATACATTGACATCGCCTTTTGGAGCTACTGTTCTCCAAAACAAGACCGCTGAGTAAGCTGATTCGCTGGCGTCGGTAAATATGTGTAGCTGGACTGAGGTGGCATCGCTGTAATGTAGGTAACATCTCGATATTGACACGTTGCCCAGGTTTCGTAGCTGAATGAGCCAGCTTTGCCAATGTTCTGCGAGGTCTTCATCAATCTCGTCGTCCCAAGCTGTTCCACGACGCCAAACATCTTGCAGAATTTGCTTCGCTCTAATTGTAACTGGTGAAGCGAAGCCAAGTGGGTCAAAAAGTGACATTACTATTTTCAATGCTTCTCTCTTAGTTGGTTTCTTGCCTTCGATCAGTGCTGGTGGGATTCTTGCTAAGTTAAGATTGAAGGCGAACTTGTCACTGGCTGGCTTCCATATCAGACCCAGTACTCTCTCTGTTGTGTCTTCTGTTTTGTAGAGTTCTATGTCTACTTCAGTTTCTATTTCCCCGATGGCTTCAAGGAGTCGTGGTGTGTTTGACTTCCACTGTTTAAGTTCGAAGCATGCTTTTTTATGGATGTTTCGAACCTCTGTTGTAATGCGTATTGCGTCTTCTAGGCTTCTAAAGCTGTCCAGATAATCATCAACATAGTGCTTCTGTATGATTGCTGTTGTGGCTTCAGGATAGCTTTCTTCGTGCTTCTTGGCATTCAAGTCTTTGACGTAAATTGCTGTTGATGGAGAACTTGATGCCCCGAATATCAATGAAGTCATTCTGTATTCTTCTGGAGGTTGGTCATCTCGTCGGTCTTTGCGCCATAAGTACCGAAGAGCGTCTCTGTCTTCTTCTCTCAGCTTAACTTGCATGAACATTTCTTTTATGTCTGCCGTCACTGCGATCATATGCTGTCTAAAACGCATGACAACCCCTGGTAGTGACTGCAGTAGGTCCGGGCCCTTGAGGAGTAAGTCGTTGAGGGCCACTCCCTTTGTCTTGGCGGCTGCGTCGTGGACTACTCGCAGCTTTTCTGGTTTCATTGGGTTAATCACGCCAAAGTGTGGTAGGTACCATGTTCTGTTTGCAGTCTTTTTCTTCGGTGCTGGCTCGGCGTAACCTTTAGTGACCAGCGCTTCCATTTGTTCTGTGTACTTTTCCTTCAGCTGTGGGTCACGATCAAGTTTCTTTTCGATGCTGAAGAGTCGCTTTAGTGAGTTTTCATAATTGTCAGGAAGGGTCACATCTTCTTTTTTCCATAACAGAGCAGTTTTGTATCTTCCTTCTTCTGTGTGGACTGTATTTTTCTGTAAGATACGTAGAGCTTGCTCTTCTGGATCTGTCTTCGGTTTCTTAGGGTTGATGCAAAGTGAGTCCATTGCGAAGTACTGTTTCATCAGATCTTCTAAGTTCTGTTCAACTGGCTCTTCTGTGACGTGGGTGACGAAGTCTATGTTTTTTCCGAGAGTGCGAGTGTGGCTACCGTGCAATACCCATCCCAATGGCGTGAGAGATGCCACTGGTTGGTTTTTACTTCCTCGTCTGACTTTCGTTGTTAATAGCAGATGCCAGTTGTCTTGGCCAATGAGTATTCTAGGCTTTGCATTTTGATAAGTGATGATGTCGCTTATGTCTCGTAGATGTTTGCATTCTTCAATTCGTTCCTTCGAAACTTCTTGCGTTGATACATGAAGATTCTTTACTGTTCTCGCTTGAATTCTTTCTTTGTGATTGTTGATTCCCTTAATTGTGATATTGACTCTTCGTGACTTCACCTCAGCCGTCTTCATTTCGTTGATCGCTTCTATGCGTAGTGGATCGATGGGTCCTGTAGCGCCAATCTCGTTAGCTACGTCGTCGTCGATAAGAGTTACTGTTGACCCATCATCCAGCAGTGCAAATGTGTTAACTGCACCTGCTGCTCCTGATACTGTGACTGGAATGATCTTTAAGTAGGACTGTTTCTTAGTTGAAGTCCAAGCGGAGTTGATGGCTTCTGTTGACCCTTTGTTTTCTGCCTTTTCTGTTTTCTTTGTGTAATGCAGCATCCTGTGGTGATAATATTTGCAGCTGTTGATGCCGCAGGTTCTCTGTTGGCAGCTGTGGGTCTTGTTTCTGAAGCGAAGACATCCAAAGCACAGACGTCGATTCTTCGCAATGTCCCATCTTCCATTTTCATCCGCTTTCTTGAACTTCTCACAATCTGTTGCAGTATGTCCCGTCTCTTCACATACAGGACATTTTGTTGTTGATTGCTTTTCTGTAACTGTGTTCACTTTTTGTTGACGTCTCTGTTGAGTAGGCTGTGTTTGTGAGCCCACTTGTTCGGGTTGTGCATAAGGTCCGCACAAATCAGCTTCTCTCTTCAAGAACTTATCAAATTTCAGAAGTTCTGGTTCTTCCTTTGGCATTGTTGCAGCAAAGTCGAAGTATCTGAATCTCAGCGTCGGAGTAAGCTTCTCTACCATGGCTTTAGCGACTTCTGGATTGTACAAGTAGTAGATGCAGTTCAATGCTCGAAGAGTAGACACGGCATTTGTCACTTTACTTGAGAATATGCAGATTTCTCTTGGTGACTCTGTTAAGCGCGGCAGTGCTCGAAGTGCGTCTATCTCCATCATGGCAATTGATTCTGGTCTCCCAAATCTTGTTTCCAGAGTTTTAACTATATCGGATGGTTCGGCGTTGGTGATAAGTAGACCATCAACAGCTTCCTTTGCTATTCCTTTCAGGTTTCTCCTCAGGCGATTGATGTTTTCAATCTTTGTAAACATCTTCTCTGTTTCATAGTATGCAGCGCGGAAGTGTAGCCAGTCTTGATGCAAACCATTGAATATTGGTAGTTCGATGAGCTTCGGTTGTTGTGCGGCTTTGACAGCGAGTGTGATTGCCGTAGCCAGTTGTGAGAGATCTGGCTGGGCGTGGGTACTCGCTGTTACTTTCTGTTGTTCAGATTTTTCTTCTGTAATGATTGGTTTCTCCAATCTTCTACTTTCAATCTTGATTGTAGGCTTCAATTTTCTGTCTTCTGTAATGATTGGTTCTTCCAATCTTTTTTCTTCTAACATAGGCTGTGGTTCATCAGCGATTGCTAACATCGTTGGTTCCGGCTGGTTGTTCAGCCAGGTGTTCACGCAAATGTCAGCTTCCATCTTCGAATATACGGAGACGTTGTCTTCATCATCTGAATCCGCTTCTAGTGTGGTGAGTCGAGCTAAGGCTAACTCTACCTTTAGGCGCGCAAGCTCTTCTTTGGCTTTCGCTATCTTGTAGGCTTTTGTCTTCGACTTGACGGAGCCCGTACGTCTGTTTGTTTCTGTTAGCTTGCTGGGTTCTAGTAGACAAGCTTTCTTCTGTGTTGCTTCTCGTTCTGTTGGCGGTGCGACCTGTTGAGTAGTAGGCGGAACGCATAGTTGAAAAGCGTCTGTAGGTGATGTTTCAGTATCCGGACCCCCCCTGGGCTTCATTACTTGCTTCATCGTCTTCACTGTTGCCTCCGTCGCAGTTGACTTCGCTACGGAGGCGCTAGTTGCCACAGTTGCCTCTGTTTCCGTCGCGGATGATGCTGTTGCCCTGGAAGTTTCGTCGGTTTCCGTAGTGGCGGTCGCCTCCGCTGAGGAGGACGGCTTTGTTTCCGTCGACGGCTTACGCCCTTTTCCAACTGAGCGTGTAATTGGCATATTGGCTACCAGCACAAATTTCTTCTTTCTTCAATTAAACCTCGAAGATCCGGCTCGAAGGACCATTAAATGTGCAGGCTCTATGTGAACACACCGTTTATGAGTTCGGTAGGTATCCACCTGATGGGCACTGGCACATGTACTGTTGCTGGATTGGAGGGTATGGAGATGTTCTTCCTGAAGAAAAGATTCCTTTCAGTATATTGCTTCCTTTATTCTTCTTATAGTTGTTAACCCTATGGAGGCAGGTTCGGTACTACATGCTCCCTGAACAAAGGCTTCCTACTTATATACAAAATCTGAACAATGAACCTCTGTTCCCATAGTCTAAACGGTCACGTACGACCACCAGCGGAGCTATTTGGACCCATTTCTTTCACACTAACATAAAAATAAATCATATGAATTATACAAACAAATTTCTAACTTAACAAAGGATTCCCTATACTAAATTGTAATAATGTAAACAGTCTATGTTATTATTACGCTACGTGTTAATACAATGCCCTATTTAGTCGTCTTGCACACCTCGTAAACAAAGTCAAGTATAACAAAAACAAAGCTCTTAAGTTCTAATATAAACAATGCAACGCTATGCCTTAACGTAAATATTAATTTCGTCTGTCGTCTTGCACAATCATCATCATCAGCCGGAAGACGTAGAACAAACTGTTGAACAAAGCCTCCCCCATAGAACGCCACAAAGAATGGCTATTAGCCGCTTGTAACCATTGGCTACCCGCGACTTTTATGATATCGTCAGTCCATCTAGTAGGGGGCCTACCGACTCTACGTCTTCCGGTGTACCAAGATACCCACTCGAGAACCTTTCTTCCCCTTAGGTTATCAGTTCGTCGAGCAATGTGGCCCGCCCATTGCCACTTCAACTTGCAAATTCTGAAAGCTATGTCGGTGATTTTGGTTCTTTGACGAATATCCACGTTCCGGATTTATCGCGCAAAGAAACTCCGAGCATAGCTCTCTCCATGGCTCGTTCAGTGACTCTGAGCTTGTACATAAGAGCCACAGTTAAGGACCACGTCTCGGTTCCATATGTCATCACTGGGAATACACACTGGTTGACGACTTTGGTCTTCAGGCTCTGCGGGATCGCGTAACGCTGCCCGTCGGAGTTGGGTTCTTCGGGCGTCCTCTTTTTCGAAGTTGGACCTACCTAACTGGACAGTCTGTCCAATGTAAATTACATAAACTTTGCCCCTGGGCACAAAAAAATTGGGCCTAGATCCACGACGGCTCTGTCCCGTGTCGTTCCTTGCAGGTTGTGCACTGTCACAGACCAACATAATACCGTGCCGCTCGACTTTACCTTGACCCGTAACGCGTCAAATTCGACAGTGCTAGGCTCAATTTTGACTATGTTATCCAAACTGACTGTGTCGCAACCTTCAATCAAATATACTATAGATACACAGTCTCTATGAAAATCAAACCTCAACAGTGTCCCCACGTTAATGCGTACTTATACAGATGTATACATCTCCAGCTAATATAAAAAAGTCCACAAGTGGATATTATATCATTTCAATAATGAACCTTAATACCCTGTAGTAGAGTTGTAAAACATTTGTAAGAGTTCTGTAACTATTATTTTTGGCTTTATAGAAGATGATACCCAGAAATAAAACATGACATTTAAAAATACATTTAATGTAAAAAGAACCTTAATTGTTAGCACTAAAATACAAATTCGTCTCAAATAATATGTGAGTTACATCATTTTGTACTTGAACTTACCTTATCTCGACCGCTAGGAACAAAGTAATTAGGAAGCGTGGAGTCGCTTAGTTTGTTTTTTTTCGAGAATGGTAAATGAATCAATAAGGACACATAATTACAAACGGGCAACTGATAGTATTTAATATAATGCGATCACAACTCGAGATGATATTGTGTTCTCCCCTTTCTTTTATTCTCCTTGCTAAGAAATAACGAATAGATTATTCAGTTTCCAAAAAAAATAATTAAAGATTATCAACGACTTCGTAGTTTTCAATAAACCTTAATGAAATTTGTGAATAAAATACTCGTCGTAGTATCGCAGATCCAAACATATGTTTATACATATTATACATAAACATATAAATGCCGATTTGTCGAAATAAATTACTAGCAGTGCAGTGTCATCAATTTGAACATTGTGGTAAAGACTTGACATAAGCAAAACCGTTCATTCGTTGTCCATTTTGACCAAAAACACTAAACTACGACAAAAACAATGAAATAATAATTTGAAAAATGGCATAAAAGCACTACGTCGCGAATGTGGGAGGGTCAAAATTGCCCTATTTGCGTTTGCGCTCGTTTACCTGCTTGCACGTGTTCTACCCGACTAAGTGGAGGTGCGTAGAAGGGAGGGTATTTCAATGACTACAGCTACTGATAAGTTCGATAGCATGCAACTGCAGGTAAAAAAACTGTACATCAAATAAAATCAGCACGGTCAAATTGGCCCTATCATATACTCAACGGGTTAATTCTTTAACTTTACCTGTATATTTGGTATGGCTGTCTTTTTTATTTTGTTAAATCCTTTCTTCGTGACATACATATCCTGTTTACAAAAGTGTTCCGAACAAATTACACTAGACGTGTTTGGTTTATAAAATTTTTCCTCTCTGTTTCGTGATATGATACACCTCCATTTCTCCCTTATCGAAGTATTTCAAAAATATTACAAAAGTGTAACGCACAAAAAATAAAAAGGAGATGACGACTCCGTAACCTCTCATACCGGCCTTGTTCTAAACCACTAGTTTCGTTTCGTTTTTGCTTATCAAAGTCCGAGCAAGAGTGAAAGGGATAGATGCGTACACAATGCGTGGTTGCAAATAAAGAAAAATATTAGTAAAAATACCAATAAATATACAAAAATATTAGTAAATATGCAAATAAATGGATAACAATTCAATATTTACTGAAAATACGATACGCCATCCTTTTTTTGCACTTTTAACGTATAATACTTGCATGTTTTCACTGCACACTTCGGCATTGTAACACGTCACCCGATTGGAGCGGTCACACGCGACTGAGAGCAAAACAAGGCATACTACGCCATTTATGCCTTGTTTTGACGGTGCCGTTTTCCAGCGCCGATCGGGGATCTACCCTATATTTCATCGCAGGTCGCAACGTATCATTTTGTCATTGAACTCACCGATGACGGCTTGCGGTAACTCTCCCGATTACGACGTAGGACTGGCCATACAAATTTTTGGATGAACCCCATAGCGCCATTTACCAAGCCGTGTCCAAAGTTAATATTTTTCTCTAGAACCAATTTTAAGAATGGAACAATATCTCCTCATTTATTGGGGTCAGAAAGTATAAATTCGGGTGTTGGCCGCTGTCCGTAGGTTTTGGCTTCTACAGATGTATCTGATGCTACCACGTCACACATCCGCGAGTTCGGTGGTCATCGTTTGATTGTAGTCATCCACCTGTCTTGTCGTGGGAAATTTTCGCACACACTCGCCATCTGGTCCAGTAAGTGGTACTCTACGATGATCCAGGATTCAAGTTGTAACCAACCCGTAAACTATTCAAAATATCGGCAAATGTGGTGTCGTATGCTTGCCTCATATTCTGTGGCAGTTTGCAGAAGCTATATAACGCCCATTTATCCACTTCAACACTTAAACGTGGCGGTTGTTTAGAGCAGTAGTATGCAATAAATGATACTGATTCAGTATGCCCCGCTGACAGATTTAGCTACTATTGAAAGCTGCATCAAGTCACTAAACAGTAAAATGTTAACATCGCCAAAATAATCATTTCTTGTAGTTGTGTATGAAATGCCTTTCTCTCTGAAGGCGTTCTCCGGTCAAAAAACGCATGGTCTCTGTCCTGCCGCATGCCGGTGATTTATTTATTTGTATTACTTGTGTCTACAAGAAGCAAGTGTAGAAACGGATAAGACAATATTTATTACTTTTGATATTAGTGAACCAATGTGTATTGAATACTACTGTTGTATATTTTTGTTATGTACTAAGCAAGCTCTAGACGGTGATAGTAAAATTTGTAAAAGTTTGACGAATTTTTTTTTGGTTTTCTTTTAATTTCATGAACTATGGCCCCCTCTTTAATTTTTTTTAAACATTCACTAGCCTATGTTACCCGGAATAACTCAACGCTTCTAATGATATCACAAACATCAAAATCGGTTAAGCCGTTGCGAAGTTATGGTGGAATAAAGAAACTCACAAACATACATACATACAAGAACCCTAAAAACATAACTCTCCTTTTTTTGGGCAGTCGTGTAAAAACTTAAAAGAATGGCCCTGAGGTTCTTGCCCGTTCTTCTCGCAGTGGCTCTATAATTTTTGTTTTCTGAACGTGGCAGTACAATGTAGTATATTTATTTCAATATTAAAATTTGTGATTGACCTTCATAAGAGCGTCGTAGACGCCTAAATTGAATAAATAATTTTGACTTTGAAAAAAATAAGGGATCCCATCTACTCCTGCGGATGAATCCACCTGCAGTTCCTCATACGTAGACTGGGCATTGAATGTATCAAGACAATGTGTATGTCTCCAGCTTACTCAATTGAAATTTCTTAATTCTGAATATGCCAATATTTAGAGCCGATTTAGTGCAATTATGAATACCAACTCAAAATTTAGGTGCCAAATAAACTTCGATGCTACACGTGATTATTAGTGTGTTAGCTGGCGTTATGGTCTCCAGCTGACACATGCTGTATATACGAAACGGCTGAAGATGTGAATATATACTATAGCCAGGGATTTAGCGCATAATTTGTGCCAGTGGCACAAAAAATTTGAAACGCCCTACTTGAAAACTGTAGTAGTAATGACCCGATTACAACGTGTAAGCTGGGGACCACGTGTCTACAGCTGCTCATCTGTATCTTCTGAACGAATGGGCCTACGACTTTGTTTAATATGTCAAAATTTAGCGCCAAATTTGTGCCATCGGCACTAAAATTTTCAAGTCTGTAGCTATTAAGGTTTTGGAGCTACAAGCTCAAATAAACGTGTAAGCTGGAGACACATGTCCCCAGCTAGCACATGCTGTACAGCTCAAACGGGAAAGGCTAGACTACTGTTTAATAGCTTAAAATGTTGGGTAGAATTTGTGCCATCGGCACCAAAATTTTCAAAACAATGGGCTTCATAGTTTTTGCGTAATAAGCAAAAACATTTCTTCCCGCCTAAATATTTAAATATTTCGTTGAAAACGTTACTGAACGCGGCGTTGCCGTTCTGATGACTGTAGCTACAATCTGTCTTGAACCTTATTTCTATAGACTTGGAACCTATTATCGCTTTCATACATAATAAACGCCGTTGATATATAGGCTAGGAGCATGAAGGTGTCAATATAATCTGACATATATTTTATACTATTCATGCTTTCCGGATTTCAAAAGTATTGAAGCCGTCACTACTTACGAGTGGTCGTTTTAAAACGTTACTGGTTTCGAAAACAATCTCCCTATCGTTGCAATAGCGGTTTTTCAGTTTTCGTTCTGAAATGAAACTATTTAGATATTCTGAGTTTTGAAAATGGATACGATTGACGATGTATTGAATAAGGATATATTACGCGGAAGTCCACGTTTGTAGCTAGATAGCGCCTATTTCATTCGGCTGTATAGGTATAATATGCTCCCATCGGTTTCGGAAACATTCGGTACATAGTACTTGGACACACTCGAGTTTCGTCGGGTCGCTAACTCGCTAGTCGCTACATTGCATGAAGTACCTACTCGTATGTATAGCAGGTACATACCTATCTCACTAGCTTGCTGTTGTTTGTATTATTTGATAGAGCGGGATGTTTTTGCAGTCTGTTTTTAAATTTAGGTAGGGAAGGTCGTAGTGTATTTAGTTAATGTGAACAAATAAAATGTTAAATATTTGTTTATAGATACCTACTTAGTAAGTGTAAATACCTACACACTTTAGTAGCTAAATAACAGATGTTAGGGTTCCGTACTAGAAAACAGGAACCTTTATAGGTCTGTATCTTTGGAACGGTAATAGGTAGCCGGTTGAAATTTTCACAGAATGTGTGTGAATGTGTTAGTATGGCAATCTGCCATACATATTCTGTGAAAATAAGCATTACGGTGTTTCACCAGGCAGCCGTTGCGCATAGCGTATTAGAAAAAGGTTTTGATGCAGTGATGGCTTAGTAGCATTGGCTATGGACTGCCGCGCAGCAGGTCCATGATTCGAATCCCGCCGCGGGCTTGAGCATCACCACATGCCCGCCCGGCTAGCGACCACCCTCAAGTATAAAATCTGTCGCCAAGCACCTAACGGTGTGTTCCGGCAGCTATCCTTGAGAGCCAGTAATTCTAGGTTATGCATGTTATCACCGTCGACCAGATCGTATCTTACCATCAGGTGAGATTGTGGTCAAAGGCGTACCTGTAAGCAATAAAAAAAAGTTGTATACATTTTCTTCGACTGGACTGATAAGTTTATATAATTATATCCTGAAGGACGTCGAATATTCCCAAAGGAACGTATTAAATGTCATCAATTAGGTATTATAATGGTGCATTTGTGTTTGCATGTCATGATATTGTATGTATCTTTTAATAAAAGCTTTTCGTCATGTTTTTCTTTTTTAAATTGCTTATTTTGAAACGTTTCTTCAAACTGTCTGCTCTTTCTATGATTTCCATATATGTTGCAGCCTTTACTAGTGCTAGGATTTTGGTCAGTATTAGGTATGTTTATAATCAATATTATGTCCTTCTGTTAACTCGTTTCCTGTTTTACTGGATAAATCTTAATTCTCTTCTTCTGTTATTTCGATTCTTATTTCCTTTGCAAATTCGGTATTTTTAAAGGAAATAAGAATTTTCGGTTGTCCTGTTTACCCGTTTTTGTGTCTTTCTACCAAACTAAAAACGTGTCTTCCACACACACATTAGGAACCACACATTCCATGGTGAATGCTGCTATCATATCGCGGGCTGTACATAGTGAAAGTAACGCTAAGTCTAGCGCATAAACACGTTTTTGCGTTTACTGATCTGAGAGTGGTAGCGATTAAATTTGTAGATGTTTTTTCTCTTTGAAAGGACAGTGTTATATCTATTAGTAGGTAATCTGTGTCCAGGCCTTAGGCCCTTGATTAGTAATTAATATAAGAGAACTGAAATTACCATTTTTATTTCGATCAACGATGCACCGTGGAGCCATCTTGGAACTCAAAATATGATTCAATGACTGACTGAATTCTTAGCCCGGCAGCACTCTTCATGCCGCAATCGGTATCCTACTAGATATTGATTTGAAGTTTTCATTACTAATACTAAAACAGTACCTATGTAACATTGCGTTTTTATTTGTAGTATTCGAAAACAATAATTCTATTGAATACTAGTCATAAACATTTTAGGTGGATATAAACTTCCTATGCTTATTAAGGCCTTTGAAAACTAATCGAATTATCCCAAAGATTAAAATCACATCTGCTCTTAAGCTGCAGGCTTATGTTTAGGATCTATGTTAAAAATGTTTAACGCATAGAACAAAACGTTGTTTCTCCTTAGAAAATGAAAATATTGCACTTTAGATAAAAAAAAAATTGGGTAAAAGATTCAAATAGATCTCGTTTCGTAGATTCCGAATATATATACAACTCAATTTCACAAAAATTGTCACATGCGTTGTTTATAGTTAGGTCGGCAGAGTTACTACTCATAAATAAAAAAAAATACGAGAGAGAGAAATATAGTCTTGTGCGGGATTAGTACCCACGAAGTTTTTTATAACACATTTACAATTACTTCCCTTTCACATTCCGTATCATCATTTATTTACCATAGCAACGCCGTCGTTTGGTAAGTACCTATTCTGTGACGGCACCCGGCATACGCTATTGAATATGTTTACACCGTGTTTAAGCTTACTTGATTAGACTCGGTGAGCATATTCTGTACATAAACTCCTGCGGTCTAATGATGGAAAAGAACTAGATCGTAGGGACCTGTGCATGCATATAGCGAGTACACCGTGTTTAGATTTATTTGATTGAGCTCATTCACTTTATTCTGGACATAAAATTCTGAGATCTGATGAAGGATAAGAAAAAATCGAATGGAACCTTTGGAATTTCGCGACTTGAACACATAGTTATAAGTATTACACAGGACTTAACGCTCGTACGTAAAACTCCGTCTTATGTAAAAGATTCTCGCCATATTATCTTAATTATAGAAAAACTTACTCTTGAACCAGACGAGATTATAGTGAGTTTATTTTTACTAATGTTCCGGTAAAATAGTGTCTTGAGGTTATAAACGTAAAGTTGGCAAGTAACCACCTTCCAGAGAACTCCAACGTTCTACTAAGACACTGTTTGGCTGAAATTTTATATTATTTCGTCTATCGTAACAAACACTACTTCCAAGTGCATGGCGTTGCCATGGTCAGTCCGGTGGCATCAGTTAAGGCGAACATGATGACAAGATGTTTAAATCAATTTAAGATAATTCATTGGTACCCCAAAATCAAAACATACCTATATTTCACCTACTTTTATGAAAAAGCTTTTAAAAACTGGTATCACTAAGCATGTCTTTACCATCAGTGATGCACTCCGTTTATAATAACAATAGTAGCTTCGCATACCGTGTGCGTGATACACATACGATCATTTCAAACGTGGCCTGTTATTTTGGTTGCGATTGCAGAACTACTGTGTTTCTAGCAGGGATTTAAATACCGCTTCATAAAGGTTACCGATTGAAACGATAACCGTATGTATGGGCTACAGATATAAACGGTCACCGCAATGAAACGGTTGTACCGTTTCCTTTACGATTACCCGTATGATTACGGTAACCGATATAAATACCGGTATACGTTTCGGTATTTTTGTAAATTGAAATATAAAACTGTGCGAGTGCAGGCGCACGCCGCGCCGCGCCCCCTCGCCTCAGCCGCCGCCCGCGTTGGCCCTACGTGCCAATGCATGCCGCTGACAATGTTACGTACCTATTCAGCAGAATATTATTTCGATATTTGAATTCAAAGAGGCGGCACTATATAGTACAATTGTACTAGTGCCGCCTCTCCACATCAGCCGACATTATTATTAAATAGGTAGGCATACCTACTCTTGCAACTGACACGGTTATAATAATGAGTTACAGTTTTAGGATTTATCAAATAATCATACAGCCACTAAGTATTTCACGCGCGCCTGGCTAGCTGCCACCCTCAAGTAGAAAATCTGTCGCCAAGCATTTACCGGTGTGTTCCGCTGTGTCCTTGAGAACCAGTAATTTTGCGTGGTGGTAGAGGATTTTGCGAATGCACGCCTGGATAGCTACTACAAAAAGTCAAAGTCAGGCACGCATTCGCAAAATCTTCTACCACCAGCAGGTTCTCAAGGACAAAGCTGAACAGACCAGAAAGTGCTTGGCGACAGATTTTCTACTTGAAGGTGGTAGCTAGCCAGGCGCGCATTCGCAAATTCCTCTACCACCATGCAAAATAACTGGTTCTCAAGGACACATAGCGGAATAGACCGATAAGTGCTTGGCTACAGATTTTTTATTTAAGGGTGGTAGCTAGCCAGGCGCACATTCGCAAAATCCTCTACCACCACGCAAAATTACTGGTTCTCAAGGACACATATAGCTGAACACACCGATAAGTGCTTGGCGACAGATTTTCTACTTGGGCGTGGTAGCTAGCTAGGCGGGCATTATGCCCTACCACCATGCTATCCGCCATCAAGCTACCACTCTCAAAGAAAAAATCTGTAGCCAAGCACCTAGCAGTGTGTTACGGGTACGGAAGCAGTTTTTGAATATACCTACACTGAAAATCCTATTTGAAACTAATAATGTTATTATTCCCACTTCCCGTCATTCATATTAAATAATATAGGTACTTGCTAATAAACCTATAATTATCTAAACAGCGCGAGCGGTGAGTACTGCTCCCCCCCGCAGCGTATCGCACCACCGCATCACCGCACCCCTGCCCGCCCGCTGCACTCTCATTGACTAACATAAAATACATATACCGAAATGGAATTCGGTAATCGTATCGCAATTATGCTAACAGATATATACCTGTTACCCTTATTTCATTACGGTATTTACCGAAATCGTATCGGTAAATACCCATACCGTCATATCCCTGGTTTCTAGATCAAGATTTGTAAATGCTATACCAATTTGGACTTTTGCTAACAAACTAAGAACTTTTTATATCACTTAATTTTAGTTGGTTTTGCATAACAGAATTACGAACAATTATCTTTTTTCCTTTTACCTATAAAATAATAGTATATTCATAACCATCCAGTTATCACTTATAGATATAGAGTGAAGGATTAGATTAGAATGCAATATCTTGGTCAAACAAAGAGGATGTAATAAAGATCTAGTAAATAGGTCAACATTCTGAGAGAAAACATACCTACCAACATATTTTGTAAATATTGGCACATGTTATGGTTGTCAAACACAACACCTTCTCCTAGTCTATACATTTACTGTTTCTTTGTAACTTCTTCTACATATCCTTAACGTGAAAGCAAAAAGTAAGTTCAAACACTATAGAAATAAGGTTCAAAACAGATTGCAGTTACAGAGAACGGACGGCAACGCCGCGTTCAGTAACGTTTTCAACGAAATATTTAAATATTTAGGCGGGAAGAAATGTTTTTGCTTATTACGCAAAAACTATGAGGCCCATTGTTTTGAAAATTTTGGTGCCGATGGCACAAATTCTACCCAACATTTTAAGCTATTAAACAGTAGTCTAGCCTTTCCCGTTTGAGCTGTACAGCATGTGCTAGCTGGGGACATGTGTCTCCAGCTTACACGTTTATTTGAGCTTGTAGCTCCAAAACCTTAATAGCTACAGACTTGAAAATTTTAGTGCCGATGGCACAAATTTGGCGCTAAATTTTGACATATTAAACAAAGTCGTAGGCCCATTCGTTCAGAAGATACAGATGAGCAGCTGTAGACACGTGGTCTCCAGCTTACACGTTGTAATCGGGTCATTACTACTACAGTTTTCAAGTAGGGCGTTTCAAATTTTTTGTGCCACTGGCACAAATTATGCGCTAAATCCCTGGCTATAGTATATATTCACATCTTCAGCCGTTTCGTATATACAGCATGTGTCAGCTGGAGACCATAACGCCAGCTAACACACTAATAATCACGTGTAGCATCGAAGTTTATTTGGCACCTAAATTTTGAGTTAGTATTCATAATTGCACTAAATCTGCGCTAAATATTGGCATATTCAGAATTAAGAAATTTCAATTGAGTAAGCTGGAGACATACACATTCAAGACAAGGTAGAGAGATAGAAATGTTAAGGGAAAGAGACATTTGAATCACTGGAACAAGCTTCTCTCTAAATGCTTCTATCTAGGATAAAGGATCATATGAAGTTGAATGTAGTTTAAAATAACCTCTAAATTTATAAATGAGCTTCCACAATACAGATGGTGTATAAGGAGACAAATTTTGATCCAACTTTCTCGTTTTCTTGAAGAAGCGAATCTTCTACATTTTGCCTCAGATTGTTGATAAAGCAAAGAACACCCAAGCGTTCTACGGGCAAGTACCGAGAAATTCCTCTCAGTCGTAGCGTTAGTATAGTTCACTTCGGCTTCATTTTTATCTCTAGCTACCCTAGTGCATGCAGCAAGATCTCATACACTAAGGGTTTTTGAGGAGGATAATTTCATCAGCGGTGTTCGTAATACTTTCTGAAGCTGTGATAGCTCAGTGGCTTTGGCTATGGACTGCCGCGCAGCAGGTCCATGGTTCGAATCCAGCCGCGGGCTTGAGCTTCACCGCATGGTGTAAGGGTATTTGGTGAATGCCCGCCTGGCCAGCGACCACCCTCAAGTAGAAAATCTGTCGCCAAGTACCTAACGGTGTGTTCCGGCAGCTGTCCTTGAGAGCCAGAGTAATTCTAGGTTAAGCCTGTAAATACCTTCGACCACATCATCACTTACCATCACGTGAGATTGTGGTCAAAGGCTTACCTATCAGCAATAAAAAAAAAAACAAGAAAATTCTCAGTACAGAGATTGGGAATAAAGTCAACTTTACTATCAAGGTAGTTTGAGTAAGCTTCCAAATCAGCTCCTGAAAGCCTGTATTTCAAGAGTGGTTAATGACGTTTGTGAGGGGCATCTGGGGAAGTTTGATGACAATTGAGAAAAGATATCTATTATAGGTGAGGCTGTACATAGATCAGCACTGAAGCTAGATCGAGATGAAGAGCAAACAGTAAAGTCCACTGCACTTTGGATTTTGGGATGGCAGGACTTGTGTTGGCGTTCCATCATTTAACAAAAAACCATTTGTCGGACTTTTTTTACTCGTTCCACATGATATACATTTGGTCAGCATTTGAATAGGTAGTTACATGCATATTGATAGTAACGAAACGAGTGAACACATCCATCGGTCGCTAGTCGCGACCAAAAATTGAGAAATAACGTGAATGTCGACAGCCTGTGAAATACCTACGGCAAAGTAAAGATTAAATCAAACACTTGTCGTTTTATAACGATTTATTGTACAAAACAATAATACATTAAAATGTACAGGTATGTTTAATTTTTGGACTCAGGTCCCAAACACTGGACAATCATGTAAATTATCCTTCCCTTACAGACACCATATTGCTCGTCGAGGCGTCAGCACTAATAGAAACAGACTCGGCTCTAGATAAGCAAACTAGATTACAAGAGAATAAAAATATAACAATAAATTAATAAAGTGCTCTCAACTTAAGTACACATCGTCTATCGCACTGTTATGTCGACGGGCACCATGTAGTCTTTATTAGAACAACGTAATATTATAACAAATCGATTAAACCTCCTAAGCATACTGTAGTATATACACATTATGAACAACATTAGTCCTCTCTGTTGTGGTGGCGGCGCAGCTTGTTGGTGAAGTGAGCACTGAGCGGCGAGCGGCAGAGCCCGCGCCCTAGCCCTCGTCTCATCTCGTCTCGGGCCGCCAGCCGCCGGCCGCAGCCAGCGTCTCGCGACTATAGACTTCGCACATCTAAAGCCAATAGCTTACAACATCGGGAGACGAGAGCGGTAGAGTAGAAGTAGCAGAGAGAAGCGGGTGAGGAACTATGTATCGGTGGCGTTTACCACTTGTCAATGACCACCTCGTTCACTGCAAAACAACGAGAGTGTTAGTGTCGCGTCGCTCGAGCGGAGGCTGCCGTCCGAACTTACTGGGTCTTATGCAGATATCACAACCGTGTCGTAGTTACTAAATGTGTAGTTTCACTGCGGGATCACAACAAACAATGAGTGTTCATGGAATATGCGTGCAGGCGCTGCGGCGAGCTCCGGCGCTTATATCTTCCACGTCGGCTGGGCTGGGGGCAGAACACAGGACACCACGTTAGTGCATGCGGGACCGCCACCGAGCTTTTGTGCCGGCCAGGCGCGAGGGCCATTCTAACGAACACACCAGTTTTGCAATATTCGAATCTATCTTCAAAAATACATCCAAGTATGTTTTGTTTGAAGAATTTGTATTCAGATTTGTGATTTTTCGTTATTTTAGATATTGTAAAATCTCCGCAGTTTTCCACGTTATTATAGGTGCGAGTTTTCGAAGCTTGCAAAACATTAGGTTCAAGATTGGGAACCATTAGTAGGGAACACAAAACATCTAGTGCATAACTCTTACAACATTGCATTGTGTATTGGTACAGGAACAGGATAATTATAAATATTTTTTTCTGGAAACAGGTTTATCAAGACAACAGGGATCAGTGCAAATTGTGACATGGTAGTGCAACTCAAAATCATAAAATTGAAAGGGAAATAAATGCAAACATTAAATTGTTGACTATTTTAATTATATTTAAAATAGTAGGTATAATAAACGACTGTACAGTTTAAATAAAGTTATTCTGATAACAGACAGGTTTAGGAAGTCGGGGACATTCACAAAAAAAATGTTTTGAGCATGCCCTGAATTGTGCAGTGTATCTGTGGGGGGGATATCGATAGGCTGACTGCCTCAATATAATTATCTGTATAACCATTTAAAAGGCGACAATATTACACATTATATTATTATATCCATTTTACTCAATAATTTTGTACATGTAGCACCTCACATTACTAAACGACAAAAAGTCAAATTGTGCTAACACAAAGTTATTGAGTAAAGCATTAAATCAGAAATGTTATTAAATCACAACAAACTGCACTCACAAATATCATAATAAGAATCATGCAATGCACACATGCGAGAAACTCATCATTACACTATATTTCACTATAAATTCAAAACTTATGTATGTACGGACATGTTGTACAAATATATTTTCATTCAAAAATGGACCAATTTCGATTCAGATATTTTGTAAACTTAACGTAATATTATTATGTCTCATTAGTAAAATATTTGCTGTCTTATCCTCAAATCCACAGAAGAGACGAAAAAACTTAAAAATTACATCCAATTAATATACCATAAGAAAAATAAATTATTAACACCAATTACCGAAATATTTAATTATTGATAAAAAAATGTGTTTGTACGTATGTACACTTGTATAATTTATTGCTTTAATGTTTACTTGTATAATTCGAATCATGTCTGTATTGACATAGGAGAGTAGTAGGCATAAGATAGCTTCAGTAATTATAAAATTGTTAGAGATTAAGGTTTACTGAAACCATCTTCTCTGTTAATTGCAGAGGGATCTGTTAATAATAAATGTGAAATCAAACAATATGGTAGCAGGCAACAGTGCTGATTACAATCAATACATATAATAAAACGAAAACTGAAACGCATTAGAGTATGTTAGGAAGCGCTCACAGGTGAAAGGACAGAGAGATATACATATATCTTTCAACAAGACACTCATTGATAGAATTAACTTTAACCACGTCCCTAACAATACACTTAGGATAAATTACTCTAAGATAACAATGCACGTTACTATAACAGTAAGTCAATGTCTGCAGTCCACACGGACAGGTACTGAGCTATGTGCGAGTTTGCCGTTGATTGCGACAAGGAGATAATATTATATTAAATTTTATACACAATGTATTATCGAATGCAATAAATCTAACTTATAAAATATATTTAAATAAACCAATTTTTGGCGTTTCGTGTTATGAAGGTCCTCACAGCCACTTCACATGAAAAAAGTTCATTTGACGTATACGGTAAATGAAAATATATATCGGTCAAAGGAAGCCCCTAGTAAAAACGGAGCTTCAAATAATTTATTGTCTCGCACATGTAATATTTATGTATATAAAATGCATAATAATAAATCACCGAGCGGGCTACGGCGTCCGCTATTAAGATCTACTCCTAAAAGATACGGAAACACTACAGACTGTCACTGTCACTAACGCGGTCCATCACCGAGGCGCGGGGTGCACTCGTCACTCGCGTGCTTCGGGTTAGCATTCCAAACGGTTAGTACTGTGGTGAGCCGCGCTCATAGTCCGAGAGGTTCCACAGCGGGGGAGGTATTAGGTGTGAACAAACGGGGCGGGGCACACGGGGCGGGGCGGGCCGCCTATAGGGGTCCGTAGATGATGGTCCCGAAGAAGACGGCCCACATGAGCACAATCCACTGCATGCCGTCGAGCCAGTGCGCGATGGAGCGCCAATTACCGTCGGAGATCTTGCGCGCCACGAACTTGAGCACCTCGTCCAGCAACACCACCGGGATCGAGAACTTCATCACCGTCACCCACTCGTCTATCGACAGCGGCGTCACTTGGAACACGGCCTGCGAACAGAAAATCACACACCCCATCCGTGTCCACTTCACTTCAATCTACATTTGACAGAAAAACTACTCCAATGTGTATATGGAAAACGGATTTATATGAACTTATGTGGACTTATAAAATATGGAAAATTTAATATTTAATAGGAATAGATAGCAATATCTAAGGCTTGTATTTTTTTTTTATTATCTTTATTTAATTTAGGGACTTTTGTCTCTTAATATGTCAGTCCCATCGTAACCTTAATATTTAAAGACTTCTATTTAATGAATGCATCTGAAAGCTGGAATCGATCTTAAGATTCTGTTTTTGATAGATGTTCAACACACACATACAAAACTGCATCTTAACATTGATCAACTTTGAGATGCATTAATACAAGCCTTAAACACCTACATTTCACACATCTAAAGTTTTTATGCTCCATGTAAACGGGAAGGGTCACACCAATCTGTTCAGTTGTATGTTTGCAGTGGTATTCCCTTCCAACTGTTCTGTTGACACTAGCCTTATATACTTCTTTCGTCCATTCTTTCTATTACAATATCCAGGGAATAATACCATGTTCCAGACTGCAACTGGAAATTCTTTGTAAGAAAAATCTAACAGCACTGTCCTTTCCAGGAAATGAATCACAGGTAGCTTAAGATTATAAGTGCTTGGCTGAGAAATTCTAGAGCAGAATAACTTAATAGCACTGATTGTTTTCCAGGAAACAAGTTCAGATATACGTAAGTGCTTTACACTACTCAAGAGAGTAGTGCAACTACTGTAACTACTCCTTGAGAGCCAGTAATTCTAGGTTAGCCTGAACAACATCTTCGACCACATCACCACTTACCATCAGGTGAGATAGTGGTCAAAGGCTAACCTATCAGACATAAAAAAAAGAGAGTCAAGTCCTGTAGGAAGTAAAAGTCTTATTCAGTACTCACCGAGAGGACCTCAACGTAAAGGATGACGAAGTGAAGTGTGAAGGAAAGAGCCATGGAGCCAACAAGCCACATGTTTGACCATGGGGGCATGGTTACAAGGGACTGGTTCTCTGACAAGCTGTTCATAGCGTTCAACATCTCGATGGTGACAAGCACAGATAAAGCCATGGTCATGGGGTGGGGGTCAGTGAAGATCTTGCAGTCAACACCCTGAAAAAAAAAAGTAAATGTCTTAATTTGGTATTATATCAAACAAGAGCAGCTTCGTCCCCTTTCTTTTCAAGTGTGTTGTATGATGTGTTATGTTAATAAATTTCAGCTCTAGATTTGATAATAATATAGTTTTAAGATTTTGATTCACATATATAATTTTATTTATTTTTAAGAGCAGAACTATTGATGCATCTTCATAATTTTTCGCCTTACAACCTGTTCAAGCAAGAGTAGTTGTCTTAAGCCCTGTCAACTTCGCGTGTTTTTCTCGTAACACGGCTTCCATACTCATTATCTATGGTCAAAACAAAGAGCCTTGTTTTATTCTTTACATGGCTTATGAAAAACATCTACAGTTTGGCGGTGAGTGACCTCTTTCCAATATAGTTATATTTTGAGGGTGCTGTTGGGGTTTCCTCACTTTTTCAGCATCTCTCTCTCTCGGTTTCTATTGAATATAGAAATTAAAATTTTAAGATAAATTTACTGTCAATTACACAAATTTTTGTGACAATTATTGTTTTGTATTGTGGATTTTATCTGAAATAAACAATAATAATTTACGCCCCAGCGGGCCCAGTGGTGATGTTTGTGCTATGACCGATGTGCGTGTTTCTGTACTGCCACCACAGCTATTTCCACTGCCAAGCAGTGATGTTTGTATTACTTTGTTCCGGTTTGAAGGGTAAAATTACAGGTACATGACACTTAACAACTTTATTGTCTCAAGAGTGATGGGCACAGTGCAGTTCGTCACGAAGGGCAAAATACATCTGTTATAGGCAGAGGCTCCAGCTTAACATCAGGTGGAGTTGTGCTTGTACTGTCACAATTTTTTTTTAAATGCGTGATAGGTTACCTTCCAGTCATCACCGCCTCCAAGGCACTGCAGATGGTGAGTGAGCTGCCAGTAAGACATCTGAGGTCCGTAGGGAGAGTACATGAACCACCAAGACGCGGCGCCTACAGTAGCAGCACCTACGTACCCACCGATAGCCATGTATCTGAAAACAACATAGGCCATATTCAGTAATGTCTTACTTAATTAATTTAAGCAAAGGAAGTAAGTTATCAATTGCACTCGAGACATTTTACGCATATAGTTCGAATAACTTAATCAGAATTAGGGCGTATTGATAACTTCATCAGAATTAACCACTCTATTTTTACCAAAAATGTGGCAAACAACTAAAACTCCTACCAAAATTACATAAAACACTTTTAATTTAAAAAAAAATGTTAAATAAAAGCTTTCTTAGTTTTGTATCTTTAACTTCTACTCTTTTTATGCATTAGTATTCCTGGCCAGGGACAGTTTTAAAATTAAAAAAAAGTCCCTGTACTGAGGAATAAAATAACCCAGACTTTCTTATATGTATCTCTTACCCACTTTTCCTTACTCCTATTGATGTCGTCCTTATTTAGGCTTGTAGCTTAACGAAATTTTAAAAAGATAGTTAAGTTAAAAAGTTATGTTCCTCGAAAACTTTATATGAAATGTTTCGAGGCTCATATATCTCAAGTTAATTATCTTATTAAAACAATGTTATGGTACAAGAATATTACATACAATCAAGAGATAAATCAATATCATGCATAGTTCTGGACCTAAAACCTCAAATAAGGGTCATGGAATCCTTCCGCGTTTGTATGCAGAACTGACCGGCCAGTTCACCATAAATAGTAAAGTTATCATACCAATAAAATAAGTAGCCTATCCATAATTTTACCTTACGGTTAGTGCTGATGTGGTCGAAGATTTCAAATAGCCCTATCATCATGTAACATTTTCTAGTTTCAATTTATAGTTAAGATTCCTAAACATGAATTGAAAACGTGTACCATATTTGTGCACAAAAATAAAAAGCCGACCATTGCCTTTCAAACAGATAAAGAGAAAGGCACGTGATTGAGGTCAACACTCTAACGGTAGAATGTTTTTTAATTCGAGTAAAAGATAACAACCAGACAATCTTATCTAGTTGACAAACAGTCTACAACTTCGCAAAGTTCGTATCCGAATGAATGTAAAGGCATTTACTGTGATTTTAATTTGAAACTACACTGCAAAAGGCGTTTCAACTAGAGAGGTGCAAAGATGTGCGGTGTAAGTCAGGAGAACCGAGCATCCTTCACTGGATTTGTGATGATTGCCACGAGTACAATATATGGAACGGCCAGAGGCTGAGGTCGGTTCCTCGGCGGTTGGCGAAGTTATCGAGGTTGTGCATATAATATATCCCTCAGTCTACCAGAGGCTGTACGGAATTTTAGTACGAATCAATCTTTTAAGAATGTTTTGATAAAATGGCTTATAGAAAAAGCTCCTTATGTATTCGATTTCAAAGAGGAAATCATCGTATCTAACCAGCACCTACTTGACATTTAGATATAATTTATATTTTTATATCTATCTAATTATAATAAATATATAATAAGGTATATTTTTTTTAACATGATATTCTAATAATTTGATAGCTCTTTAGGACAATACATATTGTATGATTGGGTTTAATGTATTAGATTTGACGTTATACTATTGTATACCTGTCCCTATTTCTGTTAAAATGTATTTTGTAATTATACCCATATATGACATGTAAATTATTTACCAATAAATAACTATGAACTAAGTAAGAGGAAAAAACATCCGCTCTCGCTGCGCTCAGCAAGGCTAGGAAAATATAGCGGTTTCTATTGATGTTTTTTTTTTCTTCTTGACCGCTTTTCTTACTAATACATCTCTGGTAGATACACAGGTTAATAGTTATAGTCCGGCGGCTGAACTGTTCAAATGTGATCGTCGTTCGGGGTCCATTTCAAGAGATTTTCCGCTTCGTCCATCTTTAGCTTTCATTTGTTTTCTAATGCCATCGTGCAACATTTAACATATTATCTACTTCTAGATTGTATTGATAACTTCAATTACGTTGTAATTAGAAAATCTTTGGATTGCTTACTTTATGTAGCATTCAGAAAGTCATTCATTATGAAGATCGGAAGTCAGAACTCTTCATTATGAAGATGTATATTCAACATAATTTTGTATGTATAATAATATTTAAAATTTCATCAAATTCTCTAAACTATCTGAACCAGTACAATTAAACTAAAACTTAAAGGTTTCGTAATCTGTAAATCTCGCTCATTAGTAATTTTAATTCAACCGCATCCCCGATAACCAGTTAAGTCAGTGTACATCCCGCAGTAATAAATCTAAAAATAAAATGATAGTAAACAACACACATTAAACATTACATTTTGATCTAATTTTGTGCGGGTGATTGAACTAGACCGCCTGCCGCGTCAGTTCACATTCAGTTTTATCGGAGTTACATACATTAAAGCCAGATTGCTAAATCATTAGATTCAAACTATTAACACATCTTAAAGACGAGGAAAAAACAAGGTGTAGCACATACACTCTATGGCCTAGACCATTATTTTAACCGCTAAGCAGCCATGTATATTTTAGCAAAAACAAATTAGAGTATGTATTGTGTTTGCATTGTGACACCTTCTTTAAAGATTCTACCACTGCGTCCTTTATCCTACTAATATTATACAAGTGATAGTATGTTTATGTTATCGCTCGCTACTCTATGGCACTGAGGCTGAACTGATTTTGTTGAAAATTTAAATAAATGTAGTTAACAATAAAGCTTCCAAATTGAGTACCAACGCGAGCGAATCCGCCTGCATCAGCAGGTTTATTCTCAAGTATTACCTGAAGAACAACCATCCAGAAATGAGACCCTCATCAGCCCTGCGGGGAGGCTTGTCCATGATGTCCAGATCAGGGGGGTTGAAGCCGAGGGCGGTAGCGGGCAGACCGTCAGTGACCAGGTTGACCCACAGCAGCTGTACAGGGATCAGAGCTTCGGGCAGACCAAGCGCGGCAGTCAAGAAGATGGACACTACTTCACCGACGTTGGATGAGATCAGGTAGCGGATGAACTGCTTCATGTTGTTGTAGATAGCACGACCTGGAATTTACGTGTTTTTGTGATGAGGCAACTTATTTTCTGATATAAAAAGCTGATGTGAATACTGCTTCACCGAATCAGGGAGGTCAGTAGAAAATCTGCCACAACTCGCACACACTTAAGGAACGTTCCGGTAGCTGTCTTTGTATGCAATTTCCCATATTAGGTTAAGCTTGTTTCAATCTTCGTCAACATCATCACTCACCATAAGGCATAAATGTGGCAATCGAGATTAAAATATTTTTTTGTTGGAATTGCATAGTACAACAATTTTCAAAAGATTTTTATAGTTTAGGAAACTTTAAAAAGCTTTTTAATATCTACAGAAGAATACATCTACCAATTCTGGTATAGTTTTCAAAAATGTATAAAATAAGATAAACCAGTGTCAGACAAATAAACAACGTAAAATACGTTTATATTCCCAGGCAACCCCGTAAAATGAGGGACCAGGAACCAACTACCATCTCTCTTAATTGAGTTTAATATAACCTTAACGAAGAACTGGCCGGTCACTTCTCCATTCAAAAGTCGAAGGGCGATCACTCCCACCTTTGAAGTGTTAGGTCATGATATCGATGTAAATATTCCTTACCTAGGCTTGCATTCTTTCACATTCGTAAAAAATTTATTGACTTAAAATTATCAGAGTCGAAAATTTTCATGATAATGTCGAAGCATCAAGGCAAGGCTCATAACATTCATATTTGCTATCTTTTTACAAATTTGTGACGACATAAACCTAGATTGTGAAGAGATAAAACGATATCAAGCTTAGTTCTGGGTCTAACACCTCAAATAAAGTGGTCTACCTTCGACGTTTTTATGTCTGTCGCATCGTATAACTTCTCAGTTTACCCTTAAAGTTGCAATTTTATTTCGACAGAGTAAACTCATATTTAAATTGGATCGGGTATATTGTGCGACAGAGATATCAACGTAATGAACATTATTGATTCGTGACCACGGTACGGATCTAGGTATTAATAATTTAACATTGACGTTTGATTTTTAAGTTTTTAAGTCGAGTTGGTCTCTCAGTGAATCCATGGAATACTAAATAATGAAGCCTGCACGAACCCTTCGCATTGTGAACAATAGGTAGATATTTTTTTAAACGTATCCTAAAATATTAGGGTCATCGTCGTACAGTTTGGTGACCTTTTTTATTTGAACCTGTTTTATTAAAAATTTTGTAAACATATAAAATCTACATCAACTATTATTTAATCTTTTAAATTTGCGCTTAAATGTCGATGAAACCATTTCCTGTCATCATTACGCCAGTAAACCACATATTTACACATATTTCATGATAATTTTTAAAACAGAAAGCAAGAAATTTTTTTTTACGGCTGTAACATAAATTGATTACTTTATCGGCTAACATATTATTAATTTAGTATTGCAATATATTTCTGAGAGTGTCAAATACCCCTTTAGGATTATATGTAAAACAGTAATACTGACCTTCCTCAACGGCAGACACAATGGATGAGAAGTTGTCGTCAGCGAGCACCATCTCGGCAGCAGACTTGGCGACGGCAGTTCCGGAGCCCATGGCGATACCGATCTCGGCCTTCTTCAGGGCGGGGGCGTCGTTCACACCATCACCAGTCTGGAATTCAACATTTTTAAGATATATTAATACCTAGTATCATACCGGACACACCGGATTTACACAGAGGTAGGCAAGGATCAAGTACTTTCACTTGGATCTTTATGTTAGGATAGATATATATGACCCATCCTAGTTAGTTATTGGAACCGATTTGTGTGATAGTATCACGGTAGTTACAAATGTTTTGCAACTGAGTTATTCAATCCTTTGAAAAATAGTATACAACCAGACATGACTTTTCTAGTTATGCTAAGATGGAAAGCTATAATTTAGTATGCGATGAAATTTCTTACTGTACATACAAATCCACAAACTGCTCAACGCACACCATAGGTACACCTGATCTGCTAATAAAAGATTTTTTTTGATACATCATCTCTTAGGTGTTTGTCATTCATGTAGGAAAATGGTTTACGCGATATCTAACATTAAAAAAATACTTAATCTTATATGAAATTTATTACATAACTATAACTAGCCTGACATTTCAGTATACCATATCCTCCATTTAATAAAGAAATACTGAAAACTCCAGACTATTACTAATATAGTTTCTACGCTGTGATCAAAATGGCAAAACATTTTTTTTCTTTTTAGGGGTTGCATGCGATTAGGAAGAATAATAAAGCGAGGCCCGACCTGCACCTGGCCTGTTTTATGTATAAGATGAAATAGCTGTATACGTAGTTTGAATTGATCATTGAGCAAAGGAACCCTGTGAAATATTTTACCAACACAAGAAGGAGCAAAATAACTCTTCTGTCTGCAGACAGGTCTGCCTAATGTTACATTGCAACGTTTCCCAATAATATTTTGGATCACAATAATCAACATTCAAAGTCGACTAGTATCATTCATTACCAATGCCTAGAATCAGGTCTAATATCTGTACTCCAATGATAACTTTCAAGTATTTCAGTTTGTAAACATTATCGCCCTAACGTAAACAGCAAGCGCCTCCAATAATGTAGTGCCGAATGTAAAATGTAAACATTAAATTATGTGGGCAGCGCTCACCTAAAATTATTAAGACATTGTTTGCCACGTAATAAACTGCGTCCGTTATCCATATTCCGGTCTTGTTACGCGCCTCTTTCATTCACTTATGTTATGACTAACTAACAATAATAATTTCACAGTTTTCAAGAGTTTTAAATTTACTAAAATATTTACACACGGTTTAAAATTTTCTCGTTGGTCGAGTAATTAGAAACGAGTCTTTGGGTTCGATCCCCGGGTAGAATGTTTTATTTGGTTTTTCCGACAAAGACATTTTTAGTAAAATTTCGTGGTCAGCAGATGTCAATTGGCTCGCTCCTTATTTGATGGGACATTAAACATATCTGGTGAAACGTGGGTGCTTAGAGTATATGATAGTCTATTGAATAATATCATAGTATATTTTCAATGTTTTAATATAGAAAGGCAAAAATGACTTAGGATTCAATACTACGAGTTGTCAAATTGATCTTACCATGGCGGAGATTTCGTTCATGCTCTGCAAGTACTCAACGATCTTGGACTTATGTGCAGGTTCGACACGGGAGAAGAGGCGGGCGCGGGCGCAGGCGGCGCGTTGTTCAGATATGGGCAGGTCGTCGAACTCGCGACCAGAGTAGGATTTGCCGGTGGTGTCCTCGTCCTCGGTGAACACGCCGATACGTCTGCAAACGTACGTAATTATTAGTACTGCTTACTTAGATTCTACTGTCGGGAAATAATAATGGTGGAGCTCTACCTGCAGATAGCTTCAGCGGTGGCCTTGTTGTCTCCGGTGATGACAATGACACGGATGCCAGCGGCGCGGCAGCGGACGATCGAGTCGAACACTTCCTTACGGGGAGGATCCAACATGCCGACGACGCCAACGAAAGTAAGGTTGACTTCGTAGGTGTAGAATTTGGTGGAGTCGCCAAGGTCCATCTCTTCGGGTTTGAGCGGGTTGTCCCCGGTGGCCAGAGCCAGGCAGCGGAGAGTATCGCGTCCGGTACCGTACTGGCGGGTGAGCTCCAGGATGCGGTTCTTGAGGGTAGAGTTAAGGGGCACCTTGCTGGTTCCGACGCGAGCGTGGGAGCAACGTTCCAGGACGCCTTCAGGCGCACCTTTAACGAAAAGTTTGGGTCCGTTTCCGAGGCGGGAAGGCTTGAGGGGCGTGCAGTAGCTGGACATAGATTTTCTGTCACGGGAGAACTCTAGGGTGAATTCTTTCTTCCATTTGGTTTCAATTTCCTGGCGGACGACAATGGCAGAAGAGCGGCGGTCGAGGCCGGTTTTGGGAACGTTGAAGGGGTTCATCTTCTCGGCAAGAGCGATGAGGGCGGTTTCGGTGGCTTCACCGACCTTTTCAAAGGCCTGCTTGAACTCGTTGAAATCGATGGCAGAGTCGTTGCACATGACGCAGATGGTGCCCAGCTCATGAAGAGTGTCGAATTCGGAGGCCTTCACCTTCTGGCCCTTCAGGTATACGTCACCGATGGGTTCGTAAGTGGATCCAGTGATTTCAAACTCCAGGAAGCTGCTGTCGCCACCCTCGATCTTCTCGAAGATGAACATGCGGGAAACGGACATCTGGTTGGTGGTGAGAGTGCCGGTCTTGTCAGAGCAGATAACGGACGTGCATCCGAGGGTCTCTACGGAGGGCAGCGACCTAACGATAGCGTTCTTCTTAGCCATACGCCTGGTACCCAGAGCGAGACAGGTTGTGATGACGGCGGGGAGACCTTCAGGAATGGCGGCGACGGCGAGAGCTACAGCGATCTTGAAATAATATACGGCGCCTTTGATCCAGCTGCCTCCGTGGGCGGGATCGTTGAAGTGACCGATGTTGATAGCCCAGACAGCGACGCAAATGACGGAGATGACTTTCGAGAGCTGCTCACCGAACTCGTCAAGTTTCTGTTGCAATGGAGTCTTGATCTCTTCAGTTTCGGACATTTCAGTACGGATTTTACCGATGGCAGTGTTGAGGCCAGTGCCGATGACGACACCGCGGGCCTTGCCAGCGGCGACATTGGTGCCGGAGAAGAGGATGTTCTTCTTGTCCTGGTTGACAGCGCGGGGGTCGGGGATGGCGTCGGTGTGCTTGATCACGGAGACCGATTCGCCGGTAAGGATAGACTGATCGATACGGATGGTGGTGGAGAAGATCTTGATCAGGCGGATATCAGCGGGAATCTTGTCACCGACGGACACCTCAACGACGTCGCCAGGGACGATTTCTTTCGCTCTGATTTTTTGTACGCCAGATTTGTCTCCTCTCATTACTTTACCCATTTCGGGTTCGTATTCTTTTAGAGCTTCGATGGCAGACTCTGCATTTCTTTCCTGCCATACTCCTACTATGGCGTTAGCGATAAGAATTAGTAAAATAACGAAGGGTTCGACGAAGGCTGTGAAAGCATCTTCGTGTTCTTCAAATAAAGCTAAAACCTGAAAATTATGACGGTAATTAATATTTTAAACTACTTTCATAACACATTGTTGACGATAGTTTCGTATCATACTTACGAATGATATAATAGCGGCTAAAAGCAAAATCTTGACTAAGAGGTCATCGAATTGTTCCAGGACTAACTGCCATAAACTTTTGCCTAAAAGAGAAAGAAACATGTCAAGGTATTGTGGTTACATTTTTAGGTACGACACACTATTCAAGAATGAGAGCTCGCTTGCTCGTGGTATACTTTTCTATAGAACAAAAGACCACGTTCGGGCTTCGAGTGCGCTTGTTGTTGAAATAAATTGAGCCAGCTAGGTAGCGAAACCAGGTCGAGATGTAGAGACATGAGTTTTTAGAGATATACAGCAAGGTATAAGAACAAGTTATTGCTCTATCGTTCTAAGACTTTATAAAGAACCGTAATATGGAGGAAATGTTACACATTTTGTGATAGCTTTTATTTCCATGGTATTCTTCTACTTTATGGAACTCATTGAAATAATTATTTTTCTTTTACTTATGTCGATAATCCAAATGCTAGAGCATAATTAATTGCTAGCACGAGACCTTGGCGTCGTTTATATTTGAACGCTACTTAGTAAGGCGCTTGTTTAACTTTGCTTAGCGTAATACTAATATGTGATATCCAGTGTCTATGAAAAGGCTCAGGATTGTTATCAAACTCAACATTGAAGTAACGCATTGTGCTTCGACGTTCTTACCTTCCTCGGCTGGCAGTTCTGAAAAGAGAAAAGACCCACGATTACAATTTTGAATAAAACATCAAAGGAGTTAATTTAGCTGGCGATAAACTAGTCAGAACAGACGTGCGATCTATCTCGGCAGTTACGATCGTACGTAAATACACTGCGGTTCAGTGGGCGCACGGCACCGCGGCTAAAGCGAAGAGCTGGCGACGTTACCGATGTGAGCATTTAGCTATTCTTCCTAGCTCATGTACATGACGTCATATACGCATGTCGGCGCCGGATTCGCCGGCTTCAGACGGATTCGACGTCTTCTTGATCAACATAACGTTATCAATAAACATCTAAACCGGTTTCCATTCGGCAACTACGCAGTCAACATAATTAAAAAAAAAACAAGTAAACCACGTGTGTTGCGTATTTACATATATGTAGCATGTCTAATTAAGTCGTGAGATAATTGTGTGTCGATTTTTGCGATTATGAACGTCGGGTCGTCGTCGTGCCGATAAGTGCATGTGATTTATCGATTTAGATAAGTATATCTATCATTATTATATTCGTATATGATGTAAAAATATCTGAGAGTAGGTAAGGCTCGTTATTTTTGGCGCAAGTATTTTGTAGTCGCTACATAGACTTCGTGTATGTGGGAAGATGTTTTCTTATTTATTCAAAGATTATCTACTTGTTTGCTTACGTTAAACTAAGACATTGTACAATCAACTGTTTTGCAAAGGTAATTGAGAAGGTCAAACACCTATATATCTTATTTTTATCCTTTGATAAATGCAAACCGAGGTGTAGAATGATGACGGTAAGGATCGTACGTTTCATCATATTATGCGTAATATGTGGCGTGGAGTTGTCACATTGGGCCACGTCTGAGAAGAATGACGACTCGACCCGCCCGCGCCACTGACCTCAGCAATTGTGACGTTACAACGCAAAAATAACCTTGCTCACGATGACGGTCGGTATATAATAGCTTCCCTGTACAAACAATGACTTACTAATCAATAACTACTATTCACAATTCCATTGGTTTGCAATAGCCGTTATTATTGAAATGGATGGGGATAATAACGGCAGTCCATAAGAACGTATGCGATTACTCGATAAGTCAGAGCGTTTCCTGTGTCTTAATAGTGTAATCGGGCAACGTGCGCTAAGTCAATCGTTGTATCGACTCTATTTGCGTACCCGGTCCGGCTGCCAGGAGCTGAGACTAATGTAAGCAATTAGTCAACGCGTGGATAGTGCGGCGTCAGCATCTGTGCTTTCTTATATTTCGTACAAATCGTTACAGCAGCGGATAATAACGCAGACACGGACCTCGTGAGCTCGTGGCACTTCCTTCAAGAGAGCCTACGTCATAGCGAGGTTAACGCGTGCCGTGAATGTCAATCGTATAACACAATAGACGATATTCGATTATATTTTGGTTCGTCAAGGTATCTGCGTTATGATTTTGATGGGCGAGTAAAATTAGAATTTATTACAGCAATCCGCGAAAGCGTATATAATATACAATCCGAGGCAGTAAAGTAGCATTCCTGGCATGCTGGCGATCCACTAAGTGTTATACCTAGTGCAGGTAGCATGCTGCGTCATTTATAGCCGTTTCAGTACTTTGCAGACACAACTAGAAGTCATATTAATCAATGTGGGACCAATCTGCATAAATTATCATTACATCGCGATAAGCGCCCACAATCTTTTTGTAAACAATAGATGTCTTTACAACATTTTGGTTGATATTGAACTAGAGGTGAAAGCACGATAAAGACGGCATGAGCAATTTTCGACGGCTAGGTTTTGCAAAGAATCGTTTTTTTAATGTTCCAAAGTGAAAGTTGGGAAGAGAGATCGTAGAAAGTCAAGTGTGTTCAACGAAACTATGCGATCTTTTTAAATTTGAATTAAAGTGAACTGTATCCAGTTCTAGCTTAACCTACGATTAATGTTAGCAAAGTAATGACGTAGGTATTGATTGATAAGATAAGGCACTATGGTAATGCGGGACGAATGCGTTTCTCGGTCCAATTATACGAACACGACTTGCAAGGCAGAGTTCTTATTGGTCCTAAGCTATATTACAAAACAGTAACCGGTAAAGTTTTTTTTAAGAAAATATATTTATGCTAGTACATTTCTCAGCAGCGTCAGGAACGTAGGTAAACGTAACCCGCCAACGTAGTCGATCCGAAATAAACCAGCTTACCTAGATATATTTTATTAGAATCGTTCGAAGCTTCGTATCCCGCTGGGAATGTACTCGGTATGCTAGTGGCCGCACTATCACAACGTTCCCCTTTCCAATTGAGTTAAACTCATTTCATTACTAAACTACTACGGACGGTCAGCCAGCAAATGCAAACTCTTCAAACGTAACGTTCGAGCCCACATCCGCTGGAAATATTCCTAGTTAAAATTTGTATATAAACGAATATATACAATTTAAGTTGTAGAATACAAAACACCCTAACGAATGTGGCTTTTAGTAATACAGAATATGTAAAATAGAATATAGAATACAGTGCAAATATGACTTTATCAGGAAAACACGTAATACGCAGCATAAGCACACAAAAGTAGGTTTATGTGTTTCGAGGACGTGTTTATGAATTAATCTTTATCGCCATTTTTTTACTAACTACACCTATATGCTTTGTATAAAGAGATAAAGGAATTGTAAAAACATGTTGATATTAGGAATCTATCTAATACGGATACAGCTTGTAGTTCAGCAAATAGTATAAAAGGTAGTAGATAATATATGTAACTAGGCAAGGATATCAAGTCATGATAATTGGCGCAACTAACATATACTTACAAATCCTATATTACAATCGAAATTAACATTAATTTAGTATAACATTTGGATAGCATATTCACTAACGCTTTTGAGTAATAATATCGAAGCATATCAATAACAACTAAACCGCTAGCCAACTTCATATAGATTATTGATATGAAAATGAAACATGCAAATACTTTAAGTATCGGAAATAGAATATTGTAAATGAATCCATATTTCTACGCATTAGATATGTTTAAGTTTGAGATTCTCCACATTGTGACTGGGTTTTAACTGGCCACTGCAGAGTGACGCGGAGTTTATCCCAGCTTTTCTCAAGCAAAATAAATGTCGGTGGTACGACTTCGAGAAAATAAACAAAGCAAGATCTTATGTTGGCCGCATGTTTTTAATCGATTGTGCTGTCTATAATACCCCGCTGTGACTAGGGTTACCACGACTAATTTCCACAATCCTAAAAAAAGGTTGATTCCTATAAAAAAAAACCCGTTTTATGTTGTAAACACAGACCTATATATTATAGTGTAGATGACACGAGTATTTGTCCTTGGGGCGTGCCAAATCACGTGCAAAAAGGTCGAGCAATGCTTTACATTTATTTGGTTGCAAACATTAGCATATAAATTTGCATGTGCAAGAACCAACGTCATTGTTACAAAACATGTTATAAAATACTAATTCAAGACATAACTTCTTAATAAGGTAACGGCGTAAAGCAGATACAAACAGAAGAATTGGACTGATTAACGAAAGTTTTGATAACTTAAAATAAAATATTATTTGTACTGTAACTGTATCAGCCGGATCGTCCACTGCTGAACACAGCCTCCCCTATTAAGGGGGTATTTGCCATAATCCCCACGACGGAGGGAATTTGTACCATTCATTAAATAATAGTACTTTTAAAATTATTAATACTACATAGTTAAAAGAAATATTAAATTAAATAAAGATAAAGAGTTGATTTTTATCTAAAAACAAAACACCAACAGGTACCTATTAGTAAGGGTTATTTTGAGTAAGCTTGTTTTTTAAATATTATTCTAAGATATTATGGTATTACCCATATTATATATATAGTTTTTTTTATAATTCTAATTAAAAAAAAAAACGATAACTCCTTTGTTATTAAAAAATCGACCGCAATCCTGTCATGAGCTCAAAAATCATGAAATCTCAAGCGAAATCCTCAGATATGGTAACCCTAGCTGTGACGTGTACACTCTCAGTCTGGGTAAAAAAAATTACAAGGCTTTATAATGTATACCTATCGAAATGACATTATGTATTATTAAAAGCGTAGTAGACTAGATAATATAAACGTAGGTTTTGACTTGATTTTAAAAATATCCTTAAATTAATCTTATTTCATACTCCTTATTATGTGACATTTACAAATTAATGGAGTACAAAATTTTTTGTTCCGGACGGGAATCGAACACACTTTTTCCGATTTCACGCCAGATGCCTACTCCATCTCATTGAGAAAGCTAAGTGTTTGAAAAAGCACTTCTTTCCATCAGACGAAGTCTAGTAGTAGTCTGGTTGATGACCGCGCACAGTCCCCTATGTCGGTTAAAGCAATACAATCGGAGTACGAATTTTCGACTCGTAAGAGGTTATAAGGTTCCAGTGGCCGAATAGGCGTCCGGCGTGAAATCAGAGGACGCGGGTTCGATTCCCGTCCGGAACAAAAAAAAAAGTACTCCAATAATTTATAAATGTAGTTTTAGCTCAGCACGCGATAATGCTCGGAATCATATTTAGAAACTTATTTCATGTGATTTGATGCGGTATTTGACAGAACTATGAGGTGCAGTTATTGAAAGTAAGTTAATAAAGTTCACAGAAGTATGTTTTGCTCCAAGATCTGTTTCAACTATGCTTGAACGATTAACCAGCTGATTTTTTAATATACTTCTACACATGTATCTGCAACTCATGTTCAATGGAATGACTCACGGCTCTGCTCCATGTCCATTGGAATAGGGGCCGCAGAATGTTATGTATATCAGTTCTAAGGAATATATTATTCGAGAATTGCACTCAGTTCAAAATTATTATTATGATCAGAACTGAGTGCAATTGAAGATTAAATAGTCTGATTTTAGAACATAGTCAACATTACAAAATTATAAATTTACGAGAGGAAAAAATTCTGTCATGTGCGGGATTCGAACCCACGCACCCCTTTAGCCGGGGTATGCTATCCAATTGAGCTAACCTGACAATGAGTCCATAACTCAATTTTTTCTTATCGTTCTTTTTAACCATCGTTTTGGGATGAATGAATTGTCAACATTTCTGTAAATAGGTATGTATTGGTGAATAATTAATTATTTAAGCCGTTTACGTAGCCTAGCTTTTTACAGTTACGTACTAAACGGGACCCTATTACTGAGCCTCAAGTGTATATTGAATCGTAATAGGTTAACGGTTTTAACGTAATATGTTCATTTTCACAGTATATGTGTCAGTATGGCTCAATGCTCAACAAATAGTAATAATCAAAAAAATATAATAATAATAAATGACGGTCCCTATACTTGAAACGTGTAATATTCTTTAACGTTTTTTGTGTTTGCTCTATCGTAAAAACAACCGTCTGACTTGGTATGATTGTAGTCCAAATTTAACGTATTACAACAAATTCTTAAGTGCGCATCGGACTCTCGTTAAGGATTTTAATACTTTTTTTTTGCAATGGCGCATGCTCCCCGTAATACATTACAAAATTACAACGAGTGGAAAAATTATAATCCCGCACATGACTGTATTTTTTCTTGTAATTTTGTAATGTAATCCCGCCAAGGATCTTGTACTGTATGTCAAATATAAAAATTTATGGTACATCCGGAGTTATTACAGACCCTCGAGTTTAACTCGCACATGTCAGTTTAGTTCGGTCGTCTGAAAGAAATTGCTTTAGGAAGTAAGACCACCTTTTGTATACGTGACCACGTAATCATATTTTTAAGATTGACCTATAAAATAATTTTCTATGTATACATAATAATATACTAGCGGCAAACCCCGGCTTCGCAATATCCTATCGCCTATGTTCATCAGGGATAATGTAGGATTCTAATGGTGAAAGTTTTTTTTTAATCTGTCCAATAGTTTTTAAGTTTATTTGTTACATACGAAAATACAAATCTTTCCTCTTTATAATATTAGTGTAGATATATATACTCTCTTTTACAGAACCTTACATATTATATCGAATTTTCCGTTCCATCTTTATGGTTAAATGGTTATTTATCGTTAAGGATACTGAAGGTGACCGAGGACGGGAGGTGTACGCCACATTGGGTTGTCACGCCTGACGGCGTCCATCCACAAGCCTGTGCTTAGGCACACGCTCCATTTGCGACGACCGCCTCTTACACTATAAATAAACACTGGTTCGGGGTCGCACCACACGACACGGCGACGAAGCGTAGCACACGCCCATGTGTTATAGTCAGAGAGGTGGTGAGCTCAATATTTTGATGTTATCAGCATATCCAAGTGTCTAAAAGACTACAAATTTACATGAGGAAAAAATAGTCATGTGCGGGATTCGAACCCGCGTCATACACCACTGTAGCCGTATGTCTATAAGACTACCAGACTTGTAATTATCGTGTAATGAGAAACATCTCTACATTATTAATTCAAATCTACACTAACATTATAATGAATAAAGATTTGTACTTTTGCATGTAACGAATAAACAACTGGATCGATTTGAAAAATTCACCATTAGAATCCTACATTATGCCTGATGAACATAGGCTATAGAATAATTGCAAAAAAGGTTGCTTTTTTGGAATTTTTGTTATATATACCTGTACCAAGCAGGTGTGAGCCACTAGTATTACTTATATAAAATGAAACACAGGCGAGAGTACATGACGCCAACTAAAGAAGTTTCCAGTAAGCTAATCGTTTTTTTAAAGTTCCGTACCCAAAAGTTAAACGGAGCCCTATAAATGAGCCCGATAAATGATCCGTCCGTATGTCATGAAATGTATGTACAATGATTTTCAAACCTGAAATTTAAATATTATAGTGTAATTGACACAAAAACCAATATTTGACTAGAATTAGAGAATTAATTTTCTTTCATTTCCGCACCCTAGCATGTGGGGTGTCGTCATCTTATTTAGTAGAAAACAAATATAATTTATATTTTTTAGCAAAATTATTACATGAATGGGGGCCTTTTAGACCCCAATTCCGTTACAAGATTCTGTAGGGTCTTTCTCAAGAAATCTGGAAATTCGCGACGATAGTATATTTATAGCGCCCGACTCTTAATGTCGTTTTGCAGCTGTGGACGAAACCAACAAACATTTTATTACGGGATGTTGGAAAAGGACCCTAAAGGAGCAAGGCACGTCGCGTCGCGGTCAGTTTTTGAAATATTAAAATTTCGGTCAATTAATAGGTTTTTAATACTTAGCCTATAAAAATAAATTAATGTAATTTTGCTCCTCAACAACAGATGTCGTATCTAATATTGGTAAAACTGAACACTACGGAATAACGTAATAAGTAATACCATAGTAAAAGCGGCAGTACGTAAAGCACTACTAATTGTACGTTGTACTGCTGAAAACATATTCTTTACGTAAGAATTACTTAAAACATTTTTAAAACTATAAGCAAGTTTTCGAGCAGTGGACGATGTTGTTTTTGTGTATGAGTTTTTGCTGAATGTTCCATAAAACTTTATGAAAGGTAGACAGCAATGATACCAACCAACCCTACAGTCAACACAGACTTTCCCCTCCGTCCATCATCCGCGGCTTTTGCACTGGCCGTGATCAATCTCTGTACATTAACATCAAACACATCTCAATAGTATTTATGTGCACCTACATCCATAGGAACGATTACAACTTGAAAGGAATGCGTAATTTTATCGATACGCGCACGTGTTCCTTAATGTTGAACGGATTTAATCTGTACGTGAACTCAGTGGATGTGATGAAACAAGTATCTTTTAATACACGATATTTGAATTAAACAGGATAATGGTTAACTTAAGGAACATTTGAATTTACCTCTCAATTAAACAGTACTAATTAGGTATTCTGTGTTATTAAATATAAAAAAAACTATTATTTACTAATATATTAAAATAAATATAGCTACTAGAGCGATTTGAATCCGTGACTATAAAATTCTCTGGTACTGTGCCGTAGCCGTACCAATTACTAAATAAATCTGAAAATGACAGTTTCGTAATTAAGTATTCATATTTTTTTTTGTATTTGTTTGTGACTGAACCAGCACGATGCCCGCCTGATGTTAAGCGTCCTAACTTCTGCCTAAACAGATACATTTCGTCACAGGTGACGAATTACACTGCGCCCGTCACTCGAGGCGTTAAAGTCTCATGTGTAATTTTACTAACTCTCAAGGACTGCTGCCGGAACACACAGTTAATTGCTTGGCGACAGAATGAGATTTTCTACTAGAGGGTGGTAGCTAGATTCGCAAAACGTCCTTCTACCATGCGGTGAAGCTCAAGCGGCGGTGGGGTTCGAACCATGGACCTGCGACACGGCAGTCCATAGCTATAAACACTCGGCCAACGTTGCTTTAAAAAACTAAAGCTATTACTTATTGAAGTACATCAGTTTATAACAGCTTAAGGCCTAGTTTCACCATACTCTGTTATTTATTTGAGGCCTTGTTAATCTTTTTAACGGACTGTTAACTGAACCGAGTGTCCCACCAACTGTTAATGGATGATTAATTCAGTTAACTTCATAGAACGTAGACTGATTTAACAGCTCTGTTATTTTTAAAGACCCATTAGCTAATGCCTGATTTAGCGTAAACAAACATTGTATGGTGAAATTAGGCCTAAGTCAGTAACAAATGTAAATACGTAAACAACGATAAAAATCATAGAAAACGGACAAGCACTTATTCTATGATTTCAATCGGATTTTGTTGGTAACATATTGTATAATTGACCAGCTGTATTGGGTTTAAATCTCGCTAGTAACCAATTATTTTGATCATCTAAGTCAATATAAAAATAATTATCATTTTTATTAATTTTTTGTCATATTTTTGCTGTTCATTTTTGTCTGACACATATTGCAATAATCATGGTAAAATTATAAATTATTAATATATTCCATACATAACGTCATATAGAATTTAATTTTCAGGACAATTCAACACGCTCGTCGGAAAACTTGAGGTGAGCTATGACAAGTGTGGCAAGTATATCTCATATCTACTGCAAATTCATAGTAGGTAGGTAGTTTGACTTCTAAATATCTGTTCCTCGCAAAGAGGTCATCACAAAGACACCTGTGATTATTTAGAGTAACATAAATAATCTTTAGTGCTTATCAAATATAATTCTACGTTTGTAATGTGATAAAAATTATTTAGGTAAAAGAATTGTAAAAAACAGGGCAGATTTCTTGTGGAAAAGTAGTAGTTGATGATCAAAATTTAAATGACCAATTAACCACTATAATTTCTTCACAGGTTTTTTTTTGGGACTAAGGAATAATATTGGTACACCTGTTTATCCCCTAAGACGAATGAAAAGTGTAAAAATTTAATTTTACGATCACAACAAAATAATTATTTAATGGTTTATATTAAGAGCGTTTATGAACAGTCAGAAGGTGTCTAAGAAGGCTCATCTGGCTGTTCATGGGGGAGTGTTGGCTCCGACACTAATGTATGGGAGTGAAAGTTGGGTATGGCAGAAAAAGCATGAAAGTAGAATAAATGCAGTGGAGATGAGAGCATTGAGAAGCATGATTGGAGTCAAACGGAGTGACAGGATAAGGAATAGTGTGATAAGGGAACGATGTGGTGTGAATGAGGATGTAGTGACAAAAATCGAGAAAGGTATGTTAAGATGGTTTGGACATGTAGAGAGAATGAATGAAATGAGATTGACTAAACAGGTATACGTGGGACAAGTGAACGGAAGTGTTGGAAGGGGAAGACCTAGGCGAACGTTCCGAAATCAGATTGAAGATGTTCTGAAAAAAGGCCAGGTCAGGAGTACCCTAAACCGACGCTTATGTATGAAAGGATTGATGAGTGTAGATGAAGCGAAAGAGATATGTAAGGATCGTAGCAAGTGGAAATCTGTGGTCTCTGCCTACCCCTATGGGAAAGAGGCGTGATTTTATGTATGTATGTATTAATATGTTTATATTTATATTAATATACTACTTTTATTTTAAAAGTGTAAGAAATGAATGAAGGCATGTAACATACATAAATTATAAGTTTACTGACACAGTGCACTACCAGCTCACAATACCTACCTATTGAACCAACTTCTGACGGTACATATTTTATGATATCCTTTGTAAAGGTGGGCTCAAAATTACTTTCTATTAATCAAATAATACATGTTGTCAATATTTTGTTATTGGTTGTATAATTTATAGCTAACACCCTTTCATATGCCAACCCCAGACTTCATTTGTAGTATACCTACAAGACAATACCAGACAATATTTTTCATGTGTCTTGCTCATGAAGCCTTTTATATTTAAATTGAAATGTAGAAGATATAATAGTACTAAATATTATTTTTTTGACATGGACTAACTTTTTAATATCACTAATACCGAAAAACACATTGCTGTCATAACTAGAAGCTAATTGTGGGTGTTCTAAGTGGAATAAAATGGTTTATTTTCTGTACATATTATTGAAAATTTTGATCATTCTTCAAAGTGTAATAAAGTGCTCAAGGTATCACATATAATTCTCATCCTATACAGGTAAAAAAAAAACCTTAGAAGAAATTGATAAAAACATTCCTTGATACATAGGTTTTACTATAAATCAATCGGCATGCCATCAATTGCTTTATCTATTTGTAACAATAAAAAAAATAGCATTATTTTGTGAATATATATTTACAGTCGAATCTCAGTGGTTTAATGACAATTGCAATGCCCCTCAATGACATTTCCAATATTCCTTTGGAAGAAATATAGAGCCTGCATTTCTGACTACTGCAGTCTTCATTTATCTATTATTTATTTCTTTACATTAGTGTTTAAAAGAAGTGTTAAACTTACTTCTCTTGTTTAAAACCCATATTTGCAGTTTGTGCCCAACCAGTGCAAAAAACAAGGAAACAACATTGAAATGGCTCAATCGGTGTATCCTGCAATGTGATAGTATCTGTAAACGCTAGTCCGAAATGCAAGAAAATTTGAGAAAAAATACTTTCACAGGGATGCTGTTCTTCAATTTTAAAATCTTACGGATTTAGGATTGAAGTCTACCTATGAATTGACACAGTTTTGAAAAAAAACTTTAATGGAGTTTTAGAGGAGCAACATGTTTTGTTCTGTAGCATAAAAAAACTTTTTTGCTCAGAAGTTTTAGCGCTACAGATAAAGTATATCTAAGAAATATAGGCAAGGGTCTGATGATTCATCACATTTTTTATATACATGCTGTTGAAGTAGATCACATTTAAAGTCAGTTCTGATTCAATTTTGAATCTAATGTCTTAACAATCCAATATAAATTCTGTTGTTGGAGTAATTATTTTTGTATTTCTCTTATCTACTTTGCAATAAACTTAGTATTGACAATGAGGTCCATTATCATAAAAAAATATGTGGTTTAATGGTTTACCTACATTGAGTATAGGATGATAACAGTCATTATCTATGAATGTAAATAGTTTGATGGCAATAGGATCACTCCTGATTACATGGCGATATTTTGCCCCTATAAAGACACCACTGGTTACCCCTTTGGTGCTTATATTATGAACAAAGATACACTCAAAATAGTATAAAACAAGTACTTATGCCCATTAACTAAATAAAGTGTAACAATGAAATTCAAGATAATATTGTAACAAGGTGTTGTATTTTTAATTCTCCTTGTCAACAATGAATGATTCATGGTCAAGTCTAATCATCTGGCAGCAGTTCAAATAACCCTGACTGATATGGTAAATTCATTATATATTATGCCGAATGGAATAGGCATCCCGCACGAAATTAGAGGACAAGAGTTCACTTCCCGTCCAGAACAAATTAAATTGTGCTCCAATAATTAGTAATGTGATTTTATTATGTGCTTGTAATCATATATAGAAATATGATTCTATCAAGCAGGTATATATGTAAATGTACAAGTAATGACAATAATAGAAACTGTTAATATTATTAATAGAATGGTTTTTTAATCAGCTATAGTAATATATTAAGTCTTATACCACAAGGCTAACAGCGGCATGGTGAAATATCCATCTTAAGATTTTATGGCAACTGCAGTATTTAAATTTAATTAATTTGCATTAACTCCCGCTATGCGAATAAACCTTACTACATTACAAAACAAGGTATTTTTCTGCTTGTGACTCAAATTTTGCTATGATTTAAATTGGTTGGCAATGTTTGTGACTAGTATAAGTAACATGATCTTGGAACATTGATATACTTTCTAGAAAATTAAAATTCCTGTTAGGCAGGTGACTATTTGGCCTGCCTGCTATAGCATATAATATTTATTTTTGATTTATATCTATGTGCAAAATATTTTTAATTTTTATGCTACATTAAATATATACATAAGGCAGAATTATTGAGAAGCTTTAGATTCTGACAGGTTTAAATTCTCTTTAATATCCAGATTGCAGATAGCTTAGTCCAGAACCTTATATGTGTCATACTTCATCACCTGTCATATGCATACGAGAAGAATAGAAACAACAGCAGAAGGCAAGAGGTAAATTTTTCATGATTGTAATAAATTTTAAAAAACTTTTTTGTAAGCTGACCTTGCTGCACAACTGTTCTGATTAGTTTAGAGATAACTATGTAGAAAAGTAACTTAATAGAATAAATATATAGATTTTAGCACATGATTTTGATCAAACAGGACAATACACTTACCATTTGGGCCATATTTGTCTTGGTTTCTTTTTACTTGGTCTGGACTGAGGCCTTTGTCTGGGTCTGTGCCAAAATATCCTAAAACTTCTTCCACGGATTTCGAGTGAGCGTCCTCCATGGTGGAATTACTACGTTGCCGTCAGTTCTGAAAAAGAAAATCAAGAGTATAGGTTAGAAATGACGAGTCATCATTGAAAACTTGCAAGCTTTGAGGTTATGTTTCTTCTAGCACGAATTCAAAGAATTTTTACTATGTATTAATACGAATTTAAAAGAAAGTGCACATGTAAACTGTTTTTAGGGTAATGATGTTGTTCATCTTAAAATTTAAGATCTCTTGTCATCACGTCGACGCTGAGTTTTTGATGACCCAATTTTCAAAAATCAGTTCTGAGTTTTTAGTACTGAATCTGGCTCTAAAGTAAATTTTACACTATCTGGATGATCTTGTGATAAATAGGCCGAACAGCGATTACGGGTAATGAGCAATATCCTAATTTATTTTATGCACCGTTTTCTCACTACAACACTCACCGAGAGTTTATTTTATCGCTTCAATTCATGAGATAAAACCTTTTTAGACAGTCTTTCACTTATTTATAAGATTCTTTACAATAAAAACTAAATAAACAATTTATGTTTGTACTAATTTACTACTTTTCTCGTAAATATCATAAGCGACAGGAACACGTATCCAATCGAGCCGTCATTTTTTCCGAAACTGACGTAAAATTGAGAGGCTGGCCGCAGCGCCACCTTTTGTTCAGTTTTTGAACGATTTAAATCAAAACAATATTTTTTTAAATAATGTTTTACACGCTGAAATATTTAAAATATGTGTTTCATCTGAAACACTAGGACAATAAAAAAAACCGCAAAGCAAATTCTTATTCACAGCACTGAAACTAATTTTCAATTTATAGCTCAAGATAAATGTGGAGCCATGCGATAGGTTGAATATGTACCACGTGACGCAAAGTTATTTCAGTGCCAAAGGCGCCTACAAAACGCGGTATTTTTAAAATTACGAATTTTACTTCGCGTTATGTAACACTTTTATCACTTATTTTGTAAGCACAAACTTCCTTTTAGAACCGTATGGCACTTCGGTCACACTCTATAATACACGCACATATATTTCAGTTTATGGTAATTAGGAACTTACTGAAATATTTTTTTTCGACAGCGTCGGGAAGGAAAGAAGAAATAAAAGTGGCGCGGGAGATGTTTTCCCGCCGCGCCCCGAGTAGTGACTCCCGGGCGAAGAGCGACGATTTTAGAGCGGCGCGGGCGCGGTGGAGGGACACTGTCGGAGACTTCTTTAATTATTTTGGCAACAGTACTCGATGGCACAGCCGAGCCGAGTCGCTTTCCAGGGTTGCATGTCGCGCTGCGGCGCGGTGGCAGTCGCCGGCCGTCCTGTGATGATCTTTTTATAGCGGGCACTGACGGGCTCGAGCTCCCGGCGCTGATTTGCGGTCACTAAAGTACTGTTTACGGCTATTAAAAATTCAAAAGGCTGTACGTAGTTTTAATTAGGCACTAATTAGGCCGTTGATCGTTTTTTTGGTCTAGTTTTGTTTCCTGAATACATAGTCGCAAAGTACCTACTCCTTCACCACTTTGTATTGTTATCACAGGTATCCATAGTAATATTTTTAGTTAATAATACGGGATAACTTACATTACGTGGATCCCAGCTAAATATCGTAGATAATATTTGGCCTGATAAACGCATTGATCAAACTTAATTTTATCACCTTAATTGAGTTGTTATGGATAATCACAACACCTGTGTGTGAATACCACATAGATAAATAATACCACAATCTATGAAAAAAAAAACAAATTTTCTTTCTTTAAACCGACGTATAATGTGATCAAAATGAAAATATTAATCTCTTACTCGTGTGTCAATGTCGTCTTAAAACGGATTCTTCGACCAAAGCGAAATACTGACAATGTGTAAATAAAAACAACGTTTCAATACGTTTGACTTTTTTAAAAAGTTTTAATAAAATTACCGGTTTTTTATTTAATACATTTTATTGGTGGCCACCTAAACAATGTTCGTTGATCGTTATAGTTACAATACGTATAAGAAAACTGTTATGTATTAGGTAACTAGCGAAAATTTCACGACTATGGGCCTTAGACGTATTATAATATGTTTTATGCTTATACCAAGGAAAACATTTCCTTTTCTAGAACAGGAACCGGATCTGTAATCGACTGTCAATTTGGTGCGAAGTAAGAAGAAGAGTTACAGAAAAGAAAATCGGAAATGTCATAAAATGGTGATAAGTTGTAGGTGACAAGTTTGATTTCTGTTGAATAACTTTTATATTATTTTTCTAACTTGTACCTATTTTATTTCATCTATAATATGTTTGGACATAATATTAATGTTCTGCTGCAAATGACAATTCTTTCAAGAGAACGAACTTTTTTATGGGATGTAAGGCTTGTAAAGCATTTTTATATGGAAATTATGAATCGGTAATTATTCCTGCGCGAGTCGAGAATAATAGCATTTGCAAGAAATGTTACGTTTGAGTTTTATTAATCTGTACTAAAATATGACCTCTACAAGACTGATTTCTCAACACGACTTCTGCATTACTCGGTTATTAATGAACATAAAAATATACATGTTCTTAATTTTCTTAAGTTAATTAATTCATAGTATAATTATTATATTGATAACATAATTAATTTTCTTTCATTCTTATTAAATTAAGCATCATTTTATGTGGCTTAATATCATGTGGCTTAATATGAATAAAACTAATAAAATATGATGTAATACTTGATTGAAATTTGAGTTGCAAGGTTCCATCTGGAACGACAGACGTACAGACAAACAATAAAGTGACTTAATAATGCATTGCCATCGAGTTGAGAGCCACCTTGAAAGTTTCAGCTACATCAGGAAGTGCTCAATTGCAAGATTCCTTTCGAAACGATAGACAGCAGATAGATAACTAGAGAAAAGAGAAACAAGAAAGTGAGTTAATAAAAACGTAGTAAAACTAAACTTAATTACCTACTACATTAACCTTGCGAGACAAATTTAAAAAAACAAATGAAATTTAATTTACTAATAAGAGCAAGAATTTTGTTTTGCTGTTTAAGTATATCTACTGGATTTGAGAATTCGCTGTATGGTCCACATTGCCATCTCTACTGCTGGTCGTTTAATAAAGTAAAATTTCGCAAAATTTAAGAAACCTATTGCCGGGTCTGATAAAAAGTAACTTGTGAAGGAATTTTATAATGAGCAGATGTTTCATCACAAATGTTTGTACATATCTGAGTTATTTAATTGTACCTACCTACATTATAGGCGAAATCTTAGCTTGAACTTTGTGGAATAAGCTTTTGTTGTTGAATTTATACTCATAATTAAGCTACGCATCTGCTACGCCTCAACTAACATTTCGTAACCTACCTACGTAAGTTACCTAATCCTAATAAATCACCACAGATCAAAAACCCGGCATTCACCTACAACTAATATGTTCCCTAGTACGTACTTATAATTTTTATATCACACCGTATAAAGAACAGCATAGTATAGAAAAAGAGTTGCTAAGGAAAAAAATATGGAGCAGGCATAGTCTCCAGTGCCTAATACAAAGGCTATAGTCAATGTATGTGATTGTGTCACCAGAATAGATCTGTTATAAAATTATATCCCTAGAGAGATAGCAAGAAAATGATTTCATAAATAATAATCAGATATAAATATTTAGAAGCAATGATGGCTCAGTGGCATTGGCTATAGACTGCGGCGTAGCAGGTCCATGGTTCGAATCCCGCCGTGGGCTTGAGCTTCTGGTGGAAGGGCATTTTGCATGAATGCCCGCCTGGCGACCACCCTCAAGTAGAAAATCTGTCGCCAAGCAGCTAACGGTGTGTTTCGGCGGCAGTCCTTGACAGCCAGTGAACATGAGATATTGCAGCTATAACTTTAGATTTAAAAAATATTTGATTTTTGTAGCCTAATTTAGAAGTTATTTAAATTGCTTACTATTGGTTTAATATTATTGGTTTTTACACCTGCGGACAATAGACGGGTGTTTAATTGTGTAGCCCATGTCTTTTTCTGTGTATGACTGACCGTTTGCCGGTTTAAATATTTGAAAATTGAAAACAGGCATCAATAAATTATGTTTGATGAAATTCTGTTCTATTTTTTAAAGCTAACCAAAATTCAGCGCACGGCAATACCGTGAGAAGCCATTATTATATGCCCGTTAGTACGAATTTTCGGCACTAAATTATTAGGTAACCAAAAAAAAAATGTATTTTCAATTGATTTTTAACGAGAGCCCTTCGCGGAAACGTAAAAATATGTATCGAAGAATACATTAACATATACCTACTATAAAAAACTGTGTAAGGTGAAAGTGGTAATACCGATTGACCTGATTTCAGTAAAAAGTAATTCGGGCTAAAACCGAAACTTTTTTAGTGAGTCAGTCCAATGCATTGTAATGTAGTATAATATATAGTAAATAAATAACATATTCTACGTTCGCTTCATAGATTTCAACTCGAGAGTGATAAATTTTAGTTCGTATCAGTTATGTTTACTATTCATAATGCATGAGTTCACGCACCTTTAGCAAGTTTTGCTGACGAATTCAAACTTATGTATTATCCATAAAACTTATATTTCGTATAGTTTAAACTTAAGGATTGTTTCAAAATGTTCGAGTAAGTTCCGGTTATATTTAATATTACCACCATATTTAATAAATAAAACACTATCTTTGCGTTTCACAGTCATCGATTTAGCCTATCCATCGGTTAAAGCTTGAAACGCGCTGCATGTTAACTGTCATTTTTATGTTTTGCACAGCATATAAACTTTGTTAGGACATTCTCAAACGAAGCCTTAGAAAATATAACCGCAGCAGCCATATTTACTATACCACCGATTTAACAGCGGATTAATAATACTATCTTCATGTAAATTTTGTTAGGGTTCTTTACCCAAAGCACAAAAAACCCTTATTATATCTCTGCAGTATTTTGCTTGTAAAAAACATGAAGTACAAACATATAGTATTAGTATACTGTGTTAAATGCTTGCTCGAAACCAAATATTGTATGACGAAACAAAAATTATACGAAAAGTGCTGCGCATACACTATCCTTACAAGCTTAGGTACCTTTAAGAGTCAACCATGGAGATGTTACAGGTACAAATATACCGTTTATGAAATTCACAATAAGTTACGCGTCATACGTAATAATTATAATCAACACGTAGCAGTCAGCGTAGCAATTCCTTATAGTTGCTACGCTGATTGCTACGTATGACTGATGATGACTTTTTAGCCTAGTATTAGCGAAAATGATGACGCTTTAAGAAAATATTTCAATGCCATTTTAGCGAATATTTTCGAAGTTTTATTCCGAAGAATATTTTTTTACAAAACGGTTAACTACATCATAAATTTACAAATTTTTGGAATACAAAATGTTTTGCCCCGGGCGGGAATTGAACCCGCGTCCTTCCGATTTCGCGCCAGATGCTTTATCTATTAAGCTACCGGTTAACTACATGTTTTAAGAATGCAATCCATTTCGTTTATGGAAAAGTTTTATAACTGTAGATCGGTGGTATTATGTAGTCTTGTATTCTCTATAACAATGGCTGGTACATTACCAATCACATCTCAAGATAGTCTGCTCCTTCTGTTCTTGAAAGGAATTTCAGTACTCCCTCTCGCAACGACCTTAGCCCAGTTACGGACATCGATTTTCCGCTTCAAGATGACATTGACATTGATATCACATCTTACAACGACTATTTTAATTCTAAAATGTTTTAAAAAAACTTGCACTTCTAATTTTAGTAATAATTTTACAGTGATAGCTTGAGATATTTATGTGGAGTGTAGATAACATTATACATACCTACAGATCCTAAAATAAAAACAAACAAATAATACTTAACACCTCCTTGAAATGGTTATACAATTCTGAATTTATTCGTATTATGTAAACCTCTATGACCTACGAAAAGACCTTGGCCTGTCAGAACAACCATATAACTTGAACGATTTATATTATTCAGATATAATATTGTTACATATACTTTTACGTGTAGATTCAAACTACTCGAGTCGAAAACGGAATTTGTGAAATTTTGTTGAATTCTGAAATAACATTGGTTTTTCCTATTAAATCAAATTTGCAATTGAATCTCTATATAAAATTAATATCTGTTATATGAATATTAAAATGCTGGCACCTATTTGGCTCCATGAATAAGCATTGCAATTGAACGGGGCAATGCTGCCAGCATGCTGGGATTATATTGTTAATATTATTTGTAAGTCAAGGGTAAGGCTGTAGAAAGTAAAACAACAAGGCATTGAGAACAAAATATGTATGTTTAACAAGTTACCTTTGGCTATAGCCAATCTACACTCAAATGATTTTAAAAGGAAAATGAAACATTTTTTTGTGTCTACTCCACTCGACTGTATTCGCTTAAAGAATTTTTAAATTTAGAAGTAACCGAATCTTCATTCTTGAATTTAATTAATTAATAACTAACTAAATGAATTAAAAATTAAATTATTGACTTATATTATAAATTTATATTAACCATCAATCCATTATGATTATTTTGAAATTTTAGATTGTTGTATCACCATTAAATTATTTTTTAAGTTTTGTTATATAATATGAAAAAAAATATATGCTGACTTGCCTAGTGTAACATATGTAGTTATAAGGCCAATAAATTAATTTGAATTTAATATTATATTATATATATATAATAAGTGGTGAAACAATGAAGAACTATCCTTACACACTTCCTAAGCTGATGAACTTCACCGTGTTTCTAATGCACCAAAATGTTTAGAAATGTATAGTTTATGTCAAGTAATTAATCCACGTCTGTGGGCACGAAAATTTCGTAAGAAACTTCAGTCTCTGATTACTTTAGCAACTAATTATTACAATAGTTATCACCACTAACATTTAAAACTCTCATAAGACTCTCATAAGATAATTAAACTACATCTCATAATCTGGCAAGCTAATTAAATCGTTACAGCAACTAAACAGAGATTTATTGTCGACATAGCAATAAGACTTATAAAAGCTTTCACAAAAGCTTCTCAACAGCACCTGTTTAATTCGTGAAAAAAATATGTGACTTGTGTCTTTAAAACGAGTATTTTACGACATCAACTTCCCAGCAACCAGCAAAAAATGTCAACCGCTCGTTTGAGCACTTGGTGTAAATTTAGAGAGTGAAAATAGAAAATCAGAGGGAAACATCTGAATGCCAATGTTAAGAATTTTGGCGGCTGGATTGTATTCAATGATGTTTTATGATTTGAGAGTAACTAACGTTTTGAGATTCATTTATTTTAGAAATCTAATAACGCAAAGGACTAGATTAATATTATTATTTTAAAAGATTTCTAAGTATTTTGTCAACTGACCTCCAAAATGCACAATAAATATATAATGACGATTATTTTGTTACTGTATACCAGTATAGGGTGTCTTCTGAAGAAAAACCTTGTCATTTTGTGCAGATCTTTAAGTAAATCTGGTTTTTTTTCGAAAGAAAAATGCTTTTTATATGTTTCAATGTACATTGACAAACACATTTATAATAAAAAATCGGAGTTCTTACTAAAGAATTGTTTGTAGTTTAGCCTGTGGAAGGGAATGATATATACTTAGAAGATTGCATACGTCCAAAGGATGAAAATCGACAAATTTTATTCTGACCATACACCGTGTTTTTATAAACATACAATTTATTCAAATATACTATACTTACGTTAAATATTTTGTACAACTACCAGGAACAAATAAAATTGATCGAAGGTGAAATGAAGTCAATCGAGACCCATATTTATATCGTTCTTATTCGTTATTAAATACCGCTACTACACTACGAAGTATTTCTAAATATGGTTTGCAACACTTTCAGAATAAACGAGGATGAAAGGCAATCCGTCACGTTTACCTGAAAATTTTCCTATGAATTCAAAGGAAATGACTCTCTACACTTATATTTTGTCTACGCATTAAGAGTGCTTGATTTTTGAAGTCGTAAAATATTCTAGAACGAGTAATACGTCATAGCAGCAATGTGATGGCTAACGAATCTCTTTGAAACTGTATAAACGTTCCTTTAATCTGGCCAGCTCGTAATAGGATCGTTAGAAAGATATATTGCCTGTAGGCATCCATTTTACAAGATAATATAATAGAACATTTTCAAACTAAAAAAATATGTAACTATGCACATTAGATTCGAGAATCTGATTTATAAACATAGAGGGTTATTTGCATAGAGGTAAATATAATTCGTCATCTGGTCTTGCATAGAGGTAATTATCATAGCCCTTGTACGGCAATGTGCAGCAACGCTTCACTCCCTAAATCACAAAGATTAGCGGAGATGCGAATTCTATTTTAAAGTGAAAGCTGTCATCTATGTGCTAATTTTAGTTGCTACGTTGTTGAACTATTATACACCTACTTGATCACATAATACGGCATCGACTGAGATTCTGAAAATATTAGTAGGTAATGGTATAATAATATATTTTTTCTATTTTTGATTGCAGGGGTAATTTATTGTATCAGGTGCATTATTGTTCAAGAACTTGTCCAGATATTATATTATATCTAGATCGCGAATACCTTAATCATTTAGTATTAATACAAAATTATAAAACTATTTGAATATGAATTTAAGCGGCATAGAACAGTTTTTAAACTTTCAAAGTTTATATGAAGAACGAGTATGTTTTCTATTAAATATAAGGTCACTAGTGTTGTTCTCGAAATACTACACAAATACTCGAAACAAAACTTGGTTTTCATAAAATATGGTCTACGGCCGAAACAAAAACGTTGTTTCATGCTTTCCGAGGCTTCTTCTAATATTTACATATTCAGCCCCCACAGAGGAAGGCTGCTGGCATTTAAACCAATAAAATGTACAGATCAGAGAGTCACCACTGAAATGATATCAAGAAATCAATGAGATTTTAAAGGACGTGCGTGTTTCCGAAACAACGTTTTGTGTATGAGCTTTAGTTGTATATGTTTAAAAAAAAAACATGTCGCTATAGACTCGACTTGGGAAATATTTTACGTTCTTTGAAATCTATCAGCATATCTTTATATATAAAAATTACGTGTCACGTTGTTTGTCCGCGATGGACTCCTAAACTACTGAACCAATTTTAAATTTAATTTGCACATCGTGTGCAATTTGATCCATCCAATTGAAAGATAGGATTGCTTACATCTCAATTTATAGTCATAATTACCCGTGCAAAGCCGCGGGGCGGGCCACTAGTATATGTATATGCAATGAATGTCCCCAACCTTCGAACAAATATTATCTTAAATGTTTGATCGAAGTCTCCGTTACTGTTATTATCACTAGGTAACAAAAGTTATTGAACGTTCAAGTCTATCTGTTTATTTTAAAATAGGAGACATTCTGAAAAGATGTAGCTTAAGTAAGCAAATTTTTGGGGTGGAATGCTAGCATAAAGTACCATTTGAATTGAAATGCTTTTGATCTACGTTAAGTACTCATTAATAAAAAAGTTAGTGTTTCCAGAAATTGGATCTCAACTTTATTATGATCTAAATGACCATAATTTGTCTAAAATAACAACACATTCTCGCGTTCAAACGTTGTGTTGTTTACTATGATTGAACGGTTGAAACTCTAGCTCCGTAGTTACTGCCTCTATTTCCGGTATTCGGGAGGTTTACAATAAACCGAATGAAAATTCAATTGGCAGTTCAGCATTAGCTATAAACCCGTGCATGTTTAACGAGCGATTAAAAATCACTCTAGTCGAGCCAGAACGTAACTATTTACGATATTTTATGGTTCATCAATTAATACATGATCGAATATTTCGGTACATCTACGTCATATGTTTATGCAATAATTATTGAACGGTCATTATTGATGGGTAATAACAATAATATACTAAATGATTCGGAGTAGATACTGAGTACCGGTTTATATTTTGACGTGCTTACTCTCTTGTCGGGAGGTTAATGATTCCTTTTTATTCATCTGTTGCTGTTTATCTTTCAGGCTGATTGATAGGTGTCTGTCTATCTTCTTTCTGTTCTAGTGGACTATTGATTTTTTATTGTTACTATTAATACCCGCTAAGTACGTCCCTATAGTTTATTGAACTTATTCGTTTTCTTAACCCATTGAGCATTGATTGAGAATCATACTTCTATTAGACATCTTGCAATTTTGCTAACTAAATGATAAATACGAATAAATTGTGGCAATTAATAATAGTACGAATAGTTCTTGTAAACGGCTATTCACAGGGCTTATATTGGAATGTCTTGAATTGAAAAGGGTTTATGGGAATGTCAGAAATTTTGACTATTACCATAGTTTTCTCATAAAAATATATGTGTCTGAGGCTGCAATTTTTTATGTCCAAAAATCAACGTAAATATTTATAAGAATTTATCATAAATTATGTTAGTTAATGTAATCTATATTGAGTACATATAATTTCACTCACCAATACTATTATTTCTTGCGCTGCTTCATTTTATTTTTAACATTTATAACTATGGTGTTTTAAAAGCGATTATTGAACTTACATCGCATCTGGTTAAAAAATTAAACTGAATGAATAAGCTGAAGTTTTTCATGCCTGCGTGCCGATGACAATACAATATTATGATGAGATTAAGCTGAAGGAAGTTGGAAAATGAAACTCTTCAGTGACTGTTTTATAGCTGATAAGTTAGTCTTTGATCACAATCTCTCATTTTGGCAAGTGATGATCTATCGAAGATGATTAGGTTAAACTTGTGATGAAATGGGAACTGGCCTGAAGGCTGCTGGAATGCTGCTGGAACATCCCTTCATGTGTTTGGCGACAGATTTTCTTATTTGATGCTACCAAGCCAGCCAGGTAAGCCGATATGTGGGCTGTTGCAAGATTCGACCTATTAAGATTATTTTTTCGAGTCAATTCATAATCCTTGCTTTAAAAGATTCACTAACAATATATTGATGGTGTTTTGAGCATCTTTTTTTTTTTTATGCCTGATAGGTTAGCCTTTAACCACTATCTCACCTGATGGTAAGTGATGATGTGATCGAAGTTGTTATACAGGCTAACCTAGAGTTACTGGCTCTCAAGGACAGCTGCCGGAACACACCGTTAGGTGCTTGGCGACAGATTTTCAACTTGAGGGTGGTAGTTAGCCAGGCGGGCATTTGCAAAGTGCCCTACCACCATGCTGAACGACTGCTATCCTAAGACAACAGCCGGGACCGACGGCTTAACGTGCCCTCCGAAGCACGGAAGCGCTCAGTAGTAATGCCCAACCAGCGGTCACCCATCCAAGTCATGACCGCGGTGGACGTTGCTTAACTTTGCTGATCGATTCAGAATGGCTAAGCAAACTTGGCTACGAGCGCTTCAAAATCTAACCGGTTTGTTCCGGCAGGTGTTCTTGAGAGTCCGTAATTCTATATTAGCCTGAACATCATCTTCGTCTATATCATAACTTACCATCAGATGAGATAGCGGTCAAGAGCTAACCTATCAGCTAAAAAATATGGAAATACAAAACTTATTTTCATTGTCATCAAAACAATTTCTATGCTAGTTAAGCCATTAAACGTATTTTTTTAAGATCGACTTTTTAATTGTTTGTTTGTCTAATCTTTAAGTTTTAATTAGTAATGGACTGACTCTATTTCCGTTGTAGTACTTACGATGAAGTAAGTAAGACGTTACTTCACACTTCATTGTACACACTTGCGTTACACTAAAATGTCTAGGATCAAAGACATGCGAAGTACAATGAACAAATAGAAGCATTGTTGTTACCATCACGTCGTTTACGAAAGTTTAGCGATGCTTGGTTTATTGAACGTCTAAATATCGTTGTTTTGGCAAGGTGTGCAACAAAGTCTTCAATTTTGACATTAGGGAAGCATCCTAATTTCGGCAAATATGTATGATGACTTATTTAGTAAGGATATAATAATACGGGTAATCCACGGTCCCTTTCAACCTTAATGGTGGAAAACTTCATGATATCATTTAGTACAGTCAAGGTTCTACGTGAACTAATTCCAAGAAACCCAAGCGATAGAGTCGGATCAAAGATATATAATAAATAAATACGTACTCGATCGGACTACATCGAATAATGTAAGGTGCGGAGTACCGAAATAAGCTTTTAAAATTCCTAGATAATGTAACGACCACGGGCGTTGGAAATATCAGAATATTTCGAGTCGCTATACTACATATGACTAGAACTAGGCAGTCAACGTTATACGAGTATCATAAAAAGCTGTGACCAAAAGCAATAAAAGTTATTACACAAAAACATGAGACAATATAATTCATAATTCCTTTCCAAGCAAAATCCAAACATCATTAACCGTTAATCAAATTATCTTAAACCGTTATTTAAGTAATTATATACTTATATTAAAATAAATATAGTAAAATATAACTGAATTTTATAAATTAGGTAATGAAACGAAAAATTGCGACAATTTCGATACATAATAGTACCTATGGGATTTATATTGTAAAGAAAAATATCTAATATTAGTTCCATGATCATGGTAAGTATTAGGGGAAAATAGTACATGGCTACCCTAAACTAGTTTCGATTCAGCATATGGTACACTACGATCCTACCCACGATGTTTGTAAGACTATTCGTCATCTGCAAATAAACAGGCGAAGGTAATAATCGAAATAGAATTATCGTGTTGCCAGTGGCGTAACTGGCGCAGCTGCCAGCAACGTCGGTAGACGTTGGCTGGGATTTGCTCAAAACAGCTCCAAATCCCAGCAAGTATTAAACGAAGAAGGCCAAGGTCAGTTTAGTTACTTCATTGATTTGGCAAATTTATTTGCTTACAGCTTATTTCCTTTATTATTTTAAATTGATGAATTACTCTGAATTATGTAAAGTTCCTCAACATGATCAAACTATGCGAGCAAAAAGCAATAACTGCAGTCTGTTATAGAAATACTTGAGAGAAATATTTGTCCATATTATATCCTTTAGTTTAATAGAGATAGGAATAGTAGTATAAGCTTATAAAATCGGTCAGCTTTAATACTGGTCCAATATATTTTTTCTTTTCGTCACAATAACAGGCATGTTGTAGCATGACGTCATAAAATTTATTAGACAATTTGATATAGAAAAACGTAAATAAAAATATATAGTTAACTATTATTGATGTGTGTTTGTAATAGTGAGGATTGACGTCAACAATATTAGGTGCTTTGTTCGCATATTTGTGGTTTTATATTCTCAATATGAGATATATTTTTACAGCTGGTCATAACTGCATAAAGCTAGATCTTTTCAGCGCAGTGCTGAATCTAGACAGTTTTATTCGAGAATGAATACAAATTCTATAATTTATCGTTCGTTTTAAATCAAATAAATTATTGTTCTAAGCATTAAAAGTCTGTTAAAACAGGTAGATACATTTCGAGTAGCTTGGTATGTAGCCTTGAGTCTAGTATGCAGATTACACTATGACGCTAGCATATACCTTGCTGACGTAGATAACCGGTGCTCGATATTTAAAACGACCGTGACAGTTAAAGAGTTGGCGACTGAGGTTCTAAATTTAAATTAGGCACATACCTACCTAACAGCGGACTGAAATGCTCAAAGTCAAATAGTGATGCTCTCTGCCAATTTCACCCACGGTGTGTATGATGTTAGGATGTTTGACTGTAAAAACATAATATTTCCTACTTTCAATGACAAAACATTTATCCACATGTACATTATCTTGACAGTTTTGTATTTTGATTGAAATTTAGATAAAGATTATTGCAGATGTAGAAATGTTATAATAAGTTGTTTTTAAGTATTTAGTCACCTAAAGTTATGGTGCATTCAAGTCCAGTTCGTACTGTATATTTATCAAGGTATACTTTTGTATTATTATGTGTGGTAATTTGATACACTCAAAGATGGCGCTGCTAGATCTAGTTGAAAGATATTTGTGTTTTGTCAATATTTCCGTTTTGAAAAGACTAGACAGAATTACCAAAATGAATTAAAGTACATTGATAGTCACAATTAGATACATTTAAATGTTACAAGACATTCACTGTAATATAGCTTAAACTATGTACTTTATTATAATATATTTTTCTTCTGGCAACACTGACATTTTTCTGTCATTTCAAAACGAAAATCGTTAATTTGTTGCTTTCATAATTTATCACAAATTTTATCATAATTCGCACTTGAATCGTCCTTAATTCTTTGAATCCGTGTCCAGAAGTCCAAGAGGGAGCTGAAAATCACTGAATTGTCACTGCACTACACACAGTCCGCTAGCACCACCACGTAGATAACTTACCGTAGGTATCACTTATACACTTGGTCCCAATAACTTTGTTAATGGTTGTTATACATAAGTATAATATTTTGTTAGATGCTATCGAGAGAGGTTAGCGCGCCCCATGAGGAGTGCGTCGGGAGTGCGGGCGCCGGGCACGGCAACAGATCGCCCCGCTCTTTTATAAGCTTCGTTCGGAGCATTGCGCTAGGGCTGCCACTCTCACACTTTTCACCAGGTTCTAGTTCCAAAGAACGGTTTATTACTGCCTCGATTTTGGGGAAGCCATCTCCATTATCTTGATAATATAGTAGAAATAGAAATCAACTAATTTAGTATTCATTCTAAAATACTAAGTGTTTATTTCAGCGAATACGTGTACCGATGTACGGAGTTCAGAGACTCCTCGTTTTTCCTGGAAGACAATTACCATGGCAGCTTACAAGGTGAATACACGTAGGTATATGTATCAAAGGCACATTATTACCTATTTCAGAAAAAAAAAGTAAATAAAGCTAAGTACTGATTCTTATATACAAATAAAGTATTTGTGCAGCTGTTCAGAAAATATAGTTAACATAATATATTATATTGGGAGTTAACCTATCGCATAAGCCAACTCTACATCACATACTAAGCAAAATCAGCAATTCTTCCAGCCTATCTTTTCCTTTTGAGGCCTAGATATTGTACAAAAACGTACATAATATAATTAAGTAAAAACCTTCACAAAGTTTACTAAAATCACTTATACACACGATATCTAAATACTAGAATTTACAGAGTAGATCATATAATAGAAGTGATTGATGAGCTTTATACATATTTTTTACTAACTCTTATTTATAGTGTGTACTCTTCTCACACTATAAATAAGAGTGGTTTTTTAACGGAACTTTTGCATTTTATTAGTAAATCGTATCGGTATTCAGGAGTTTTTCCGTTTCCTGTATTGGTAAAAATCTGTGCTTTTTATATAAAGCCGTTATTTTATATTAAATTGTGGTAAATAGGTGCGTTGTCAATAAGTTCCTCACATAAAGCTTTAACATACATAACAAATACACAAAAACAGGACTGTACATAAAACGTACTTTTACAGAAAACTTTATGTATTTGCCGGTTTAATTTCAACACTTTAATGTGTTTGGAAATATTAATATAATCTTGATTGCGGCGAAGACAAACCATTCCTAATTTTTTGTCATGAGATTAACAATGTATATTTTTGATGTCGTAAAATCTTTCTATAACCTTAGTCAGTCAGTTTTGCATATTTGGAAAATTGAGATTTTCTTATTGTATGTTGCAAATACCGATAATAATATGTAACAATAAATAGCCCTACCTTGTCGATTTACGAAATTAACCCCCTTAACCAGAATACTACCAGTAGTGACTTCTGAAAAACTGTTAACACATATAATGCAATCCTTAAGGCACCTACTATTCTTGAATTATGGAAAATCACAATGTCTCTTAGGTGAAGAATATTCATCAGTAGACGTGTTGTTTTAGCTGACACATTATGTACTCAAAGATTATTTTTTTAAGTGTAGAATTTCATCCACAGATCACTTCCGGAAGTCCAACATTTTTTAGACATGCGGTGGTAGCCCTAAGCGGGACAGTTGCCAGACTATACGGTTACCAACACAATCTCTCTTCAAATATTTGACAATACACGATTATGAACTCTAATTCCAAGATACACGCTTCAGATTACAGTAAGAAATATTGAGTAGAAAATGTTGCCAGTTCCGTACCTACGATAATATGTCTTAAGTAAACTGTGGAATAAAATAAAACACTTTATTTTTAATACGACACTATTTTGATGAACTTTTTTTTTTTTTTTATGCCTGATAGGATAGCCTTTGCCCACTATCTCACCTGATGGTAAGTGATGATGTGGTCGAGGATGTTGTTCAGACTAACCTAGAGTAACTGGCTCACAAGGACAGCTGCCGGAACACACCGTTAGGTGCTTGGCGACAGATTTTCAACTTGAGGGTGGTAGCTAGCCAGACGGGCATTTGCAAAGTGCCCTACCACCATGCTGTAACGACTGCTATCCTAAGACAACAACCGGGACCGACGGCTTAACGTGCCCTCCGAAGCACGGAAGCGCTCAGTAGTAATGCCCAACCAGCGGTCACCCATCCAAGTCATGACCGCGGCGGACGTTGCTTAACTTTGCTGATCGATTCAGAATGGCTATGCAAACTTGGCTATGAGCGAAAACAAAAACTTAGAGAGATATTCTATGAAAGTGGAGTTCACGAACTTCTTAAAATATAAATACCGTGTTTTCTGTGTTTAACTATTTAAAAGGCCATTATGTGCTTGGTTTATAAATTAAAATAGCTTAGGAGATATGTACGACTAGTAGAACTAAGTGCCTGAAAGAAGATTTTCTAATCCTTTGACCCAACACGTTTATGAAGAGCAATAACTTTCTGATTAAGTAAACAACTTAGCTTTTTAAATAAAAAATATAACAATATTGTAATGATTTTATACTTCCTGCTATTATCGTATAAACTAGCCATAAATAGATTCTGCGGTAGTTTTAAAGGTTCTTTACGTTCGTTTCGTGAAAAAACAGATCCCTTATAGAATTATTCACGTGTCTGTTATTCACAGCATATTTTACCGGATCTGCTGAATGAAAAATTTGAAACATGGTACACGAACGAATTTTATTCACGAGCATCATGTTCGTCAGTGATATGTGAAAAATATTATGGCTTGTTATGATGGCTACCAATTTCTAATTCTATAAGTCAATGGATAGTAATAAAAATTTAGCAAACATGTTCATTATATATTTACTATGATTCTCGTACTATGTACTTTATGTAAAATCATATACAATATAAAATCATAAACAAATAATGACGATTCGGGTAGCCGAATCATCATTATTTGTTTTTGATTTTTTAAACTAGTGGAACACAAAATTCGTAATTGTGATATTAAAAACAGGCGTTAATTCTGTTTTCCAGTGATTATATTGCCTCTTTTAGGAAACTATACATTCCCTGAAAGAAAAGCATCCATTTGCACATCTGTACCTTCCTGTCCACCTGAAAAAAATGATGTTTCTGCAGCCGCGGTGTCCTTTCAAAGTGTCTCGGCTGGTGACCTAGATAGTGTTACACCTTTGAGGTGTACCTAAAAGATGGTTTATCAAGCTCTATATACAATGACATTATTGAAAACTTTATGGTGCGAAATTATGTAACCTTAATATATTTAACTGTCCAAGGGGGAAGTTCGAATTACAACAGCCCGTACAAGTAAAAACACCATACAAATGGTAGTTTTGATTGCAGCTATGCATAACTACATTTTATATGACGTTTTCAGTGCAGTATTTTTTGGTTAATTCAGGATATTGTACCTACATTTTAATTTTAATGATATAAGTATTATTTAGCAACCGGCTAAAACAATCGTAATATTTATTTGATATTGCTCCGACCAGTTTTTAACTTATTTGAAGTTCTTCTTCTGGGAGTCACGATTGTGCACATCGTCAAGCGTGAGCCTCAGCACGTAATTCATAATAATGAAAATTATATTTATGATATGTCAGATTTCTAACTGTTTAGTTTTTGAGATAGACCCCTTAACAATAAAGTTCTAAAATGTATAACTAAGACGGCCTCACATATATTAATTTTCGGTTAAAAATTTGTACAATATATTTGAACTCAATGTGTTCTAGGCGCTGGCACTCTCTATACTTGAGAGCCTCGTGAAAATAATGTAAGGTGATCTTTACTATAACACCCATCTTTGGGTCACGGTTTTACAAAACATGTCAAAAATGTTGTTGACCCATTCCGTTTACAAGCTAGAGACCCGTGACATACGGACGGACGGTCAGAGAGATAGACTAAAATCCCGTTTTGCCTTTGGGTACGGCACCCTAAAAGACGGTGGTATTAGGCTTATAGCGGTAGGCACGACTTGTCGGCACCTTGCGGCCAAAGTCAGCTGTGGGGAAGAGGTTGCAATTTAACTGACTTCCCAAAAGGAGGAGGTTTTCAACTCGATACGTATATGAACACGCATAAGTGATGTGGTCGAAGATAATAAATAGGATTAAACTAGAACTGGCTTTCAAGTGATGTCAGAACATCCACAATCCAGCTGGACGATTTACGATGTGTTTCGATTATACACGCAGCATCATGAAGAGATCCGGACCAGAGTTCCTCAACGAGTCGATCGCGCATCCAAACTTCAACCATCCAAATCATATGTAATACAAACTATGTGTAATTGTATCTGATTTTATCTGATGATAAAATTATCACTATATATATTTTTAATGTTTGTTTTTCGATATTTGAGATGATAAAATTGTAAGACAATATCCCAGCTCTGTCGTTTTATCGTACATAAAGATAATTGGTATTAAGCTCCTAACATAATTAATTAAATAAAATGTACATACTTTATTTTTTATATATTTGACACGTTTAGCTCTTTCGGGCTCGGTAGCTCAAGCTTATTCTATAGAATGTCTTTGTAGACCTACGCCGTAGCAGGACTATACGTGGCTACAAATGTAGTCGTGTACTACGAGCTACGCATCTACAGATATGCTACCGACCTCGGCCAATCATGATAATACTCATTTATATTTATCTCACTCGATATTATAAGACACTGTTTATATCAATCAACAGATTAAAAAATTCAGACCGAAAAATGTTATTCAACCAAATTAAAAATCATATCTTTTCTTTAAAAAAAAATACTAAAATTACTGGCTCTCAAGGGTTGCTGATAGATCACTCCGTTAGGCGATAGATTTTCTATTTGAAGGTGGTAGCTGGCCAGGCGGGTATAGGCGAAATTCCTACCACCATGCTACAGCGACTGCCATCCTGAGACAACAACAAGGATTAAAGCTTAACGTGCCTTCTGAAGCACGCAAGTGCACATTAGTAAATTCCAATAGCAGTCACCGATCCAAGTCATGACCATTGCCTAAACTAGTTGATCTGTTAATAGTGAACAGGAAAGTTATGCTTTAAAAAATAGGTTTTGTAACAAATAACTATATAGAACGTTATAAGTGTACTTTTCCCGAAGCAGTGACAGCCCAGCAGTAATATAGCTTTGGACTGCCGTGTCGCAGGTCCAGTGTCCAGCAGTCCATTGTTCAATCGCACCGCCGTCGACTAGAAATTAAATATCTGGAGGGGCATTTTGTGACTGCTCGTCTGTCTAGCTACCACCCTCAAGTAGAAAATATGTCGCCAAACGCCTAACGGCGTGTTCCGGCAGCAGTTCTTGATAGCCAGTGAGTAATTGATAAAATTACAGGCACATAAGATTTAACATCTGTGTTTTCCACGGTTATGGGAGAAGTGCAGTTTGACAATTGTTAATTTTACAATACTTAATTTTTATTCAGATTTCGTGGCTCTATTCTGAGTGTTATGTTTTGTATGATAAGGAGCATTACGATGTTTTCAAGTCGGTCAAAGGTACAGTACAGTAAAATAGTTGAGTTCTTTTATAATAGCGTGCTGGACAAATGGAAATAGTCTATCAAAATATACCAGAGTAGGTTTTAAAACATATTAATTAACGATATATTCCTACAGACAACAGTTGACAAAGCAATGATTCTACTAATAATGAAGGGATTCGATATTTCAAAAAAGGTAAAGATTTTATTCCATATTCAATAATGTTTTGTATCCCGATGGATGGATGGAATATAATAAACTAGCTTTCCGGGCGCGGCTCCGTAAAAAACATTAACCTCTTTTTGCGCAGTTGGACAAAAACTATCCTATGTTTTTTCCCGGGTCTCAAACTATTTCCATACCAAATTTCATTTAAATCGGTCCAGTAGTTTTGGCGTGAAAGCGTAACAGACAGACAGACAGAGATATTTTCGCATTTATAATATTAGTACTGATAATAAATTTATATAATAGAATTATAGAAATAATGTTACAATCAATCACAGGCAATTGAACAATCATTAAGGCGTATTAAGTTATCATACTCGTTCTTATTACCTGTGACGTGAATAGACGTATCTTTTCATGGTTGTATAATCATTTATAAGTTCAAATTTATTCACATTACGTAGTTCAACCTTGATTAGATGCACCTGCACTATAATACAAAATATATCCCTTCTTATTGTTGACCTAACGACACGTGTATTTAGATAAATTAATTCATATTTATCTGTAGTGCATCCCATTTGCTAATCTAATTGTTTCCGTGTGGTACGGCCGCCAATTCCTTGTGTCACAGTAGATATTCTTGGCACCACTATCAGACCATAGATCTGAGCTTTCGTTTGGCACCGGGTACCAAGTCTGCATTGCTGGCATCACTGTCCCTCCACCAGACACTTGCGCACATGTCTGTCACGAAGTCTATTAATCATATGGGTGGCATTTTTTATATATGTCCGAACTGTATTTCTGAAATCAGAATATCAACCGAGACAGATACATCAAAGTTCAGTTGCAGCTCGAAATTATTAGACAATGTACGAAATTATTGTGTTGTATTAGAGTAAAGCGCTTGATCACATACATTATTTTGAAGCGCTCGTAGCGTAGGTTACTAAGACTTTCTTAATCGATGAGTCTATAGTTAAGCAATGTCTGCTGCGGTCATAAGTTGGATGGGTGAACGTCAGTGGCATTATTATACTAAGCGCTTCCGTACTTCGGAGAGCACCTGGTTGCTGTCTTAGGATGGCAGTCTTTATAGCACGGTGAAAGGGCATTTTGCGAATGCCTGTCTGGATAGCTGCCGCCCTCAAGCAAGCACCCAACAAGTTCTGGCAGCTGTCCTTGAGAGCTAGTAATTCTAGTAGCCTGAACAACATCTTCGACTACACCATCACTTCAATTAGATGAGATAAGTAGTAGTAAAGTCTAGCTATCAGTAACGTAATAAAAAAATGATATAAACTATAGGCTATAATGATGTTAAGTTCCCGGTTTAAGAGTATAAATACTGTTTTGTATCCTCCTGTCAAATGTTGCAAAATCGATTAAAGGAAACGAATGCGCTTAAAGAGCAGCATATGCAACTATTCACATCACGGGTATTTGTCCACATTGGACAAAACCGGGCTCCATGTCATCTAAACTCTTCGTTTACCCGAAAGGTAGGTATACTATTAAGGTATAACAATCAAAAGCACTGTTGTTGTCTTATATGGCGTCGTTATAGCATGGTATTTAGTTTATGGTATTTGGTAGGGCATTTTGCGTAAAATCATTGAATATAACTTAGTTGGTGGGTCAGGCTGGCAACCCACCATAACACCTAAACCAAAACGAGTTTCAACATATTTTTAAAATATATTGTAATGGTTGTGTAAATACAAAATGTCAACTCTTACAAGTTGAAGTAGACTGAGATATTTGATGTATTTAATTTTTATTTCTAAAATGGGTTATTTGTCAAATTTTTATATGGAAAAAGGATATCCTTTTTTCTAAGAAGTAGACAAGTTGACAAGTAGACAAGTTGAAGTAGACTTCAACTTGTAAGAGTTGACATTTTGTATTGAGTTGACATATGTATCCAATATACATGATTATTGCATTGCTATTACTATTGCAGTATATAAAAATGTAGAAAATCCATGTTTCTTAGAAAAAAGGATATCCTTTTTCCATATAAAAATTTGACAAATAACCCATTTTAGAAATAAAAATTAAATACATCAAATATCTGTAGCTACAATTGTTAGTTTCAATATATTGTATATCATAATGTACAATATAATAATACCGTCTAGGTTTCTGGGAATGTTTATTTATATTTGGTAGGAGCTCGTTCGAAGTAAATAGATATAGTTAATAATGGCAACTTCTATAACAATAAGTGCGTTAGATACCGTTGTAAATAATGTTTGGCTTTATCGGTATACAAGGGTCGGCAGGTGATTTCTGGCCTGCAGCCAAATCCCACGCACATCGCTCGCCCGCGATACGATTCTAACTCATGCAAATTTAAACCCTAACACGCGCATATTGAACTGAAATCACTAATTGCAAATAACAAATCTTGAAATTGATGTCCAAATCTCTAGTGGCATCTGCCTTGAGCTATGTATTTTTATTTTATCGCGTTTATCGCAGGGCCATCGGATGAGCTATGTAATATGTTCATCGATAAATCACGGGGTTGAAGTGTTGACATTGCTTTGAAGGGAGTGTTATGATAGATGGATAGAGTTTATAACATAGATGACTCGGATCTCACACACCGGTGATTTACTGTTTCTTAAGCTGTCAATTTATCAAAATTTGTTAGAGATTTCGGTGGTTGAAATGATATTCTGTTCTATAGTTTAAAGTTTTATGTCAGTAGGTCGGGTCACGTTACAAACGTTGGTCGGTTGCACTAGCCCGAGCGTGAGACAGGTGTCGAATTGACACTTTTATTTGTAACAATCGAGCCGTCAAAAGCTATATCGCTATTCCAAGATTAGTGGAGCAATAAAATGCCTACAAGTTATTATTAGCGTGAAGACGTGACAGTACGGCTCGTAAAGTAGATAATTGAGGTCATCCAGGCGGATATCAACCTGGCTGGTAAGCAGGTACTTATTTAAATATATTGCCAGATCGAATGACAAAGAGTCCGGAAAAATATTAAAAAGTCTAGTCTCTCAACTCCTCGAGCGATACAAAATCAAAGAGAAATTTATATGTGATAGATAATATCTATTTTATGAGATATTTTATAACATAATAATGTATATTTAATAATAAATCTATGATGGTATCCTGAACATGATTGCCTAATCATGTAAAGGATACCATCATAGATTTATGAGAGAGTACATTAGACCTCCTTAACACAACTATACTTTGGAACGTAAACACATCACATCAAAGTCCAACGTTGAACAAAGCCAAGGCAAAGCTTTGCCATAATCCCCACTCCCCACTCCCCACCAGTGTAAAATGGCAGCTCTTTAGAAGGCACTGCTGCGCACCCTCTTGTATTTTCCCTTCGTCGCCTCTTACTACTCCCACAGGAAGATAATATGGGGTGTCACCCCCCCATGTCTACCCGTGGGTGTCGTAAAAGGCGACTAACGGTAACACACCAGAAGGTGGGCAGCAGCGCTTTCTGAGGAACTGTTATCTTACACTGCAATCCCCAAGACACCTGCCAAGTGAGGGGATTACTGAAAACCTGATGAAAAATGATGGGGGAATCTATGTGTTCAGCAGTGAACAATCCGGCTGATACAGTACCCCACGGAGAACGTACACGCTGCCACTGTACTAGGAAATAGCACAAATGGCAAGCTTTCGACAGCTCAGCGTATACGTATACTTACATCCGATTCTTATAGTCGCTCAAATGCTCGCGAACGAGTTTCGGCTGCGTATATCTTTACCATATTAATTATCACTTGGTATGGTTCAAGTCTTGTTGAGAGCTGCGCTATGTGAATGTCACGTATTCTAAAATGGTTTAGGGAGAAATTCCTCTGTTGATGATATTGACCACCAGGCATGTGCTTTCCTTGCTGTGTCCTTTTCATTGAAAACCTCAAGTTATATCTGTGTTTCTATAATTAAATATAATTATATAATAGCAGGGACACTAACACAGTCGTTAACCGTTATTTGATATGTGTTGGAGATTTAATAAGTTTAATAATTGCCTTAGTACCAAAATATACATATTTACAAAGTATTGTCTTTTTGATACTATGTTGGACAGAAAAAAGCTATAAATTATAATAGAATGAGTAGTGCGGAGAATGAGTAGGATTATAATATAAATGTTTCAGTTCTATAAAAATATCTAAGCCGTATCTTCAATTTTTTGTGTTCATTCAATGTTTCATTGACCTTGCCGCTACCAGTTCTTCAACTCAATCTCAGGCACTTGCTTGACACAAATGTGCTTTTGTAAAACTGAAACATAAAGTTATTGAAGCAATTCTTTATAAATTATTATTTGTAGGCATACACCGGGTCGCTTTTATAGTATACGAAGCTTAAATCAATCCTCACCTTGACTGACGTCTAATAAAATTACGATGTTTATTTATACACCACTGTTAAAATGTGCGTAATTATGAAAACCACGGAAGACGCCTCGTGTTGTATATAAGCTTTCATTAACGATTGACGGATCTAAAACTGTTTCTTAGGTAACCATTAATTTAAGGAAGGTCGCAAGGCCCTAAAATAGGTTTGGCGATGACAACGACCTGCCTCTAAAGTGCTTTGTTTAGTCTGTGAGAGTGTTTGCAATTGTGTTAGGAATTTCGCAGCTAATGTTTAGAAACTCTAGGAGATTGACATAGAATTTTGATTGGAGTTGTCTAAGATTAAGAGGGCAAATCAAACGATCGTAAATTCCCGCGGTACCGCTCTCGACTCCCACTCATGCGCATATGAGTGGTGTTGTATTAGAATGCTTTAGAGCTGGGTATAACAATAATTAATTTAAAAAGAGGAGTGCTGGCAAGTGGCCATTTTAAAAATTCCTCGTCGGTGTCGCCTCGCTCCTCACCCGACAACTAGTTTGTACCGCACCGCGATATTTGATAACTTGAATTTTGGTTCATCGGTGTTTCTAGTTCTACTAAGTATTTCTACCCTTTGTATGTAGGTACCTGCCTTGTTGTGTTTGAGCTCTTTATCTATACTTCTTACTTAAGTTTTACTCTATTCTTTCTTACCTACTATCATGTCTGGAATTACTTGTTGTGTGTCATTTATGTTGCCTCGTTTAAACAAACATCATTATGTGTAAGTTTTTTTCGTAACTCATCACACAGCTTCATTTTTCTACGTAATCTGTCGATATCTTGGCGGTTGTAGTACCGTTAAAGTAACTTTTGGTAAATAAATCTAACAACTGTAAAATACAATAAAGTAACACAATTGAATATATTTTAAAAGGAATATAAAGATCCTATTAAATAACTATATGTAATATTTCACGATTCCCACCGATCCCCAATGATTTATATGTATAGAATGTAAGCATTATAAATTACCGTTCGACAGTGCAAGTGAATGTGGTATCATGTGCGTCAACGTTCCATTAAATCTGGAAGAAAAATAAAGAAATCGCAGCTTTCTAGCATGACTCACGGTTTATTTTTTGGGTTATACTAGATAATATCTTATCATCTTATTCAGCAATGATAATCATCGCACTTGTGTAAACAATTCATATAAAATCCACATTCAGACACTCCTTAGATTTTCTAAGTATAAACAAATTTCAAATTGTAAAATGTAGTTCTAGATGTTTGTTGTAGTTTATGAGGCGAAAATTTTCTTTATGGTTCCCTTATGAATGATTACCATTATTTGTTGTAGACTGTTTCTTACTTATATTATTATAAGTAGAGCCAAAAACTCCATTCACGGAATATAAATGAACATAAAAAAATAAAATATGGCTTAAGGAACATAAAATAACCGATTTTGTAATAGAATGTAGTCCGAGGATCATAACAAGACACTTTTTATTAGGGTTTCGCTCCAGAACTATATTACTAAATCTAAACTATTTTAACTGTAAAACCATCTTACTTACAAAGAGATGATTTTTTAAACCATAATAGTAAGCCAATAAAAATATTTGAATTACGAGTATTATTATTATAGCGGACAACCTACTAAGTAAAAAAAACTCAGAGGGAAAAATAAGAGGGGGTAATACTCCCTCTGTTTTCTTCTATACACTATAAACAATTCTATCTATACACAAATGATGTTCTTTTAATTCTTACCCTCTTGGAATTATGATATTATATACAAACGTAAAACTAGATATAGTTATGGTATAAACGTTATATAAAATATACAAACATAAAATTACGCCTCTTTCCCGCAGGGGTAGGTAACTCCTCTTTCGCCTCATCTACGCTTGTTAATCCTTTCATACATAAGAATCGGTTTAAAGTACCTACTCCTAACCTAGCCTTTTTCTGAAAGTTTTCAGTCATTTCGCACCGATCGCTTAGGTCTTTCTTCTGCTTCCAACACTTCCGTTCACTTGTCTTACGTTAAAATACAACAACGAATAATAAAATCGGAACCTCGGTAAAGATCTAAATAAAAGAAAACAGCATCTAGAGGTCTCAAGGATGTGTTGCCGGCCTTTGAGGAGGGAATATGTTATTATTTTTTCAAGATCCCTTCATCCGGAAATCCGGTAAAGTTTTTCCCCAAGAAAAGGATGCATAAAAAGATCGCATCCCGGCCAAATGTACCGACCAGTAGTGCCACACGAGATGATAGCTCAAGAAACAGGGGTGAGTTAGGGGTGTAACCGAAACACTAAACTCCGGATCGGGCAGTAGTCTAACAATCCGCGGGGAGCGTTAACGGACAATGAATAGCTATCAGTAGAAAGTCCTCCCTGGTGGGAGGTCACATTAGGTCATCACATCTGAGGCGACCATCAAATCATACGCCAAACCGAAAACATGAAGAGATCTTCTTTCATGGTTGGTGTTGCGCTAATCAAGCTATTCAGCATGGTAGCCGTTGAAATTGCCAAGTGTTCGATCTCTAGGGCCCCATCCCAGGCCCCGCTGAAGCACGGATTATGAAACCATTATTTATTCCTTCGATCTTAAAGTGCTCCATAAATCGATCTACTTACGCATTACCGCTAACAAGGAGACCTCTTAATGCACGCGTAGATTCGCGGATGGTCATTGAAATTTACGCGCAGCTAGATGAAAGATAGGTCCCGTTTTTTAAGACTGCTTGGTGACGTGCACAGATATCCCTTCTGAAGCAAAGACAAACTTCCACCCGCGGCAAAAAAGAATGCTCCAGTTAGTATCAAGGAAGGAAGGAATTGTTTCACAGAGAGCATATCTGTTTCAGTGAGAAAGCGCAAGGCCGGTTTAGCAGTCTCTAGGTGGCAACGAATGGCGTTCAGATCAGAACGGAGACCGCGTATGTTACAAAAGTCAATGGCAAACCAGTTAGTGTTAGTCCTGAGCAGCTGATTGAAAATTGAGCACGGTTTTTCACCCTCCGGAATACGCAAGACAACCACTACCCAAACCTTCAGTTACGAGACGTTGTATCGTATCGAATCGTGGACGTCCGAAAAGGGATTCTCTAGCGTTTACACAGCTGGTACCTTTCTGGAATAATATCTCTTGAAACTGTGCTGTGTTGACATAAGAATCTATCCGGGAAATAGAAGTAACTTTGTGTGCAAAAAAGATTGTATGCGACTATTATCCACGTAAGCGAAGCTTCAGGTAACAGCTTGCTGGAATATAAAAAAAGCTGAGATCCTGCTATCACTCGCTAGATTTGATATAAAAAAATCTTGTGGTAGGCAGAACTAATACTGGTACTAAATATGAATATATTACTTGAGCCTTTATAGGGTGCTCGCAAAGACTACATACACGGTTTATTCAAAATCTATGAATTAGAGAATTTTTCATTTTCAATCCGTCAGGTAGGTGTAGGACGAAGTCAACTTGTTAAGAAATAGAATTAGCAAATATTGCAAAAAGAAAAGGAGAATAGATGGTATTCTGAAGCCACTTGTTGTATCTCGCAGTCTTGGGTTGTTGTATTCTTTGGTCAGACAATAATAGAGTTTATCTGAGAAAAATATCATTAACAGTATTGATTCTCTAATTGGGCCCGGTACATAGCAATCACAATCATAATAAGCAGTATTGCATGTTAACCTATCATATGCCTAAGAGACGGGGTTGCCTAAACATATCATCAGGATGTAATAATCGCTTCAAAGAACATACAATACTCTACCAATACAATTGCCAAAAACGATATAGAGTATAACATACCTATTGGCTTTGAACTTTTTACAAATATAGTAATCGGCTTCCTATTTTCAGGCATAGTAAACTGTCTTACAAGTATAGACAGCTCCGTAAATCCCTAGATATATAGGTTGGTATCCGACCAAAATACACAGAATATTATGCACATTTTACATTATATGAGATTACCTTGAATGTAAAATTAGATAGTTTTGCATGTGAGCAATAGTGCTATTCGCTCGTGTAAAATATTTTTAGTGTTTACGCTAGTCACTTTAGGAACCATTAGAAGTATATATCAGTATCTATTATTCACTTTAAAGTTACTTTTATAAAATATGATTTCGTTAATAAAAGCTTTTGATATTATATTGTTTCGAAATAAGTGCATGCATGTTATTATACACATTAATATGTACATACTGAAATACTATGTATTCTCGAAAATCCAGATGTATATCATAAAACATTGCTTTAACAATATTTATATAATTTTATTGAGTAGGTTATGCTTGTAAGATTTTTCATTGTTATTGTTCATAAGCTGATATGGTTGGCTATTATTAGGTGGGTATTAACTACAATCTTACTTGACGGTGTGTCAAAGATGATCCCCGAGACTTACGAACTCCTAAGGCTAGCTATCGGCCGGAACACACTACTATGTAATTTTGTCTTAGGTTATCATGAACATGCTCAGGACAAACCCAACCACTACATTCGTTTCGATAATCCACAAATCCTCGCCAGAGAGACCCGGTTTATGTCAAGAATGTTACGCGAGGCTATTGAACACAAAATGTACCCAAATTTCAATAGAAATGATGGTTGGCAAGTAAGTACCACCTGCTTGGGATCCTGTTATCAAATTAATTAAATCCCATGGCCGACACAAATCTGCTAGACCTCTGGACACAGTGAGCGAATACTGCGTGAATAGGTAACGTTATGATTAATATAAAAATATCTGACGGTAGATCAAATAATTTCTTAATAACTCATGTTACAAATAAAACCAATATATAAAAGCGATATGAGACCAAGATCCTAAGTGCAAGCAATGATCGGCCAAGGGAATTCCCGTGGGTTGCAAACGGTTCCTGAGGTGGCTAGAATATAATCCCCCCTCAATCCGTGGACATCGTAAGAGGCGATTAAAGGTAAAATAGTGAGGGGTGGGCAGCAGCGCCTTCTAAGAAACTGTTATCTTACACAACGATCTCCAAGACGCCAGCCAAGCGAAAAGATTTTGGTTTTATCCCCTCCAATTAGGGACACTACTCAGCAGTGGACAAACGGTTGGTACAGTACAGTACATTCATACCGGCACTAACACTTGACTTTATGACAGTACTATCTAGTCATCTACAAAACCTAGGTCCAGATATATCTCAGAGTACTTACAAAGTTTTGAAAAGATATGAAAAGTGTGCACCTAATTATGTAAATAATTACTGTATGTACCTGTAGTGTTATAGGAATTTGGTTCCTCCCGCCCGTCATACAAAATATTTTAATAGCCGTCTTTACAATTATCCGCAGTTATATCGGCTACGAATTTAGTCATAAAGTTTCAATTATTAGGCATCATCATGCATTGTATATAAGTTTTAAAGTTCTTTAGGCTTCCGTACAAGAAATCGTGAGTTTAGTAATAAGCATATCAGCTTTCCTATATCTTTAGAACCGGAATAGGTATAGCCGGTGAAATATTTTATAGAATATGTGTAGTCGAATAGTTTAACAAATAATAATCAAAATAAATAATTAAGTGGATACCCATACAATTCAGTAACGTAGGTATGTTTTCTCTATTGTAAAAACGGTAATACATACGCCAAACTTAATGTGACTATGGTACAAACTTGAAATAAAACAATAAATTATAAAAATCGTCTAAGTGCGACTCTGACTACTGCTAAAGATCCTGACCTATACATTTTTTATGACTAATTGTTTATTGATACGGAACCCGATGTGCGTGTTTGTTGAGACATAAACATGAAAACTAGGCCAAGTGCAAGTTCGTTAAAAACCCTGTTTTTTTTGTTATGATCTCAGTTTCAAAATCGCCATTTTCAGTAGGTGTTGGTCAATTAGTAATATGGTACACAATATACCGATATTTCAGATTCTTAACTCGTTTTTGCAATATATCCCGTTACAAAAATATCCTAAAATTATCAATCATTAATTTTTAACGTTTATAAATATACTAGCTATCCGGGCGCGGCTCCGCCCGCGCGTATGTCGGTTATCGCGCAAAAACATTAACCTCTTTTTGCGCAGCTGGATAAAAACTATCCTATGTGTTTGCCCGGGTCTCAAACTATTTCCATACCAAATTTCATTCAAATCGGTCCAGTAGTTTTGGCGTGAAAGAGTAACAGACAGACAGACAGAGTTACTTTCGCATTTATAATATTAGTACTGATATAATAAAAAATATAAAAGTAATATTAATACTCTACCCAATGAGATCTAGATAATGATATCTCACGTGCTGCGGTGCAAATACATTCGTTTTTCGGCTACGTTCTCATACTGAACTTTAATTCTTAGTCCAATATTCACCTTTGAGACTCCTTCACAAATATCTTTATTTCAGGCATTGCAACTCATACTTTTATGTACTAGAGCCCCATGGTATTTTCTGGTGGACGAAGTCTCATTCTAAGGGCTCTGTTTTCTCCTTTAGGTACGGAACCTTAAAAATCACCCGCCTTGTGTGTGAGGTTTGGTCGGTTTTTTTACCTCTTGAATTTATAGGTCTAATGTTCTATTATTATATTCTGACGTGAACATCAAACTCTGTATGTATGGGAGTGATTAAAAGCTAATCATTTTATTTTTCTCTTCAGAAAATTTATATATTCACATCACCTCCTCCTCCTCGAGTCGTAGCTCACTGCTGAGCGTCGTGATGTCCCCGACCATCTGTTTCTTTACTACAGAGATGTTTCCACCTTCCTCGATCGTTGGCGTGGCTCATAGCATCTGTGATCGTAGTGTTAGCTACTTGATCGGACCATCGTGTTGGACTACGTCCCCTGGGACGTCACACTTATTTTAAACAGGCGACAGTTTGTGACTGTGATTGTAATATGTTTGTTACATCTTCAAGCTCCATCGGCTACACCAATCAAATCAAATTGGTATGTAAGAAGATGAGGCCCTGGATTAACACATATAATACTTTTCATCATCATAATCATCATCCATCACCACGAGGGGCATAACTAGCTACAAAAAAACACTTCTTTGTACTTGCACACATTGGTTTATTTTATTAGACCCCCTTTCTACATAATACTATCATTATTATGTAGAATACACGCTGGTTGGTGGCTACGCTACGGTAGCAGCAGTTGATGAACGGTTTTAATAGTTTCTTAATATTTGGCAGATTCCCTAATGGCATATATCTACCATATATTTTAATCAGATAAATATTTTATTGTTGAAAGATCCTTGCTGATTGAGTTTTCCACAGATTAAAAAAATCAGCCAAACCTTGCTAAAACTCTTTTAAACAGACTTGTAGCATAAACAAAGTAACGTGGTATTACAGAACAACATAAGTTCGTAGCACCCGTAGAAGGTACATTTTAGGTTATTGGTTGAATTCAAAAATACGCCAGGCGATGTCGTTAAGGGAATTTACAATCTTTCAAGCGAAGCTGGCATATTTTAGCTCAAACCAAATGAGTGAAGAATTTCTAAGATGAAAATTATGAACAGTTGTGTAAATGAATGATGATGTCAATGGCTACGTCATGAATAAACAAGGCAAGAAGAAACTGTTGAGCGATGAGCGGACTGCGGACTGATCAAAGAGTTAGCATTTTATTATGTAAGCTTCTGTGAAATTTGTATTTTGATATCTTGTTTGTAATATGGTTTTGTTTTTCATATTTTCTTTTAAAGTAACCTATTTTTTTAGTCTGAAAAGTTAAGCCCGGATTTGAATGATTTACTTAGGTAAAAATAACTAAGTAAATTATTGAAATCCACGAGTTCCATCTTAAGAATGTAGCAGGATACTATTCTGTATCTTCCTACTAAAAGCCGTAAAAAGCGATTTAAGAGAAAACGTTGGCCATCCACCACTCACTCCAATGACACACACAAACGAGAAAAATGAAATGAATAGGTTACAGAGATACACATCTCCTCTACTTGTTGCTCAATGTTTTGGCAACACGATCAAAGTTACCCGCGTTTATACCACAGATTGATTCGGCTTTCAAATAGGCGGGCGGAATAAAGCTGTTGATATTTTTAAACGGTTTTGAACTTCAGAACTACAAGGTTTTCATTAGACTTTTTTTAGGGTGGTTTGAGTGGACAGTATTCGAGACAAAAATAAAACAATGTAAGCTTTCAGGAATAGCATGTGTCGGAAATAGAGTGAACGTGGCCGGTGACGTGTCCTTGGCGCGGCTAGCGGGAGCTTCAGGCGCGGCGGCGGCGGTGCGCTCGAAATATGTCATTAGCGACCGCTAGCGCCGAGCGATGTCGGCAGGGGAAACATGGCGACTCCTCAGAATAATGGGAATATACGTAGGTACTGGCAGCTTCTGACACTAGTTCCGTATTGTAGTATCTATTTTTATACGTATAGTAGTATTGCGTTGTGCTTGTCTAGGTCTATACTCAACCTACTTCGAATTTTCTCTATTTACTTTGTGTTTGATTTTTATCGAAGGCGAAGCTATGAGTAGGCACACTTGACAGACCGGCATGTATGAAGAACGTTATGAGTTTTACGTTATCTTTAATCTGATTGTTATGTTGTCCGGATGGTTCTACCAATAAATATATACTATTTAGTAAATATATCAGGATATCATTGCAAATTCTAAAGTATTCTCATCAGACACGCTGACGGAAAAGATTGATATTTTCTTGTTAGATTAGGTTTAGTCAAAATAAAAAAAAAAAATAACTGAATGGGTAAGCGACTACATTATTGTCAGCAACACTGGGAAACTTCTTGTAATTTTGAAGTGAAAATTTGGATGTCGAAACTATGCTTCGACTGGTCCTCTCTTACCGTATGCAAGGTCTCGTCCGTGGTAGGCTGTTATCTGAACATAAAATATAGGTACTTTTGCTTTAAAGCGATATAACATTTGTCTATGATACTAACAAAATAATGACACTTAGCTTTTATGCTTCTTCTGGCTAGTTTTATTTAAAAAATTGGGAGTGACGTATATAACGCTTCGGGAATCATATTGAGACCAGTAATAATTTCGCTATCCTAATTTCACCAAAGCTAAGCTACGAGAATCATCATAAAACTTATTTTACCGGGGGAAGGATAATAACGATCATGATATTATTAGATGCCAAACATTTAATTTTAAATTTACGTTCGTATCTCAAAGCAGACACCGTGACAAGTTCACGTAAACTGCACCTGTTGGCAGTTTATATCGAGGGATGTGGTGACACCGGCACATGCTCGGTTTGTGTGCTCGCTCTCGGTATGTTCTCATTGTTTGGCACATGCTATAAGCGGAAAATACTGCAACATGTTCAATTGATGGGATTCGTAGTGATAGGTTATTTCGCTTGCCAACTAGAAAATCTAGCTGTGGAAGATTTTCAAAATCGTAATGCTAACACATGTGTGTACTTCCTCATATCCAAATACCGTTATACAAACAACAGTTATAAAAGAGTCAAGAGTACATTAATATTCTATTACTTGAGCTAGAAACGAATATCTATATCCATAATTATTTTCAAGACACAAATTTTTGAAATTATTCGTCCCGCGCTCATGTGAGAATGAATTGTACACGCACCTACCTAACAAAGTGAAAATGTGTTATTTCGTTTCCGAAAAAGTCAGTCGGTCAAAATAAATTATTCAATTTCGGCGTCTACGACGCCTTATCAAGGTCAATTACAAGTTTTAATTTTGAAATAATCTACATTGTACTTCTATTAATGTTTTCATTTTCTTTCATTTTTTCTTTTTCTATTATCATTTGTTAATCGTTTTTAAACTACCAAGAACAAATTCTGTAAAAAAATATCAGTTACCAATTACGGGTTAATAAGGTAGGAAGACCGGTCGGCGAAAGCTTAATAATAGGATCCAGCTATCACTTACAGAGTCCTAAAAAGTTATGTGCCAACCAGATCCTCCTATTTTTGCCCATAACAGAATGGTCTCATTTGGTCTAAGCTTCCCTATACTTACCGTATTATATATTATTTTAATATTTACACGGAAACTGACAATAATGTAGTCGCTTACACAATTTGAAACAATGAAGCCTTGAAGAGCAAATTGATACCCATCGTGTAATATGAATTCACCCAGCACTTGAGGCATATCCAATAGCTAGAGAGTGGAGTAGGAAGTGCGTAGATGAGGCTTAGTCAGGCGGCCAGTGCGTGATAAAAACAAAATAAATATAAACGTGCCATAGAAAATATTATTACATAAATAAAGACATGCCCTGCGCTACTTCTTAAATTGAAACAATTTTTGGAGTCCATTTTCTAACATTTTAAATGATTTTAAATTTTCCTTTTATACATGTAATATTTTTGTCTGAGGTAAGTTTAAAGCTGGAAAATAACCGCGATGGTGGACAACCAGACATCACGTGGCATCAAAACGTGTTTGACATCTATTTAATTTCTAAACTAGTTCTTCTCCATCTTCTTACATTCGAAAATCTACAAAGATTTATGAATATTCCGAGTAGAATGTCATTTTACGAAACTTATCAGTGATAGGAAGTATTTATTTCGGGTGATATCTTATAACAAGTCACCTTATTTAGGAGGAGCAGGGAGTGGGGAATCCACCTCTGGAGATAGTTAGTTTTAATGTTATTGAATATTAAATTATTTCATGGAAGGGTTTCCGGTGTACATTTGTTTAATATAAGGCAGTGTCTAGAACCCACTTATCTAACCTACCGATACCTAATTTACTGATATAATTCTAAGAATTGTCCTGAAGTTCTTCTGTCTGCCAGTTCCTTGTGGATAAAAGTCACCTTACGATTTTCCTTGCTGCGTTCGTCAGTTCCTTGTGGATAAAAGTCACCTTACGCTTTTCCTTGCTGCGTTCGTCGTTGCACCTTAATATGACTGACCTAGACTAGAACTGAAGTAAAATTAAGCCGGCCTATCATTTCGTCTCACGAATTTTGACGATTGCACCGTTGAAGAAGTGGATAAGTAACATTTCAAATATTTTCCATTTCCGTATTTTCGAGTATTTATCAGGTGAAACAAAATTTTGATAAATAGCACCCTTATACAGTTGCACCTTAATATCTAGACTAGTCAAAAAAACTAAAGTAAAATTAAGTCGGCCTATCATTTCATCTCACGCATTTTGTCGAATGCAACATTGAAGAAGTGCTTAGTAACATTTTAACTATTTCCCATTTAATTATACGCATTTTCGAGTGATTTTATCAGTTGAAACAAAATGTTGAAAAATATTTTAAATGATTCCATCTTCTGAAGCCAAAATAGGTTTACATCAATTAAGGCAGACCCTTTTGATAATCTTCCACTTTTGACAGATGCAATGTTGAAGACAGAAAGTATAATCTTAATTACTAGCTATTTCACATATTGCCGAGTGATTGTTAGAGTTAAATATTTTTTAATATAAAATTTTGGTCGTATTTCCTACAGTTAACTTATGCGGCGATTTATACGACTTAAAACTGATCTCCTTGATCCCCGACTATTTAGAAAATTACGAAATTCACCCAACTCGATTTATGAACCAACCTTTTAGTTTAGTTAAGCTTTATTCTAGCCCATACGAAGTAGATCCAGGCCATCTAAAGTACGTTATAGCCTTGTAAATTTTATTAAGCACTGTGAGAAATTGTATATTCGAAATATTACTAATTCTTGTGTCAGTTATTTCACTGGCTACCTTGTCTTTCGATCCGGAACGTGAACTTTGTTTTGTCTAGTTTAAAAGACTCCTTAAAAAGATGATTAGTTTAAAAAACATCTTATTACTTATTATAACAACTTACATAATTTTATGTTCCTATGGCCGTGTCCTAGTCATCGTACATGATCGAACGCATTTGCGTTAGAAGTGGCCGTCAGACTCGCCGTGACCGACGACGCGTGAAGAAATATCACTGACCATAGACATTGGTACTTTTTGTGGAGCGAGGATAATCAGCACCGAAATTAGATTACTCCAATGGTCATTAGGGTGTCCACTAGAAAATACCTACATTACTTGCCCTTTTTCCACGCTATGTAAGGGCGGTACATTTTTATGTCGTAATCTTTATACGATCTCCTATCAGTTGTCATCGCAATACTCACACTTCCATACACATATCATTCTTTACCTACTTAATATTCTTTATATGTAGGTACATGCCTTGGTACTGATCGTTGATCCGTTCATAAATAATAATAGGGATTAAAATATGAATTTGCCGTTTTAAGACAGAGGCAACTTTAATTTAAAATTAAGCCTGCATAGTAATATAGTTACAACTATTTTTTAAAATCTATTTAAGATATAACTTAACTATAGTTAAGTAACTATAGTTAACTTGTGACTTAAATGTAACTATAGTTAACTTATAACTTAAATAGATTTTTTAAAATAGTTGTAATTATAAATCTTGGACTACATATATGATATTCCATTGTTTTACATTAAGTTTTTGAGGAACTTATATACGAAATGATATGTTGACCAAATTATGCAATTGCCGAATACGAGTTCCGAACAAGAAAGGCTGAAGGTAAATAACGATGAATTAAAAGTAATTGTGGACAAGACAATAGCGGAAGCCTATCCATATCCAACAACCGTTAATTAAGGTCATAGTTTAACGCTACTTTATCTACATACTTTACTTATTAATGTTAGGTACATTAATTTTAGTGCAAATTAAAAATGTTAAAATTAAAATTCAAGAAAAAGGTTCTTCTACACTAATATTAAATAAAAAGGAAAGATTTGTATTTTTGTATGCAAGGAATAAACTTAAAAACTACTGGACCGATTTGGATAAAGTATTGTATGGAAATAGTCTGAGACCCGGGGAAGGCCATAGGATAGTTTTCCACGAGCCATCCAACTACGCAAAAAGAGCTTAATGGCTCGGCTGGAAAGCTAGTATGACATAAGGTAATTGATGTGCGCAGAAGAGCATGTGTTGCAGCTTGCGTTACCTTGATGAGTAGTTTCAGAAATTTGTCATTTTGAAACATGTCTTGACGTCCGATAATTTTGTCGAGACAACGACGGAGTTGGATGGGTGACCGCTAGTGACATTACTACTGAGCGCTTCCGTGCTTCGGACTTCGGAGGGCACGTTAAGCCGTCGGTCCCGGTTGTTGTCTTATGATAGCAGTCGTTACAGCATGGTGGTAGGGCATTTCGCGAATGCCCGCCTGGCTAGCTACCACCCTCAAGTAGAAAATCTGTCGCCAAGCATCTAACGGTGTGTTCCGGTGTGTGCAGCTGTCCTAGAGAGCCAGTAATTCTAGGCTAGCTATATCTATATCAACTATAAATAAAAAAAGCACCAAGCGCAGTTTAGTTTACGGTTACTGTTTGGTGGTCACTTCATAGTGCGATTCACTAAACTTTATTAATAACAGCAGATGTCTATTGTGAAGAATTCGAATAGTGCCAGCGACACTCAGAGAAAACCCTGACTTGTCTATTATTGACACGTTGGTAATATGTGATATTTTTTAAAAATTTTATTATATTTTAATGCCATTGTAATTTGTAAAAAATTACAATGAATGAATTAATTAATTAATTTTGAATTAACATAATTGTTTTTTTTTTACATTATTTAATCTTTAACTACTATTCTGATATACATACTACTTAATGTTTAATTATTTTGGCATGCCTTCACTCCATAAATGTGTACGTCTTAGGGCAAAACACGATCAAAGCACACTAATCTTTCTCTTTCTACCTGTTTTTAACATGCACACGTGTTAGTCATATTATGTATGTGTACTCGGTGTTTTGAGCAAATAAATTATTCTTATTCCATCAATCTTTAGCCATTATTGCTCAATGATGATAATGCAAGTACGCTGCGCGACAAATCGATATGACACTATTTCCATTACTTTTGGTGGCTTCTGTAGTGTAGCCACAATTTCGGCACTGTCGAGTCGCATGGATGCATTTAACATTACAAGACCAGCAGTTATAATGATAAAGAAGGTTATCGAAGTTCTAACATTATTGTCAGGTAAATAGATATATTTTTTTTAATTAATAATCAATCATATTCTGGGCTGAATTTTTTTAGACAATGCATTTGCAATATATTTATTGACATAATTAATTGCATATAAAATACTTTTCATCCATTAACCAGCTCGGTGAAGGTCGTCTTATAGCGGGATCTTAGACCATTACAAATCCCGAGGTTTATATTTACCTAAATGATCTGAAGCTAGGTGCATTTGTTCTGTGATTGGGTAGTTGGTCGTACATGGCTGGATCCGTCAAGTTTGTTCTATTTTACTCAGTCTAAATTGTTGAAATAAAAGGATTTTCAATTACGAAAAAACCTGTTCAAATTTTTTTAGGTATTGTAACGGAACATCTAGGTATTAGCCCCACCTAATGTTCAGCGGACTAATCTCTGCCTGTACATTTAGTCAATTTGTTTTTAGTGCTTATGTGCTATCCTTTGACCACTATCTCATCTGATGGAAAGTGATGATGTGGTCTTATATGTTGTTCAGGCTAACCTAGAATTACTGGCTCTCAAGTATAGCTGCCGGAACACACGTTTAGGTGCTAAGCGACAGAATTTCTACTTGAGAGTGGTAGCTAGCCAGGCGGGCATTCGCAAAATGCCCTACCACCATGCTATAACGACTGCCATCCTAAGACAACAACCGGGACCGAGCGACGGCTTAACGTGCCCTCCGAAGCTTAACTTAGCTGATCGGCTAAGAACGGGTAAGCAAACTTTGCTACGAGCGCTTCGAAAATATGTGCACTGCACCCGTTACCCTGTGACATACAGGTTGTAAAGTCACTTGTGCCTGTAATTTACTGCCTATCAAGGGCTGCTACCGGAACACACTGTTAGGTGCTTGGCGACAGATTTTCAGCACCGGCAGCTTGAGCCGGTGGGGATCGAACCATGGACCTGCGGCGCCGCAGTTCATAGCAATTACCACTCGGCCATAATTTCTTCAAATTATCCCAACAATCAAGGTAACTTTAATCGGCCGCTATAAAATATGGAACTGTCAAACGAAATCAACTCGTCACACTGAACAACTCAAATATTCACATGAGGTAGGCCACATTCACGTATATACTTGTACGTACGTATATACCTGCTAAAAATAAGCCGTCGGTAGGTAGAAAAAAAGGGTTTACAGTGGTTTATGAAACACCTAATACAGTGCATAGGTTTTTCCGGATGTTTTTTTTTTAATTGGACTTAAACACGGGATTTGAAAACTCCAGAGCGACGCTCTACGCCGTTAATCCAAGGAAGCAGTCAAGGTGTATATTTATTTTATTGTACGAGTATATATTATGCTCAAGGATTTATAAAGGGTCTTTCAAACTTTCCCCTTGAGCTATAAGTGTATTCGAATAAGGGTCAAATACGTTTAACTTCCAATACGCAAGTTATCCAAATTTTAACCATACTTATTTTGTCCAATACCCTTTATGTCATATACGTGTTAAGTCAAACCTCTCTTTTATTTTCATTGTATTCTTTCATTGGCAGTCGCTGACCTGTGTCACCATTGTTATTAATCACCAAAACAGAAATACAGAAAATAAGAGCAGATCTATAAAAAAAATACTTTTAATAATACGTAAAAAGTTGTTGAAATTATTAATCAAACGATTTGATTAAGCATGAGTAGTTTTGTGCGCAAAACATAAATATTTGCACGTCTCCTACGGCGAATACAGACATCACACAAAATTTGTGTATATTTTTTTATATGAGATATATGTTTTTGACTGACTAGATTCCTTCGATTTTTTTAGATGTTTCCTGTATAATTGCCACTCTCCACTCTTTCTTTTCTTTCGCTCCACTTTGTAGCTCAATAGCCCGTTTAGATGGGTCAATTTATCTGGTTCAGACAAGTTATGACACCTTCTCTTTATATGATAAATGACACATTTCGATCTTTCATAGTGAGACCCCCATAATATAAATGAAACAACTGTACTTATAGAAACATATAGGTACCTTCAGATCTCACTTATCCAGGTTTTACTGATACATATATATATATATATATATATATTCCGCGGTAGTAGATATTTGCCAAAACATCGTAATTAGCTACATAGTAGTAGTAGCAAGATGACAAAATCTTTTTTAACTGACCTTAGGCACATATACATTTTTATTCTTACCACCCTCCTACTCAACACATTTGTCGATGAGTGAAATAGTCAATTAGGTAACAAACACGACCTCGTGCTCAGGGAATTCTTCGTCGTTTATACTGGTAAGTAAGTGATGTTGAACGTTGTAGTTCACGGAACGAAGGCTTGCACATGGCAAGTATTGCACTACCAGGGCGATATGAGTTCAAGACATAGACAATGCAGTGAATTAGTGACTTTTAACAAGATAAGATGTGACCAAAAGGATACAGAATCCAAACCCAGGAAAAAAGAAACCGAAAATTATAACCATACCTTGTGAAAACCGATTCTATAAGACCATGTACCTACATTTTATACCGACGTAAAAACATAAATGTATCACGTTTTGATCCACTTGGCGGCAACTCAAAACGTTGGAACAGATAGACGTCAAAAAGTTCAACGATGGACAGTGATGTATCAAAACAGAACACGGTGTGTAGATTGATAGCGTGAATCATTCCTAGTAGTTAACTGCGCCCGGGCCGAAGTTATGGACGAAAAAATATTATTTATTGCTTCCATCTATACTTACTGAAACGCAAACTGAAATAGGGTAGCATATACGTCAGCAATGCTCATACATTTGATTTAACACGTCAATAAAACAATACCATACTGCATCGCGTAATAAAAAATGAGCGTCAGTCACCTGCTATATTGAGCAACTACCCACGCGGCATCATATCATATGAAAATATACTTGACGACGCCAACTGCCAAAGAAATTAAATAGAGTAGATTTTTCAGCCCGATGTATGTTAACAATGACCACGTGGACGACAAGGGAAGGCCAGCGGTGACGACGATGCTGCAAGCCGCCTGCGCTTCTCAATTGCTCCGTAACAAAACCCTTGTTTCAAATAATCTAAAATACCCAACCTAGAGAACTTTCGACCTTCATATGTCGAAACGTATACATGCAATATGTTAATATTACTGACAAAACGGTAACATCGACAGGTCATTAAACTGCCGCACTATAGCATTCTGCTAGGCTTAAATTTGCAAATACTTTCGATCCTGCAAGTGAAATAACTCTCTTAAAATAAATGTCAAAGACGAGAGCGTCTTTGACATTTATTTTTTCTGTCTGCAGCAAAAATAAGAGGTTCTTGGTGAGAGGAAGAAGTTTGGATTTCGCTCCACCATGACCTTGTCTATTAATTAATACCCAAGTTGCTGTGTTCCTAATTGAAGGTTAATATACTAAAGCTAAAAAAAATACAGACAAATAAGTGTGATAAGTATGCAAAGCTGCACTTGAATGAATATTTACTTAGTTATTTACGTGTTCTGATAGTCCTGTATATAACTCCTTACTACGCTCTGTGAGGTGAAGATATGGCTACAAAATACAAAATTTATGAGAATCTGTTCAGAAGTGCAACCTGTAGAGGAGAACAAGCAGAAATCTGGAAATACTGACATACAAATAGAAAGCATTTTTGCCCAAGCTGAGACGGAGACGCTTCGCTCGTCCAATTAAAGGCTGGGATCAATATCTCGTAGGGTTTGTAGCCAATGTTAAAAATACTAAATGTGATAGACATATTATAAAATCACATTAAATTTATTAGATTTTTTTAAAATCCAAAAATAAACGGTTTACTTCACAAGAAGATTGAATATTTGGTACCACTGAGCAAGTAATAATCTGCTATTTAATTTAGTACATTAATTGGAGGATGGAGGGGCATAAAGGGGACAATCTTATTTTTTGTAAGTTATAAAAACAAACACAACTTTTCGTAATCATCGTAATCGTCAGTTCTTTTTAAGTAAACAGAGCAATTAAAACTGAAAAATATATATGTTTATTTTGTGAAGTATTAAGGAAATCTTCATTACGCTCCGATGTTGGGGCAGCGTGGGAACGTTCTGGTTCCCCATACTACTCCTACATCGGGGCATAAGAATGCAGTACTGATAAAATCTCGTTTGGCTAGGCAGTGCAGTGCAAATATGTATTTCTTTCGGGTTCCCGTCATCCTCAGTTTCACATACTTAGCTGTTATTCTACTGCTGTCTACCCTATTGACTGACTTAAGATATGCGTGGTTCATGTTCATACAGTTTAAACAGTAATATTTTCTTGACTGGATACATTATTTCTTGGCGTATTTCTTCAGATGAGAAGAAAGATATCATAAGTACGTAAGGGGCATTATAAGTACCATATCACGGGGCACAACAGAGTACCTGACTATGCCACTCTATTATGTGCCATACATGTCCGAAGTCTACTATAAAAAAAAAACTATATGAGTAAGCAACCTTAAAAAATACAACGAGAGGAAAATTTCTTAAATTATATATATTATATTATATATCTTATATACTCATATTTAAATATGCGGGATTCGAACCCGCGCTAATACCCCATATAGCCTGGGTATGCTCTAACTGCTGAGCTAACATGCCATATGATTATAATTTATCCTTTCCTTCTTAACCATCGCCTGGGGATCTGTACATTAACCCAAAATATGGCAAAGTGTTTGTGTAAATATTTACCTTCTAAGGTATAGCCTCTGAAATCTAGATCAAACTGAGTGAAAATATATATTTTCGTTGTAAAAGATGTACATGTGTAAATTGCATTTCACTCCCGCATTGAACTTTAGTCCAAAGAGGCCACATATGTAAATGCTATATAGCATCTCTGGTTTGTCCAATATGTGGGTGGTCCCGTCTTACCCCGCGTCCCCGGTATGCCCTACTCCGTTCCTAACGATTTTTATGACTTGTTTTCTATCAGTATGCTGTATATATATAAAATAAAATGACCACCCAGCACCAGTCTTGTTTAATAGGTATAAATTGTTTTACAGGTTCAATTAAAATTGTTCGTAAGTATATAAATTTCAATAGAGGTTAAAAATCCCAATAGAAGCTGAATTTGAAGTAGCTTGCATGTAAATAATTAAGTCCCACAGGTCACATTCAGGCACCCATGCAGAGATATTTTTGAAACATTTTCTTCAACCTTTCAACAACTCAAATAAAAGCTATTTCCTCTAATTAAACTGAAATTTATTTCGATTCGAAGTGTTTTCATAAATTCTAGACGCGTCGTCGTTTCGTCGCATCAACAAGCGACAGTAAAACAGGTCTAGCTGAAGTCATTGAGTTGCCGGAATAAAAGACGAAACATTTTATTTTACTCATTGTCGTTGAATAACACGGAAACACAGGTGCTAAAATGCTATGTCACGGATTTTGTGGAGATACAACTTTGACTATAATCATAAAATAATGAGTAGATTCAGGCGTTACTTTGCGGAAATCCATATTTGATAATAACAAATATTTTTAAAATATTTTTGTATTTTTTAAGTGTATTATTAAAATATTAATTTGATGTTTTCTTAAAATATTTTAAAAATATTTGTTATTATAATCATAAAACATATGACAGTATAACAGGATCCCTATCGCCTTTGCTTTCTAATGCTTTCTCTCTCGCACGTCATTGGGTACGGTGCAGAATAGATATAGCTCAAACGAATAGACAGCAGAATTCTCTGCAGTCAATCCATATAAAAGGACAGCTACGTACTTTACTGAGAAAAAGCACCGCCACTATCTGAAACCCACCATTCTGTTCGATGAACCCATTCCCTGGGTGAAATCAATCAAATACATCGTAGTGATCCTTGATCGGAATCTCACTTATACAAATTTATCCTTTCGTTCTTATTGTTTAACCGTCGGAGACGCAGCAAAGTGGATTGAACTATAAATAAGATTCACTTCACATATAGCTTTTAACTTGTTTACAATGACGCAACACGCAACCCTATAATATTTATAATTTTTGACAAATAACGCTTACAAAATTACAATGAAAATAATAGCCTAGGGATGGATGGCTGTGGGTTCGAATCCCGCTTATGGTTCAAATTTTTGCTTATGTTATGATTTTGTAAGATTATTTTTTGAGAATGCGTTTTAATGCAAAAATCACTATGTTAGGGGTTGAATAAACATGTCTAGAATTAAATATTATAATCAATATACCAACATGCAAATTTTTTATTCTGATTGACTTTTTTTTTGGTTGTACAACCTCATTTTTAGAGTTTCGTAGTAGAATGGCCGCGAATTTTTATCGAAAAAGATTGCTAACCTCCTTTCATTAAAAATCCAGTACGAGAAAAATCTCACATCTTTCTTTTAATTAATTGTTATAAAACCTTTTTTGAAGTAAGTTCTGGAGCTGTATTTTTTATTTCTGGTGGCGTCATCTCTATAAAAACGACACTTCTACTATCAGATGACATTTTGGAAAAATATTTGGAATAATAAAAAGCGACAAAACTAACTTTAACAAAACAAATAAATTGCCGCACTTTTTTCATATTGCATAGAAAGGTACACAACGTCCTTTAATTGAAAATTGAGTTCGATAAAAAGCCCACCTCTTTTTTCTAATTATTTGATATAAAACATTCTTGAGATTTGACGATTATATATTTTTTGTTAGCAGCTAAAAAAACAAAAAGAGTACTAGCAAGGCAGCAGCTATGGATTTTCATACGACATTCCTTCACTGCTACGGAGGGAAGGTATGAAATTCCATATAATTTTTCCCGTCGCACATTTATAAGGGAATAATGACGAACTTTATAACACGTTTTTGAACGAGATATGAGACAATTTCTGAGTGGGTGTGGTGTAAATGTGATTTTTACTCAGCAAGCGATAGCCGCCTCCTCCTAACAAAAAATGTTGTACTCCAATAATTTCTAAAAGGCTTGTTAAACTGAAATTTGACTTATGAGAAAATGTACAAGTTTATTTTTTTATAGAAGTGTCGTTTTTATAGAGATGACGCCACCAGAAATAAAAAATACAGCTGCAGAACTTACTTCAAAAAAGGATTTATATCAATTAATTAAAAGAAAGAGGTGAGATTGATAGCAATCTTTTTCGAAAAAAATTCACGGCCATTTATTTGTTTTGTTAAAATTTGTTTGTTACTAAATGGATAATATAACATCACGCTTTTAATTATTCTAAATAATTTTCCAAAATGCCATGTGATAGTGAAAGTGACTACTTATTTTATATTTAAGTCCGACGCCTCACGTAGGACTTCAACATACTCTCGATCAGAAATAGATAGTTTTCTCCCCTCGAACTAAACTTAACGTACGAAACTTTTTTGTTTTTTTTTTTATGCCTGATAGGTTAGCCTTTGACCGCTATCTCACCTGATGGTAAGTGATGATGTGGTCGAAGATGTTGTTCAGGCTAACCTAGAATTACTGGCTCTCAAGGACAGCTGCCGGAACACACTGTTAGGTGCTTGGCGACAGATTTTCAACTTGAGGGTGGTAGCTAGCCAGGCGGGCATTCGCAAAATGCCCTACCACTATGCTGTAACGACTGTCATCCTAAGACAACAACCGGGACCAACGGCTTAACGTGCCCTCCGAAGCACGGAAGCGCTCAGTAGTAATGTCACCAGCGGTCACCCATCCAATTCATGACCGAGGCGGACGTTGCTTAACTTTGCTGATCGATTCAGAATGGCTAAGCAAACTTCGCTACGAGCGCTTCAAAATTTGATCTATACTATAATCTTTTTCCGGAAGGGGGAATCTACTAGGTATAACTACAAAATTTGATCTATACGATAATCTTTTTCCGGAAGGGGGAATCTACTAGGTATAACTACAAAATTTGATCTATACGATAATCTTTTTCCGGAAGGGGGAATCTACTAGGTATAACTACAAAATTTGATCTATACGATAATCTTTTTCCGGAAGGGGGAATCTTACCCGCGTCCTCCGAACAAAAAATTTTGTCCTCCAATAATTTGTAAAAGGCTTGTTATGACTTATGAGAAAATGTACAAGTTTATTTTTTTTATAGATTTAAATGTATAGTTCTAATGATAATAAACGTAAATCTTAAGGTTAGTGTAAGTATTCATATTTAAATACCACACTCTAAATGTGTCTATTATAATTGCCATGAACACTTGGTATTTAAAATATTATGACAAGGGCATGCTATTATCCGACCAAATTTACTATTCGGATATTTCGGTTACACCCTAAACACTATCCGGATAAATCCCGATGATATGGATATTTCGGATTAACAATACAGTTAAATCAAGTTTTTTATCACTGTATCGTTTTAATACATTGTAATTACGCTTGCTCAATCTCTTTTCCTTCGTATTTTAGACTATGCCGATGTTTGTTACCTTGATCTTAGGGAGGACCAGCTAAATAGACTTGAGCGTCTCCAAAACTTCTCGATCAGGTTCATATTTGGTTTACGCAATTATGACTTACGCATTTGGTTTACGCATTCGCCTTCGCCGGAATACTCATATTCTTTCCCTACTCTTCAATATATTGTTTAATCCTAATTCTCCGCACTATCTTAAGGAATGCTTTGAGTTTCTTGAATCGGCTCATGCCTTGCCATTGAGGTCATCAGGAAATCTTCTACTCAAATTTCCATCACACAGTACATTTTTCTACGATAATTCATTCTCAGTGCATGCAGTTCGACTATGGAACAGTATGCCAGTCTCGAAAATCTCAGTCACTATAAATTTTCAAAAATAGAGTCAACGAATTTTACTTGTCCACTCTGAGCTAATCTGTTTCCTTGGTTATTGCCAATTATATTTACTTTGTAAGTAGTATTTATTTTGAAGGTCATTGGAAGTTGGTAAATCACGACTAGGCTGCGTTCCTCATGACTTGGACATAAATTCTCTCAATAAAAACTTTTCTACAACACCTAGTATGAATACTGCTACTAAAGCAAATACTCTCAATCTTCTTTCTGTCATGTTAACTCCCGCCTATACTCCATTTGATTTTATTCAATTTTCGGCTAGTGATGTTAATAAGAAGAGCGTACTTTCTATTGCGTCTAATGCTGTTGGTATAGATGGCATTAGTCGCAATATGATAATCCCAATTATTGATTTAATCCATCCTGTTCCATTACATATCCTTAATTATTCTATAATGAAAGGAGCTTTTCCGACATTATGGATGGATGCTGAAATAACTCCATTGCCTAAAACCTTAAACCCTAAATATTTGTCGGAATATCGGCCGTTATCTATTCTCCCTTTCTTATCTAGTCTTGGAACGCTTAGTTCAGAACCAGATCAGTAGTTTTCTGACCAAAAACAACCTTCTAAATCCCTTCCAGTCCGGCTTCCGCCCTTCCCACAGTACAGTTACTGCATTGCTAACGATAACTGACGATATACGTGCTGGTATGGAGAAAGGTAAGTTTACCGTACTTACCCTACTTGACTTCAGTAGCGCGTTTAATACCGTTGATTTCGATATCCTCTTAAGTCTTCTGCGCTCTATTAACATATCTCTTACCGTTATTTACTTTTTCCACAGTTACCTATTTGGACGCTGACAAAGGGTTCGCCTTGAAGATTCCTGTTCTTCATGGTGTAACACGACAGCCGGCGTACCGCAGAGCGCGGTTTTATCTCCTCTTCTTAAAAATATAACTTCATCTTACCACCTTTATGCGGATGATTTACAGATTTATTCACAAGCCTCTCTTAAAAAATTATCAGATTATGTAGAAACTACCAATAAAAATTTAAGACATATAGCAGATTGGAGCAATGATTTTTGTTTAGTGATTAATCCAACAAAAACAAAAGTTATTGTCGTAGTCAACTCCCGAATGTTGGCTAAATTGGACTGGGATACACTGCCTCCGATCATTTTCGACAGCGTAATCATTCCTTACAGCAAACAAATAAACAATCTTGGATTATTAATTGACCAGTCCTTGTCATGGGGCCCTCAGTTGGAAGCAGTTAGTCGCAAAACGTTTGCTTCTACGGGCTCTCTAAAGCGGCTTCGCAATTTTCTTCCGAATGCTACCAAAGTTGCCCTTGCTCAATCTCTTTTGCTTCCCATTTTAGACTATGCCGATGTCTGTTACCTAGATCTTAGAGAGGATCAGCTAAACAGACTTGAGCGTCTCCAAAATTTCTCAACAGGTTCATATTTGGCTTACGCAAATATGACCACGTTTCCAAATTTCGTCATAAGCTCAAGTGGCTTCCCATTCGCCTTCGCCGGAATACTCATATTCTTTCCCTTCTCTTTAATATACTGTTTAATCCATTTTCCCCACGCTATCTTAAGGAACGCTTTTCGTTTCTTGATTCGGCTCATGCCTTGACATTGAGGTCATCAGAAAATCTTTTGCTTAAAGTGCCGCCGCACAGTACATCGCTGTATGATGCTTCATTCTCAGTACAGGCTGTTCGACTCTGGAACAGTCTGCCAGTCTCCGTTCGAAAGACGCAGTCATTATACATATTCAAAAATAGAGTCAAATAATTTTATTTGTCCACTTTTAGCTAATCTTTTCCTTCCATATCATAAAACTTTATTTTTATATTTATGTAGTAGGTCTATATATATTTTATTGTGTATGTATTTAGATCGTTAGGGTATGTTAGTATATAATATGTATTTATTTAGTGTTTGTATGTACGTTTATTTAGATAATATATAATGTAAGTATGTATGTATATGTATTTATTTAAAAAGGTGTAAAAGTGTAAATACTTAGTTGGGTAATTATTATATAAGTAGTGTTTAATTTGTTAACTGCCATCCTGGCTAATTTTGCGTGTTTTTTCTTTTTCTCAGATCGGTTGTCTGGAAGAAATTGCTTAAAGCAATAAGACCGCCCTTTGTATACGTTTATTTGTTGTTTCTTTGTAATGTTATTTTTAAGGTATGAAAATAAAGAATTTTCTATCTCTCTATCTATAGGTTTTTTTTATTTATTTATTAATTATATGTTTAATATAGGTTTAAATTAAATATAGAGGTTTTTTTACTTCAATAGTACTTCGTGAATAATTGTTATGTTTACCTAGTAAACTGCCAACCTGGCAAATATTGTAAATCCTTTCTGTTCGGTTGTCTGGAAGAAATTGCTTAAAGCAATAAGAACGCCATTTGTATACCTAATTTTTGAAGCGCTCGTAGCGAAGTTTGCTTAACCATTCTGAATCGATCAGCAAAGTTAAGCCGTCGGTCCCGGTTGTTGTCTTAGGATGGCAGTCGTTACAGCATGGTGGTAGGGCACTTTGCGAATGCCCGCCTGGCTAGCTACCACCCTCAAGTTGAAAATCTGTCGCCAAGCACCTAACGGTGTGTTCCGGCAGCTGTCCTTGAGAGCCAGTAATTCTAGGTTAGCCTGAACAACATCTTCGACCACATCATCACTTACCATCAGGTGAGATAGTGGTCAAAGGCTAACCTATCAAGCATAAAAAAAAAAAAAATATTATGTGTGTTAATTTTCTGTAATGTTTTTCATGGTATGCAAATAAAGTGTTTATCTATCTATCTATCTAATTTGGAAGAAAAACCAGTTTTTTCCGTCTCGGGTGTAAAAATGTTGTAGTAAACTAGTGTAATTTTATTGTTTAGTGGTAGTGCACTCCCGGAGACGCAACATTTCGTATATTAAGCTCGTCGTGTATTTGACTTTGTTAGTTTTCAAATGTATGGAGTAGTATACTTAAGTTTAATTTTAGTATAAGAAAATTTTGTATTTTGCTAACATTTACAAAGTTTCATCAAAATACTTAAAATATGCTGTAAATTAATTATTGTACGTTTCCCGCTCAAACAAACGGGAAACGATGTGGGATCGTAGCCCGCGTGTATTAAAGCTAGAAAATAGCGGCAAAATTTATAAATACAATTATTATTATCAAAAATGACGAACTTTTCAATTCAATTACCAAACAAATGTTAGTAACTTTCAGCTATTCTACTTATTGACTTGAAACCAACGTCGGACGGTCCGCTATCGTTGCCGCACTTAACAAAACAAAAACGACGGATACATTCTAAAAAACAAGAGAGAGAACACAACATATCTAAATTCTACTATAATTTTTAAGCAAAAACAGTTTTTTTGCTATCGGGTCAAAAATGTTATATTAAGCTAATGTAATTTAACAAGTACGAATCATGTCCAAAATATGAAACAAATCTTCTTTTGTCACTATCAAAAGCTCCAAAATGTACTTAACAATTAGTAACTTATTGAGCCATTTCAGTTTTATCGCTTAAAAATCAAAAGAAAATCAGATATAAATTAACTCTTTTGTTAGCATTAAAAGAATTACCTAGGTTAATTTTAAAATAAAACAAAATACTTTTAACAAAACACAACAAATTTCATAATTAAAAATAATAAATAAGTTATTTAGAATGTTATTTACTTTTCAGTCATTTCAGACACATTATCATTAAGTGTACCCTACATCTTAATAATGATGTTTGATTAAAGCACAAATAAATAAAAACCTACGATATTCCAAAAGAAAGGTTTCCTTCACTAAGCGAATATACGACATACAAATATAATTAATTAAATTTCATTAGACTAGTTAATTAATAAATAGTTATTTAATAAAGTAAGTTTCGTGTGCCATATGGTAAAAAGCATGATTAAAATTAACAATAAACCATAAAATAGTTAGAAAATATATATCCGAATTATCCGAATAATTACACCAAAGATATCCGGATATACAACGGATTTCCGGATAATACAGATTTTCGGGTATCCGGATAGCATGCCCTAATTATGACGAAAGGATATGAGTACGCTTCCATTAAATGATTCTCAAAATATTCGTTTAAGTAAATAATGTCAAAGAATAATAGTTGCATTGTGTTAAACTACACAGTAAATTAACTGATGTAAATAAAAGGTGCATTGTTATTTTATCGTCTTAGTGTACGGAGGAGATAAAAGGTTTTTTATACAATATATTCAAATTATATTTCCTTTATATATATTCTCAATATTTTATACGTGATCCATATTCATTTGTGGTAAAAAAAAATACTACGTACGTATAGCACTGTAGGAAAAACTTTTTACTACCCAGAACATATTTATTAAACAAAATACTATCTTTGCGTTTCACAGTCATCGATTTAGCCTATCCATCGGTTTAAACTTGAAACGCGCTGCATATGAACTGTCATTTTTATCATTCAGTTATTTTATGTGTTGCATAGCAACCCGAAACTTTATTAGGACATTCTGAAACCAACAAACAAAACAAAATATTATTGACATATATTATTGATACATAATATTTTTTATAGACATAATTTAATATACAGCAAATACAATGAACAAATAGGTTCCCGACCTATTGTTAAACTATTTCAGGAACCAGTGGCTTTTCTAAATCTTATAGGGTTGTGTTTTATTGAACACGTGTGTTCTCCCGTAAAACCATCAGTTAGTAGGCTATATCCATCACTTTTTGGTTAAACGAAATTAAGTTGCAAGAACTTTTAATACATCTTTGGTGATTTTGAAGATATTGTCCCAATTTTAATCGCAGCTCGTATAATCAGATGTTTTATTTTCAACTATGCCACCATAATTTATGATTGAAAATAGTTCCGTAAGTACTAATTTTTCGACACACTGTGGTGCAATTTTTAGTAGGTACTTGCTTATTTAACTAATTCACAGATTATTTATTTCAAAGAACAATATTGTATTAAAATTATCCATGAAAGTGACACATATAAAAAATTAAGTGGGTTAGGCATTAACAATAGAAAAAGGGTTGCTGAATAACTAAGACGCGCACTTTACGCACATGATAGAGATTTAGCTACTTACATTGTAGTTACCCTTTGGATCAATCTATAATAATAATATAATAATCTATAATCTGCAGTTAATTGAAGGTTGTATAAATGCTTTCATTGTAGTAGCTGTAGTGTTCTATATAGTTCGTAGCTTTTATTAATAAAAACATAGCGCCGGTAAAAAAAAAATAACAGATACGTATATACATAAAGATCGCTCGGATAAACGCAAATGTATACAGATACATTGCAATCTTTTCAAATTAGCATTACAATATTAGTTTAAGAACGTTCCATTATTTAACCATTTAATTTCTAGGGAAGGTGAACATCTAAAAAACGGTGTGTTTCAACAACTATCAATTTATAACGGAAGATCACGCAATCAATGGTTATTGTTGTAGTTGGTAAACATGATTATAACTGAAATAAAATCTCCATATAAATTTTAACGCAATTCCAACTTTTTCTATCAAATAATTACGATGATAATGAATCAATTCATTCCCTAGCAACGATCTGCGATTTCGCTTGTTGCTCCTTCTAATAATTTGTAACTACGGCAAAACTTCTAGATAAAAAGGGCACAAAGTGCGTTCAGTATCTCCTAATTGCTTGAATCTCAAGAAAAATCATACACGGTTCCCTTACATGATATACGCAATAACGCATAAGCAGCTAGAATATAGACTTAAGTCAAGAGACGATTAATGAGAAGCACTAACTCAAAGTATATTTGCGGAAACATCCGCAGCGCGAACTGACGTGTGGTGTGACCTATTTACTGGACACAGTGCAATGTGCACAGGCTAATTTACCTTCACACTTGTTAATAGCGATTTGCACCCAATTATAAAAGACAGAAGAGTCAGTTTGGCTTCACAGGAAGTGGATTATTTTTTAAGTTTAACTAATGTTATTGCAAGGTATACTAACCTATCTACTTTCTTGGTGAAAGATTGCGTCGAATGGCGGGAAAATAATTAAAGAACTAACGTGATCTAGATTTTCAGCCTTGCTAAAAATACCAGTATTTGATGAGATAGTTTGTTGGACTGTTTTTCGTAGAAATAATTAACGAAGATAATTTCAGTCTTGTGGCTTAGGTGACCAAATCATTAAGGGATAGAAATTACCATACCTATTATAATCTCTGTAGTGGCCAAAATGAACCAGTGCCCTCAAAAACTTTGAGCACACAGTTTCCATTAAATTATAAAAACCACAGGGGCGGGTTTTCTAGCGAGCCAACAATGATGGCGACACCGTGAATCCTGATTCTTCTTGAGAATAAATGGGATCCTAGCTTGCCGTTTGACGCCAGAGCGAATACCAAGCTCCAAGGGTGGAAGTGCTTAAAGGCATAACAACGCGGAGAGTTGCTCTTAATGAAACTACAGCACAGTTTCTTCACTCTTTGCCTTCCACAACAATGGTGTCCCTTTTGTTGCCAATGCCGGTTATAGTTGCAGTGCCACCTTGTTTTGCGTGATGCTCTATCCACCGCACTCGTCACAAAGAGACGTTTTTTCTAATGTCTCAGTCATCCAGGAATTTCAATTGCTACAGTGCCCTTCACGCCAAAACACAGTAGTGCTTGCACATTACTGCTTCGAGGCAGTATATGTGGCACTGCGGTGGCTCCCACCACGACGGACTCTTGCTTAAGAGACCTACCACCTGGTGGAGATGGAGACGAGATAAAGGAAATTACGTACAGGGCCGCTGTCCAAAGGTTATAGATAGTAGGGGTTCTCATGGACTATAGCCGGTACGAGAGGAAGTAATCATAGCTGACCCAAGTTGCGATCGCCAAATCTGGAAAACTAAGATTGCATATGAAGTGGGATGGTGAATGTACGCATGATCGATGTATTAAACATTCATCATGCGTACTTTGAATTCCATAATTAATTTGAAAACAGACAGGACGATGTATATACAAAACCAACATAATAATAACAAATATTTAAAGAAAACATTAAATTAATATTTTAGAAATGCACTTCAAAAATCTCTTGACTCTTCGAGTGGACGATCAAAAATCTTTTACAGAATATAATTTTCATTCAGGATCGTGCACTCGAAAAGTCAAGACCTCCTGATGATGCTTGTAGTAGAAGCGAAACGCGTCGAAATTTTTCCCAGTTTGGCTACGTGATTTTTTATGTAATGTCAGAATTTAAGAACTCCAAAATGGAGTAATTAAAGACAGCTACCATAGAAAGCAATCCGGCCCCACTAAAGCTTGGCCTAAAGAACTAGAGTCAGTCGTTGAGTTTGGTGCTCTTGTAGTCCTTTAAAAAGTTTATACATTTCTTGACCTTTCTAAAATGGGTAGCAAACTCCTTGAATAATTTTGTACTACTCTGCTCTTTTAAAAATTTCAATTTTCATTGCAGGTAAATCTTTTGTTGATAAATAAAGCTTTGTATTGATACACAAACTAAATAAGCATATTACTCTCATAAAAATCTAGAAACACATGCATACAATATGTAGGTCAATGTGCTTATAAGAATTCAACATACAAGTAAATGAGAGATAAAATGTACAATACGTTCTGAGCCGTTTTACGCGGTCACAGAAAATTACAATGTTTTTAACGACGCCTCCTCTTCAGGATTTATGACTCTATTATATAAAGTTTTAGCACAGAGCTTGTAGAGAAGACAACTATAAAAGTATAAATAAACTTGCTGCCATGTCGTGGTTTTAGCACATAATAAAAAAATATTAATCGTAACGATACAGGGATTTCCGATGGCAGTGCGGGTTGAGTACCGAAAGGATGGTCGTAGGTTCATGATAGGAGGGTATTTAAGAATGTTGTCTGGCTAGAACTAAGCTACCTACCACACTGGATTAGAATATAGGTTACCGAGCACTTTTGGTGTGGTCCGGCAGTTTTGTTGTGGGCAAGATCACATTCTAGGCATTCTTGGTCACTGCTGCAAATTTCGACGAGTTATCACAGTGATCAATGACTAGCCTATCACCAATTAAAAAATCAATTATTGCCTAGCCATTGTAAATATTTTGCATAAAACTATTAACAGTGGTGCACCATTGTGCATTGTTTATAAATAATGTAAACAATTAAAATTGATCTTCAAAGCTGTATATAAATAAATCATACGGTATTTCAATGTGTTTACATTATAAGGGCCTGTTTCAGAATGTTCGAGTAAGTTCCGGTTATACTACCCAGAAAATATTTATTAAACAAAACACTATCTTTGCGTTTCACAGTCATCGATTTAGCCTATCCATCGGTTAAAGCATGAAACGCGCTTGTCAACTGTCATTTTTATCATTCAGTTATTTTATGTGTTGGTTAGCAACCCGAAACTTTATTAGGACATTCTGAAAAAGGGGCCTAAGTATAATAAACATTTATAATGTGTACACATGAAACCAATTTGAAAAAAAAAGCTGCACTGAATTAAAGACAATGGTGTCAGATAGGTGGTAGCTGGTGTTAGCACAGAACCAAATTGTGTTAGGTTGTTCTGTCACATTGAAATTCACAGCTGCGATGTTTTCTGCTGATCTTTTGGGCCAATGACGGGTATGGTTTCTTGCATCTATTAAAATAAACGTCGTCTCCCTAGATCAATTTTTGAACAGATCATTGGTCATTTATGGACGTCAAAATGCTAGCATTAATAACGTTTTGATTTGCAATGATAGCGTTAATAACGTTCTTATTTGAATGCTCACAGTTAAATTTAACCCATTTTTGCAGTATATTAGGTAACAATTTAAATATTAAACAACAATAACCAGCAAAACTACTGATGTTGGGGATCGAATACGTCGACCCGATGCTCGATGCTCATCATCAGGGCGAGTGCGCAGCTGCGTTGGCGAGCTCACAGCGGGCACGACATGATGAGCAACTGATTTGCTCGAAACCCAGATAGACGTATTCAATCCCCCACGTGAGTATATTTGCCGCTTATTGTTTAATATTTAAATATGTGTGCGACTCTCGAGAATTTCATTTCAAGCCGTATCCCAAGCCGTAATGCACCGTTTTCGTAAACGTGTAGCTGAAAATAAAACAAATACTTACCCTTCAAGCGATAAGATACCACGCATGGTGGTATCCCACCTAGGTAATACCCTAATCTGGATAGACACCTAACTATATTATGTTCCGGCAATTGTGCTTAAAGCCAGCCTCTTTAGGACCACGATACATAATTTTACTTCCCAACAGGTGAAATGGTGATCGTAGTTCTTTAAAGCAGCTGACAGCAATAGTTAGCCTATTATCTTCTGCCGCACACACACACACACTGTACCATACAAATTACAACTCTGTTCCAATAAACCTACTTATTCTTTGGCTAAAGGTAAAGACATAAAGGCTATTGGTAAACCAGAATTAGTTTTGTTTATGGATAGTGTGATTCTGCTAGCGAGGAAACATATCGTAAAATTGAGAAGTTGCCGCACTAAATATGTTGTAAAATAATAATAGTGTTCGCCAATATATTTAAGTAAATAATTTGGCAGTAAAATTTATTTAAACAAACATTCAATATTGGCTATATTATTGGAAGAAATGACGTTGCTTTGTTTGTATAATTATTGCACAAAATGTTTGTTTTTGCATATTACTGGAATTCTCGATAACATTATTCAAGTATGTTAGTACGATAGTGAAATAGTTCGCAAACTCAAGGTTTTCTCTTGCAAAGGTCGTCTTTTTGTATTTAAGACGGTAGTAAAACAAAAAACCAAGAATGAATTTGGCATAAAAGGTACCTTTTATTACCTAATTGTTGTCGTTATTGAGAGTGGGTGTAATGCTATATATATATAATGTATATGGAAGAGAAATTAAACCAACCAAAGCTAAGTGATTTCGCCGCTGAAGGGAATTTGTCGTTAATTCGAGCGACGGTATTTTACATACGGCGGTATTTACATGACGGTAGTTTACATTGTATTACAAATAATTGTATGTATATAATTTGGTAACTATTTTTTAGACTATTGTGTTCGCCCATTATATCACTTAATGGTAAATCATGAAGTCGCCGAAGAAATATAGACTTAGTATAATAAAAATATAGACGAATTGAGAACCTACTCTTCTCTTAGAAGTTGGTTAAAAATGTGCAACATTCGATTATCAACTCTGTTGTTTTTTTTATTCATATTAGACAATAAAGATGGGTGCTTCGAAAATTCGAGTGATTTTTGGATACGAGTTCCGACGCGGTACTAACACGGCAGAAACAGCTTCGCAATATCAGTGTTGCGTTTGGAAAGGGACAGCTAATGAACGCATCGTGTGATTTGGTTTAAACGCTTTCGTGATGGAAGCTTTTTTAACAAGTTTAAGAAAGAACCACGCGGAAGGCCGCCACATACAGGTGAATAACAATGAATTGAAAGAGACGACGGAAGCCGATCCAAGCAACCCAGTAATTAGCGCCGTGGTTCAACGCTACCTAACCAAAAACTATTGACTTGCGTCAAATTAATAAAATAGAAAATATGCAAAATGAGTGCCTCATTATTTCAACTATTTGACTGATCTGAAGAAAGAAACGCGTATTGAAACTAGTGTTGCCTTATTGAATCGTTACAGAAATGAAGGAATGTTGCATCGAATTGTGACATGTGATGAAAAGTGGATTCTTTACGATAACCGTAAGCGAAAAATTCAATGGCTGACCCCAGTCAAACGCCGCAATAGTGTCCTAAAGCAAAGCTTACCAATAAAAAGGTAATGGTAAAAAATATAACTGTTTGGTGGTCTCAGCTAACATCATGCTGAGATTCACTATAGCTTTCTCCGACTGGTCAAGCAATGCCGAACTCCGAACAATGATAGCAAAACTAGCAGTAAAACAGCCCCGACTCATGAATCGATCTTCACCATTATTGCTCCATGATAACGCGAGACCTCCTACAGCACAAAAAACCGTTTTAACTCTCAAGACCTACAATTAGAAACCATTCGTCGCCCTCCGTATCCGCCAGACCTCGCTCCAACGGACTACCATTTTTTCGTAATTTGGACAAATTTCTGCATGAAAAATAGTTTTATTCCATGGAGGCAGTATAAAATGCTATAACATTGTTTGTCGAATCTAGATCACCAGAGTTCTATTGAAATTGCATAATACCTTCATAATTAGATGGCAGCAATGTATAGATAATAATGGTTATTATTTTGATTGAATAACTATGATACATTAAAAAAACTAAACTAACCCTAATATTACCGTTATGACGGTCGGCAAATTTTTTTTTATGCGTGATAGGTTAGCCTTTGACCACTATCTCACCTAATGGTAAGTGATGATGTGGTCGAGGATGTTGTTCAGCCTAACCTAGAGTTAATGGTTCTGAAGGACAGCTGCCGGAACACACCGTTAGGTGCTTAGCGATAGATTTTCAACTTGAGGGTGGTAGCTCAAATTCAAATTCAAATTCAAAATCATTTATTCAATTTAGGCGTCTACGACGCTCTTATGAAGGTCAATTACAAACTTTAATATTGAAATATTCTACATTGTACTGCCACGTTCATCAAAAAAAAATTATAGAGCCACTGCGAGAAGAACGGGCAAGAAACTCGAGGCCATTCTTTTAAACGTCTGTTTACAATTTGTAATAAACAATATAATACAATTATAACAATATTTGTTTAAATTACGTAGGAGACAGGTGATGGCTTGGCAGAGGTGGAATTTTCCAAGCATTTTTGTCGTTTAAGTAATCACAAACTGTGTAGTAGGATTTCTTAATCAAAATGTTTTTCACGTGTAATTTGAATTTTCCTTCTGTGAGCATTGTAATATGTTCTGGAATTTTATTATAAAACCGCACACAATTACCTAAAAAGGACCTTTTATTTGTCTTTGCTAATCTAAAACACGGTACCGTTAATTTATATTTGTTCCTAGTGTTGTAATCGTGGTTGTCACTGTTTAATTTAAATTTACTCAATTTTTTCCGAACATACATAATATTTTCAAATACATATATACAGACTCGGTAAAGTTAATATATCAATTTCTTTAAAAAGATCCCTTAGAGATTCCATAGGATCCATTTCATATATGGCTCGAATTGCACGCTTTTGTAAGATAAAGATTGTTTCCATCTCAGCAGCAGCTCCCCACAGCAATACACCATACGACATAATACTGTGGAAGTACGCGAAATAAACTAGCCGTGCAGTAGCTACGTCTGTTAACTGTCTTATCTTACAACAGAACTAAGTCTTCCGGCTAGATCATGTATATGTGGATCCCACTGTAAAGTTGAGTCCACTTTGATTCCCAGAAAGACTGTCGCTTTGTCAATAGAGAGTTTATCTAAGCCAAGCTTAATGTTTGGTTCAACATAAGGAACATTTGGTAAAGAAAACTTTAAACATTTGGTCTTTTTTGAATTTAAGAGAAGATTTTTAGCGGCGAACCATTCAGAGATCATAGATAACACATTATTCACATAAATGAGTTCACTATCTTTCCTATCTACTTTAAAAATCAGAGAGGTATCATCGGCGAATAAAACAATATTGCAGAAATCTTTGACCATGCAAGGCAGATCATTAATATACGCTAGGAACAGAAAAGGTCCCAAAATTGATCCCTGCGGTACACCTATTTTTACCAAAGACCCGGAAGAAGTATTGCCATTTATTCCAACCATCTGTAGCCTGTTTGACAGATAAGACTCTATTAGATTCAAAGCTTTCCCACGAATACCATAGTGTGAAAGCTTACGAATCAGAGTGCAGTGTTCTACACAGTCGAATGCCTTGGAAAGATCACAAAATACGCCAATAGCATCATGTGAACTCTCCCAGGCTTCAAGTATATGTGACATCAATTGAACACCTGCATCTGTAGTGGATCTGCTCTTAGTAAAACCAAACTGATTCTCATTCAATATATTATGCTCATTAAAATGAGATAAAAGTTGTTTGAGCATAATTTTTTCGAATACTTTACTCAGAACAGGTAAGATGGAAATAGGTCTATAATTGCAAGGGTCAGATGCAGCCCCCGACTTCAAAATTGGAGTGATTTTACATAGTTTCATTAAGTCGGGGAAATTTCCTCTATCGACACAAAGATTGAATATTGTTACTAAGTATGGTGCGATAATGCAAATTATAGACTCTGCCACTTTAACTGACATACCCCACAAGTCTTCAGTACTCTTTATGTTTAAACTTTTGAATGTCTTTATAATTTCAAAATTTGTCGTGTATCTAAAACAAAAGTCCGGTGTTTTGCAGGGAAAATTATGTTTTAATAGGGCTTCTGCTACATTAGGACAAGAATCCAATGATTTAGTGACTTCTAGGGGTAAGTTAAAAAAACAAATTTCAAATATATTCGCCACTTGTATTGGATCAGAGATTTGATTTTTATTAATAGTTAAGACATATCTTGAATCTCTAGGTTTATTTTTACCAGTCTCAATATTTATAGTCTTCCAAATGGTTTTTATTTTATTTTTAGACTTGCTAATTTTATCTCTAATAAAAAGAGATTTAGCACACAAGCAAACAGACTTAAAAGTTTTAGAATAGTTCCTAACATAATCATGAAACTGCTTGCAAGATGTTAAATTTTTCCTGCGATACAGATCAAACAAATAATCTCTACTTTTTCGAATACCTCTAGTTGCCCAATCACCAAACTTCAATTTTCCATTTATTTGTTTCTTTATTTTTGGACTACTTCTTTATTTTTGAGCTAGCCAGGCGGGCATTTGCAGTGCCCTACCACCATGCTGTAACGACTGCTATCCTAAGACAACAACCGGGACCGACGGCTTAACGTGCCCTACGAAGCACGGAAGCGCTCAGTAGTAATGTCACCAGCGGTCACCCATCCAAGTCATGACCGCGGCTGACGTTGCTTAACTTTGCTGATCGATTCAGAATGGCTAAGCACACTTGGCTACGAACTGTTGTGTGGATCTATTCATTTGTCTAAAAAAAACAACTTATGGACACACACATTTATTTTATTTGAAAAATAAAATTATTAATTTACACTTGACTTAAAAGTTCCCGCAACTCACTTTTGGTACTAATTTGGGCAGAAGTTCCACCTGAAGGGTATACTGGTACTGAGTCTGGTGACTCCTGGAGTTATCTTAATTTTGGAAGCCACCGTTTATTTAGAGAAAAATACTGCTGACACCGCGTAAATAGGTTTGTGAGGGATTCGGGCCTAGATCAGCAATATATTAGGACAAACAGAGCGCTTAAAAATTTTGGACCATTTTGTTGAAATTTAAACTATATAGCTAGGAATCTGCTAAATCGGTACCTATAATAGTGTGCATACCTACCATATCCTCTATTTAGTCACAGAATAATAAGGACCAGAAGGGTCACTCTGCAAAGCCATTCCAATAAATAAGCTGCTCTAGCAACCAAGCAATAAAGTGCACTTCAGCTCGCAAAGCCCGGAGTACATACCTAATATTTATATTCACCTGTAAGGCGGCTCTCTTTTTATCGTATAGCTCTGATCTCTTTTGACGCGACGCGTACCGTAGAATAATCCCGTTCGGACGAATACGCCGATCTACCAGTAGCTTTTTACCTAAAGTGAGGAGTGAGCCAGGCCTGATTTAGCTAACAAATACTGTAAACACAGATTTATGGTTTAGTCTTGAAGCTGTGGGCAAAACCAATAAATCATTTTTCATCCCACCATCTCGGAAAGAGTATTTTTAATCTTCAATATCTGAGTGGAAAAGCCGTTTTTATTCTCTAGAGGATAAAGTAAATTGAATTTAGAACATCGTGTGCACTAAGTTTCTGAATTAAAAAAAACATTAAACCTATTTACTGCTACCTCTATGGTGCCGAATATATCATACAACTTTTTTTAAATTTGTTAAAAACTCAGACTCGGAACCTTCTTGGTGTTCTTTTTTCAATTTGCTTTGTACGCGGTTCTTTACGCGGCATTTTTTCACGTCATTGTTAAACCTTATATTAAAAACAAGAAACTTGAAAACAAGTGAAAAAACTAAAATGAGTGATTCTAGCGACGAGGAAGTTTGTTTGACGCCAACAGAATTGACTGAAACTGTTAATAATGCGCAAATGAGCTTTCCTCAACAATCACGCGAGAGTCATTTCCTCGCTGAGGTGGAATGAAAAGTTACGTGTTGCACTCGAGTGCAAAGATTTTTCACCTCGTGCTCTTTTGATTCCCTCGCTAACGCTCAGGATTCTAATTTTGAATCACTCGCTGCGCTCGTGATTTAATTTTAGAATCCTTCGCTTGCTCGGTCATCAAAATTGAACACGCGGTTAAAAAGCAACTTTGCACTCTTGTATAACAAATAACTATTATTCTTTTAAGGGCTGTTGCAATGCGGAACTGTAGTGATGAGGACGAGACTCGACTCTTACCCAGTTTATGCACAATTTTGATGGTGCAGTGACAGAAGACATCCAGACGCGAGGTCCCAGGTTCGATCCCTTTTCGACGAGATGTTTCTTTTCCTCTTCAGATATTTCTCAGTAACAGTTTGGAGTCTGGACCTGTATCTAATAGAGGCAAAATGGTCACCCTCAGTTTCGAGTAAAATATTTCTAGCGACGTACTCTACACAATGTTAAGGAATATCAAACATTTAAAGAATATGCAAACCTCAAATATGTTCTTCAGGCTATCCTAGAATTACTGGCTCCCAAGGACAGCTGCCGGAACACACTGTTAGGTGTTGGGTACAAATTTTCTACTTAACGGGGGTAGCTAACGAGGCAAGCATTCGCAAAATTTCCTACCACCATGCGACTGCCACCCTCAGACAACTTAGCAGGCATCTTGGGGATCACGTACATTTATTTACGTACTCAATACAATTACTCGCATTTGTTTTATTAATTTCAGAGCACGAGATGCAGTCCCACACGGATGTTCTTGGGTTTATATGTGGGATGGTTCTTACAGCCAGGGTTTACAACAGATACTATTCTATGACAACGCGTGAATTTAAAATAATATTTGATATGCTTATTATTTTCATCTTTTTAGAGAGAAGGTACGTATTGAAGACACGCGCTGCTTTTTATCTACTACCCCGAATCGAGACGAGGATATTGGTGATTCAGCTTCATGAAGAACTTTCATATAAAAAAGTATTCATCTGAAATATGGAACATATTGAGAGCTATAACTTCTGTAAAGAAACTACTAATCTACATCATATGGATGTAGGACTTTTAATGTTGACAGTTTTACGCGAAATGCAATGATACCTAGTTATCACTTCTATGGATAAACGAATAGTCTAGAGATTCAAGTTTTTTTTACATATAAATGTATGTGTTTATTAAAATATATGTGTTTCAACATATTTTATATAATATATATAGATCATTTATAGATGTTTCTAGCATATATAAATGATCTACCTTGCATGGTTAAAAATTTCTGCGATATAGTTTTATTCGCAGATGATACCTCCCTATTTTTTAAAGTAGATAGGAGGGATAGTGAACTTATTCATGTAAATAATGTGTTAGCTATGATCTCTAAGTGGTTCGCGGCTAATAATCTTCTCTTAAATTAAAAAAAGACCAAATGTTTAAAGTTTTCTTTACCAAATGTTACTTATGTTGAACCAAACATTAAGCTTGGCCTAGAAAAACTCTCTTTTGACAATGCGACAGTCTTCCTGGGAATTAAAATGGATTCAACTTTACAGTGGAATCCACATATACATGATCTATCTGGAAGACTTAGTTCTGCTGCATATGCAGTTCGTAAGATAAGACAGCTAACAGACGTAGCTACTGCTAGGCTCGTTTATTTCGCGTACTTCCACAATATTATGTCTTATGGTACATTGCTGTGGGGAGCTGCTGCTGAGATAGAGACAATCTTTATCTTACAAAAGCGTGCAATTCGAGCCATATATGAAATGGATCCTACGGAATCCCTGAGAGATCTTTTTAAAGAAATTGATATTTTAACTTTACCAAGTCTGTATATATTTGAAAATATTATTTATGTTCGTAAAAATTTGAGCATATTTAAATCAAACAGTGACAATCACGATTATAAAACTAGGAATAAAGATAAAATAGCGGTGCCAGGTTTTAGATTAGCAAAGACAAATAAAAGGTCCTTCTTAGGCAATTGTGTGCGGTTTTATAATAAATTGCCCAAACATATTACAACGCTCACAGAAAGAAAATTCAAGTTGCATGTGAAGAATATTTTGATAAAGAAATCTTACTACACAGTTTGTGATTACTTAAATGACAAAAATGCTTGGACTGGTTCGCCTCTGCCAAGCTAGCGCCCAACACCTACGTAATGTAAATTAAGTATTGTAATAATTTTACTATATAGTATGTACTTAACACATTGTTAAAAACGTTTAAAAGAATGGCCCCGAGTTTCTTGCCCGTTCTTCTCGCAGTGGCTCTATAATTTTTGTTTGCTGAACGTGGCAGTACAATGTAGTATATTTCAATATTAAAATTTGTAATTGACCTTCATAAGAGCGTCGTAGACGCCTAAATTGAATAAATGATTTTGACTTTGACTTTGACTTTGAAATAAAGTGTCAATCAACGTCTGTTGTTGATATTTTTATTTAATTTAGGTAATCTTATTTTAACATCTATATATAAAATAAACTATAAAACGGAAAACTGGCAAACAAAAAATAGAAATTAGGTCTAAGGAATATGCATTTGAAGCAGTGATGGGTCACTGGCATTGCCTAAGGACTGCCGCGGAGCAGGTCCATGGTTCGAATCCCGCCGCGGGCTTGAGCTTCACCGCATGGTGAAAGGGCATTATGCGCATGCCTGCCTGGCTAGCGACCACCCTCAATTAGAAAATCTGTAGCCAAGCACCTAACGGTGTGTTTTCCGACAGCAGTCCTTGAGAGCCAGTGAAATTACAGGCACATGAGACTTAACACGTTAAAGCGTGACTTATGATGAAATGCATCTTTTATGCGCAGAAGTTAGTCCGCTTAACATGAGGTGGGCCTAGCGCTTTTTCCGTCACAATAACATTAAAAAATGCATAGGTACAAGTTTCACTGAGGCGAACATCTGGTATTAAAAATATGAAAGATCTAGTTTTGAACGGAAAGCGCTACGTACACTCTAACCTTAAGTTTTGAGAGCTGTCATGCGAAATGATATATATAAGATCTCAATAACGGATTACTTCGAAAATAAACCTGTTGTCAAGGATCAATACTTTCTAAGACATAGCCCATTTAAGTTTGATAGCTGTCTCCTGAAATAAAGATTCCAATGACAGCTATAAATTCTGTTTACAAGTAGTCTATGTTAAATTGTCTTTGTGATGTAATCGTACGCAAGCCTTTTAATTTTGATTGCCTGAACTGTCATATGTACGAGTATATCCCGGTGAGTGTTTGTTTTAATATGAAATCAAAACAGAAACCACCTCCATTTTCGTGGGGAAAATTTTAAGTACTTACGTCCCGTTTTATAACGGAATTAATTCCTACAAATACCTGCTGGTATGCTATTTCGAAGCGATGTGCAGCATTTATATGAACCGAGGTGGTTCTATATCTCAGCTTACTTAATTGTATTTTACCTACTCACGCCGCAAATAAATTTAGGCCTCTGGCTTTAATTATATACGAAGACTTTCAAGCTTCCGAATTTATTATGTAGTTAATGAATTAAATGCGAGTTTAACTTCTTGTTTTCATTTATATGCCATCTCCAATATGTTCTGTTTATTAGTATTTAAGGTAAGTTTACAGATTGATGGACAGTAACAACTCGTAACTAAACTGAACCAGTCAGTGATCTGCGAATTAATCACACTCGAAAATAAACGATGTCTATCAATAATAAACGTGTTTCGAGGAAGTTTATATGTAGTTTCAGTATTATGTAGACTCGACGAGGTTTATGCTGGTGAATTGTAAATCAACATAAATCAGGCGTGTCATAATGTTTGGCCGTGGTATTCCGCTTCGGTCACTGCAAGGCGTAGTTAGGTCGTTTGCTCCGTGCAATGTAAACGTGTCTCTACTTTTATGTTCTCTATTAAGTTCTTGTCAATAATCTTATTTCGATAGTGGAGACGTCGATATCGCTAACGGTTTCAGAATAATGATAAGAAAGATGAAGGTACTGGTATCACTATAACCACAAATACAACGTGAATTAATAACTTTGAGATGCATTTATTATAAGTATGACCCTTAGATTCGAATTTGTTTTGCTTTTCAAAGATAATTGATTATCTTCTTATCTATTTAACTTTTCTACGAAGCAAATCAACAAATGTACGGGGCCAATATATAAATAAATAAACATTCATCATTTGTTTATACTGTGGTGTCATAGGAATTAAATGTGTGACCTAAGGCATGAAGTTTATCATAATCAGTTTATGATTGGACTATGATTAACTTTTTTGATTTATGATTAGGATGGAAATGTTGGTAGGGCATGTTGGTAGGTGGTCAAGACTAACCTGTCAGCTATAAATAAAAAAGTTCAGTTGTCACCCCCGTGGGGTGCCGGGTTAGAATTGCACCTCCCCATTTCTTCCCGTGTATGGGTGTCGTAAAAGTCGACTAAGGGAAAAATACTAGGTGGGCAGCAGCGCCTTCTTAAGAACTATGCCACCTTGCACTGCGATCCCCAAGCCGCCTGCCAAGCGTGGGGATTATGGCAAATACCCCCTAGGTACATAGGGGAGGCTGTGTTCGTCAGTGGACGATCCGGCTGATACAGTGTACAGTATCAAATCCCTTCGCCGTTTCGGATATTAGTTGTTATCAAACAACGGTTTAGCAATTCTAATATCTTTTATAGAAATAGACGTAAGGTAAAAATATAATAAAATAATAGTTAGATTTATTAAAGCTGAGAGACGAAGCATGATTGAAATCTACTTCCCTGCATTCTAGAGAGCTGAATGTGTTCTAATTAAATCGTCACCTTGCGATTGTCTAGCGAGGCTATCTAGACAGTTATTGCCGCATATAATTTATGTTCAAAGGGCCGAGGGAAAGACAAGGTCGCCGTACGAATTGAGAGACTCCCAGACGACATTTGAATACTTGCGCAATGGGATAGAATCGTCGAATATAGTTTTTATAAGCCCGATATCTTGTTTTTAAAACATAGTATGATATAGTTATTACAAAATATTTGACATATATTCCACTGTAGTATTTCTGGTAGGTTTTCCTTGATCGCTCTGTGGCAATGACTGACTGCCACGCAGGGGGTTTTGGAGTCCGAAGTCAGCCGCGGGGTTGAGCATAACTGCATGGTGATTATATGGCTAGTCATAAAAAAAAATGTCGTAAAGCACCCAAACGATGCTTTGGTAGCTGTTCCATGAGAGCCAGTTCCTAAGGCTAAGCCTGTCTGCCGACAAGTGCAACAGTGCACAAATTCAAAGGCTAGTGTGGTATATTCTGCAACAGAACTTCACAATTTGATTCTACTATCCCCATTCAATAATCGGACATCCAGGGATACTCAGAAGCGCTACCGTTATATTGTGGATATTCCATTTACCCGAACGAAGCGATTTGCTTCTTCGTTCATCATACGAATCGCCAGGGAATGGAACACCCTGCCTGAGTCTGTGTTTCCGATTATAGGGGTCTTCAAAACGCGAGTGAATAGGTATGTTCTGTGTAAGCGCGCTCCATCATGGATCGCATCACTTAACATCAGGTCAGATAGTGGTCAAGTGCTACCCAGTTCGGTATAAAAAAATATATATAATCAAAACTAGCTCATAGTCATGAGCACAGGCGCTAGTTACTCGATATTTTACCGAATACATATAAAGAATTGTGCTCTGGGTGATTTGTATATTTTGATTTAATAAACGCCTATCTACAGATAGCCCGATGGTAGTTTTGGGAGCATACCCTCTCATTTCGCAAGAGTGCTAGATAATCATGATAGGTATTTAAGACCTCGTTATCAGCTATACCACAAACTAAACTCAGATCTCTAGAACGGTTTTGTAATGGACCTTACGAAGATGCTTATTATTGACAACGGCATTATTTGAGACGCTGTTGATGTCTATGATAATGGTATTAAGACGCTGACAAGTGCTAAATAGCTTTACTTGAACAGATTTTCAGCAAAATGTATTTAGTTTGTAGCAGTAAGAAAATTATATGTTAATCTTGATCACATTATGTCAGGTCAAGAAAAGTCCGAAACACGTTACCTTAAAATTTTTTCTATACAATAAAATGGCATATTTGAGTCTAAATAACTAATAAGGCTTGAAAATGTAAATCACTTAATTATATACGTATGTGCATATGAAAATATATTAATCAAATAGGAAAACCTTATCAAGAGGGACAAGAAAAATTATATTTTTGATTTACGTTATTAGTTTAGTGATTAGTAAAAAGTCAAAGATTAGTGATTACTAAATTATTATTGCTTAACTACGTGATGAGCCCGATTTCCAAAACAAGCATAAAATATTTAGCATTATATGTAACTTAACGGGGCTGACATAGCTCGCAGAGCGACCAAAAGTCTCAAAAAAAATATATATTATACCACCTAAAAACAATTTTGTATTTTGTCAGTAGCTATAGGTAAAGTTGTTCCAGGAGCATCGATCAAACCTCGACCAATATTTGGGCAAGGTCCCAAGGTACCCCAGGTTACACTCCAGGTGAAGTTAACATCTATATTTATTATATATATAACATTTACATATCATATTATTATTATAAAAATTACGTGTCACGTTGTTTATCCGCGATGGACTCCTAAACTACTGAACCAATTTTAAATTTGATATGCACACGGTATGCAATTTGATCCAAATTGAAAGATAGGATAGCTTACATCTTAATTTATAGTCGTAATTACCCGTGCGAAGCCGGGGCGGGCCGCTAGTTAAGTTATAAGGGGAACAAATACATCTAAAATGACACGACGTTTTTAAAATTTGTTTTTTACTTTTAATGATTCACAACGAAACGATATTATTATTGTATCACACATTATACATTTATCGTTTAACAAAGTAGGTTCTGCAGCAGCGCGTGCGTGGGGGCTGAAGTGACTGCGCGGAAACAAAACAGCTGTCTCATAATGGCCAAATTAAGGGTAGAGTGCTCGTGGCGCTTTCCATACAAATTTAGTATCGTCGTTTTTAAATACTAAGGGCCTGATACAGAAAGTTCGAGTAAGTTCCGGTTTTACTACCCAGAACATATTTAATAAATAAAACACTATATTTGCGTTTCACAGTCATCGATTTAGCCTATCCATCGGTCAAAGCTTGAAACGCGCTGCATGTCAACTGTCATTTTATTATTCAGTTATTTTATGTGTTGCATAGCAACCCGAAACATTATTAGGACATTCTGAAACTGGCCCTTAGTATATTAAACTTCAATTAGGAACACAGCAACTTGGGTATTAATTAATAGACAAGGTGATGGTGGAAATCCAGACTTCTTCCTCTCACCAAGAACCTCTTATTTTTGCTGCAGACGACGTCTGTCAAAGACGAGAGAGAGAGAGAGTTATTTCACTTGCAGGATCGAAAATATTTGTTTCTGCAGAGGGACCTTGCATTTTATCAACAATTCTAACCTGAAAATCATAACTGTCAGATGTGACAATCCTTGTTCTTTGGCGTAATGTCGTGGACATTCCCAATTCTTTTTGTTTTGGCCATAAACAAAACTGCATTTTTGGCGCCATCAGCTCACTTTTTTTTAATTCTAATGATTGGAATTGAAAATGCCGTAGACGAAGATATGATTCTATAAAAATAAAAAATATTAAAATTTGTGACATTCCCTGTTATTTGCCTGTGCCCTTCATTTGCACTGCATGTTAACTGTCATTTTTATCATTCAGTTATTTTATGTGTTGCATAGCAACCCAAAACTTTATTAGGACATTCTGAAACGGACCCTTCTTCTTCTTCTTTAGATGGCTTTTAAACGCTGCTAGAAACGGACCTTTAGTGTTCAAACTCGGTGAAACTTTGCATGTATGTCCTTGAACCTAATATCTATGGTTCTGTTGTGCCAGATTTCCGTAGAATTAAGTATTTTCAAAAATAATTCCAAAAATCGTTTTCTATGCGAATAGTTATTATGACATTTAGGGATAAAATAAATAATTCATCGAAAAACTAGCAAACCAGAAGCATAGCTCACAAATATGCATACAAAATTTCACCGAGTTAGAACACTTAGTATTTAAAATATGACGTAAGTACGTTTGTATGGAAAGTGTTCCATGCACTTTATTCTTTAAGTGCCAACATGATGAGGTCGAAAAAAATACAGCTAGCTGAGAGAGGTGGCAATCTGACAAAGAAAAGTTAAAAAAGTTTTTATAGAAAACTGGTTATGTCAACCCTCGGGAACTTTTCAGGAAATCGGGTTTAAAAGCAACCCACCATGGGTTATATCCTGGATCTGAGGAATGCATTTAAAAAAACTTTACCAAAAGCTGTTCAGCCAAGTTACGACAAGCATTAACTTTCATACTGAGTTTATAGGGATAGATATAGTGACCAAAGACTATCACATATGTTAGTTAATACGCATTACTAGGGATAACTCAAATACTACTAATTCGTCGATCGCACTCAAATTTAAATGGGACCACATATCAAGCACCAGCTTTCGAATAAAAAAAAACATCCAATCAGTATAATACCCTGTAGAGTTATGAGGTAACAAACACAAAACAAAATATAGTCGAATTGAGAACCTCTTTTTTAAGTCGGTTAAACATACTGTTTTCTTTATTATCTCCCACACCACGCTGCTGCTACACCCGACACAATTTAATGCAAAGTAAGTATATATAGAATTTACAACTATTAAAAGCATCTTAGAAACAAGATTTTAAGGATTTTATTAGTACTAATCAATAAGTTTGTGCTAACAAGTCATGAGGTATTTCTAGGCACATTAACACAACAGTCAGTGATTTACTCAATATTATGATAAATTCTTTAACTTCTTGTTAACTAGAAGCAGCATTAAACTTCCGGTGATTAAGGCTCCACCCCTGGAACAGAGGTAATTATGTTTAATTAAGGGCCTGTTTTAGAATGTTCGAGTTTCACAGTCATCGATTTAGCCTATCCATCGGTTAAAGCTTGACACGCCCTGCATGTTAACTGTCATTTTTATCATTCAGTTATTTTATGTGTTGCATAGCAACCCGAAATTTTATTATGACATTCTGAAACGGGCCCTTAATATAATAAATTAATTATGCAGTGAACAATTAAAATAGATAATTAATTGAAATCAATTATTAGCAGGTCTGTAGAGGCCTACCTCTATAGAGGAGAGGCATATATCCGTCTGGCTAGCTACCAGCCTTAATTAAAAAATCTGCCGACGAGCACCTAACGGTCTGTTCCAGCAGCTGTCCTTGAGAGCCAGTAATTCTAGGTTATCCTGAACAACATCTTCGACCACATCATCACTTACCGTTGTGTGAAATAGTGGTGGCTAGCCTATAAGCTATAAATAATTTTATAAAACTACTGTGTTTAGTGGCAGTAGTAGTCTTTGAACGAGTTCTTCCGGGGAAGTACTGCTATCATGCCTATTACTACCGCACCCTACAAGCTGTAAAGTTCACATTGCTGTATTTCCATTTGAATAGGCCGGTGAACTTAAAGGCACATAATCTGAACTTCTGTTTTGGTCTGAATTTCTTAGTCGGCTTTTACGACAATAATAATCTGAGGGTATTAATTTTCACAAATTTTGCACGAATACTTGGTAGTATTCGTGCAAAATTTGTTCAGAAAAGCTCGTTACAGTATAATCAACTGCTTAACAGTTTGTTACAGTATAACATTTTCCCACTAGAACTACAAGGCAAAGAAGAATTGCAAAGGCGATCACAGCTGACCTAAAGATATAAAAAATATTTAAAAAAACCTACGAATATATAATGAAAAGAAATGTAATTCAAGCTCAAAAACAACATAACGCAAATTGTACCGCGGCGGGCGTGGATTAAAAAGTGTACCGTACGGCGTTCTCAGTTCGCCACGTGGGCGTCATGCGGTTGTACCGCGGGAAGTTTCAACTGAATTTATCAATGTTCTTCTGGGTTGTTTAATTCTGCAAAAATATTATAGTGTATTGTACAATTCTGGAGAAGCCACACGGATATGACAGTTTCGGGAATAGCATTCATAAACGACATAATAACAATATTTTGGATACCAATACTTGACTGCCCTGGATGGTTTTATGCAACATGAACTTTACATTAAATCAAAAAGTAGTTCGGAAAATTGTTAGTCTTAGAATTTTCTGTATGAAAGTTCGGTTCGCCCTTAAGGAATGACGGCGGTGACAAGATGACCTTGACGCGACTAATCAGATGCGATCACTTCTAAGCGCCACATGAATTAACCAATCCGTGAATTTGGAAATTTGTGCGTGTTTTTTTACTTGTTGAGTCAACTATTCCGAAATCAAAGGGGTCACTGTACGAGAAAAAACACTTCTTTTCATATTTATTCGTAGAAAATTCTAATACATACCACATTGCCACCCTTCCAGTGAGTGATCGCCTATTGTAGTACGATATCCTGTATTCTTTGCTGCCTCTGAAGCACTTTACGATACGATCGGCACTGTGAAAACAAAAACGTGAAATCAATGAACAAAAACTAATAGAAATTGTAGGCAAAACAAAAAAGTTTTTCTTTTGGGTCACTATTTTGTTATCATAATAAGAGCGCAGAAAAAAACTTTTTTTATTACTTATTTTTTACGATTCAGTTCCCGGGTTAAGAATTTAAGGACTATTCGACATACTCTTATCAGATAACGTAAAATGGGAAACCCTAACACTACAAGAGAAAAGTAAGAGGGAAAGACTGCGCCAAATGAGTAGCATGTCATCCCGATGTGAGTGAAGTGTTTCTGCACACTGAGCGCAAATCACGACCCCTTACCATATCAACGCCCTGATTAACCGAGAAGTAGCGTTACTCGTTAGTCGAACTAATAACGAGGCCATTCCCAAGGAGAGCTGGCGTTCGGCAAGCGACCGGCTATAAAACCTATGCCGGATATTTTTTAAATTACATCTTTGTATATTTTTCAATATGTTTTTATGTTGTTGTAGAAGACATATTATTGTACCAACCCCATATGCATGGATCAGGGGTAGGAAGGTGATGACTTACGTGTTCCTTGCGTTAGCAGCTATGAGCGCTGACCGTGTGCCGTAAGGTTTTATATCGACGTTTCCATAGGACGCTACTATGGACGCCACCTGTAATAAAAAATAATAATTTAATAACAAATACCGGAAATAGCGGGATAAGATACTCGAATACCAAAAAATAATTTAATATAAACGGAACCAACTTTCATCATTGAAAAGTACGAAATAACTTTGTTGAAGGTACCATGCTGATTCTAAAGAATTACATCAAATTATCATGGTCCGACTTCCACAAGTTATTTCATACAAGTCGGTGAATAAGCCAAATTTTCATGAATTTGCTACTGCATGTTTAATGTTTTTTTACCATTCCATTGTTATAAAGAGCATTGGTATTGATTCTAAAAGTGGATTATCCAATTTTAAAATTACTCAGTTAATTTAAGATTAGATTAAAATATATATAAAAAAGAGCCGGAAAGAGACATTAGAGAGAGAGCCATGGGGTGCTACCCCATATCTTCCCGTGGGAGCCGTAAAAGGCGTTTAAGAAAATATACTAGCAGCGCTTTCTGAAGAACTGCTGTCTTTCTTTGCGATCCCCAAGACGTCTGCTAAACATGGGGATTATAGTAAACCCTATTTATGAGTGAGACATTTAATTCACGGTGAACGTTCTGGCTGTTGATGTGAATATTAGATTTGTCATTTTTTTTTTATTTATTGCTGATAGGTAAGTCTTTGACCACAATCTCACGTGATGGTAAGTGATGATGTGGTCGAAGGTGTTAACAGGCTTAACCTAGAATTACTCTGGCTCTCAAGGACAGCTGGTGGAACACCGTTAGGTGCTTGGCGACAGATTTTCTACTTGAGGGTGGTCGCTAGCCAGGCGGGCATTCACAAAATGCCCTTCCACCATGCGGTGAAGCTCAAGCCCGCGGCGGGATTCGAACCCTGGACCTGCTGCGCGGCAGTCCATAGCCAAAGCCACTGAGCTATCACTGCTTCATTCAATTCATCAGAATACAATTTATTTGACATAATTAACTGACTTTAATTAAGAAAATGAATACTACAATTGATAGTAATAAACTATTACTTGTTAAAGTATAAGTAAACGCATTAAGTTAAAACTGAAAAAAATCGCACCTCAATCAGGAAAATGTTAAATGGCACCCTCAGAATAAATGTGTCGTTCAGTACATCTAATTAGTTGATTTACTAATACAATTGCCCTGAACCAAAGGAGGATTTAATGCTAATGGAATTATCCACCAGCCAACCAATTATCTATAATGTCTATTTAAATCAACATTAGACTGTGAAATTGTGCTGCAAGTTTCAGGAGTTCATGTTGCAAGTTTTGAAGCGTTCGCAGCATAGCTTACCGTCGCCCAGTTTTTGGATCTTTTGTCATTCTTCATCATTTGACAGACTGAATACTGGACGCTCATTGGTCACATATCGCGTCATGAAATGCCATTGACCATTCAGCGTACAGTAGATAGTCAGTTAACTAATTAAGGTTTTGACAAACGTTTCAGTAACTTGGTTAGTCGTTCATATGATGGAAACTGATGTCTATGGCAAGTAATGCAAATTTTAATCAGTCTTTTTTCCACTGAGATAGCTAGGTTTCGTAACCATTCTACAAGATCATGGTATGCACGAGTTTTATATAATATTGCTCATATTATCTTAACAGTTATTGGACACCAATGCACATTATTCCATAATTTACCCCTAAAACTGACAAAAATAATAATACCGTTTACCCGTAACAAATGTGGATAAATCAATAAATTTTATAAAATAATATAGATTTTGAGAAAATTCTTCTCCGAATCTCGGGTTTTACATGTTTAAGAACAATAGTTAGAAGATCTAGTTACAAAAACAAAATAATATTATGAATTTCCCGCCAGATCGTTCAACATTCTGCGTAACTGATCAACTAAGTTAAGCAAAGACCGCTGCAATCATGACTTGGATGGGCGATCGCTAGTGGCATTACTACTGAGCGCTTCCGTGCTTCGGAGGGCGCGTTAGTCCGGCGGTCCCAGTTGTTATCTAAGGATGGTAGTCGTTATAGTATGGTGGTTAAATGAAAATATTTTGGATTTGTGTTTGTGTTTAGGCCGCTCGGTGCTGACGCTTGGCGCTTCCAATGGATTTTTATGACCCTCGCATTACGTGTAGTTACGAAGCACAGAGGCGTCACAGCGCCGCCGGCGTAACTTCTATCTATAGCATCAACCATCGCATTGAAATATAGCGACGAACGACATTAGCTCCGGGATCAATTTTATTTATAACTTAACCTTAAATCAACCTTGACAGTGGCATGAAAAATGAGGTTTAGTGAATTTGTACATTAGAGAAATCAAACACCGTTGGAAAAGCTTGTCGGTGCAAAAATAAAGTTTCTTCCCGGTTGTGACACTTGGGCATTATCAATCTGTTTTAACTAGCATTGGTGTGTGTGAACTGGCTATAGTATGCGTGTGTGTGTGCGTGAGTGCGTGTGCGTGCGGTCGGCTGGCTTGGAGCCAAGTGTCCGGCCGAGACTACGTGTTTGACACTAGCTAGCTTTGAAACGTGTACGGACGGTACAACCGATGCGAGAATAGACGAGGTGATACATTATGGTAATAATACGTCGATTCAATGTTACGGCTGCCTCTGACGTTTTGTTATACCTATAATTGAAGCGCTCGTAGCGTAGTTTGCCTAGTCGTTCGTAACCGATCAACAAGGTTAAGTACCGTCCGCTGCGGTCAATACTTGGATCGGTGCGGTGACCACAATACTGACCATTTCTGTGCTTTGGGGGGCACGTTGAGCTTACGGTCCCCGTGGTTGCCTTAGTATGGTATTTACACACGTACTGGCACCCTCTTTTTGATATTATTAGTAAACTAAAGGTGTGTTCCAGCGGCTGTACTTAAGAGCCGATAAATGTAAGTTAGCCTGTACAACATCTTCGACCACATCATCCCTTACCGTGAAGTGAAATAGTGGTCAAAGGTTAATAAAAAAAACTAGGAATAATTATTTAAGAGTCATCATTATTTTCAAACCTAGCATGGAGGGACTATTTCTTTTAGTTACGATATAAACATACTAATAAGAAAAAAATTACCTACCAAAAAAATATGGAGTGCAGCAACAGAACAAACAAAGTGATTATGCAAATTGTTTTCGTTATTATAGTTATCGTTTCCGTTAGATCATCTCAATTTAGAAAATAACGTTACAATGTGTTCTTTCTTGAATCAGGGAGGACCAGTATTTTAACCTTTTTATTGGAACGTTTACTTGGAGACAAGTTTTTCAACAAGATCGTGCCAATCACTCCAAAAAAATGAGGTCCTGTTTACAATCAAAACAAAAATAGTATATAGCCCGGACGGTTACGCAACACTTGGCCACGTGTCCAAACAGTGGGTAGAGGCAATTAATGCCCAAAACTCGTTTAAGTGCAAGACATACTGCGGGCGAAGCTAATCCAGCTAAATGTCGCTCAGACAGCTAAGGGCGCAACCAGATAGCGAAGGCTAGTCGATACTAGTTTTTCAAACGAAGCGTTGCACTCGCGTAGGGTATAGTTTACTGTCTTCTATAGGGAGGCGGGCTACCTTAGTTTAGGCAGTTTTCTACCTTAGTCTACGTAATCTTGTCTGCGGTGTGGTCCGAATACCATAAATGTATAATTTATTAGTAAAATATATGTAAATTATTTGTGTAGTTCGTCTTCCTTTTTATGAAGACACTCAATTTATATCCATTAATGTTTTAGTACACCATAGCATAGATAAATTCTGCCTCGATCCAAAGGAAGATTAAAAAAATAGTGCTGTTTCATAAACAAGGCCGAGGTATACTGTATAAATCTTGACTATTTGGTCTCTTACAAAAAGTTGTTATCTTATAAACAAACCCGCTAGCGAAAATGTAGACGTGAGGTAAGCGAAGCTGTGGTAGCTTCGCTCGCTGTGTGGCTTGCAGTTTATGGCAACCCATTTGTGTGTTGATGGCTACACTCAGACGTAATGCAACAATTACACCTACGTTTTATGCGTTTAATATGACGTTGCACTTTGGTTTTATCGCTTGTGTTGTGTTTCAGGAATCGAGTGGTCATTAACCGAGGTGGTATTTTAAAACTTTAGTAAAGTCGATGTAATTTGGCGAAAATACTGGTTGTTACGTATTTTACTCTCGTAATGAGACAATCTGTTAACTGTAAACTTGCATTAAGGGAATGTTTATGCAGAAAATGTATTCCCTTTAGATGTTGTGGATTAAATGTTTAAAAGTGTATGCAAAAGCAGTCTTATAGAGGTTTATAAAAATTTGCACGATCGCATGAGCGTCTCGTAATTCGGTCAACAAGATGCACAATCACTTATGCAGTGTGGATTTAACACTCAGACAAAAAATAAATTCCAAATAGTCTTTAGTGCTCGGCACTATATCATACTACTTCTATTGCAAATCGATAGACATTTATATATTATAAGTTATTTTTTAATATTGAAGTCAAATACATAATAAGTTCAATATATCTTCCCGGCAGGTATGTTCCAGCAGTGACCTATCGTCGTATATCACTAGGTGACAAGTGATAGAATGCGGTCAAAAGTTTCTCATTACAAACTGATAGATTATATGATATAGCCTACCTATTTTTGATGATCACCCTCTCTAATCGTTTTCATCATTCAAATTTAATTTCAAAACAGTCTACATGGGTGTGACCGTGATACATAAACTGTTAGATATAACTATAGCTCCATACCTTCGAGATATCAATGACGAGATCTCGCAGGGCCGTAACGTGGAGCCACTCAGGTCGGTGGCTCGGCGGATCCTCCTCCGAAACACTCTGCGAAAGTGAAATATAATGTCAAAGAGAAATTACTGGCATCGTACTAACATCTGGGTACGATATACGTTCTGTTATTACTTATAAAAGTTTACATTGGTCCAATCTACGTGATCATAGTCATCACATCATTATCAGCCTGAAGACGTTTATTATAGGACTACACAATGAACAGTTTTTAGACACTTGTATCCATCGGCTCCCAGCGACTCTGAGAATGTCCCCAGTCCACCTAGAGTACCAGTTTTACGTTTTCCGATGTAATAAATTAACGGTCGAAGAACATTTCTTCCCCATCGGTCATCGGTTTGTAGGGCATGCCTATAGCGACATCAACTTACAAATACGGAAGCTATGTTGGTGACTTTGGATGTTTAGAGAATTTCCTCGTTCAGGATTTTATCGCGCAAAGAAAATCCAAGGCTTGCCCATAACATACAGCATTGAATGCTTTGGTCAATAAACAGCATTGAACACTTTGTTATGTAGGCTCTGCGGGATGTTCGACTATTTCATCATTCTGAATTATATTATAATTGCTAACTTGCTAACTCGCTGTTAAAATTCAGTTTGCATACAATTTTACTATTATGGTACCTAAAAAAGATTGTGGGTAAAACGAGTCTGCTTTGTTTTTTTTGTAGGTTTTTTAGTGAAGAGACTGACATGCCACCCGCCTGACGGTAAGCGGTCACGCCTGTCCATTACTGTGCTCTCACCATGCTCATTCTTCTTCACCCTGTACTGCGCTCATCACTCCGAGACGTTAGTTATTATTTCTCGTTTGCCCAGTAATTCACTTGCTACAGTGCCCTTCACATTTAAGCACTGTAATGTTTGCACAGCTTTGGATCGCAATATCTGATATTGCGGTGGTACCCACCGAGACGGACTCATGCTGAAGAGACCTTCTACCTGGTGGCCTGTTGACCTACTATCGTTTTTTATTTAACAATCCACAAACTTTATAAGGTACATGCAATAGAGAAAGATTAATTTTACGGGTCATCTACTCACGTACTAGCTACATATTTTAGTGTGGAGCCTGTGTGGATTCCTTCGGATATTTAGCGTTGGTTCGGCAGGTTGTCTGCCTAGACGCTATACATATATATGCTATATATTTTTTTGTACTAATATCCTATTCAGTAATCCACTATGAAGTAGCCGCACCTGTTATTATTATTGCAGCCATGCGGCTATGGAATGAAACCAATCATAAGTGGACTACACAAGCTTCATTACCTAATGCCTTCATGTACTTTTACTTTTTGGGCTATGTCTAACTTCATCCAGAAGCTAGATTTCTCTGAGTAGAAATAGCAGTAATAGTGCAGGCTATTGATCGATTTTTTTGCTTATTTTTAATATTGTTGTACACATATTATACACTGATATTTTGCACGGTGGTAGAGTATTTTTGCGAATACCCGTTAAGCTAGCTACCACCCTCAAATAGAAAATATTCCGCGAAGCACCAAACGATGTGCTCCGGTAGCTGCGAGAGCCAGTAATTCCAGATTAACATCTTTGATAATTTAATCACTTACCATCAATTGAGATTGTGTCTAAAGCTAAACTATCAGCAATTATAAAAACAATGAACTAAATTATAAACTACAAATTTAATCAATAATCCTCCAAGTATCATACAGTCGCAATCCCATTGAAAGAAAAAAACCTTCCTTGCTCGGGTTTCAAAATAAGCACTCGCAAAAAAACTTCGCTCTATTGTTGCACAATTTGAAGCAGTGATAGCTCAGTGGCTTTGGCTACGGACTGCCGCGCAGCAGGTCCATGGTTCGAATCCCGCCGCGGGCTTGAGCTTCACCGCATGGTGGAAGGGCATTTTTGCGAATTCCCGCCTGGCTAGCTACCGCCCTCAAGTTGAAAATCTGTCGCCAAGCACCTAACGGTGTGTTCCGGCAGCTGTCCTTGGGAGCCAGTCATTCTAGGTTAAGCCTGTCAACACCTTCGACCACATCATCACTTATCATCACGTGAGATTGTGGTCAAAGGCTTACCTATCACCAATAATAAAAAAAAAAAACAATTTTAGTAATAGCATTTATTCATCTCATTCAGAACCTCAAGTTTCCGAAACAATAAACAACCTACGTGTTCCTTTGACATTAAACGCAAACAAAACACTGTTATTTGAATAATATCCCACAATTCCCATGCTCAATACCTATGTTTAACTAGCTGTGAAAATAATACGAGTGTTAAAACCAAATGTCTCGTTTGTCAGCACTTTTGTTATTTCACCATTTATCACAGGTTTTGTTAGGATATATAACAGATGGCATATTAGACAGTGGATAGACAAGTCAGAGTTCCCGCCAAAAGGAACTTTTCTCAGTTTTTTTAAGCGGGGTGAGTGTGAATATCATCTCCACATCTGATTGTATGTCTATGTGTAAATAACTGATATGAACTATGTATGTTTTTTATGTAATTGTGACGAAACACGTATTAGACCCACCTGTGCCTGATGATTAGCAGGAACTTCTGCCTTGTTATAGGTTTTTTTTATGTTAGATTTCGTCAGAAGTGACGACTCACTGCACTGCGCCCATCACCCGGAGACATTCAGTGGTTAAGTCTCTTGTGCCTGTAATTCTTACTGGTTCTCAAGGACTACTGCCGGAGCACAGTGTTAGATGCTTGGCGACCGATTTTCTACCTTTACGCCCTTCCACCATGCGGTGAAGCCTAAGCCGGCAGCAGGGATCGAACAATAGACTTGTGGCACGACAGTCCACAGCCGCATGGCTATCAATGCTTCAAAACGGTCAAAGTCCACGTCCGCATAGCAGTAGTGATGACGGCCGTCCGTCGGTCGGCGCGTCACAGTTACGTGCGTCAGGAGAATGACGCACCTAGGCATTATTATAGGAGCATTTAGGATTCGCACGGCTACAGTGCCGTATGCTTTCAGTGGAATACTGAAAGCCAACAGCCGAGTGCCGACTGACGGTCGGTGCATACCGCACGCGCAGTCCGTCTGTGCTGACGGCCAGATAACACTGAGTACGCCCAATACGCTACGAGCATTTCCACCCGTATCACAGCTCGATATATCCTGATATTTTTACAATCGGCCCAGAGACTATTTTTTTAATGTTATTGTGGCGGAACTAGCTCGAGGCCCGATGTTAAGCGGCCTCTACCTATAACAGATGCATATCGTCAAAAGTCACGAATTACATTGCGTCCATTACCTTGACACATAGTTCTTAAGTTTCATGTGCATGTGATTTTACTGGCTCTCAAGACTGCTGCCGGAACACACCGTTAGGTGCTTGGCGACAGATTTTGAGGGTGGTCGCTAACCAGGCGGGCATTCGCAAAATGCCCTTCCACCATGCAGTGAAGCTCAAGCCCGCGGCGGCTTTCGAACCATGGACCTGCTTCATAGTCAATACCACTGACCCATCACTGCTTCAAATGCCTAGTTAATCTGTTTCCATTTGCCACACATGGGTATCTAAGGGATTATAACAATAAGTGACTCACCATGTAAGGAATGGCACCTCGGATGACGTTGATCTTGTTGCAGTAGGGTCTCAGAGCCGCGAGCACCTCGGCCGGTCCCACGGCACGGTAAGTACCGATATTTTCACACGCCGCCCAGTGCCCTAGTCTGATGAAGCAGTAGCCTGTACATGTGAATGTAATAAGGTAATAGTTGGTAGCGTATGCGTGTGGTAGGGCATTTTGCAAGTTCAGATTTGCTACCGCGTGAGTGGATGAGGCCATGAATTCGTTTACATTTGAAAAAAATATGTAACAAATACGAATCGACATATTATAATGAAAATATTTATTTATTAGATAGCTTTGGCATTACTTCGCTGACTGTTTCTATTGGTTGAGTCAGTGTTTTTGCCGGTTTTATTTATTTTTAAATTTAAATATGAGTCAGTGTCTTTGGTTTATTGATGTAGACACTGCTTTTTAAATAACTCCACAATAAGAAGTTTGCGTGGGACTAATTTGGACTCCTGGGTGCCCATGGGATGTCGCCTCTCCTTGAAATAAGCTTTTATCATAGGAACACTTGGACATTGATTCAGGTCGTGTAAATCGTATTCAACGCGAAATAATCGTCTCAAAGCAATGAGCAATCTATTGATTAAATAAAATCGTTGTACACAAAAAGCACGCTGCGGACCCGTGAAGCGATTCATTGCGACAAAATTTCCGAGAAATAAGCTAGCGGTAAGACCCCTCCCCACGCCCCGCACGTCTTCGAAATTCGAAATGTTAACCAATTCATGGCCCATCCTGTATTACTGTTGGAAGGCCATCAAGTGAAAGATCATTTCAAAACATTAATTTGGGCACTGTTTAGAGATTTTTTGATCGTGGATGCTTGATGGAATCACGAAGCTTGTCCATTACAGTTGCAGTGTCACCTTTCTCGATCGACTTGCCACTGAACTTTGTCGCTCCGACACTTTAGTTCTTATGTATCGTTTCCCCAGTAATCTCACTTGATAGTGTTTTTCATACCTAAACATAGTAGTGTTCCCACACTACTGCTTGGAGGCAGATTACCTGAAACTGTGGTGGTAGCCACCAAGACGGACTCTAGCTAAAGAGACCACCTGGTAAAATATAGAGAAGTATCAGTATAGCGTCGATTATCCGAACGTTGTCGGTCATCTGAATTACCGGTTAACAGAACTGCTGGCGCCCGCAGCGCTGTCTTTGCGATGGATAATACTTAAAATCAGAAGCTATTGTTGCATTTGCTGTTTCTCAAGTATATGGTAATGCTCTATATTTTGATACGACAACACCGACAATTTCGCGTGTTGAGGAGAAGCTTCAGCAATAATTATATGTAGTGAGATATTTTTGAATGTCCGCACCACAGATATATACATACACAAATACGGGAGATTACAGATTTCCACTTGATCATATTTTTTATAAACGCTCACCTGTTAAGGGTTACTGATGACCTAGGGTTTTCCCGAACTTAATTTATGAATCTTCTTGTGTTGTGTACATCCTTTTTACATGTCTATTTGTTTAAATATATTTCAGTGCATTCATTCTATATTTAAACATGTTTTTCATATCACGCTATTCCTCACTTTGAAATACAAAGTTGACCCCAGTTTTTATCTCAACTATGTTCAAACGACTTTGTTCCTTCTTCTGCCATACCCAACGTTCACTACCAAAATATGCACTGACAATCCTGTATTAATATTTGACACGTTTCCGCGAATCGTTAAAGTCACTACATTTCACGTTGACTCCGAACTACTGCCTCATTTTTCGTATCGTTTCCAATTACAATAAATATAGTTATCTGATACGAGGGTGGATTAAAAAGTTCGAGGCCTCACATTGAAATTATCTAAATACTTTTGGACTAAAACGGCTTTCTCTCTCTAGCTCTAATGCATATAAGTCTCCTTTTTAATCACAAGTGTACAAAAATCATTATTTTATTTAAAGTTGTACAAAGAAGTTTAGTTTTAAATTAATTTCATGTAAAAAGTTTGCCTGGATAATTTAAAATGTTCATGGATTAGGAATATTATTAGAGATCTAGATATATTTTTTCGAAACAATGACACTCATAATTGAACATTGTACACATCTTGAACAATATCATTGTTTAATTTCCATATAGTTCAAGTGAAAATCCGAGGGTATAATACGTGCAAAAAATCATTTTAGCCTCGACTTATATTAAAACCTTAGACCTCACGACTAAAATGAATTATTTTATGCACTCGTTGTACAATCTATTATTTTAACTTCACTTCATTCAATTAAAACATTCAGTGGTAAAATCAATAAGATTAGATTTCCGTAGAATCGTAGAGATTTCAAGTTAAAAGCGTGTAAAGTGCCATAAAATATGTCATATTAATTACATACACAAAAAGTACTTACTACATTTAGATAATTGAAATACAAAACATAAGTTATGTACCTGAGCAATACGAGTCCCAGCCCGCTTCGTGATAGGACTGTTTGACATTGAATGGTGTGCTCAATCGGATTTGGTTGAGGCCCTGTTGGAGCTTCTTACATTTACCCTGCGCGAAGAACTCGTACAAGCTGCCAGGTAACGAGAATCATATGATTATCTTTTTTTTATATTATTTCATACTTCGTTTTTTTATTTATTTTACTTTAAATATTTACAAATGACATTTAATTGTATTGCTTCCATATTTTTTATATACTGACAACATTCGTTTTGTATTTTTAAACAATAAACACATGATATTAAATTACTTACATACTTTTTTTATATAATTTATTTCTTTTTATATAACACAATGTATTGATACCATTATATATATATATATATAGGAGAACTACCAAAAAATCTAATATCAGTATAACACCTTATTTTAAGTGAATAAATTTCATTTCATATAGCAGGAATGATTAGGTACGAGTAGGGATTTGGCCATTCCAATTATAATTCCTATTTCCCTACTTAATATTCTAGGATAGGAGATAAAAGTGGGGATGGGTTTTTTGAGTCAGTCAAGATGTTTGTAGGGGCGAGTCATTTGTCTAGATTTTAGTTACTAATTCTTGTCAAGTCTGTGGATATTTTACACGATTCCAATGATGGGGTGTTATAAAGTGTATAAGGGAGATATGATGGTAGCTTCAGTTTTCTACCATCATGCAATGTTTTTTCATAATTTATAATTGAAAAATTGTACGCTTGTATCATAACTTGCTCAGTCGTTTTTAACTATCTAAACCTTAACTTCCGTAGCGCTCATTACTAGATGGTTGACAGCTAGTGACATTACTACTGAGCGCTTCCGAGTTTCGGAGGCCACGTTAAGCAGTCGCTCCCGCTTTTGTCTTAGAATGGCAGTTGTTATAGCATGATGGTAGGGCATTTTGCGAATGCCAGCTTAGCTTCCTGCAGAAAATCTGTCGCCAAGCTCCTAACGGTGTGTTCCGGCAGCTGTAGTTAAGAGCCAGTAATATTAGGTTAATTTGAAAAACATCATTAACCGCGTGATCACTTACCATCAGGTATGATAGTTGTCAAAGGCTAGCCTAACAGCTATAATTAAAAAAAAAATTACTCACTCTTGCAAAGCATTTGATTTCCACGTCTCATCATATGACAGCTTCTTCCCCATTTCGTGTGATATGTACTTTGTATCAAAAATAACCGGGAACATAGTATTGATATTCTTTTTGAAATTGTTGTAATCGTTAGGCAAAGGGCCTATGAACTGATTGTGCAATAATATTATATCTAGGAACATATTGTGACCCATGATAGGTTTCTTGAGCTTTTCAAGTAAGTGGATGATTTTTGAGAAGCCAAGGAGGTGGTTCATGAGATTTTCTTCGAGTACCTCCATTGGTGCGCTGTTTGCACCTTCAATATCTTTACTTTTATATATGAGAATCTGAAAAGAAAGAAAAAAATATCTTAATTTTTGTTTATATGTGATAGTGATGGAAAAAGTACGAGGCCCACCTGTGGCCCAATTATGTATTTTATTAATAACAGAGTCTGACTGAAATCATACAAAAATGGTCGTACCGTAATAGCATAATTTTATTAATTTTAATCGTTTTAATTTTGCAAAAACAGCACAGAAAAAAATAATATCGTCATCTAATTTAATAGTTAGTCCTTTTTCTTTGAAACATGAAATAAATTAAATAAATCAATATTTTATAGTAGTTTATGCAACTGTCATATAATAGAGGGTATTAAAACATGAGTGTAGTTTCATAATAAGATTACACGAGTGTTTTAATACCTAATTATATGCAGTTGCATACACTACTTTATTTAATCTCATGGCTATATTTTTTTTTTACCTGTATTTCAACTCTCTGTGACTATACGCTTTTCTTGATTTTTCTGGCAAAAGACTATTCGTTAGTTTCGTAGCTGTTTCTAGAATGTCAGGTGGAGTTAAATCATCAGTATCGTGGATGTTGCTTGACATTTTTGCTACTAAAGTTTTATCTAACAAAATATTACTCAAATTCGTATGTACGAAATAGCACCAAAATGGAAAAAGTATGTTATTGGTCTATTGGCTCGGAACCAGCGCAGCGCGTTGCGCGCGCATCTCGCTCACCATAGATAATTGAAACCTCCTTGGTCGGGACACATTGTACTTTAATAATTAAAAAATTGTTTTAAAGCATTGTTTTGTTAGGAGAACAATGCTTTAATTTAACTTTTTAATTTTCTTTAAGAAGTATGTACATAAAATATGCCAATAAAAGTCTGTATTTAATTTCATAATTAGAATATTACTGAATGAGATTATATAAATTTGTTTAGAACTGTGCAAAAATTTTTGAGATGATGAATTTACGTCTGATCGTTACTTGTTTTTCCCCTAAATTAGTAAGTTAGATTAAATAAATGAGCATGAAATACACAATAATGTGATAAGTTTTTTAAAAAATTCGATATATCTCAATTATTACTTTATACTCTCTTTTTGAACCAGGACCTGGGATGATCGCCAATTTAAGACGAGGCTGCGGAAAAAATACTCTCATTCGACTAGATTTTTTAAGCAACTTAAATATGCAATCAACACGATAACTCAAATATTTGATTTTTCAAACCTTTTTCTATCCGTTGTCCAGACAAGAACACATTTGAAAGAAATTTACTCGATGGTTTTAATTTTTTTAAATGAAGCCTTTTCCTTAAATTATTGGATTTTTCTGGGAAACTACATCAGTTACATATCAATAATAAATACACATAGAAAGGAAATGTAGTTTATTATCCGCTGTATAAGTAAAATTTACCTAGAGTAATTAGTATTCTCATAAAAAATTAAACTGTGTTTTAGACTTACGACCTTTAGTTCTGTGCAGGATTACGGTCAATCGGAAGATTCGATATTCAACCTTATTAGCTTACGATTACGAAATAAAATCAATGCGTAAGAGCTGTCCTTCAGTGCCGCGCTGTGCGCCGTTGGACGTGGACCTATCGCTCGCGCGCTATCACCTCTGCATTATAAATACGTATCTTGGTAGGTACGAGTATATCAATATGGGAAATAAAGATAACCAACAAAATAAAAAAGGATGCAGAAGAGTCGATACAAAGACTTTGCAAGAATTATGAGAGAGGCAAAAGTGTAAGTATTTTTCGTTATTAATATTTCAGTTTTTTTTACCTATTGTACCTATGCAAATTTAATAATCGTTTGTGTTTTGGTGTTTATTCTATTCATGAAACATAGGTACTATCTCTACCGAACTAAGAGATTCTATACCAACTAGGTTCCTTTAGTACTGTAATGGAGCTATAAAATAACTATATGTCGTACTAATCTAAGTATGATTAGTAGGGTACTATAATAATATCTGGTATATGTATAATTATGGTCTCACCTGATGGTAAGTGATGTGGTTGAAGGTGCCGAACAGGTATAAAGTAAAATTATCTGGCTCTAAAGTACAGCTGCCGTTCAATCGTAAATGGAGTTGAGCGTTGCTAAATAATAATAACACAAGCGTAGCAAATCAAAGCATTTAGTTTGGTGGGTAGGTACCTATATCGCAATAAAACATCGAACATTGTTTATGTCCCTCAAGACTAGATGTAGATTTATATCAATGAAAGAATATTCAGAATCAGGCAAGTAGGTATATATTCAAGATATTATATACAAAGTCACCTGCATAGGTACTTATAAATATACATTTTATCACTTAGACATGTACATGTAAGTATCGATTTATACATAAATAGAGTTGAATAATTGACTGTGCTCATAAAATGCACCTTCTTTCTCATGAAAAAAATAACAAATCAGTCGAAGTCTGAGATCACTCGGACAGGGAAAACTGTCGGAGTCGCCATCTCATATAATAAGTTTAGACTGTGTTCTTCCACTACATGAAAATAAGTGAGTAATTCTTTGAATAAAGTATTGCTAAATTTGCACATTTTATTCACAGGAAATTTCGTAAAGGAAATATTTTATATACTACCTATATTAGGCTAAAAATTATTTTGACCTATCCATAGCAGAGCAACAGGTAAAATTAAATAAAAAAAAACGTTATAAATACATTTAAATTTTCTTTTTACACTGAAAAATAACACTTTACATTATTATCGCCCTGCACTTGTCACACCTCTGTAGGGTCGGTATAAACAATATATTTTTTCTGAGTACCTACACAAAAGACAATTGTGCGGAGCAAGACTTAAATTTTATGCCCGGCCTCCTATCTGAAGCAATACCCTTTTGGGAATGCCATCGCTGATATGTATTATACTCGCCTTCGCCCCCTTTTCGGTTATTAGGGTATTAGATAGATGGTAAAGAGCGATGTTGTACTCTTGACGTGCAAAAAATCTGACGTGCAAATTATCTGAATATATGTATTTAAATTCATTTATTCATATTCCCAACACCCCCTTTCTGAAGGCCGAACTTCAGCAGGGGCGGAGCAGTTTGTATGGTGGCCGTCTTGAAATCGCCATTTTGGATTTTTGACAGGTGTCATTCGACTGCTCTCTCGACATTTATCCTTACTTGGCACTCGTATACGAACTAACAAATTCTATCAACACATTCTAAAAAATTGTGCGCAATTGATTGTCGGACAAACAGATATTTACAGTTGCTTTTCTGAAGGCTTCAGGTAACTGAATGTCTGTAAAATGTATAATTATATTTTTTGCAGGTATATATCAATCAAAAATCTGATTGGTATCATCAAACTCGGCTAAATGCACATTTGTAATATAACTAATGCTTATTTGCCGTGTAGTATGGAGACAACAAATCAAAAATAGAAATTCTACAAAAAGAAAAAAAATTTTGGAAGGAAAAAATTGAGGCAAAACTAGTCACATTCAATATGGACTGCCTTCTGCCCGAGCTGGTCGATCCCCGCCACTCAAAGAAAAGAATGATCCGGGATCAAGAATATGTGGAAACTTCTATAAAAAGAAAAATCAAGAGGAGGCTGTCGAGGGAGACTTGCAACATCAAAGTGCAAATGTTTCAGTACCTCCTCCCACCGTAAAAAGAAGACTTAACTTAATATTGTCTTAGGTTTTAGTGTTTGTTACGCATAGTAATTAAACAACATTAAACGGTTTAAATCGCGTATATTTATCATTATTTTTGTCATGACGTTTCAAACACCGATCGTCACCCCGTGACCACGATCACTGCAATGATCGTGGTCACGGGGTGACGATCGGGGGGACTGCAAACTTGACTTTCCGTTTCCGATACTCGTTATTTCTCACGCACACTTTTGCATTTCATTAAAATTATATAAATGGAAAACTATATATTTTTTATTTCATAAATGATTTTTTGTTAATTCATATACATCTTAACTTAATGTGTCTATAACCTCTGTAGACTATCCACGAATATCTGTATTATGATAGTCCACTTACTAACAATCTAAGAATCTACTGTTTTTATTTTATAGTCTAATTTAGTAACCTGTTCCAGTGCCACTCACTGTCTCACTTGTCTGCTATGTTGCATTAAAAGAAGCCTGTATAACATGTTCTCTACAATGTTTCTGCAGTCGTGTGTTTTTATTAAATATCCCAATAATTAAACCCCTTACAATTGCATATATACACTCTTCTGCAAGCTTGGTAAAAAAAATCTTATCCTGTTGTTTAGAAGTGGCTAGATCTACTTATATCTGGTTGGTCTAATTTTTACCATAGTTGGTATCTAAAAGCAGAGTGGTAGTAAAATAACACCATTCTGTTTACCACTGTAACTGAAAAATAAAACGTACTAGGATGTATACGAACATATTTTCAACATTAGTAATTAACAGTTAAAAATTATATGATAGCAATAAAAAAAAACAACCTACTTTATTTTATTATGGGAACGTGTACAGTAGCACAGTTATGAAAAACTATAATTCATATTTGTATGACGAGTCATGGTATTATGAATGGTCATATTTAATCAAATCAAATCCATTTATTTCAGGTCAATTGTACCCATATTCACCGAATATAATATAATATTATGCTCATTCAATTTGATGATATTTTACTTTATTCTAATGATGTGTAATCTGATTAATCGCATTCCAAGATACTGAGAACAATGTTGATTCATTCATAAATTATCGTCCACGCGGATGCCAAGGGGTAATGAAATTTTTATAGGTAGTTTAATCAGTAGAAATCACTTTCGTTACTACGGAGAATTTAAAAACACCCCATTTATCAATATATATCGTGCCGTTTGGGCTGTTATGTACCATCATCATATTCCGACCCACGTCTCACTTTATGTTGGTTTGGTGCAATACGTTTTCTCTATAAACACAGAAACTGCGACACAACAACATAGCAAAGAAAATTAAAAATAAACAACTTGAAAACATTTTTTTAAATTAAAAAGACTGGAATAACTCATTGATATCGGTTCAATATGATCTCAATTTTGTGCTTATGACGTCGACAGGTTATTTGATATACTGATGACTACAGACTTTTCAAGAGAGATTATTATTCACATATTATTTATAGATTTTATCACTGGTTAACAATAACTTTCATCTATATTCACAGTTGCCACTTACATTAGTTGCTAGAAGCACTGCGATCGTCGAGGAATTTTGGCAAATTACTTTTAGTAAGTTGACTGTAACTGGCAAACCGTTCGACCGATGTTGATGAAATTAAAATGAAACCAATTAAGAGGTAAACTGTACTAGCAAAGAATAATCTTCAAGATTGTAAGGTTCAGTAAAAAAGTTATGTGTGGTCAAACATAAAATAAATAATAGACAAGTCAATTTAGGAACCATCTTTCTTTTGGGAAGTCAGTTAAATATGTATAATATATATACCAATACATACATAATAATATATGCCAATAAAGTCGAGCAGACATTATCATATTGTAAAAAGCAAAACTTTTGGCTTTAGTTTTATGAGCTACTGTCGACCGTAAGGATAATTTTGAAAAGTAAATCAAATAATCAATTTCTTACTAAGAAATATTAGTAATGTTGATAAAAATAAAAACGTGACATCAATTGCAGTATATACAAAGTTACTTTATGTATCGAAATTCGTCACGTGAATAAGATTATAAAAAAAGTTGAAATCGTCTCAATGGTATCTGTGTTCGCGAATCTAATATGAAGTACGCAAAATGTTTTTTTAAGCGAGACGCGTGCGCCGCTGCACATCGCGTCGTTCGGTGCAGCGGGGATCGTTGCGCCGCATGGGCGGAGCTAGCGTGGGAATTATTTTTGACTGCCTCGACTTAACTTTAATCGAAAACTCTTCTGGTATAAAGCCGGCCGCTGCCGCAGCTCGCTCACTTCGCTCGTTCAGCTAACGCTTTGTTGTGGTCACAAGTAACCTACATATTACTTTGCCCTACAACTATATCATCCGATCATGTCAAAAGACCAATGACGAAAACATAGAATTAAATATTTTTTTGTATAGCAAGTATTAATTAGTTATATAATGAATAGTGTATATATGTATAATAAATAAAATATAGTATAGTTGTAAGTATATAAGTTTGTATAGGAATATTGTAAGTATAAGTCATCTCTGTTTGTTTATCTATAGAAAAATATTTCTGTTTAAATTTTAGGTAAGCAGTTTGTTCAACCGGGCTGTTAATAATAATTTAATGCACCCCCGTCTTATAGCTCCTATATTTCCTCTCCATTCAAAGGTTGCATGGATGATATCACTGTTAGTGATAAGGCCGCCCATTGTAACACGACTGTAATTGTATTTACAATAAAGAAATACCTATCTATTAAAAGAGTATGTTTGAATATAATTATTATGTAATCTTAAATGCAGTTCATTTATAATTAATCCATAGATCAACTGATAGAGAGACAATAATTAATATAAAGATTAAACATAAAAAAATATCATGTATTTTTAAAAGCGCTTAGTACAATAGATCAATTAGTTTTGAGAAGATCAAATAATATTGTCCCTTACGAAATTACCAATTCACTTTTGTTACTTACTGATGCTGTTATTTATTGAAGTCCATCAGAAAATGACAGCTATAGTTAGTAACAAATGTGAATACGTAATCGGTAAAAAAAAAAATGGTTGAGGAAGGCGATGGCTGGCACACGCGTCAACTCGTGAACGGGTGCTGCTAGAGGATACTGGTCTGCTCTGGATGCTGAGTGAAAAAAACTTTTAACACTGTTCCCCCTTGGCATGTTTCCTATTTCATATTTCTTGTTTTTAAATTAAAAAAAAAAAAACAAAATTGAAAAAAGTCACGGACCCTGGAGTCTGTGGAGTGTAGATTTATATCAATAATAAAAAAAAACCTTAATCGGTAAACCGCCGTTTGTCAAGGCGGTGGGGAATGTTGGGATCGAACTAGGGACCTGCGGCTCGGAATTCCGTTCGGCTATCACTGCCTCAAAAATATTTTTTATTTTTTAGCTGAAAGGCAAGCTTTTGACTACTGCCTCATCTGATAGTTGATGGTGGTAGCTAGCCACCAGAACATTCACAAAATGCCTTTCACACCATTTTAGAACGACTGCCACCCTAAAACAACAACCTATAACGTGAAGCCTTAACGCGCCCTTCGAAGCACGGAAGCACTCAGTAGCTGATGCCACTAGCGATCGCCCATCCAAGTCATGAAGTTTTTTTATCGGTTAAGTGTAATAGTAGCCTTTCCATAAAAACGTAGTTTCATATGAATAAATATTATTTTTCTTATTTTCAATATCAAGCATTCAAACTCTGTGCAATTTTGCAGGCATGTCCTTGAGCCTAATATTTACGTTTCTGGTTTACCAGGTTTTGTTTTATTATTTATTTTATCTTCTTCTTCTTATAGTGCCTCTACAATTACTGAAGGTTGGCGATCAGCTCTGTACATTTGTCTCGGCCTCTAGCGAGCCACGTGACCAGGTATTTGTACCCCTGGACTCTCTCCAGGGTTTGGCCTACCACTGTTTTATTAGGGTTCAAGTCAGCGCTTTTTGAAACGACCATTATTTTTTTATTATTATTTTGTCTTTAAGGTGTTTATTCTGAGGCCAGCTTTCACACTACTTTCGTTTACGCGGTTAATAATCATTTGAAGCTCTTCTTCGGTTGAAGCTAGGAGAACCATGTCTGAAGTTGTTAAAAAGGCGTCCGTTAACTTTGACGCCGCAGTCTAAATCTTCTAATGCTTCTGCCATGATCGTTTCCGAGTATAAATTAAACAGTGTAGGTGATAGAATGCAACCTTGTCTAATTATTTTATCTCTAATTGTTAGAATAATAATATTCTCCAAAACGTTTTTTCCGTATAATTTTGAAAAAAACAATTTTACGGAACGTTGGAATACTGGAAACATAGATATTAGATTCAAAGAAAATTTAATCATGTTCGAAAACTTGGAATTTTAGTACATTACTGCAACGGCCAGCAAAGGAGGCATTGATGGACGAACGTGTAAATATTGGCAGAGGCGAAGCCGAGGCACACATACGTAAGTCCATCAATGCCTAGTTGTGGCCAAGGCTTGTATAGTGCTTTTCTTAAATAATGCGCGGAAATTAAAACAAAGTAGTACCTAGGCAGATTTTTTTATTTAAAGATACAGTTGTTAAATGTACAATTGCATTGAAGTCAGATTTGGATACTGTTTTAAATTGACGTTATGTATTAAAACTGTGCATTTTAGCATTGAATAGATGACCCATAGCGTTGTCGGCTTAACTTTCTTGGTGAGTTCGCCGAAATAAGCCAAAAAAACGTTTTCGGATAAGGATTTCAATTTTCTTTCATTCTTCCATTGAACAAAATTTTCATTAGTTTTCAAATATTTTTCTTTCGATTTTGGCGGTAACAATTCTATTATGGCTCTTGCCGCCTCTTGAATTTCAGGTGGCGTTGAATTAAGTTCATCACACTCATTGTTTTCACTTGACCTCATTTTGTCGAAACAATTACTTTTCAAAATCAATGACTATCAACAAACAACAATAAAATTGCCCGCGTTAAACTGTTTATTTGTTTTTTTTTTTTCAATAAACAGCGTTATATTTGCAAGCCAGATCGAAATTTAAATAAAACCTTTGATTAGTTACCTCCTTGGTTGCCATGCTTCGAAGTAAAAGATCGTTCCATTTTCAAATTACACGTCAGATATGAGTTTACTATGCAATTTGGCCGCTAGACACGACATATATAGATTTTCATACATTTTTTGCCAGCCGCTGCGCGCATGTATTTGGCCAATACAGCAATTTCGATTTATCTGGAAGAAGGTTGTCAAAATAATGCTCACATTTCCAAGCATGTTTGAGAAAAACATGTTTTGACCAAACTACGTTTGTATGGAAAGCGCTATGAAGACACTTCTCTAAACGACTAGACAAGCTCTGCTACGAGCGATTTCAATATCGTGTCCAACACGGGGATTGAACCTAGAACCTCTATATTACAAAGCGACGCGTATTTACACACACAGACCAACGAGGCAGTCAGGAAGAAAATAATTTTGCTAACCTATTTTGTTGTGAGCTGAGCGAATTTACAAAAGACGCATTACATGTTCTGTGTTATAGAAATTAGATACCAAAAAAATTACATATCAAAAATGTATAGCTACTCTATTGTATTGGGTGTGTAACTGTAAAGATAGATGTATGGATGGAAATAAATAAATAAATAAATTTGGTCAGTTATACAATCACTTATCAATTCATGTTCCAACTCTGACACAACCTTCGGAGTGATGACGTTAAATTACCCATGACTTTCTCTATTCCAACATGCAAATATTGTAACTGTTCGGTAGTATGGCCAGACACCTACCTGAGGCCAACCATGTTTGAAAATGGTCTCATTGATTTTATATCTGTAAACTTTTGGTTAAAGAATTAATTTTTTTTTTTTTTTTATTTTATTTTTTTTTTATTGCTGATAGGTTAGCTTTTGACCACAATCTCACCTGATGGTAAATGATGATGTGGTCGAAGGTGATAGCAGGCTTAACCTAGAATTACTGGCTCTCAAGGACAACTGCCGGAACACACCGTTAGGTGCTTGGCGACAGATTTTCAACTTGAGGGTGGTCGCTAGCCAGGCGGGCATTCGCAAAAATGCCCTTCCACCATGCGGTGAAGCTCAAGCCCACGGCGGGATTCGAACCATGGACATGCTGCGCGGCAGTCCATAGCCAAAGCCACTGAGCTATCACTGCTTCAAAATGCGAGTGTTTAGGTGTTAAAGTTGCGCCTATATAATTAATATAAAATGAGTACTATATAAAACGAGAATTCTCGATCGTGCGCTCGTAGAGTCAAGATCTCCTAAGGATGCTTCGTATAGAAACGAAACGCGTCAAAAATTCTTCCGGTTTGGCTGCGTGGTGCTTGAGACGTCACGTCGGCTTAACAGGAAAATTAGGTGAAATTGTCAATAGATATATTTTTAAGTGTTTTATTAAAATGATAATTTAATGTTTTCTTAATATATTTTTGAAATATTTGTTATTTAATAACAAAAAATATGGATTTCCCCAAAGTAGCGCCTGAATCTATTCATTATCTGATCCCAGTCTCGTTGTAGAACTATGCTGATTATGTGATAACCTCATATGCTATATATGTTCTTGTGTTCCTGTCTTATATTATGGTTGTCAGCGTAAACATATTATTCGTACCTAATATGTCCTTGTGATTTGTCCAGTGTGTTAGAGAAAAAAAATGTATGACCTTGAAACTGTGCCCAGTGAATGGCAATACGCTCCCACCTATTACATGGGACCAAAACCTAATTGGCTTGGTTGCTGATTGGAAGATTATTTACAAGGGAAAAATCACTGCTCTCCTAAAAAAAATAATTACTTTCTTTCACCTAGCAATTTCAAGTATGTTATAACAATATATTAGGCTGAGACAAAATTTAATAGGTACCTAGGTGGTTTCTAAAAACATCAGCGATTATAATAGGAGTTAAAGTATTAAATTGCCGTTTTACTGAAATAGGTACTTCGAATTGACATGGAACCTTCATGGTTTGAGATTTTTGAGTGAAACTTTATTCACATGGTACAGTCTATGAAGTTCTTCTTTTAAAAAATGTGCAACATTCGTATATCGACTTTCTGTTGTTTTTGGGGTTCCGTACCCAAAGGGTAAAGACGGGACCCTATTACTGAGACTTCGCTGTCCGTCCGGGTGTCACCAGACTGTATCTCAGGAACGGTGATAGCTAGACAGTTGAAATTTTCACAGATGATCTATTTCTGTTGCCGCTATAACAATAAATACAAAAAGTTGGCCAAGGTTAAAATATGAAATCTAATGTTGTATAACTAATGGTATGGAACCCTTGGTGCGCGAGTCCGACCCGCACTTGGCCAATGTTTTTTATTCAGCATCGAAAAAAAAATCCATCAATACTTTTAAATTCGAGTGATTTTTGAATAAGAGTTCCGACACGAAAGTAACACGGCAGAAAAAGCTCACAATATCAATGTTGCGTTTGGCTAATGAACGACCCTGCGATTTTGATTTAAACGCTTTCGTGATGGAAACTTTGATTTGTAGAACAAACCACGTGGAAGACCGCCCACACAGGTGAATAACAATGAATTGAAATAGATGGTCTAATGGCCCGATCCGAGCCAAACTACCCCGGAATTAGCGGCATGGTTTAACGTTACCTTACCAACAATATTGACACGTTTGCGTCAAATCAATAAAAAAAAATATGTAGAATGGGTGCCTCATAATTTGACTGATCTGCAGAAAGATACGCATGTTGAAACTTGTATTTGCTATGCCTTTTATATAACTATGTCTTGTTGAATCGATACAGTAAAATTGGATCGAATTGTGACATGTGATCAAAAGTGGATTCTTTACGATAACCGTATGCGAAAAATGCAATGGCTGACCCCAGGTAATACGCCGCAACAGTGTCCTAAGGCAAAGATTACTAATTAAAATATAATGGTAACTGTTTGGTGGTCTCAGCATAGTGTTATTCACTATAGCTTTCTCCGATCGGGTCAAGCAATAACGGCAGATGTCTACTGTGCCGAACTCCGAACAATGATAGCAAAACTAGGAGTGAAACAGCCTCGACTCATGAATCGTTCTTCAGCATTATTGCTCCAATGATAACGCGAGACCTTATACAGCACGAGAAACCGTTTTAATAACTCTACAGGAATTGCAATTAGAAACCATTCGTCACCCTCGGTGATCGCCAGACCTTGCTCCAGCGGACTACCAGTATTTTCGTGATTTGGACAATTTTCTACGTGATAAAAAGTTTTCTTCCCAGGAGGCAGTACAAAATGCATTCACACAGTTTGTCGAATCTATATCACCAGAGTTCTATCGCTAAGGTCATTTATACACCTTCCTGTTAGATGGCAGCAATGTTTAGATAATAATTCTAATTTTTTTGATGAAATAAATAAGTTAGTTAAATTTAAAAAAAAATGAATTTTAATTTTTCATTACAAATCGGCAATTTCATTCTTTAACGTCTAATATTATAAAAATTACCTTATTGCTATTACCTAGGCTATCTGTAGTAAGCACATCAGGAAACCGTATCCTCAACTCATTGTGGACAATGAACCTTAGGACAGGGTCTTCCACATCTAGGTACAATGTATCCTCTGCTTTATCGCATTTGCTTAACCATCTGAAATAAAGACAATTGGGTTCGTTCAAAGTATTCTCGGTATGTATACGAAAGAAAGGGCTGAAATAATTTCATTATTCTTGGTCGCCTGCACTCTCAATACACTTCTTACAACAAGAAATTATCTTTTCAATATTTCATTGCCATTTTTCTTTGATTGCGTCTTTTAAATTTCGCATCAAGTTGCTGCGGTTATATTTTATCCTTTTGAGTTATATTCCAAAATCAACTGGTACTAACTGCACTGACGAGTCAGTGCAGGGAGTGTGAGTCATTGCTGGAGTCCATGGGAAGGATAGTTTCTCTGGTGGTTACCACATTACACCGGACGACATAAGATAATCGTAAGAGTCATACACGTCGCTAATGGCCAATCATTGTAGCGTTCTGTTGGGGAGGCATAACTCAACGATGATGAAGCAGAAAAAAAAATTAATTTGGTATTTTTCCTCTATCCCAATATAGATCTTAGAGTAAACGGAATGAGAACTTAAAAAATTACAACGAATTATTCGCTTAGTAGGCGTTAGTGCATAAATTACAATATTAGAATAAGAACTTTCGAGGCAGTGATAGCCGGTGTCCATGTTAATTACAGCTTATTTTATTAAAATATATCCATCAGTAAAAACATATTTGAATAGAGTTGAATTTGACCTAGCAACAAGTTTTAGAACTTTTGTTACAGAATAAATGAATAAATTAATATTTGACCTAAAGAACCTTCACATAAGTAAGTTTAGGACAAATATAAATTCGAAAGGACCGATTGCACTGTCGTGCTTTAGTTCAAAAGTGTTCGCACAATAATATTTAGAACTATCGTCATTCAAACATGCATAGTAAACTCCGTTAGCAGATATGACCAAGTTATATGTATATACGTATCAAACATTGTGCCACAAATCCTCCGCCCCCTCAGAAAAAAGCGTGAATTGAATGTTTCGAAACGTTTAGAGCTTTCTGATGAAAATCTTATGAGTGTTTTCGATCACATCTTCACCAGAGATGAAACCTGGTTTCGTAAACAGCTGCCGGAAAATACGTTAAGTGATTGGCGGCAGATTTTCTACTTGAGGGTAGTAGCGAGCCTAAAAATTAAAACTTTAACCAAATAACTTACTATCTGGTAGGCTTGTGGTAAAAGTCTAGGCAAGACTGGTTTAGTAGATCACAATAACAATGGTATACTAACATGGAAACCTCAGAACAATGCTTCTGCAGCTGCCTCTCTTCCTCCATTTCTAAGCTTCGAGTCAAGTTCTGGAACAATGTCTTGTTTTTGATGTTCTCGCGGACCTTCAGTTCTTCTACTTTACTCAGGTAGCGCAGCCCTTCATAAGTGAACTGGAATACCAGGTGAAAATAATATATAAATTATATAACAAAAATTAAATAAATAAATTAATTGTTAAGTACACAATTTTCATGCAATATGGATGCATGAAAATGCATGCGTAGGGATTTGAAGGGGGGATATAGTGTACTCGTATGTAATATATACAGGCAGCTGTGCTTGAGGGCCAGTAATTCTAGGCCCTTTAACACCTTCAACCTCAAAATCAAAGGTCAGGCCATGATAAAACTAACAAGTTTAACCCAATTTCATACATGGCTACAATGATGTACAAAAAGCAATTTAAAGTCATTGAATCTTAGTAAAAATTGTTTACATTTTGGAAAAATGTAACAGATGAGATCAGCATTACCTCCCAGAATGTAAAGAAGAACCTAGTTTTGACCCCATTTTAGTCAGTGACATGCAAGGTATAGATTACATAATTGAAGAAATTTAAAACTTTTGTTTACTACCTAGAGCTAATCAATTTGTAGGCTAGACTACTGCCAACAAAAACGCTACCTGCCAAATAGCTCTCAGTATTCAACCCCACTGCTCAGTCCCATCAGTGAATTTACTTTACAATTTATCTTCTTGTTGTAATATGTAATGTAATCCACAGAAACAAAAATATTAAAACTAGGTATAGGCCTGCGTCTTAGTTAACAACTGTAAAAATTAGTCTTGTTTGTGGTACAGTGTAAGAACTTCAGCTGTTGCTCCAACCCTATACAATGGTTAAGCATGAAAGGACAAATTAGAGTCCTACTTCATATGACATGTTGGCTTAGCAGTTAGAGTATACCTCGGCTGTAGGCTGCGGGTTTGAATCCCACACATGAATATAATCTTTCCTCTAATTGTAATTTTGTAATGAAATCCAAAGATATCATTCCAAAAAAAAAAAAAAAAATTGACCTTAATTATCTGCTATGTTAGTTACTAGGTTCTTTTGCTGATCTAGTTGATTTTAGTATTCTTATTTTATTAGAGGGTGCTAAGTATGACCTAGACTGAGATCTTGCTTGGGGTATTTTGTGCCAGCTTCTATCCATGATGTTCCAACACCTTAAACTAGTAGACAAGACCTTTGGTTCACTAGCATAGCTACCCAAAAACTTTCTCTGCTATAGGTAAACCGTTTATATTAGTCCTCGCCTGCGCGGTACAGAGGCGCGGGGGTGACGACAAAGGGGACTGAGAGAGGTGCGGGCGGCGGGAGCGCTTAGTGTGATTCACCGCGCCCACCTCCCGCACCCCCTTTGTCGTCATACCCCTCGCCTCTGTACCGCGCAGGCGAGGACTAAGATAAATGGTTTACCTGTAGTTAGATTTTGGTATAGGTACAGTTTCATATTGAACCAATTTGTAGAATAAGAGTACTCACTTTATTGAAATCAAAATTGTGTCTGCAGAGAAACTTGAGAGTAGATGCTTGGAATATAAATGACTGGTCTACATCGCCAAACACTTGTGGACAGAGGTGGAAGGTGTAGCCAGTGGCTAAGTAGCAGTCACGGTCTCGCTCATACTGGAACATTGTCAAGCCTACTTGTGTCATGATCATCTTGCTCACTTCTGTCTTCATCTGGTCATATCTTTCCACACTGGTGTCAAATAATCTGTAATACAACAAATTTTCTATGAGAAATACATACAGATAAAATGTACATAGACATACATATTTCTAAGGTAGCTCAGTACAACTCTTATTATATACAATAAATGTCTGAGCAGTTGTCTGGGATGTATTTCTCTTTCAGCAAATTTAATTTAACTGTATTAAGTGTGTGTGACGCTAAATACAGTTAAATAAAATTTGCAGTTATCGCATTTGCAATTGTCCTAAGAACAAAGATTCTACAAGCTGCATTGACATATTATATTCTTTAAATGTGTAAAAGGGATTGTTTTCAAAAAGTTCCTATGTTTTAGTTTGAACAACCTATATTTTAGGGTGGTAAAGCTTTTTGGTAATTTATTATACATCAGTATTTTCAAGTGATGACCTTGTTTTTCTACTGTATTTACCCTGATTTTTGGTACAACCTGAATTTCATAATTATTTATAATTTGCCATTCATTATTAAATAATAAATAATATTACACTACACTCGTCAATCTGAGATATTAGTGCTCATGTTTCATTTGTCTAGTAGTTTAACTTGGTACAGTACCCTTCAAACCTTCACACAGTAGAAATTACACACTACTGCTTCCAGACAGAATATCCGACTCGGTATATTCACCAAGATGGACTTTTACTGAAGAGACCTACCAATAGGTGGTGACTGTGTTATATATATACAGATGTTTTTTTTTTAAATTTTTTTTTTATGCCTGATAGGTTAGCCTTTGACCACTATCTCACCTGATGGTAAGTGATGATGTGGTCGAGGATGTTGTTCAGGCTAACCTAGAGTAACTGGCTCTCAAGGACAGCTGCCGGAACACACCGTTAGGTGCTTGGCAACAGATTTTCAACTTGAGGGTGGTAGCTAGCCAGGCGGACATTCACAAAGTGTCCTACCACTATGCTGTAATGACTGCTATCCTAAGACAACAACCGGGACCGACGGCTTAACGTGCCCTCCGAAGCACGGAAGCGCTCAGTAGTAATGTCACCAGCGGTCACCCATCCAAGTCATGACCGCGGCGGACGTTGCTTAACTTTGCTGATCGATTCACAATGGCTAAGCAAACTTGGCTACGAGCGCTTCAAAATGTCACGTAATGATATTATTTCTGATATTAATGCACCAGTCATAGCTCCTGAAGACTGCAACAATGAATATAAATTAATTATAAGGCACCAATAACTTGTATCATATAGGAAATCTATCATTTCATTCACATTACTATTTATGAATACTTAATTTTGCTTTGGCCTGTGAGGGAGTTGGAGAGGTGGGGGCGCACCCAACCATGAGGAGTGTGGTTACAAAACCCTATATTTTTTTAACGATATATTAAAAAGTATGTTCAGTATAAATACATTAGAACAGAAGAGTGAACATACAGGTTGTACAATAAAGTACCTGGTTATGTTTAAACAAATGTCTTTTTAGAAGTGAAGTAATTCTATGACAGCTCCTGCACTGTGGGTATGGTGTTTAGTCTCCTCCTTGCTTTCTTATATTTAATAAAAATTATTATTAAAAACGATAGGTTTCTGTAAACCCTTCAGCCTGAGGGTATGCTCCCCCTAACCCCCGACCCTTAGAATTTATATACCGGTTCTTGAGTCCATTCTTCACTTCATTGCTACTGGTCAGCAGGCAGAATGAGGGCTTTTTTTAGGAAGGATATAGATGCTGGCTTCCAACTGTTCGGTCGTCCAGCTCCACCGGATTTTTGTTTGAGGGTTCTCATCGATTCAGCTTTTATAAAACTGCCACAGTCGACGCATGGAGGTGGGTTATAGTCAACTTTACCTGTGTTTGAAACATTCGCCGGTTAAAATTGCTGTGAATTCAGCATCAAATCCAACAAAACATGAACGTTTCAAATCTTTGGTTATGTTTGGAAGTTGTTCAGCCATGTTTTTTCTTGTCACTTCCATGATAAACTCTACTTATTTTATACTGTATCGTAATTTTATCATTTACGGTGTTAATAAATAAAGTTACAACTTAAACAAGACAAGGCAAAAAATTATGTAAATAAATGAACTAAAAGTTTTGCCACAGCCACAGCTTAAACTTTAAGATCAAGTTTTGTGCTAGGGATGATCGCTAATCATCGATTTCATCAATATATAGATGTAAAAAGGCAAAATATCGATGTTACAACATATCACTACGGTTTAAATCACACAAACACAGCTGTCACTGCATACATTGACATTGCAAACGATCGGTTCATAACTGAAATCCGAGAATATGCACTGTTTGCGCGAAAACGATGTGAACCGATAAGTAGCCGCGCTTATAACAGCTGCTAACTGCAAACTTGCTTTTACAACCCAAAATAGCCCTCACGTCAATTATCGATATTAGAAGTATTACATTTCAAGGCGTTCCTTTATGAACAAGATATCGTTGTACGTATAACATTATAACCACAACAACAAAAATCTCCTCATATATCTGTCAAAATTTGTGTTTGACGTTTGTGCACACACCTCACTACCACTTTTCTGTGAGCATTGTTTGCAGCAAGAGATGACGTCAGAATGCTATCGTGGTGTCTGACAAGCACGCTATGAACCAACCGTTTGCGTGAATACAGTCCAAATAGCGCATATTTGCGTGACTTGAACCGCGAGGCTAATATCGTAACCTCAATGTCAAAGCATAACATCGCTGTCATTTGATTTTTGTTTCGATAGTATTTGTTAACTGTTAAATATTAATTTTATTTTTATATTTCCCCTATATATCATGAATTTGTGTGTGTGTGTGTGTGTGTGTGAGAGTGAGGGTGTGTGCGTATGTGTGTATATGTGACTGTGTTCGTCCAGTTATTAGATCAATTACTAATATCTTATGTTTCAGCACCAATTTCTGCTTGGAAAGTTCTCACTAGACATAACTCATTAAAACTAAACGTTCTCCTTCGTTTGATGGTCTATCTGACTACGTGACATTGGCCAAATTGTGGTGGTGCTCACAGAAGCCACAAAACAAAAGTTGAAGTTGAATTACTTCTTTTCATTGTTACAACATATCTAATGTCGTTACTACGATATTGAATTATGGCATCGACTTCACGTAAAAAAACCAGCCAAGTGCGAGTGGGACTCGCGCACGAATGGTCCCGTGCCATTATCTGTAACCTAATCTTGCAAGTTACAGAATATAGAAATATAGAAAAAATATATAAATATAATATATACGGCAATAGAAATACATCACTTTTCGCAGTGTCTGGTTGAGCTGGGTAGGTACGTTCCTATCCTAGGTATGTACCCTAAATAGTGATCTCACTAACTGTTTATTTTTTAAGTAAGTAAATAAACTACTAAATATTCGGTGAATATTTCAAGTTTCTACCTGTTTTCATTATTATTATTATAAGCAAATAAACGGCGAAAACCTCTTTTATGTTACGGAAGCCCCCTTAATTATTTATTTCTTTTTACTTTAATTAATTATTTTAAAAAGAACATAAAACACTAAATATTCTGTCAATAGTTAAAGCGTCTACTGGTCACCGTTATTAGTATCGAGCAAGAAACGGTAAAAAAATCAAGTTTGTTGTATGGGAGCCCCCCTTTAATATTTATTTTTAGTATTTGTTGTTATAGCGGCAATAGAAATACATCATCTATGAAAAATTTCAACTGTCTAGCTATCACCGTTCTTGAGATACAGCCTGGTGACAGACGGACGGATAGACAGCGAAGTCTCAGTAATAGGGTCCCGTTTTTACCCTTTGGGTACGGTACCCTAAAAATTGTATTGAAGTATTGAAAATCGCAAGGTGTTTAAACATTTTATACACTTAATATTGTATACTTAACATTAATTTCACGGCAAGACATCGATGGCACATGAAAAATATGTTTAGAATGCAGATATCATAATCAATCCTTTGACATCTGAATTGTATTGCATTTCACTATTTTTCATAACTTTTGTTCTTGCGCCACCCCCAGTCCTGTGTCACACCCAGCCGAGTAGTCAGTGATTTCGAATGAATATTCTTGGATTTATTATTATTCATACGTTAGTTCTTTAGATTATTCGTTTGACTCACTTCATTCTCAAATATACTTAATCATTCTAAAACATAGAAGTAATAAGTACTCCGTACAACAGGGATGGGCTCTATCTGTGCATCATGCAGCTAAAATAAAGAAAATAAAACCTTATGCTAAGGCCGTAAGAGTCTTGTTGCGCGCAAAATAAAAATGAAGCCGAGCGAGAAGGCTACCACTGAACCCTGTGTCCCGTTCTAACAGTGACTTAGAGTTGCCAGAGTTAAGTTGATTTCAATCCTTTCGTTGTTTGTAGAAAAAATTGCGATTAATGTATTGTAATGAAGTAAAAACATTTACTTCTAAAATGTTTCTAAATATAAATAATAATTTTTTACCGACATGTTAAAGCAATATTATTTGTTGCAGCCTTACTAACGCAAAAAATTGCGATTGGCGTATAGGTTTTATTTTATTTGTATGAAATACGGACACCTGACTTGACAACCCCACATGAAATCGTCGACTCGACATTAACAGCGGTGTGTTTTTTGATTACGTGATATATTTGAAGAATTTTAATAAAAATAGGGAGACTTTGTGTCGTGGAGGCTTGCGGAAGCGAGTATTATCCTGATTATGGTTTATCTTTTCACAGGTAATAGTTTTAAACATAATGTGTTAGTGAAGAATTACGGTGACCATGCATGACTATCTAATCCTCTTTTATTTTATTGTCATGAGGAAAATGCATTTACGCATACACACCCGCCAGGGAGCAGGTGGTTATGTCGGACTCAGGATCAATAGGGACCCCACTATCGACTAAAAACCTCATGGTGTTCCGTCGTCATCGACTGGCGGCAGGGGCCACGGAGTCACTGGCGCTCTCATCCGCAGCCCCCATCGACGTCGCTGCCCGCTTAAGCGGGCCCAGCCTCTGGGAATAACTCCTCCCCAATGTGCCGCTTTGTGGGATGCCCACGAGGGCATCCTCACCTCATGAGGACCTAACCCTGATGGGTGGTACCGGCTGTCCCCACGGCCGACACCCCAGGACCTCTGAGCGGCGACGGAGTGCGAGTATGATCGGCTCGCCTCGATCATGTCCGCGCTCTGCGGAGCGGGACAGAGAGATGATCTCTCTCCCTTTCCCGCTCCTCCGCTTCCCTCTGTGAGACGTTTCCGCCTCCCACAACCTCTCGTCACCGACCATCTTTACAATGATGGCCGTCAAAGAGAAGTCAGGTCACTATCCAATCCTAGTTCAAGAACAAATAACTTAAATACTTATGCATTTTTTATAATACAGATCAACTGTACTTACTCTTTCGAATAGTTCTAGTCATCGGACTTCAACTATCCAGTTACTTAATTCGGGTCATTGTAATGGTCATTATGGGAAAATATTATGGAGATTTTGGGAATATAGTATGGTCATTGTGAGAACATTTTCTAATGCCAAGCTTTGCTTCTATGTTGCTATTGAGTATTTCAAGCCTAATGGCTGATAACGTCTATGTTAAAATTCAAATTTTTCTGTTTTTCTGTTTCATTCAAATTTTATTGCAAGGCTCTCGTGATCATATCTAGCACCATTTGATATTGGCTTGTCTTAGGCATTACAATTGGAGTATATATTTACTGTATAAGCAGTTGAAGTGTTTGTTATCCTAGTGGGCACACAAATTAGAAAATTCATAATAATAACTTAAACAATGAAATAAGATCAGTCTTATTTTAGAACCCATTTTAAAATCACCACATACGATTATTCTTTTTTTTTATTAAGAAAGTACTTTCCAGACTAAATATATCTAACTATAAAATATCTCGAGTATAGAATCTGTAAAATTTTGAGCACGATTTTTATCTGTTGGTGGTCGATTCAATATATACACTAATAATGCCTTTTTTTTTTTTTTTTTTTTTACAGGGGGAAATGCGTTGCGCATACCCGCAGCTTTGGGGAAAAACTTACGGGTTATGTGGGACTCGCCTGCCGGCGGGCAGCGCGGCGGCTAAGTTCGCTGCCCCTCGGCAGGAATACCCACTAAAACCACCCTGGTGTTCCACGTTTGCGCTTGGACAAGGGAAAGGTCACAGTTGCCCTTATCCTGTTCCCTTGCTTAGCGTCTGTCTGTTTTCAGTCTCAACTCCTGGTGACCCTCCGTCACATAAATCTCCATTTTGTGGTGTGCCGGAACACTGACACACCACACAACCACCTCCTAGGGTCATTTCGCGTGCACCACGTTCCCCAAAATGTTGCACAGACCCACTCAGGGAGCGAAAGTCCTGGCGTACGCCCTGCGTCTACGCCCGGTCCTCCTGCGGCGGAGAGGATCCGCTAATGGGTCTTCCTCTCGACGCCGCTCTCCCTCTTCTTTTTGGGCAACAACGGTCTCGCAGTAGGCTCGAACCGCATCCCAAGCTCTCTCGCTACCGACCATCGCGTTGACGACGGCCGGCAGCGATAGGTCGGGACCAACCACGTATACGAGCATAGACCGCTCCGTTGCCCACTTCGGACAGTTTGCAAGAGTGTGCTCCGCCGAGTCTTCGGCAGCACCACACTCATGACACAGTGGAAGTCGCTCTCTCCTCGCCACGTTGCATAGGTATTTACCAAAACACCCATGCCCGGTAAGCACCTGCACGAGGCGATAAGAGAGCGACCCCCACGCTCTGTCCAACCATTCATTAAGCACCGGACGGATGGCTGCAATCGTGCGGTGTCCAGCGCTCGGCTCCTCCAGTCTCAGTGCCCATTTGCGGAGGGCCACTTGTCGGGCGTTAAGTCGCCAGCGCTCGACCTTTTCAGGGAGCGGCATAGATCCGTGACTTTTCGCAACGGCAGTTCTCGCATATACCTCCGCAAGAATCTCTGATTCTAGGTCCCAGGGCAGAGAGCCGGCCAGAACGCACGCAGCCTCATAAGAGACCGTGCGATATGACCGGGTCAACCTGAGAGCCATGACCCGCTGCGGCCGACGCAATAGCGTCCTGTTTGGGGCGCTCAAAGAGCATGCCCAGATGGGTGCCCCATACAGTGCAACCGATCGTGCCACCGCTGTAAAGAGGCGGCGGCACTTGTCGCTTGGTCCACCGAGATTCGGCAATAGCCTAGTCAAGGCGGACGTCACTCTTTGAAGTTTTGGAGCAAGGAGTGTAAAGTGCTCCTTGAATTTCCATCGGCCGTCGAGGACGATGCCCAGATACCTCATCGTCGGCCCAACACCGATGGAAACTCCGCCGACTATCAGATGAGCTCCTATTGGTGGCGCGTTTCGAGGCCCGTGAAAGCACAAGGCCTCGGACTTGTTAAGCGCCACTTTTAAACCCAGACGTCTGATTTTGCCCACCACGAGGGCGACTCCAGCCGTTGCCTGCAAGCTAGCCTCCCGGTAAGTTCGGCCACGGGCCGTAACCAAAGTGTCATCGGCATAACAAATGACACGAACATCCGGAAGAGAGCAGCTGCGAATAGCCCAGTCATATCCAATGTTCCACAGGAGTGGTCCAAGGACCGACCCCTGTGGAACGCCACATTTCACGTCCCAGCTACCCCAGCCATTTTGGGTGGGATAGGTTATGGACCTACCCGTTAGGTATGCCATGACCGTCCGCCGCAAGTATAGGGGCACTCCGTGATATCGGAGCGCTTCCTCTATACATACGTGGGGGAGGGTGTTGAAGGCATTGGCTATGTCTAAAGACACGGCCAACACCAACCCCCCTTCGGTGACTTCCTCTTCAGCTAGAGCCCTCACCTGTGCAATGGCATCAATGGTGGACCTGCTTCGCCGGAACCCGAATTGATTCTCCGACAGGTTAGGGCCAACGAGATCGAGGTGCTTGGTGAGGCGGGCTGCGATGACGCGCTCAAAGAGCTTACTCGCCTCATCAAGCAGCACGATTGGTCGATAGGCTGCCGGAGAATCCATTGGACGCCCCTCCTTCTTCAGCAACACCAACTTGCCCACCTTCCACTTCCCAGGGAATGTTTGCCCTCTGAAGCTGGCCGTTAGAAGGGCCCTGAACCTATCATCAAGACCATTCCTGAGGGCCAACACCCACACACGACCAGGGATCCCATCAGGGCCAGGGGCCGTGTTTTTAACCTGAAGCCTCAGCACGGCGGCTCCCAGTTCCCCCACTGATACCTCCGGGATCTCTTCAGTCTCGTCTTCCTCCACGTGCTGATCGAGCATTTGCGGAGCCACATGCTCACTACGGGGAGGGAACAGTGTCCCCACAATGCTCGCCAGCAGCTCTGGCTCCAGTGTAGACGTGAGGGGTGGGGTCCATGGGCGAAGCTTGCTCATAACGAGCCTATACGGCCTACCCCATGGGTCCCTGTCCAGTGAAGCGAGAAGTTCCTCCCACGCCCTCTCCTTGGCCTCACCAATGGCCGTGCGCAGCTCTTTCTTCGCGTCCTGATAGGCGCTATAAAGGCTCCTCTCCTCTTCCTCGTCTCGTCCGTTCAGTCTACGACGTCGATATCTAGTGTACCGACGTCTTGTTGACACGCAGGCTGCACGAAGACGAGCGAGGTCCTCAGACCACCAGTAAACCTGTCGGCGAGAGGGCAGTCTGGTTACCCGCGGCATAGCAACATCACAAATATGTGACATTGCCTCACAAAACCAGACTGCCTCACTCTCAACGTCAACGGTATCAGGGCTCGGTGTCCAGCCCTCTACGAGAGAAGCCTCAATGACTGCATCCCTATCCATGCACTTAAGAGCCCAGCGGGGACCTAGATCTGATGCCGGCCGATTGAGAATGTTCGAGCTTGTAGGGGAGGGGGAGATGGAAAACCGGATATACCTGTGGTCCGAAAGACTCTCCACGCCCTCACACACCGCCCAGTCCCGAATACGACACGCTAGGGATGGGCTAGCAAAAGAAACGTCCACTATGGACTCACCCATCCATCGAACGCACGTGCTGGTCGTCCCACGATTTAGGACGTCCAACCCATTTCCCGCCACCCATTCCTCCAGGACTTCACCTGCAGGTGTCGTAGCAGGGGAACCCCACGCCGTCGACTTTGCATTAAGGTCCCCAGCCACTAACATTGGGTAGGGCCTGCACCATGCCAGCTCGGAGTCTAATTCCGCCAGAAAACTCTCAAACTCAGCGAGAGTGCGATTTGGCGAAAAGTAGGCTCCGATTATTACCATCTCCCCGATAAGAACAGCGACGAAACCTCGACCTTTACAGTGCCGTTTTATCGCGGCAACACTAGGCCGCACATTCACTGCTACCATCCCGGTTTGATCCCCGACCCAGTCATCCCGAGAGGGAACAAAGTATGGTTCCGTGACAATTGTAATATCAATCAACCACTGCGCCATGCTCTGTACCAAAAGGTCCTGAGCTCTGACGCAGTGGTTGATATTCGCCTGTAAAATGGTGACAGCCATGCTAATCACCCGGGATTGTCATCTCCACCTCATTTGTCCTGTTCGGTGGACGGGTGGGCTGCGACATAGTCTGCACCGCCTTTCCTCTTCTCGCCACTTTATGGCTGGGAGCCGAACACTTGCTCCCCAGCCCATGGTTTGCAGGCTTCCCCAGCTCCGCACAAAGTGTGCAATGGGGTTTCTCTTTACAGCTAGAAGCACGGTGACCGATCTGACCACACCGGTAACACTGTTGACTTCGGTCGACGGTAGCGGTGCACCGTGCTTTGACATGTCCTTTTTCTAGGCATTGGAAGCATCGAAGCTCACGCTTCTGCAGGAGCTTCACGCTAGCCGACACCCAGCCCACGAGGAGGCGTCCTTCCGCAATCTTTTTTGCGCATGTGGTAGGGCAACTTACCCACACCGCATATAAACCAGATTTTTGCTGCCTGGGGGTGCCGACTTTCAGATGATCAGTCGAACATCCTCCTTTCTTAGAAATGGCAGCTGCCACCTCGTCGCCAGTGACCGACTCATCCAGGCCAGTCACAAGTAGCTCCTCGCATTTGACAGGCCTGGATACTAATATGTCTCCTTCCTGTGCACAGATCTCCTTCAATTTGGATGCCAGAAGATCCGCCTTCGGGCCACTTGTAGCGCCAGGGACCTCAATAATTGTGGCCCCTGTTACAGCCCGTTTGAATCTGACCGATTCTATATTCAAACAGGTCAGGTCAATGCCCTTTTTGGCCTCCGCAATCACCTTTCTATACGTTAGTCCCTTTTCCGCAGCGGCAGGGAGAATAGTAACCACCACTGCTTCAGACTTGGGAATACGTAACTTCAGTTTGGAAGATTTCTCTTTTTGAGACTTCCGCGCTGATTCTGTATTGGCCTTGGAAGCGTTCTTTCTCTGGCCTCTTTTCACGACCGTCGCCATAGTCGCTGACTCTGAGGGCAGCAAACTCGCTTCCTTCACTGCTGGAGCGGATTCTCCAGCACTTTTCTTCTTTTTGGACTTCTTTTTCTTCTTTTTCTTCTTCATGACCGTCTTCTTCGTCTCCGTAGAGGAGAAGAACTCCTTGGACAGGGTCTTGGCCGTTGAAGTAGAAGCCTTCGTTTTGGTCGGTTTCTGAGGCCCCACCTTGCCTTGTTGGGCTGGTGGGCGGTCAGATGTTGACGTGCGCGGAAGGGTCTCCGCTGTTTTTGTCGTGTCCGTCTTGCGGTTTTCATGCGCCAATGAGGGACGGAGGCAAGGCTCTGGGTTCAGACGAGGCTCCAGCCCTTCAATCCGGGCGTTGAGCCTGTCCGAAAGGCGACCGAGGATACGAGCCTCCATCTCCTCTAAGTTGTTCTGGGGATGCAACGGTGGTGCAGCAGATTGCTGTCGCATGGCCACCCTCAACTTAGCCATCTCGTTCTTCAGGTCGTCCATCTCGGCTTGGAGACGACTGTTGGCAGCCTGAAGACGCCGAGTCTCATCGTTGAGGCTGTGCTGTGCTAGTTCCTCAGTTGCTCTTTTAATTTCACGGACGGCGCCCTTGAGCGCCGCAACAAACGTCCCCTTGAGATGAGACGACTTTTCCGCCACCATTTCCACAGCTTTTAAGCTGTCCACTATCTTCCTCTCTAGTACCGCTGTGGTCTCCAACTCCGGTTGGAAACCAGGTAGCTCTTGCAGCGAGCCACGTGATTTTGACAGCTCACGAGTCTCTTCGGTGCGGGCCTTCAAATATTGCCTTCTAATCGGGGCGCGGCCACGTTTTGATGCCACCATTTTAGGGGAGGGAGCAGACGGATCGCTCAAAGAGCCGTCGTCGCCCACCTCCCTGGACCTCTTACGAGGTTGCCAAAACCTGGTAGGACAGGTCTCCTCTAGGTTCAGTGAAGCCAGTGACTCCACTGAAGCCATGCTGCAGACGGATGACTCCGCTGCAGCTTCTCCAGTGACAGCTGCAGCAGAGACGGGTCTAGCGCAAGTGCTACGCTCCCGCTCAGCTGTTTTGTCACGATTTGGGGTGGCTGGTTTGGCACAATCATTGCGCTCCATGTGCACTCCATCCTTCACCTCCGGAGTGATTCGGTGAATGCTCGGAGCACGTTGGAGCACCCCTCGAATCTCCTTACGGCCGACGCTACACTGAGATGGTGGACGTTCTGACGCACCCTCCGCCGACCTTGCGCGGAGCCGTGCAGATGCACGCACTACCGCTACACACGCGTTTTCAATTGCAATCTTATTTTCAATGCGGCGATCAGTGTCCCCCCCAGAATACGAGGGACAGCCTCCCGAAGGAGGGTCGGATTGTCCCGTAAGGGCTTTACCGACCTGGGGTAGTTTACTGTTCTCTTGATAATCGTCCATTGTTAGCTTTATTTACCATTTTAAAGGCGTAGCGGCCTCAATACCCTCGAGACTGCGCATACTGCAGCCATCCATCCCATCGCCGGGCATCAAAACTTTGGATTAGGATGACGCAGGTGAATATGAGAGAAGTGAAACAAATGGAAGACAAACGAAACGAAATGAAACGAAGTCTCATCTCACACCACAGTTCAGGCTCTCTTTAAAAGAGATACGAAGCAAGGGGAAACGAGAAAAGATGAAAGATAATGGGGTGAAACGAAATGGAACTGATGAATGTGACACTGATGAGATCAGATGACGCGGCGCCTGACGGTGTTCTGTTACGTTTGTTTCAGAAGGAAACAAACCAATAACGGGCAGCACCACGGGAAGGTATCCGTCAGACTTGCCTTAGGGATCATCACGACTTGCGCTCTCCCCTAAGACCGTTGCCTCCTTACCCATCCGGGATGAGTAAGGAAGGCCGAAGTTTATTCAAAACAAGCAGCGCAAGGCAAGCAAGCTAGGCAAAGCAACTATTAATGAATAAACCCAGACCCACCCATACACTAATAATGCCTGTTCATCTCTACACAAGCAACCTTACTAACCCGTTCGATAGAATATCTGAACATCAATAATATACCCTGCTCCTTCTGCAGATAATGGTTATAAGTAAAAAAACTAACATAATTTTTATCTAAGCCATGCTTCAAACAAAATTTGTGCGAATCAAAATATTTATTTTAAATATTTATCTCGAGCCCGCTTTGTGGGCTGTCGTCGCGTGTTGCACCACAAGTCTGATGATCGGGAGTGTGGCTTAAAGCACTTTTTTAAAAATCTTTCTATGGCCTTCTCCAAAAATTATTTGACTGGAAATTTGCCAGTCTGATCGAAGCATCAATTGATGCTTCGATCGTTGTCGATGATGCGTGCTCCGACGTAAAACCTATCAATGCTGGTATAGATGGTACAGATTTCTCTTGCATATCGATGACATGTTGCAGTTAAGTGAAATTCATTGCTATGCGGATCTCAGTACCGAAGATGTTTGATATAGCGGCCGTGCTAAAATTTCTCAGTAAAACGTTCAGGAGAGTCGAAACAAACTTTTGTCTGAAGTCAAGAACCTGTTATCAATGTTATCGTCTCCAAGAGGGACTGAACTTAATACAATTTAACGCCAAGAGGACACATGTTTGCGCGTTAGCGACTAAACTATTCTCTTTTGACACGTCATGCGTCGTTCAGTTTCATTATCACTATTATACAAAGGGAAGGCTAAATTAGCCTCTACGAACCTTGGTGTGCATGGAAAGGCGAGATGGTACTTCACATCGGCCCATCGCCTGCAACATGCGCCAGCAACGCATCTTTTATACCTCTGTTGCTGATGGCTGTGAGCGACGGTGATCACTTACCACCAGGTGAGCCGCCAGCGCCTTTATCCTCCTGTCCCGTAAATATATAACTATGGCTACGCTATTTTATTTTGCTTAACTTCCACGGTATTATTTCAAATGGGTATTATTGTGGGCACTTGCAGGTGTGATATAGGCAATATAGGCGTGCAATTTATGCTATATACGGTGGCCTCGTTTTGCGAGACTATTGTCTCGCAGAGGGAAGCGGAGGAGCGGGAAAGGGAGAGAGATCCTCTCTCTCTTCCGCTCCGCAGAGCGCGGACACGGAGGCGAGCCGATCGTGCTTGCACTCCGTCTCCGCTCAGAGGGCCTGGGGTGTCAGCTGTGGGGACAGCCGGCACCCCCCATCAGGGCTAGGTCCTCATGAAGTGTCGATGCCCTCGTATTCCGGGGCATCCCACGAGGCGGTATTGGGGAGATTTTCCCGGAGGCTTGGCCCGCTTAAGCGGGCAGCGTCGTCGGTGGGGGCTGCGGTTGAGAGCGCGAGTGACCCCGCAGTCCCCTGCCACTAGTCGATGACGGCGGAACACCATGACGTTTTTTGTCGGTAGTGGGGTCCCTATTGACCCTGAGCCCGACATAACCACCTGCTCCCCGGCGGGTGTGTATGCGTAAATGCATTTTCCTCATGACAATAAAAAAAAAAAGGTTTTAAAAAAGTAAGCGAAGTCAAATAAAAAGCTTATCTTATAGGGAGTTGTGTGTGATTTTATAAAAAATAAAGGAATATCTTTCAGTTTCAGAGCCCACAGAAAAATAAATATAGTAGCAAGTGAAAAACATTTTGATTAAGGAAACCTTATACTAACTATTAGCTTGTGATTGTTTAAACGAAAATACGATTGTACAAGTCCGGCTCTTCCAAGCTAATATCTGTCACTCACTTAATATATACATATTATATATTTTAATAATTTCAAGAAGTTATTTTTTAATATACTTTTACTCAAACATATCACACGCAAAGTATTGAATTCAATACTTTGCGTGTTCTTTTTTCGGAAATAATGATAATATTTCCATATATGTTGAAAATCAATTACATTGCATGAGCGTTTTTTGAATTTGGAACATTATAACGCTCAGCAATGTTGTATGAAACGGCGTGCTGGGGTTATTAAATACTCTTTATACCACACCCACTCAGAAAGTGTCTCATTCCTCGTTCAAAAACGTGTTATAAAGTTCGTCATTATTCCCTTATAAATGTGCGGCGGGAACGGTTATATGGAATTTCATAACTTCCCTCGGTAGCAGTGAAAGAATGTTGTATGAAAATCCATACCTGTCCTGCTAGCGTTCTTTTGTTTTATTAGCTGCTAACAAAAAAAATACAATCGCCAAACCTCAAGGTTTTATATCAAATAATTTAAAAAAAAAGAGGTGGGATTTTTATCGTACTCAATTTTCAATGTAAGACGGTTGGCAACCTTTATCTGCACTACGAAAAAAGTGCGGCAATGTATTTGTTTGTTAAATTTTGTTTTTTACTAAATAAATAATTAAACAATAGGTACATACGCCTTTTATTATTCCAAATAATTTTCCAAAATGTCATCTGATAGTAGAAGTTACGATTTTATAGAGATGACGCCACCAGAAATAAAAAATCATGGAAGTAATAAGTACTACGGTTGTACGTAGTACATATTACTTCCATGTAAAAAATACAGCTCCAGAAATTACTTTAGGAAAGGTTTTATATCAAATAATTAGAAGAAAGAGGTGAGATTTTTCTCGTACTGGACTTTCAATTAATGTATGTAGGTTGGCAACCTTTTTTGATAAAAATACGCGGCAATTTATTTGTTATGTTAAATTTAGTTTTTTTACCAAATGAATAATAAAACAGCACTTTTTCATTATTCTAAATAATTTTCCAAAATGTCACCTGATAGTGAAAGTGACTAAGTATATTATAGTGACGGCGCCACCAGTAATAAAAAAAATAAAAATACAGCACAAGAAGTCATATGGAACTTACTTCCTGAGAAGTCTCGGGATAAATACGAGAAAACATATGGATACCTCAGACCGAATAAAAAGTTATTTGGTCTGAGATGGATACCTAATGATTTTATTTTCCTCGTGGGTGTAGTATAAAGTACTATGTATCACTCGGGAGAAAGATCTTTTTCTGTTCTCGAGTTCCCTTTAAGCCCTCCGCTGCGGGTCGGGCTTAAAGATATACTCTCGAACAGAAATAGATCGTTTTCTCCCCTCGATGTACAATGTACTATTGATTGGATCTTTTTTGTCATTCTTGGTATACAATAGTACATTACTGCAGAATCCAGTAAGTAAGCCTGGCTGGCCTGGCTAAGTATGAGTTAACCGGACCGAACTGTAGGTGAGGTCCGGTTATATACGAGGCCAGGATGGCTTTCTTACTGGTTGAGGCTTGTATAATTCTTTCCTCAAAAATGAAAGAAAGTTTAACAACAAATTCGTTTAATTATTAAAGATTACATTCATATTAGGGCAATTATTGATAGACATTGTGATCGATTTAGAAGAAGTATATTTAACAAACTCCATGTTAATTTTAGAATGGAAAGTTTTAATCCAACATGATTTATAAACTGAAATTACTAAATACAAAAATAATATCCCACAATATACTTTTACAACATTACTAAGTACAAAACGCAACGTGCATAATTTTTCTGCGTCGCGTTAAGTGTCACAGTCACAGACTATAAAAAGGCTGTTTAAGGCTCCAAAAAATATTTATCTCATAATATAATTTTTGTCTGTAGCTACTGCTCAGAATAAATATGTAGCGCTACTGTGAACAACTTGTTATGTCAACTACGAGTTTTTGGATCACAATAGGGTTAAATGTTTCATAATAGTTCTGGAAATCAATGTAGTCGTTACATATTCCATGCAAAAAGGTAAATCAGCTAAGATCTTCCTGCTTTTTAGCGTCGTATGACGGTGATGAAGGCACGACTCAAGGTAGTCTTTAAAGCTAAGTACTGTAACACTGATATAGATTACGTGCTTTACAAGTTTGTTCTGAATGCTTTCTATGCTGTCAGTGTACAATTTAATTATAAAATTCACACTGTAATAAATAAAATGATGGTTCCACATAGTAGGACAATATTCTAGTATTCTTCGAACATAGAAATAATATAAAACCAACAACATGATTGTCTTATATAGACTGAATATATAAGTCAATCATGTTGCCAATCAAGCACCAACTCACAATATTTTGTCCAGGCCTATATGTAAATTATTATTATGATCTTATAATCGAGTCCACATCATTAATTTTGCATGGTTGAGCGTATTTTACAAATGGTCATTTGGCTACCTACCACCCAGAGGTAGAAAATCTGTCGCCAACAGTTTTTCCACCTAAGGGTGGAAAGAGACTTAGCCCTTAGCTAAGCCTGTTTACCATCCTCCATCACATCACCACTTACACTTACCAATAAGTGAAATGATGGTCAAAGGCTGTAAAAAACTATTATGAGTTACCTAAGTATGTACAGAAATCACTAGAATAATACGCATGAAATTACTACACGAACTGCATTACTGTAAACAATAATTGAAATTAAAGAACATGTATAAGTGTACCTAAATAAAATTAGGTAGGTACTTACATACAACTGATGACCCCGATAACTGGCATAGTTCAGTAAAATTACCTGTTGCGGCCGGCGACTTTGACCCATGAATTTTACAGCGCTCTGACCCGGAACAATGTTTCAAACCAGCTCCACCAGTATTCACCACAAAGCACCACACTGTAAACAAGCTCAATTATTAAGTACCTAGGTAGGAAGCACAGCGTGTATTAAAATCGACTGCGTAACACCGTAAATAGGTGGACTGTTGAGATTAATACAAGTAACGGTTGCACAATATAAAAGTTGTATAACCAGAGAGAGTGAGCTCTCAGCTTCGCCAATTTACTTCCAAACCTGGCCCCGAGCCCTGTAACGCAAGGCCTGAAGGTGCAGCGTGTTGCAACTCTGCAGAAACACCATTCGCAGTCGCCACTTGCTGGTCGACTCGCGTGGCCGTGCGCCGCATTCACTGCCCTACATCATCGGCCAGTGTTTTTGTCCAATCATGTAACGTGCGTTAGATTCGAATAGTATTTAAAAGTAACGGTTCCTAATTCTAAATAAAAACAAGCAAACATGGCGTCTGAAAAGAGCGGGATTGAAGTGAACAGTTCGTTAGCGAAGCCAAATTACATGCTCATGTCCTTACAGAGGATATTAGTGCTATCAGTAATACTCACAAGTGTCATAGTAGTGGTTTATTATACGCCGATGCCAGGTACGATATCCATTTTTTATTGATTATTTGTTATTGTACTACCCACATCAGATAGTTGTAGGAGCAACATAAATTTATGATTTATAGGTTGGCATGTCTAGTGATCTATTGTCTAGGTATCTCTTACCAACTACGTATTGGCTGTGGTTTCAGCTATTAAGTATAGTCAGACTTTTAGACAGATTATTATTTATTATTTATACTCGTAGAAAGGCGATAAGTTAACTGCGATAGCGTTGTGGTGTAATTTAATGACATGTCTGGTAAATGAATACTGATGGCATGGTAAAATAGTTCTTACATGCGGCAAATCTAAACCTTATTTCCTACCCCTTACAACGAGATCAGAAGGAGAATTATAGGTTTTTTGGTACATCAATCAATATATGTGTGGGTTTATTGCAATAAAAAATATTCTGTTGCATTTTTTTATTAGTTGATGGGCTAGCCTTTGGCCACTATCTCACCCGATGGCAAGTAATGATGTGGTCGAAGACGTTCTTCAGGCTAACCTGGAATGACTGTCTCGCAGTGAAGCTGTCGCAGCAGCCGTTTAGATGCTTAGCGACATATTTTCCACTTGATATTTGATTCTAAGTGCATTCTGTGTTCGGTAGTTAAAGGGTAGTGCTTTTCATACAAACGTAGTTTCGTCATTTCAAACTCCTAAATTTTATTGACTTTGAACATTATTAGATACACAGCATAGATCTATGCTCCTGGTTTGACAATATTACGGTTTATCATTTATTTTTCTTTATATATTTAACCTCCCAACTTATTACAGAATAGATCTTTCTCAGCTCAGTCAATTGAAAAAAATATAAAAATTAAAAAAAAAATAACCATAAAATTTTAATTTTTATATATTTTAAATTAAGGGGATCAAAATGCGGGCCCCATAATTTTGAGCGAAAATTGACCTGAGCGTAGAGGTTAAAAGGATAATTATAATATTTGGTTCAGGAATATGCTTGCAAAATTTCACAGAGTTAGAACACTTGGTAGGTATTTAAAATATGACGAAACTACGTTTGTATGAAAAACGGTACGTGGACTCTAGCCTTAAGTAGGATACACTACGTATGTATAAATACTCTGAAAACTATAAACAAACAACAAATAAGCCTTTGAAAGTTCAATGGGTAAAATTTAGGGGTTAGTACAGTTTAAACTTGGAACTTGCAAGACTTCGAGTAGATATAGTGTCTAAAAATATTTTTATAAAGCATACCCCATCCCATGTAAGTAGGTTCATAACATGCACCATTTCTAGTACATTCTAAGTACATAATATAGTAAATAATTTTCCTTGTGGTTTTTTGTGTGTTGGTCAATGCACTGCAGTGGACTGTACAAGAATTAACACCACAAAACACCATGCTACGATCAAAGCTAGTGATATTATTGTGTACGAACAATATCTTACTGTAATTAATCTTCACAGCTTGTAAACAACGTCATTATGATGATGCTGTAGGTGTACGGTGGATAGGTAAACCGATATAACCAGGTAGGTAATTATGCGTTAACATCAAAGATGGAAGTTGTATATGTCCACCCATGATGTAGGTATGATGGTAATTATAATCCGACAAATCCATTTTCTTAATTTGAGGTCGTTGACTCACGTTGAATGGCCATGCCTTTTCCATTCGTAGAATAGGTAGGTACTTACTTTTATATTTACTCGTACGAAGACAAGGTCGAATGAGCAGTAGTGTAGTGTATGCAAAACAAACATTACAGATACGTAAATGTAAATTAGGTATACCTAGTAACTTACTTTGACAATTAACTATATTTTTATGTTTCATATAAAATTCATGAAGTTCGGTGCACGGAAAGGTAAAATGAGCATAGGGTATACAGTGTAAGATTTAGGCATGTACCTACGAATTTGTATAATTTGGCATTGGTAAGTATGATATAAGTATATTCTAGTATGTCAGTCTATGTAAGGTTTTTATTATATAGATAATATTACCGTGGTGGTACTGAGTACGTACAGTTCATATAGGTCAGTGACTTGCTATTTTGAAACGCAGACTACGAAAAGGTGCCTATTGAGTTAATGAATGAGTCAATAATGTCGAATCGAAAATCAACACTTGTGATTTTATGTATAAACTTTAAAAATAAAAATCACATTAAAAAAAAGTAGGTACTTACATTATTTATTACATAAACCAAGCCTAATAAAATATATATCTTATTCTTTGTTCCAGAGGCATATTTTGAGAACTGCGATCGTGAATGCCATGAGCTGGACTGGCCGATGATATGCCGAGTCAAACTAGTCATAGAGGTCTACAAAACACTTAGCAAGTGAGTGTTAACATGACTAACCTACACATTCGGGTTGAGCATTACTTAATAAGATTACCGCAGTTACAAGTATTTGGTATTCTTTGTCATATACCTGAGCACTGGTTTACGCAATCAACGGTATTCGATAAACATGTCCAGTTTCATATTGATGAAATGTAATGTAGCGAAGTTTAACCTTAGCCAAGAGGTCACACGTCATCAACTTATTTTGGAAATGTGCCTTTGCAAAATATTAAAGATTTGTGCCGAATATAGGTTTAAACAGGCGAAGCTCAGCTCTTATTTGCATCTGTAATTGTTATTTTAATTGATTGAAATACTTAATACCTAATCTATTATTTCGTAGGTCTTGCGGTAGCTGCACAGAAAAAGATGGAGGAGAATGTCCTCCCACATGTATATCCGCTGATGGGCGAGAACGCGGTGTCTTGACGGCTAATAGAGGACTGCCAGCACCCGTACTCCACGTGTGCCACAATGATATACTGGTCGTAGATGTAGTTCACAGAGCTCCGGCTCACGCGTTATCTATCCACTGGCGCGGACAACCGCAAAAGGAAACACCATTTATGGACGGAGCTCCAATGTTGACACAGTGTCCACAGCCCGCCTACACTACATTCCAGTACAAATTCCGCGCCTCAGCAGTCGGAACACATATGTATCATGCACATTCTGCCGCCGATGCAGCCGACGGGCTGGCGGGAGCATTCGTTGTACGCCAATCTCCTCGTCTCGACCCCATCAAAAAACTATACGATGTGGACGCAACAGAACATACAATATTTGTATCTGAATGGGGGCACTCAATGGGACCTTTAGCTGGGATGATGTCTACCATCCCCGATGCCGAATCATTGCTCATTAACGGCAAGACTCATGCGGCTAATTCTCTCGAGTCTCCTATATCTAGATTCATTGTGGAACGAGGCAAACGCTACAGATTTCGTCTGGCTTACGGAGGAGGATCCAAAAGTTGTGCCGTCAAGTTTTCTATTGATCAACACATTTTAAAGCTCGTTGCTTTGGATGGGAACGTTATCGAGCCAGAAAACGTAAACTCTATGGAAATAGGCAGAGGTGAACGGGCAGACTTTATTTTGGATGCAAATAAAGTTGCGCGAGTGTATAAAATAAGTGTTGTTGCAGACAAATCTTGCCAAGAAAACTTGGATGGTATGGCCGAGTTAGTGTACAAGGACAGTAATACAGCGTTGCATGAAGACGTGAGTGAGGCAGTGGAGCGCGAGTTTACAAGCTTGTTCAGTGACCGGTGCAGTGAGGACAATGTGTTGTGTTTAGGGGAATTGCAATCCAGTGAACCGCTTCCTGATGCTTTGGCGGACGTGAACGAGGCAATTTACGTGCCCTTTAATTATTCCACACGGCAGATTTCGGCGAAACGAGTCGGTAAGTGACACATTTTTGAATAGATAACATTTGTAGTCTGTATATAAATTGGACAAGTTCGAGCTGGGATTCGCCATCGTGACCTCTTACGCATTGATTTTTTTTTATTTTAAAATTCCTTTATTTAATAAAATGATACAAAGCAATGTTTAAATATACACAATTTAGAAATGCAGTTAAACAAACATTAGGTTATAATATTTTGTACAGGCTACGATTTACACTTATTTAAAACTTTAAAACTTCTTACGCATTGGAAGATATCGTCCATTTCTATTGTTATAATTATCTACAATGCGTATGGGTTAAGGTACCGCATTGCAGCCGCCCGTAAAGGAATAAAATATTTATTGGTATTGATCACAGCGTCAAAAAATTTAAAATCGTAGTTTTCAGAATTTGTTGGTTACAACAATTTCAGATTCCTTACTAAATTCGTTTTTGAGATATAACGCGTAACTTAAATTGCCTAACTTTGACGACCCGTCATTTATTTATTGTTATAAGTAGTTATAGATTAAAAGTATATTTGTACTTTGATATTCAATGAGTTCAAGACGATAACACTCCACATGCTAGATAACCACCACATGATAGACAAAGATTTTTGTTTGTACTACCTTCTCATGTATTAACACCCCCCTAAAATATTTGAATTGTATTTTTAGTCCAATATTCCTCATTAGGTCAACGTTGCAAATACAAAAATAATGTTAAAATTCAGTTGTGTGTTCAGTTGCATCAACAGTGAGGTCTCGTCAATAGGACTTCGTTTTCTCTTTAGGTACTAAACCTTTCCAAAGATGGTGGATGAGTAAAATGACAAAGAAATAATGGGAATAAACAATGCTTTCAAAATTATACTAAAACACTGGATTACATTGGTATTGTTTTGAAACATTGTTAGAAGTTTAGACTTTATGGAGATTGTTTATGTGGTGATACGAGAATTTATAGAGTGCCTTCATAAATGTACATTGTGGAATTTTACGACTATGGTGTTAACAGCCGAGTTTCATGTCGTTTAGAGGTTTTTATAGACCAAAGAACCTTGCTGCCAAACAGCTCTCTATTATTGGTAGCTCCAAAATTTCACACTTTTTTATGTTTTAAAGTGACGAGAGACGCACAAGTCGCCCACTTGGTAAGAAGCTTCATGCTTGTCCATTACAGTGGCAGTGTCATCGTCCTCATTCTGCATGACACTGCACTGCGCTCGTCGCTCCGAGACGTTAGTTATACCTGAATAAATTTATAAAGCGTGATACTCAAAACCAGATATAATATACCTACGTAATATAGTAATTAAACAAAATTAAACATCAGTCACCCCGTGACCACGATCGCTGCAAAGTGTTTGAAACGTCGGGATAAAATAATGAAAAATATACGCGATTTAAACCGTTTAAAGTTTTTTAATTGCTATGTGTAACAATCGTGAAAATCTAAGACTACCTACGTAATAGTTTAATAGTGGAAGTAATAATTCCTGGTGATGTAAAAATTCAGTCTACATATTGGGAAACCTGTAGATCCATAAAGTTCCAATTTTAATTTATACTTGAAGACTCATATTGTTAAAACAAAGATCACACTCAATCCTGCTCTACCTATAGAACAACAGAATCGGCACCAATGCCAATCAAACAATCCAATATTAAAAACGTTAATTAATCTAGAGCGTCTTGTTAAATAACACCGTTAGTAACCTAAACAAGAACAAGGTCTAGCATTAAGAGCTTCGTTGAATGAAACCTACTTGCTTGCCACCTGTATCGCCATCGACACTGATCTAATGAAAGCGACAGTAGCCCAATAATTAACAAAACAAAACCACCGCGATACAATGGCCCACATTAGACCGCTTGATTTAAAAACGAGCGAAGAAATAGGTAATTCCGCCGTGGCTTGCGGAGTTCTTGTATAATTTTAATGTAAGAAGGTACATATGCGCAGCGGTGTGAATCGTACATTTTAAATTTATGCAGTTTTTTATTTTTGTGACTTTTATAGTGTCTTACTTTAGTCGGTCTGTTACAAAGTTTTTTTTCTTATTTGGCATCATACAAATTCACACGTGGGATGTTGAAACTGAACCTGTTTTTAATCGTTGAATGCAAATAGAGAATACACCAACATGATTACATGTCAAGGGCGTTGTAACTCATAAGACTGTTTTTCTGTAGCAATAACTGACCCTCACTGCATCATCTCAAACAAATTACCTTGCTGGTATACCAGAGTTTCTATACAGTCTTATTCTACTGTGATATTTTTATCTTTTAATGCATTTGCATGAATGAACCTCGAATAAGACTGCGTGTCAGTAAAAGCGTGAAATTAAACGTTAATCGCTAAATCATTTAAGTCCATAGATAAAGTGGAACCGGTTCTAAGATTGTATATATCTGTATAATGATTTTATTTTCTAAGATTGACTTACATAAAATACTTATAAATAACTTATAAATTGTGCTCCGTGAGGGAAGAGAGATTGTGAATTTGAACCCCACCGTCGCCGCCAAGCTGTTGATCTGTCAATCGTTTAACAGGCTAGAAATCTACAATTTTCGGTAGATCTCTAGTGCAGGAGTCATTTTGGAAAGTACCACTGTATCGCTAGATATTAATCTTTCTTCAAGCAGCATATTCATGTCATGTTAGCTCAATTGGATTAGAGCAAAGCCCGGCTAAAGAGGTGGATGCACGCTGTAACCCCCCTTTCCCATTCTAAATAAACTCCTTACCTCGTCTCGCTCTTCCTATGCTTATGCTGATGTATTCTATCCCATCCTAACTGTAACACCCTAACCTGTATTTATTCCTATCTCTCTTTTTTTTTTATTAATATACTATCTCCTAACATGTCTAGGTCACGTGGATCATATTGAAAGTCCCTATCCTATTAGCGAATTCGTTGAAAACAGGAGTAAAAGTGGCCAAGGTGTGATCATCTAGCTTTAGTGGTAGAACCTACTATTGTGATCCGTTATAACCCAAATTCTTTTCAGGAAATACTGAGACAAGTATGATAAGCCTAACTGTAATAGTATTGGTATCGATTCAGCAAACAAACCATAATCAAAAATTAACCTATTCATGAAATAAGAATTGTCAAAGGATCATAGGTTATGGCATGTACAACATAAAATTACATAATTATCACAAGTGTCGCCAGCATCAAGTAAACTTATAGTAACACAGAATATAAAACACATCGTAAAATTCAGTCGCAAGTATTACCTAACCTCAGATGTTTCACAAAATACAGACTAAAAATATGACCATTAATAGAGCGCCCTAAAGGACATCAGTACAGAATCGATACCAATAATTTACTGTAAATCAAAATTTCCTAGTAAACACATAAATAAAATATATTTCTATCCATACCATTCCTGTAAAGAATTTATGAAATTGAACTTAATTTGTTGATCCTACTAAAATTATTCGTTGCCTTCGACCTTCCGTAACTCCATAAAGTATGTGTTGTAAACATAATACTTTCCGTCATATAAAATATTAATCGCTGTAATGTAGAACTCAGATGCCCTCTTCATATTTAACCATTTAACATAATCATAGGTAGTAGTTAACATAGTAATATATTAATTATTATTAACTAAATGTAAATATCCATAGAATTTCGTGTCGATAATTACAGTAGTACTCAAGACTATTTTACAAATATTTCAACTAAAATCAATATAACTTTTCTATGGATATTTCGTATTGTAGGTAATTCGAACTAGAAAGACCTTGCAGGCTTGCGACTGCAATGCTGGGTTAAGGCCTTTACTGCGCGCATACGCTCACCATAGCCGTTTTAGCTCAAATTCCTCCTCATAAGGTAATTTGGTTAAATCCCCTAGCATAATCACTGTTTAAGATTTGGAAACACAATGCTGAGATATGAATGTTTTATTTAAGTTTTTGTAAGTTTAATTATTTTACTGCTATTTTAATTGGATAAAGGATTTCCCTGTGTCTGTTTTATTATCGACAGCTATCTTGATCTCAATCTTCATTCAGATAAATGCCTCAAGTGTTACATAGAAAATTGTCATATATTTATTTAACAAAATAATTGATAATATCAACCAGTGACCTGGACATCTCTAAACTGCCTTTAAGTCTGCGAGAAATCCAATGAGCATGTGTCTCAGTCAAATGATTAATTTCATCAATCACGGTTTCATTATTTTTACTAAATAACTCATTAAGTATCTTTGAGGCATATTATCCGAACTGAAGCAATCACTCTAAATTTCTTAAGTATAGCATAATAATATCAAAATTCTGACCTGAAAGAAAACATCCTAAAATTCACAATCAAATCATAATAATTCTCAGAATGCTGCCCTGAAAGAAACCACCCTAATATTCACAATTAAATCATAATAATTTTCATAATGCTGCCCTGAAAGAAACCACCCTAATATTCACAATTAAATCATAATAATTTTCATAATGCTGCCCTGAAAGAAAACACCCTAAAATTCACAGCTAAATTAATAACTATGACTTACGTGAATAATCTCTAGCAACCGGTATCTCACTGTAATCCCTTTTCCCACTGCACTAATCTCACTGCCTTAATTTCACTTTTAATACTTTCCACTTCACCTTTTATTTCACTTTGATGTTTTTCCTCCGAATTTTCAGTAAAAACTAATTTGAACTGCGCGCTTGTTCCGTATTTATACTATTCGAATGAAGCCAACTCGAAGTCGGCTTTAACCTATCACAAGCCATGAAACTGATCTCCCCCCCCCTTTATTTGACCAATCAAAAATAAGATATTTAATGTTCCAATTTTAAATTCAAATTTGGAATGAAGTCAAGTTGAGGTTGACTTTACACCAATCAGAAGCCCTCAACTTGCCTTCGTCTCAGCTTCACGCTTGATGACGTCACATTCTAATTCAAATTTGGAATGAAGCCAACCTGAGGTTGACTTATTCACCAATCAGAGCCCTCAACTTGCCTTCATCTCAGCCTCACGCTGATGACGTCATGTGTTTTAGGCAAATGCCTCGCTCGAGTTAATAATGTCGCGTCTTTTGATGAAATCCTCTTTAGTTGTTGTTCCCATAAATTGTTATTAGCCTTTTTGTTTTATTTCATGAAGGTTGCGTAGCTTTTGAATGCTACCTCAATTAGTCATGGTTTGACTGGTAGTTAGTTTATTTATTTTATTCCAAAAATTGAATTAGCGTCTGCTTTAAATCGACATAGTCTTTTGTAATTAAATTTATGTCTATATTTGTGGACTGAACGAGTCGCTCAGCGGTTCGTTACAACGCGGGTTTGAATCCCGCACATTACTTAAATTTTTTTCTCGTAAATTTGTAATTTTGTAATGCATATGCATACATTGTAAAAGCTTGAAGTGAATGGATAGATTCAGGCGTTACTTTGCGGAAATCCATATTTAATAATAACAAATACTTTTAAAAGTATCCTAAAAAATATTAAATAATATTTAAATAAAACACTTAAAAAAGCATAAAATTATATATCTAGTGACAATTCCGCCTAATTTTCCTGTTATCTACGTGACGTCATAAACATCACGCAGCCTAACCGGAAGAATACCCGACTAGTTTCGCTTCTAAACGAAGCATCTTCAGGAGGTCTTGACTTACCGAGCGCACGATCGAGACATAAATTCGAGCATTGAGTCTAGTCTAAAGTCTAGTGACTAAATTTGAAGAAAGTTGTACTAATTGAAATTACTGGACGTAGAACAATTATGAGTCAGGGTGTAGATCACATTGTAATGATAAATCTAAGTACATTCTAAATAAAGATTTGTTTACAATACATTTATAAAGCATACGACTTATACAAGCAACACAAAATATAAATATTCTAGAAACTTACTTAGTAAATTTCCTACATAAAAAATTTCAAGTCGAATAATGAATCAATTATTATAAGTAATCGAATAATCAAGTTTTATAGCATAAACTCGTTCCTTGCGGCCCACCACAAGAGCATCACACAGGCATGCCATAAATACGTGTTGCATAATGTATCTTGAGCAACTGAATATGTCAGTAGGCCGTATTATTTCATAACTTTCGCTTTAATCACTATTACCGTGCTGTTTTTTTGTAATTATTATTAAAACAATGCAAGTATCTACATCAGGTAGATTACGAGTATGTTTTGCTAGAATTTAACATAGAATCAGTGAAAACAACATTGGTGCCTTGTCACAGACGTCGGTATACTTTCTCCGCGGTTGGTTGAAAATTTGTCTTGTAAGCTGAAATCCTAAAAGCAGTTAAACATACCTTTTATATTCCAATATCCTGTTTAGAAAATAAATAAAAAATATCATCTGGATCGTCATTTAAATTAAGGCTTCGCTTTTGCGCTACCCATAGTCCCATATATCGTAATTTTTTCTAGAACAACAATAAATGTGAAGGCTTGTATGTGTGTGAAAGGATACCGGGAGCATGTGTTTGTGTTCTTTAGCATGCACCTCTATAACGGCAGAAGGGATTTCGATGAAAGGTACATAGATGCTGTAAACCTTGAAATGACAGGATACTTTATATCCCGGTTTTTATTGGAGCATTTGAGAGAGCACGACATAATCAGATTCAACGCAGATGAATTACCACAATAAAGGGCGTAGGCTTATATTTACCTGATTCTCATTAAGTCGTAATTTCACTGGTTACCTTGCCCTTTAATGAAGTTCACAGTAACAAACAAACTGCTGCTTAAATAGATAAGAGAACCCGTCCCTTGTCTTCCACACGATGTGTCACCTAGAAACTGTAGTGATTCAGTAATACAGCCAGATCTAGTTATATCATGTGAGGTTCCCAAATGGTCCAACCCTAAAATGTGTAAAAGTAAGAGTAAATGTGTCGACATGTGGAAAAAGTATTCATATCGGATTATCTGGGTGTTAAAATATAATATATTCCGGTAGCTCACAGTCGCATATCCAACTTACAATAAATAATCTTTATTACATCTTGCTAAATAAACATCGTGACATGCGTGGTGCATCAGCAGCGGAGCTTATATACAAAATTGTGTAACTTGTTTCTCAGGACAGGTATGTGTTTGATAAAAACTAGCTTGCCGTGACCTTGTTGCTTAGGATATGTTATTTGATAGCTTATAAATATGTGAAAATTCAGAAATGATTATAACCTGCTAGTGGATTTAGCATTGTATTATCTCTATTTTACTATTTTAAACTTGATGGAATGTAATGTAAGTACATCTCTCAATTTTTGCATCACATGCTTGATAACGCGGTCAGGAGTTGGATGGGTGACCGCTGGTGATATTACTACTGAGCGCTTCCGTGCTTCGGAGGGCACGTTAAGCCGTCGGTCCCGGTTGTTGTCTTAGGATGGCAGTCGTTACAGCATGGTGGTAGGGCACTTTGCGAATGCCCGCCTGGCTAGCTACCACCCTGAAGTTGAAAATCTGTTGCCAAGCACCTAACGGTGTGTTCCGGCAGCTGTCCTTGAGAGCCAGTAATTCTAGGTTAGCCTGTACAACATCTTCGACTACATCATCACTTAACAACAGGTGAGATAGTGGTCAAAGGCTAACCTATCATGCATAAAAAAAAAAAAAAATAGTCCTTAGTGCAATAATGGTCTACATCAATCTACAATTTTATTGTCACATATGGTGACACAAAGATTATTTAAATATAGATATTTCTGGCGCTTTCGGAACCGCTACTGCGCTCGCAAAGCAACAAGCTCGCTTTAAAAATTAGACAGACTGGAAAATTAGGGTGTCCTCCTCACTACCTAAGGCGTGATCGCATGATGGAACCTTTCTTTTATAATGTCCAGCAGTGCGATATATATTTACCCTAATCCATTATGTATATACGACAAAAGTAAGATATTTCAATCGTTAAGCTGTTGAGATGTTTCACCACTACACTTCCTTGGTTCTAGATATTTTATAAAGAAAGTGAAGCAATCTGTGGCGTCTATAATCAGGTGCTGCGGCCGCAAATATTATGTTGTGATTATAACGCAACCTTCACGTAAATCGCTGTCATTAGTGGTAATAGCTAGTTTGTCGCTTATGCGTGTACGAGTAAAAGTAATTTAATCTGTTAACACTGTGTTAAAAATATACCTATATAAGGTGTTGATGAAAATATCAGATATTTCCACTCCCAGCGGTGCTGTGATTAACAAACGTACTCAGCTGATGGCCGTTTAAAATTAATATAAATAATGAAGACTGGTTAATAAAATAGAGCGTCTATAAATAAATAATCTTACTAAAATCGTCTATAGTCTATTAATTAAAAATAATAATAAGGAAAACAATTTAAAGCGAGGTCACAATCCAGCTCGTTAAGGACCAAAAAATTAAGTGACAGACGGGGAGAACTAAATCCTGCGTCGGTGGACTGTATGAAAAATGTTCCGCGTTAAATAGCAATAATTTGTGTTATCATTATAATTTGTTAGGCAATCCTTCCTATTAACAACACATAGATATTAAATGAAAATTTTAATCGGTTACTTATAACTCCAAACGTAAAGTCCTCGGACGGATGGACACCCAAAGACTAATAATAGGTTTTCTAGTAGGTACGGTAGTCTAAAAACTCAGTCACGCCTGTATTCCCTGGCAGAGGTGCTAAACACCCACGGTAAAACTAACGCTTCAGCTTATGAAAAAGTAATTGGGGTGAAGAATTTAAGAAATAAGAAAGGAATGGATGATTGAAAGGAGGAAGGATCTACTCACCATGAAATGGTTTGGCAGTTTGAGTGCCTAAATAGATCTTTCACCCTAGGTAAATACTTTGCTTTTCATTACGAATATGAGGAAAGTAAATATTAGATCAATTATTTAAAGGGAAATGTTCTCTCCTGTTATGTTAATGTAATATATAGCAATATTTTGTCATTTCACCTAGAACAGACTTTTTTACTACGTTTCGGACAGTCTTTAGAAGTACTAGGTTGCAAGGAAAATTATGAATGTAGGATAATATATCGCTTTTGTAACCTTATTCAATAGTTTAGTCTTATTTAGCACTGATTCTTCTTTGTTTCTTTCGGCTACTTTACTTTATTTCCATCCTCCGTGTATTTTAATCATAGTAAAGTCTGCCCCTGGATCAGCTAACAAAGTAGCTGAAGTTGTGCGAAAGCAGAGACCAGAACTAAGTTCCAATTTAAAAACTAAGATACGTTGCTACCTGTTTCCGGCTATGAATAAATATTTATTCGTAAGTTTCGGAATACCTTTTGTTTTGCCTATTGCTTGCCTAAACCATTTTTCTCAAACTTTAACCTTTTAGGATTCGGGAAGAAACAATCAATTTCAAATTATTAGGTCAAACTTCGATATCCCTAGTATTTTTCTATCATTTGTACACATTATTTCTTTACCACGAAGGTATTAATTTTAGAAGTAATATTTCATCTCTATGTACCTGCAAATTCACCAGTTCTATGCTTCTGCAAGCTCCAGTTATGGCCAAAATCAACATGACCTGAAAAGTTAATGTAAATCTTTCACGGTTAATACGTATACATATCTAATTATCGTTTAAGACAAATTGCTTATATGCAACGATACTGCAAAAAAAAACATTTCCCTTATTTTAGATAAGTATATTTCGTTTGACACTTGATAAAAATGTTTGGCCATTTTATGCGGTGAAAACTTTGCATGTTTCGCTTTGAATATTTGAAGCTCGCTTGGCCTTATCTCAAGGGAAATATCTGCCGCCAAGAATTTGACGGTTTGACGGTTTTGAATTTTTTACCATATTATTATTCAATAACGGGTGAGAACTATCAGAAATCACACTAATAAATGTAATGAATATGACGTACTTAAAAAGATATCACAAAAAATAACCATACTTGCAAAGTGTTTTTTTAACTCTTGATAATAGCACAATTGATGAAATTACACTAGCCATGATAAATAGATAGACAAGGAAAAAACCTTTGATTAATAATAATAAAAAAGTGGCCTGTCATCGGCGCGAAAGACGTCGCAAATGAAAAAGGACAAGCGGAAAGACGATGTCGGAAAATACTCGAGTTACTTTTGATCTAAAAGATGTTACAGATAAAAGAATAGTTATTAAGTACACCATCCCCTTTATTTAATGGGATGGGACGATTGCAAGGACATCGATACGGTAGAGGTAAAATTCAATTTTTACTTTGTTAGGGCTGCCACCAGCTTTTAATATTTTTCTCGAAAACAGACTCTAGGGTATTATGGGAAATAGGTACGTCTAAATTATGGGCTTGATTACCGGATGCTACTGTTATTGAGTATTTAGGGTTCCGTACCAGAAAACGGGATTCTATTACTAAGCCTTGCCTGTCCGTCCTTCCGTACTCCGTCTTATCGTCCGACCTTTAAAGGCTGTCTATATCAGGTTGAAATTTTCACAATGTATTTGTATTGTAGATTCCCTAACAAACACTTACAATATTTAAAATAAAATATAAAAAGAGTCCCCATACAAGTAACGAGTTTATAAAATGTTGTTACATTTTCTCTGTCGTAAAAAGGGTAACTCAAACATGTGGTTATAGTTCAAAATCTAATGTATAACAACGAATAATAAATACTTTTCAAGTGCGGCGCTAGGAAACACGACCTGTATTTCAAAATTACGAATCTTTCATACATTCTGTGGCACGGTGCCCTTGTTGTACGAGTCCAACTCGCTCTTGGCCGGTTTTATTTCTGACTTTCGTTCAGTATTAGTCCAGTGTGTATAGATTTAGATAACAAGGTACAGTATGAAGTAAGTAGATAATAAGTAAGTTGTTTCTTAATCAAATGCGTGTTGCATTTAAGCCATTCAGCCGTAGTAGCCGTGTTGATTGAAATTAGAAATAGGGTATCCGCAACTGACTCAATAGGAAACTTGGATTTCGGAATGTCATTATTATTATGTACCCTATCCTTTATTTAACCAACAAATACCAAAAACGCAATACAAAAAAATTTAAACATTGCAATGTGGATCCCTAAAAAAGCGGGATCCCGTACTGGCCCAGTTTTTTGTAACTACTAGGGTTTGGAGTTGTAGGGTCACATCCCGTCTAACATAAATATTGACACGTATGAAGTAATTATTTTAATCATTAAAGCTGTTTCAAGTCCCTAAATAACATCTGTACTTACGTAATTATTGTAAGGTATCTTCTAACACAATCGGTAGATACGACGACATAACAAATGAGATACTTAAAAATAGTAATCATTGCAGTCTATGATTTTTGGCCCAATATTTACACGTTGAAGTTGGAAAGTTGGCAACCCTATTTCTGTGCAACCTTTCAGGCGGCAAAAGTGGGCCATATCTTATAGGTACCTTCCCTGCCGGAGTTATTGATTTAAAAAGTTATTACCGACCCTCCTTACATTTGAATTTGAATTTTAAGCTAATTGGATTAATTTATGTTACGGTTATTGATTTAAAAGATCTTTTTACCATGGTTTTGTACCCTCGTAAGATTTTCATAATACGTCTTTAGGGATTTTTATATAAAATTAATTAGTTGGTACTGGCTTTTGTATAATTTTCAGACTTGGAAATATAGGCTGGAGCTGTGTAGATAAATTTTCCAATGTTGTTACATAGCGGAGTAAGCCGTAGACCGACCCACAGCTTACGGGAACGTTGAATTTGGTTATACATTGCGTTTCTTTGGAATTACTTAAAGGAATCGTAAAAGTGTAACAATCTAATCGTCTATGAATATCTACGCTAAATTCCATCAAAATCCGTTCTGCTGTTACAGGGTTGATATGATAACGAACAAAAATACTAACCTTGCATTTTTGGTATACTGTATCAGCCGGATTGTGCACTGCTGAACTCAACGGGCGAGCCCGTAATCAATATAATTATTTTGACCGTACTGTTGAAGAGATTAAAAATCCTTGGTATAGGAATGTGTTTGGTGATTGACAGAAATTTCCTTCTTAACTTAAAAGCTTTACAACAGAAAATAATAATAATATTTTAAGGTTAATTTAATACTATATAAAGTTCTCTCATCTGGTAGTGTATTTGCCATAATCCCCGCGCTTGGCAAGGCGTTTTGGGAATTTTGGGTATAAGAAGGATAAATATGATGTCGTCTTAGAATTCGAAATCGAAGTAAATTAATTTCGGAAGTAACAACCAATAAGTTTTGTACCTATCTACAATATTGTCTGCGTGGCAATAGGCAACATCACTCGAGAATTAAACGTCCATGATCTGTTTTATGTAAAGACTATGAAGGAGGCTGGGCTTGTAACAATAAGATATTTTTCAAGGGTACACAATATTATATACACTCGAGAGCAATGAATCCGGGTCACTTAAAGAATCCTAAAAATCTCGGAAACTAAAAATGCTAGGTTAATGCAATAAATTGTATTTAATAGACAATGTAATACTCCTTAAATGAAGGTATTAAAACTTCTTAGTTATTGTAAAGTTATATCATAAAAAAATCAAATTTGAAAAAGGGCCACTTTCGAAGATGGAACTACGAAATTACAGCATTTGGTTTTGCTTTTGTTTGTAATCTGTCATTTATGTGGGTACATAAACCATGTTGATAGTGCTCTATATTCATTATTCAAGCTGAAATTATGTCGCTTACGCCTGAAGAATGCACCAGAATACTTACAATGCTGGAAACCGGCCGGAGTCAGCGCGATACAGCCAGGACTGTCGGTGTGTCGCTGTCAACAGTACAAAGAGTTCTCCGACGTTACGAAGAAACTGGTTCTAACCTACGCAGACCAGGAACGGGCAGAACCAGGTGTACCACAGCACGAGAAGACCGATACTTGGTGAACACCATGCTTCGAAATCGCTTTCTCACAGGAACTGAACTCACCAATCAGTTTCGACGCCTCGGAGGAAGTAACCCAAGTGCATGGACAGTAAGACGTCGGCTTGCTGAATCTAACTTAAAACCCCTTAGACCTGCAAACGGCCCTAAACTGGAGCGTGGGCATCGTATTTCGAGACTAAGATATACCCAGAGCCACGTAAATTGGAGTATTGAAGATTGGTCAAAAGTTATGTTCTCCGACGAATCAAAATGTATGCTCTACAAGCACGATGGAAGACACAGAGTGTATCGAAGACCAGGGGAAAGATTCAAGCAAGCATGCATCGAAGAAAAAGTAGCCTACGGTGGTGGGTCTGTACTTGTGTGGGCCGGAATTTCTTCTGAAAGTCGCACAGAGCTGGTGATCATAGAAAACGGCTCTTTAACTAGCGTAAGATATGTAGAAGAAATCCTCAATGATCACGTTGGTCCATTTATGGTCAATTTAGGTGAGGATGCTATATTTATGTATGACAATGCCCGACCTCATACAGGTAGGATTGTGAATGACTACCTTCAAGAGATGAACATTACTCGTATGGAGTGGCCAGCGCGCAGCCCGGATATCAACCCGATCGAGCATGCTTGGGACGAGCTAGGCAGATGCGTAAAACAACGAAACCCTCCCCCAATCACGCTTCGTGAGCTCAAAATTGCTCTCACAGAGGAATGGGAGAATATTCCCCAAAATCGTATAAGGAACTTGGTGTAAAGCATGCCAAACCGCGTAAACGCAGTAATGGAAGCACGAGGAGGCAATACGAAGTATTAAAATTCAAGAAAATCGTAATAAAGTTCAAAAATTTCATGTTTCCTATTTTTGTTTTAAGGAGAGATCAGCAGTTTTTTTCTTTATGTAATTTTGTGTTAATAAAATGTATGGTGACTCATATTTTTTTTACTTTCATTTAAGGAGTATTACATTGCCTATTAAATACAATTTATTGCATTAACCTATCATTTTTAGTTTCCGAGATTTTTAACATTCTTTAAGTGACCCGGATTCATTGCTCTCGAGTGTATTTCTTTCAGCGCCGTGAATGATGGTTCAGAACTAAGTTAAGTGCGCGTTTAAAGTCCATCAGACATCGCATCAATATAAATAAATTAGCAAAAATATAATTGTAATATGAGTTACTGTCACATTTCTCTGTAATTTATCAAAATAATTAAATACTTATTAGGATAACTATTTTAAATTAATTGTAAAATGTTTATTTGATATTAGATTTTATTTCAAAAACTCAATTATCAGTATGATTCGAGTATTACGAGTAACAACTAAATATAAGTTTTAAGAGCGAAAGTCCTTAGTTATATATATACTTTAAAATTTTGTAGTTTTGATAATACCCACCTAGCATGCAATATCATCATGCTTTAAAGGAGACCGTACCAGCTGCTTGAAAGGTCAATGTACTCTCCTGCATTAAATGTACCTGTATTTTATTCGCATTAAAATTACAAAGAACACTAGATGTCTGGGAAAGATACTACTTACTCACTTGTCTTGAACAGATAATCGAACTTGTCTTAAACTTGTACATGATAAGGTTTCTTAAACAGGCGATGTTGAGTTATGTCGTCGGAAATTTATTCTATATTTTTTTATAGTTCATTTTGATACTTACCAATCTACTTATGTTTTCATGTCAAAGATAAATAAAAGAACATAATGAGATAAGAGAGCGAAAGAGAAAAACATAACAAGCCGATCCCAAATGAGTAAGGAGCATAACATGAAAAATAATTATGTAGCGATGTAAAGTATTCATTCATTTTGCCTAATTTATTATATATGTTTTATATTAAACTGCATCAACCGTTAAAAGTTGTTCATCATAGTGAAATATATATGAATATTGTAAATGTAACAGGGGAAAATGTGTTTGTTTCACGTTTTGACGAAAAACGACGATAGTGAAACACCGAGCCCCTTCCTTCACCTCTTCTGCTTGCTTGCACCAAACTAAATTTTTCCTGTACTAGAAACTCAATATATATTTTTCTTCCATACATCAAGGTATTTCACATGACATGTATTTACCAAAAATCCGAGCATAAATATATTTAATTATACGTGTTTATACTCTTATTATATTGTAGAGACAGTGCAGAAATATTGTAAACACTCTCATCGCATAAGTCATTCCCATATGTGTGTGTGTATAGGGTGTACCCGTGATGAGACCCTTTTCCAGGACTTTAACAATTTGGTCAAAATTACGCCGCGCTGGTATTCTCTTTTTGACTGTCCAATTCACATTCGCCTTGCATACTTTCTTTGATCTCCTGTTATCTTTTCTATACGTCCAAACTATCTTTGGGTCAGGCTTCTTCATCAAAGTCCACACCATTCCTCCTTCACTCTTCTACTGCTACTATTATATTAACAGCTTTGTTTAATTTCCAGAAAGCTGGGGTCAAACCGATGGTCATCGATTCACGTACCCAGCGTCACCGTTGCTGACACAGGGTGGTGATGTGGGCCAGAACATCATGTGCTCCAAGGAGTCGGGGCAGGGAGATGAGTGTGTTCACGTGAAAAATGTCCCCTTGGACTCAACAGTCGAGATAATCATGTTTGATCAAGGTAAGATCGATTGATTTGTTTAAATTGTTAATTGGTTTCTACATTGCCACATCCTTGACTGTCATGATTTGAAAATGGTAAAATTTTCTTGAAGTCAAAAAGTCGTGAAAAAACATCTTGTTTATTTTAGACATGTCAATTCTTGGGTGCTGGTTGAAGTTTTAGGTCTTTAGGACTAGGGTGACAGTCGGTAGGCTATATTAGAGGCATTCGGACGACTTGAAAACTTTAATACTTTACAAAGTAGTAGTAAATTTTGCGAATTTCTGGCCGGAAATAAAATAAAGTAGAACATTTGTCTCAAAGCACATAATGGGGTGTTCCCGCAGCTGTCCTTAAGAGGAACTCCGCATCTGCCTGCTATTATTTCTTTATAACATGTACCTACGAAAATAGAACCTCGAAGACCAAATGGATGCTATACAAAATTGTTATTCGAGAAAAACACCAACGTAAATCTTGACGTGAGATTTGATAGCAAATTCCATAGCCATCTTAGGTTGCTTTTGTATGGGAGACTGGCATAATTACGGTGTTTTATTACCTATCAATAAACAAATATCATCCAACTCGGTAACAAAACCGTTGTTGCCCTTGGAGGTGCAATCCGGAAAGGGGAGTGCGTGAACATAAATACAAAAACGTTTATACTTTTTTATTTAGAGGCCTGTGTTTAACTGGTTGCATAGACTACTATCTTTTTGTTCAAATGTTTCTTCTCAATAATGTACTAAAAATTTGGACCCTTTATCTTATGCTTTTACATTCATACTTTTGTTCTTTCAAGCCATTGTTCCTACGCATAAATATAGCAATTATTTGTAGCATTGCCCGAACTCTTCTTCAATGACATTTCGCCGAGTAAGATACGCTTGGTGTATTTTCAAACTTATGTAGGCAATCAAGAGTGAAAGCAGAAACGTTTATGGATGCAAGTTACTAGTGCTCACTAAGATAACAGGAGTAACGGTGATAAGAAGTCAACTGAATTTTATAAATTACGCATTCTGTGCAAAAAACGAATAACTCGTATAGTAATTTAAAGCAATAAGTACCTAAAAATATTATATTCCTACATTGACCTCTAATCTCGATGTGTTCCTACTCGTGTTTATATTATTTCGGCCGTGGCTTCATTCGCGTGAAATTTATATATTATATCCCATTCACTAGGGACCTAATTTAAATTGGGATAATATTAAAATAAGTACCGAGGGAACCTGTTATAGCATATATATATATATATAAATTATATACATGCTCGTTTAATGATTATAAAAATAACAGTTAATATGGAGAGGTACAAAAGTTATTAACGAAATTCTTGGTTATGTTTTCAAAAAATACTTTTGTGTAAAACCATAATCTACTAGTGAATTCCAAATTCAATGCTTCATAAAACACATAAACCTAAAATACGTTTTGTGTAGTCCTTTGTATTGTTATGTAAAACATGTACATTTCATTGACCCCACCCACTAGATTGAAATAAGGTTAGAAAATTATATTGTTAGTCAAGATCAAGACTTCCTCTATAACCAATTGTCGCCCTAAAAACGTTATGGTGACACCAAAATTCAAAGCGCAATATCCACAATTATATATCATTAAATAAATGATATAAAAACCATGTTCGGTGAAGGTATAAAAATCATTAACCCAAATTTAGTTACAAAAGATAGTTATTTAATAATAAGGGTTCCATAATTACGCTGAATGACTTGCTTTATCTATAGACTTAAGTTTCGGTTGGGAGGTTGTTTCTTATAGTCACAATTAGAGAGCGTTAACTATTGTATTTATTTAAATGAGTCTCATTAGGAAATATGAATTAAATTGCCTCTGTATCTTTAAATTTTAAATGCTTCCGTAAATTAGAACCCGGGTATATAATTTAATATTATGTAGGTAATTAGGCAAGCTTTCAAGTTATTCTAACACCAATTTATCTAAAAGTAAAAGGCGAGTGGTTACGCGGTTTAGTGCGACATAAAAGCCAACTAATTGCACAAAATAAATATGTCGTAAACTGCAGTTTTATAGTTTTAGCATAAGAGTGCGATGTACGACACAAGTTGCCTAGTTTTCTTAATGCGTTGATTTAAAGATTTGTATCGTTGACACAGCAACACTTAGTGTGTGCGCTCTAAGAGTTGCTGCGTCTATAGCTTCTATATGCGCACTCTGAGAAAATAGAAGAATTATACATTTCTCTGAGTATGCGCATAGATAACGCAAGCCAGGGATTTTTTCGCGAGCCACATGTCGAACCGCAAACCATAACATTCACACGCAGATTCGTCCGCAGATTTGTCACCAGGGTCAATATGTAATGTTTGCACATCAGCAGTCGCGCTGTTCCGCGAGAGGCTTTAACTCTCCTCAAACATCCTGGACTCGTAAACATATTCATTGAATAAATAATTGTTGTCGTATTCGAAACCTTGAAGTATGCATATTCACAGCATTAGCCATACAGTTCTCAGTTAACAATAACAGACAAGTATGATCACAAAATAAAAAGGTATGATGTAAAGAGGCATTAGGTCCGTAGGGACCAGAACTCATTTTATTTAAACTTGTCAGAGCGCTTGGTCGATGCGACGCGTAATCAATACGCTGCATTTTATTTGGCTCAATGAATAAACATTGCAATTGTACGGGGCAATAGTGTCAGTGATGTTGTACCAATTGGACTGCCTGTGGGCTGGGCCTGCAATGGCCTTTAATTTGCCTAAATGCTTTCGTTGTTTTGTTGTACATGATTGCTACTGTTTTGTTAGTAATGAATAACCTCGTATTGAATCGTAAATGGCGACTAAAGGGAAATAATTCACCTAATGAACAGCATGTCACCACTAATGTTGATGTAATGCATATTGGCGCACGACAGGGTTCCTTGCCAGTGCATTATCAATGAAGCATTCCAAACGAGGGCTGAGTCAGGCAGGCGGTCTGTTAGAGAACCTTCAAACTGTTAAAGAACCTTTTTGGGGGACTATACTGCTCGCGTCCGTAGGATTCAGCCCTCGATGTCCTACACGTGTCCCCTGGGTGGCGCCAAAAGAGCAGTTCTTTTCAGGTGGTAGGCTTAGGCCGCGGCGTGTTACCACCCACCAGACAAAGCCATGCCGCCAAGCGGTCGCGTTACGGCATGATGTCTGGTGAAGCCATTATGGGGAACGGGTCGGAAACAGTTGCGCTTATTACTATAGCTAGTCGTGACACATTGAAGGTCAATTTACCAATCTTGGAGAGCAGCGGGATCCGAGGCACGGTTCTCCGCTGGCCGACCGCAGATAGTTGGGGGCCCAAGTAGTGAGCCAGCCACTTATGAAAGGCTGCCCCGCCATCTCGCGAAAAATCCCGGAGGTGCGCCATCGTGCTGGTTGGCGACCAGACGAGAGGACCCGATGGACACCTCTGGGGGGGCTCGGGCGTCCCCGCGGTCTCCAGGATTGGTTCCCTTTAGGTGGAATGGCCTAATTTATGTCACGGGCTGGTAATTTGCGCCTCGTTTCCACTTCCGTTTCCCTTTACCTAACTTCACTCCCCACATAAATGAAAGGTACAAACCGAATAAAGGTCAAACAGCGGAAGCACCTCCTCTCTCTCCAAGTGCACCTCTCAAACATTCGAGGCTTGCACTCCAATCTCGACCCGGTCCACCACCATCTTGAGACCGCAAGACCGCATATTCTGTTCCTCACGGAGACGCAGATCAAATGTCCTGCTGACGCGACATACCTTGCCTACCCTGGCTATGTTCTTGAACATAGTTTCAAGGCTAAGGCGGGAGTTTGTATGTATGCTCGCGATGACATTTGCTATCGGCGTCTCCGCAACCTTGAAGACCCCAAATTTTCTATCATGTGGGTTCTGGTGGACAATGGCATGGAGAAAATTCTTTATGCTAGTATCTACCTTTCGCACAGCGGTGATGAGGAGACAACCAGGCTCGCAAACTACCTTAGTGAGGCGGCCGATGTGGCCCAACAGAGGTATCCTTCTGCTCAATTAGTGCTTCTGGGGGATTTCAACGCCCACCATCAAGACTGGCTATACCCATACCAGAGCACAGACCACGCTGGTCGAGAGATGCGCAAGCTTGCTTTGACGCTAAACCTCACTCAGCTGGTCCAAGGAGCCACAAGGATACCGGATGTTGATGGCCACACAGCCAATTGCTTGGACCTTTTGCTGACAACAGATCCAGACCGCTACTCGGTGTCGGTTTCATCACCCTTAGGTAGCTCCGACCACTGTCTAGTGAAGTCTGTATCAGTGTACTCCCCGCCCGATTCCAGCCCAAGAGGCACTCGGCGGGTGTGGCGATACAGGTCAGCAGATTGGGATGAGATGCGTTATTTTTTCGCGTCTTACCCTTGGCGGCAGGTTTGTTTTTCTTCGAGCGATCCCTCAACTTGCGCGGATGCTGTGACTGAGGTGTTACGTCAGGGTATGGAATACTTCATACCATTTTCTGACGTCCCGATGTCCAGCAAAGCTCGCCCAAAGTTTAATGCTACATGTAGAGATGCAGAAGCGTCAAAACATGAGGCCTATTTAGCCTGGGCTGATGCTCGAACCCGCAAATCTAGAGATGTACGTGAAAAGAAGAAAGCATTTAACCTAGCCTCCAAGTCCTGCAAAAAGGCTCTTAAGAAGGCTCGCTTCGACCACATACGCCGAACAGGGAACAAACTTGCTTCTTACCCCTCGGGTAGCAAAGCGTTCTGGTCCCTGGCAAAGTCGATCGAAGAGAACTTCTGCCGTCCCTCACTGCCTCCACTGCTGAAACCTAACGGCTCAGTAGCGCACACTGCCGAAGAGAAAGCAAATTTATTTGCCTCTCTGTTTGCAGAGTCTTCACGTCTAGATGCTGGCAATGCTGTACCTTCTAGCCTGCCAAACTGCGGGACGTTAATGTCAGAAATCCGCATTCGACAGTCTGAAGTACGCAAAGCATTGCGCGATTTAGACGTGAACAAAGCTAGTGGTCCAGACGGTATACCAGCTGTAGTCTTGAGGATGTGTGCGCCTGAGTTGACTCCAATATTGACTCGCCTCTTTCGCTTGTCTATGACGACTGGTCAAGTGCCTAAGTCCTGGAAGCTTGCAAACGTACAACCCGTGCCCAAAAAGGGTAGTCGCGCAGACCCTGCCAATTACAGGCCTATTTCAGTCACTTCCATACTCTGTAAGACGATGGAACGTGTACTGAACCACAGGCTCCTGGCATACCTAGAAGTGAATGATCTCCTCAGTGACCGACAATACGGGTTTCGCCGAAACCGGTCTACTGGGGATCTTCTGGTGTATGCCACTTACATCTGGAGCGAAGCCATCGAGAACCACGGAGAGGCGCTTGCTGTCTCTCTCGATATCTCGAAGGCTTTTGACAGGGTTTGGCACAATAGCCTTATTAGCAAGGTTCCTTCATACGGCCTTCCCACTGGTTTATGTGTTTGGATTTCAGATTTCTTGAGGGATCGGTCGATTCGAGTGGTCATCGATGGCTGTTCTTCCGACCAATTGGCTATAAACGCCGGAGTCCCTCAAGGATCAGTACTCTCTGCAACGCTTTTTCTGCTGCATATTAATGATCTGCTTAAGCCCGGTATTTTTGGGTACGCAGACGACAGCACCGTTGTGGAGAGTTATACATCTAACGCACGAACCAGTGTATTACAAATCCAGTCTCAAAGGGAAGCGATGGTTCAGCGCTTGAACTTTTCTCTGAAGGCAGTCTCCGATTGGGGCGATGCCAATCTGGTTAAGTTCAATGCTGCTAAAACCCAGGCGTGTCTTTTCTCCGCCAAACGGAGCCCTTTTCAGCTGGCTCCTACTTTCAGGAATGTGTCCGTGCCGATAAGTAACCATCTCGAGCTTCTTGGCATCTCATTAACACCGACTCTCAATTTCGGCTCCTATATTGAGTCTAAAGCCCAGCTGGCCTCAAAAAAGCTTGGTATTTTGGCTAAGGTGAGACAATACTTCACACCGGGACAGCTGCTTAATCTTTATCAAGCGCAAGTCCGGTCGTGTATGGAGTACCGTTCTCACCTTTGGGATGGTTCTGCCAAATACCAGCTGGAGACACTGGAAGCTATTGAGAGGAGAACCAAGAGACTCATTAACGACGACCAACTTGTAAGCAAGAGACTCCAAAGTCTCGAGCATCGCCGCAAAGTCGCTTGCTTATCGGTTTTTTATCGGATACATTTCGGGGAGTGTGCCACAGAACTACATGATTTGATTCCGCCATCTCCATTCTATAACCGGACATCCAGGGATACTCAGAAGCGCCACCGCTATATGGTAGATATTCCATTTACCCGAACAAAGCGATTTGCTTCTTCGTTCATTATACGAACCGCCAGGGAATGGAATACCCTGCCTGAGTCTGTGTTTCCGGTTAAGTACAATATGGGGGTCTTCAAAACGCGAGTGAACAGGTATCTCCTGGGTAAGCGCGCTCCATCATCGACCGCATCATCACTTAACATCAGGTGAGATAGTGGTCAAGTGCTACCCAGTTCTGTATTAAAAAAAAAAAAAAAAAAGAAAAAAGCAAGTCATACAACCAAAGCAAAAACTTATACAATCTGATTTGTACGACTAATGTCATAAAAGAAGCCCCATTATGGGACAGTTTGCCATTATCGTCACTTGGCTTCGAGATCGCATTGTAAGATTGCAGTTCTTCAGAAAACGCTGCTGCTCTTCTCGCCTTTTGCTTCTTGTAGTTTTCCTTTTGCAGCTTCTTACAACTCTCTACAGGACCTCTACTGATGAAGTTCTTGTCCAGAATCCCAGGGGGAAAACATATACTCGTATTGCTGTCCTTTGTATTATTAAAGAAAGAGACTGATATTATAGACAATATTAGAGACATATTGACATATTAACCCATGAGTGGGAATAGGGCAGGGAAATGTTAATTAGGTATTCTAGTCCAGCAATAATGTACTTGCAGTGATTACACATAGTCAGGACCCTGCCTGATGGCAATCCTCTTTAAAAATGCTTTTGATGGGAGTAAACCATTAAAACTGCCATTGATTTGCGCCGAAGCGAAACCGATAATTGCGAAAACATGCCTATGTTTTATTTTAAGTACGTAAGTATTTTCATTTAAAACATGATAGAATTCACTACAATTTGTAAGTTGTACAAATTTGTAATTTTGTGTCAGGGCGATATTATAAATTCTAGATTATTTTCACGGAGCCATGGAATTCTCTTTAATTAAAATTATTTGATGAATTCAAAATAATGTCTGATAAATTTTTACATGACATTTAGGCGTCATTGAAAATGTATATTTAGTTAGTCGACTTCCACAAACTACATAATAGTTCATCAACATGTCTTTATCACGGTACTCTAGGCTGTTATACTTACGAGTGAGTAGGGTTAGTTTGACATTTATGCTATTCTATCAATATTGACGCTGTTGTAAATATAGCCTCAAACTGCATACAGTCCTCGATTTTCTTTTTAACGTAAGTATTTTTTTAACATGGAAAAAAATACACTGAGCTTCATAAGGTAGCAATTCAGAGAGGGACAAGTTACTTTCAATCTCCGAAAGTTTAAACGACACTCGTTACAACACTTACGGAAGTTTAAGTGTCAATATTCGCGTCCAAGCACACAATGTCTAATGGCACTCGTACTTGTGTAACTGTAGACACGTTAAGTAGGTCCATGGTATATTGCTAAAACTATAAACAATTTCTAAATAGTTGATACTGTTGTCTATTCTGCGACGTAATAGACAGATAACAGATGGGTATTTTATTTTTGCTTGTAGGACGGTATACAATATACATGCTTTAGGAAAAGGCGAAGTTCTACTTGAAGGAGCCAATAACGGTGGTTAATTTTTAAAATTTTTCGAACGGTATGGAAAATAATTTGATGTTAGAACGCGGAACAAGTTTACTTATATACTAAATTTGAATTTTGTGTTTGTTAAGAACCTTTAATAAATGTACCTACTACATTTACCAACGGAAACTTTATGAAAACTGATCAAACCGTTTATTAATTTACGTGAAAAATAATGCAGTATTTCCTAAAGATCTTTTAAATTCAGAAAGTATGCTCCCAAGTTCCCTTTAAATTTTATTAACATTGGTGAAGCAGTTTATGACATATACATATTTATGCATATACTCTCGATGACTAGCAACTATAACTGATGGCGATCATTATTGTGGGTGAATGACACGATCGATGTTGTGCACAAAATACTTCACTCAGTAAAGTAGAAAGCAAAAAAGTAAACTGGCCAAGTGCGTTTCAGGTTTCACCTCAGTTCCGAAGGGGCATTGGAAAAATACGTGATTAAATAATTAATGATTGCAGGTTATAATTGCAACTTAAAATAGTTATTTTCACTTCACAAACTTAGAAAATTGTTGTATCATTCGAAATCTGCGTGAAAAAGTGTTTTTTATTCGCTAGCGTAAAAAAGATTTTTCCATGGAAGTAATACGTACTAGTTGTACGTGGTACTTATTACTTTTTTTTATGCTTGATAGGTTAGCTTTTGACAACTATCTCACCTGATGGTAAGTGATGATGTGGTCGAAGATGTTGTTCAGGCTAACCTAGAAGTACTGTCTCTCAAGGACAGCTGCCGGAACACACCGTTAGGTGCTTGGCGACAGATTTTCAACTTGAGGGTGGTAGCTAGCCAGGCGGGCATTCGCAAAGTGCCCTACCACCACGCTGTAACGACTGCCATCCTAAGACAACAACCGGGACCGACGGCTTAACGTGCCCTCCGAAGCACGGAAGCGCTCAGTAGTAATGTCACCAGCGGTCACCCATCCAACTCATGACCGCGGCGGACGTTGCTTAACTTTGCTGATCGATTCAGAATGGTTAAGCAAACTTCGCTACGAGCGCTTCAAATTACTTCCATGGGTTTTTCAAATTCGAATCTCTGTCAGGTGAAAAATTGTGTGTTGCGCTCGGCAGCAAAGTAATATGTGTATCGTACCTTTGAAACCTTCTCTACGCTCAGGATTCCAAATTTGAACCACTCACTTCTTGTTTCAATCCTAGAATCCTTCGCTTTGCAGCTATGCATAACAAAATAATTTATTAATCGGCGTTTATAGTATTTGTTCGTAAGAGGATGTGGTACGTAAACTAGCAAAATTTTAGATTTCTAACGAGATTATACTCGTCTATATAGATTCCAGTTACAGATATTCGTGTAAGTAAATAATCAGAATAAGATGCAAATGTCTTATTTTTTTTATCAAATCCACAATTGGTATGTGTTTTCATGACAAAATATATAAAATATATATTAGTTTTCTACTAAATGAGGACTAGATGATAAAAACCCATATTAAAGGTTGCATTAGGTAAACATAAATAAAATAACTAAACTCTTTTAGTTATTTTTTAACTACTGGATCGCTATTTTCATATATTAGAGGCTTCCCTGAAAAATAATATAATATAATTTTTAGCTAAATATTAGGTTTCGAGTCAACATTATACAAAAACGGGTTTGTATCTCATTCCTATAACTAGCTAGAGACTCGTAACATATGAGCACATATTAGACAGACAGACGCACAGGCTACTAGGGCTTTTTTCCCTTTGGGTACGGAACTCTAAAAACGGAACCGTCTTCTAACACTGAAATATTCGCAGAAATGTAGTAGTATATTTGATCGAAGACTGAAATATATAAATTAAAAAAAATATAATGTATTGAACATGAAAGTGTGAGCTAACCGTGTGTGCCAAGCAGTAATTACACGGTCAGGAGGTACTCAAATGAATACCAGCACAACAAACAGCAAACTGTTTGAAACAATGTAATATAAATAAATACCTAAGCAGGTGCTTGGATCAGAACAACACATAACACAGATAAATGGAAGCAGATGGAGGAAGGTTTTGCCAAATAATGGTAATAAACAGCAGGGATGTTGGCTCAAATAAATTCAAGATTATTTATTAATGATTAAATTTTTTTCCTTACAGTTACGAAAATGAAAACAAATTAACCAGTTATTATCTATGTAATAAATTGATGTTATAAAGTTTCCGTTTCAACTTTTTTTTTTTTTTTTATTTATTTTTTTTTTAAATCTACACTCCACAGACTCCAGGGTCCGTGACTTTTTTTAACTATGACATAATTTATTAGTAAGCAAGAAATATTAAATAGGAAACATGCAACATTCCAAGGGGGAACAGTGTTAAGTTTTTTTTTTTTTTTTTTTTTTTTCCGTTTATGTCATTAGCACCAGCATCCAGAGCAGACCAGTATCCTCTAGCAGCACCCGTTCACGAGTTGACGCATGTGCCAGCCATCGCCTTCCTCAACCATTTTTGAGGGAAGATGGCGACCCGACACACAACACCGCCGCTAGACAACACCTTTCTGTGAGCATGACCGCTCCGGATACCCGTGCCAACGATTACAATTACAAAAATAATTTGGGACTACAATAAAATAATATACCTACAGAAATTTACATATTTTGTTATTCTCCCACGTCACATTTTAACAGGGCCTCCATTACCGCGCTATTTCGATCTTTGATCGCCGTTTCGATCTTTGATCCGTTTCAACTTGAACAAATGTGCTTTCGTATGTCTGACCGGATTTTCAGTTTTTCTGTCGCATTTTTCGACAAATGCTCATGAAATTTTGTGAGTAAGTAGGTTCGAAAATAATATGGATTTTTGATTGTCATTACAGCTTTTAGAAATTATTCAATGTTTATTGAATAATTTTCAAAGACTTCTTCTCTTCAGCTCGCTGAGCCTCTATAGTTGTTGTTATTTATATGCACGAAAAATGCAAATGGTGCAGAGAAAAGTAACAAAGTTATGTAAATTTTACATAGCAAAACAAGGCTCTTACGTTGCCGTATCTAATAATAGTACTAAAATCACTGGGTGGCACCAACAACATATCATTAAACCTTTTATCATCTATGAGATAACTTCATCAGAGAAAAGTAACTTAATAGACGCGCAGTCACGATTGGTCTTTTTCACAATATAAATCATTTTTGCATCATAACAGACTGACAGCTTCATTTGCAAATACGTATACATATACCTAAGTAAGTACCGCTTATCTATAGGTAAATTTGCATAAAGTAAGTATAAAGTATCTCATGAGGTAGAAATTTTCATCAATCATCACAGATACCGTGATAGTTACTATATTGGCTGTTACATAGATTACAATTTTAGCTTTGGGACATAATTAAAACGACTGACTTTGATTTTGACTTTGGTCCAATATTTGTCCTTAGTAGAAATACAAATATAGGCATCGTTTTAGGGATTATCCGAAAGGGCAGACGTAGGCCTATTAATGTAACTGATATCTGTTTCTCTATCACGAACGTACGTCACGAGTCTAGCTCGGGAACGAAATGTTACAAATCTGACATTTAGATATTTTGTGGAGAATGTTTATCTAAAACCATAGAACATAATAATAATATGCTAAAGTCAAATTTTTATTTAACATATCTGCACTGACAACTCAAAGAACAGCACGAGAGCACATTTATTATATTATTTCACACACAGCACATAAGGAAAAAAATATTCATTGGTAGTAGGTAGGTGTACTCGCTTCTTTTAAGTAATCATTAAGTTGATAGTAAGTGCTGTTGGGTTTCGTATAGCATCACCGACCATTCCAAAAATCGTATTTTTTTATAACAAAGAATTAATATAAGTAATTGTCAAGTTTCAAAACTTACTTCTTTCTTCTTTCAAGTCAATTCTAAAATCTATATGATAAAACCTAAATATTGGATAAAAATCGGCTTCGAATTGCACGAGTAGCAATAATATCAAGAAAATGTTATAAGTAAAACAGGGTATTGAAGTTGATCAAAACCATCTTGTCTACAGAAACGATATATATAACATTTTCTAGTTATTATTGTTAGTTTTGCAATTCTGGAAGAAGTTTGAATGGAGAAAATAAAACAAAAAACAAAATAACGGAGCGACTTCCAACACTGAAAATATTGCAATAACTCGTGGAAGCCGCACCATGACAATGTGAAATAAGTGTTATTCATTCTGAAAGGTTCCGACTTGGACGAGTTATTTCATACTTCCATTTGAAAACTGTCGCGAGGTTTATCCATATTAACTTATAAGAAACCGGCTAGCGCCTGCGTTATATTTACTGGATAGATTCTGACCATAGTTTCGGACTTTTCGTATTACGTGCTAAAGCCAGTGCTCGTCGCTTCGCGCAAACGTGTCTCCCTTCGTGGACTTCAAAATTTTTTTTTACCAAATAATGGAACCGACTTCAACACCCAAAAGTGTGAAATAACTTGTTGAAGTCGGTACCATGATAGTTCAAAACTACCTATTATCACAAAATTGTGCACATGGTACTCTTTTTAGTGACTTGCTACTTACGGGATCGATTCTCATTCATTGTCGACGACTATATCATCAAGATAGGTGAATATTTTTCAGTTATTGGAGCGTAACTCGAAAACAGCTTGACCGATTTTGATGAAATTTAAAATGGGACCAAACGACAAAAAACAGCTTTCAAACAAAAAAAAATTTGGAAAATCGGCTCACCCAGTCAAGAGTCCTGAGGTAACAAACATAAAAAAAAAAAAAAAAATAAACAGATGCTTTGAGAACCTCCTTTTTTGGAAGTCGGTTAAAAACAGTCCAAAACTGTCAGAATCTTTCCGGTAAATATAACGCGGGTCCTAATCGGTTCCCAATAAGTTAAGTTATTGATACTTTTCAGTGTTTGAGGTGGGTTTGTTAATATTTATAACGTTATTTATTTATCTCTTTAGTAAAAACTGACACACAAACACATACAAGTGTCAAACTTGCCTTGATGTAATTCTAAAATTTAACGTATAACTACTAATAATAAAATTTGGCCAAGTGCGGTAACCGCTGGGTCTCTTACCGAATCTAATATTATAAATCTATGAGTTGATTGCATAAAGTGACATGCGTAGCAAATCGATAACTATGATAATAAAGGTAGGCATGTATACATTCAATAAGCGCAGAATGTACAAACTGGACTTTCCCAAACTGTTGCACAAATGATCTCAATTAAGTATTGCTTTTCTCCACCTACACTGATCATATTATAATCTATCCGTTTTCTATAGTAGAAAATAGGACCCTATTACAAGCATCCTCTGTATCTTAGGAACCGTAGGTAAACTGCATAATTTTTCCAAGAATATGTGTTAGTACAGCGCTTTGCCTTGAAAATTATAATAATAACATAAACTTAAAATTAGGGGGTTCAAACATTCTTTTTTGCTTTATTCATTGTTACTCTATCGTAAAAAAATAAAACATTATTTACAAAATTTAGCGTATAACAATTATAAGAACTGGCTAAGTGTAGGCGGGACCTCCCCCCACTAGGTATAACGAAAGTCCAAATACTATATTTTGGTAGATACAAACAGAACCCACGGTGTGCGAGTCTAACTCTCACTTGCGCAATTCATATTAGGAATTATTTTCTTTATATTATAAATTAGTATCGCTTTTAAATCTCGAAGCACAGAAGAAGAGCTATTGGGTTTTCCTTACAAATTAGTAAACATTCGCAGTCCCTTGTCTAGAAATGTGCTCAAAAGAGGGCAATTGACTTTCTTCTAGAAAACGTTTACCGTTGAACAAATAACATCTCCCATTTCGCGATGTATGATAGAGGTATTTGAAAAAAAAGACCTCTTATCGTAATAGGTGTTAATGTGAAAATTAGCAGGTGGGCAGCAGCGCCTTCAGCAAGCACGGGGATTAGTCCCCATGGTCTTACGACTCGAGGTCGTTTTTTTATGGGGTGAAATGCCCCTCAAAATATGCGGAACTTGGACCCACTAAACCCCAACTTGTAAGCATACATCAAGAGACTTCAAAGTCTCGAGCATCGCCGCAAAGTCACATGTTTACCCGAACAAAGCGATTTGCGTCTTCGTTCATCATGCGAACCGCCAGGGAATGGAACACCCTGCCTGAGTCTATGTTTCCGGTTAAGTACAATATGGAGGTCTTCAAAACGCGAGTAAATAGATACTCTTCTGGGTAAGCGCGCTCCATCATCGACCGCATCATCACTTAACATCAGGTGAGATAGTGGTCAGGTGCTACCCAGTTCTGTATTAAAAAAAACCCGTGAGCAGTCCTCCGCCGAAGTGGGGCAAGATAGTGTCACGTTAGCATTCACCATCTTGCTCCAAGCTCAACCCCCTATAACAAGAGACTTAATTTAGTGTTATTTTTTCATATGATTATTTTTTATGTCATCCTCTAGTTTCTTTGTTCCATATAATATAGATATATATAACTAGATTGTACGCATGTCGGATACGCTTGAGAAAATATGACACTTCTATCGTAATTAGATACAAGCCGGAAGTACGGCTAACTTGCGAGTTTCGTATCAAATAAATAAAAGTAAAAGTAGTCCACAAGACGATTTCATCGTAAGTACCTTCGAACTTGATCTCAGTTCACCAGTTTTATGATCGCGATCGATGCAATTCAATCGAATCAGTGAAGCTTTGAACCGGCTGTAGGTTTACTTACCTTGCTTGCTGCGTGACCTCTACTGATGAAGGGCATCGGATGCCAGAATATGAGTATATGCCCGAAACCTAGGTCAACATTTTTTTATGCTTCATAGGTTCGCGTTTGACTACACCCTGCCTGATGTTAAGCATTGGTGTGGTCTAAGATGGAGCACGCTTACATAGAATAAACCTATTTACTCTCGATTTGAAGACACCCATCCATGTTGTATTCATCGGGAAAAACTGACAACGGTAAGGAGTTTCACTCTTTCGCAGTACGCACGAGAAAAGTGGAAGCGAAGCGAAATAAAAAAGCGAAATCGCGACCAATACGCGTGTTCAGTTGAATAGATACAGTCGGTAATTATTTAACATATTACAATGTCTCATACTCATGAGATCTATCAAACTAAAATAAAATGATGTTTTGGTTTCATACGCAATTGTGACATTATGTAAATCATAATTGGATGTGCAAGGATTGCGAGCTATGAAGCTTGAGGCACGGTAATGTTTATAATAGTACATTGTTCACCGAGAGGAGAAAGTGACCGATTACCGTCGAGGGTGTCGTTTGAAGACCGAGCCGTAGGCGAGGGCTTTAAAACACCCGAGATCGGGAATCGCACTTTCTCTCGAGTGATACATAGTGCTTTACACCTACCTCTTATTTTACTTTTCTACGAAAACTGAATCCTCAAACAACACACAAATTGAAAATGGCGCCAATGGCGTCTGCAATTTTCACATGTTCTTTTTTCAAATTGTTTGACACCATCCAACACACAGCTAGTGGCCAGTGTCATTTTGCGAACTTGGAGATAAAAACTCACTGTAAAAACTTTTTGGCTTTTGATATTTAGGTTACCAGCGCATAGTCTTACCCAAAATTAAAAAAGAAAAACCACGTAAGAAATGGATTTTCATACACTTTTCTCTCCCGCTCAGATGCGTTTTCTCCCCGCATATTTGTTCGATATGCAATGACGTACTTTCTACCGTAAATTTGATAAAGTATCAAGGTACTTTCCGAGCAGGTGTAGTATAAATAACATTACCGTGCTTGAGGGCTCTGCGTAACACGCGATCGTAAGGTGACTGTGAAGACTGCACAGTGTATTATCCCATTTTAGTTCAATACGACATAATATGCGTGATTTTATAGAGCTAATATGCAGACATTTTAGCTTTAGAAAATTGCGCATATTTTGTCCTGTTTTATCAAAGGAAAGCAGGAAATCAAATCAAAGTGGAGGGACAATTTCGTTTATTCGTTACACAAGAGAACGACAACTTAAAGTTCAATTTTGATAATTTTATCTGAAATTTAGTTGTAGAGTTTATTAGAACAGGAATAAAAAAATATAACGGCCAGTTTCATCTTTAAAACTTTCCAACAAAGTTGATATATCTACCTTTCATAATATCTATGTACAGAACACAATTTGGATTAGGTATACACGCATATACCTGAATTTCAGTACTGTATTATGAAAATCTTGAGGTGTATTTAATTTATACACCATTGTAGTACCTCCGAAACAACGAATAAATTCATTATTCATAGCTGCGAAACGTCTCTCCGTTTTTTTACTAGTGCATGGTTTTTATAAATATATAATATACATCTCTCTTCATCTGCTATTGCAAGCTTATAGAGCTTTCCTTGTAGGCTGCTCTATCTAAAAAGCTTTAAAAAAACTCTTTCTAAAAAGCGGAAAGTCGAAGAAAATTTATTGGTAAATGTGTGAGTGAGTGAAAAAATATTTTACCTTCACAAGATGTTACACGGAATTTCCTTTTATTATATATTTCTATTTGTATTAAAAAAGCAACTCTTATTTACACAGTTGGAACCATGCTGTCACTTTGATTATAATTAAATTAAAAAAATTGTTTACTTCTCAACCAAGCAATGACCTTGTTTATATTGCTTTATAAGAAAACTATTGTTTTTATCTATCAATAAATTAATAATAATTCTAAAACATCATCCGTGACGTCATCAACCGACTTACAATACAATGCTCACGACTATGAGGTAGAGCAATGTATAAGCACCGTTAAACAACTGTCATCACAATCGTACTAAACGATTAAAGAGGCTAGTCTGTATTTCAAGATGTGTGCCTGATTCCATAATATAGAGCATATTCCCTCCTCAAAGGCCGCTAACGCATCCTCCAGATCTCTGTTGTTGCGGATGTTCGTTTGCGATCACTTACCATTAGGTGAGCCGCGTATATAGTGGTAAGTCATCGCTACCCCATAAAAAAGGATCCTTATGGATCTTATGTTTATTTGATACAAAAAATTAAGAAACGGAAAATACGTTTCATTCGCCCACATCACAATCGATCCGATTTGCTTATAAGCGTCAGTACTTTCGGCACATTTTTCATTTCGGAACAGCCCGTAGGAACGTGTGTATTGTGAGCGGAAAACGGAATACGCCCTATACTAACATTCTACGTGCTATTCCTCTTATCCCAACCATAAACTTTGGCGTCGAGTAATGAATATTTCATCTCTAGATTGATAAAACGTCTCTTCGCGTTCTTGTCTTGCGTATACATTATGAAATGGGCGAAACACAATCTGAACGGCATGTACCTACGCTACGCCGTTTTTAGCCGTAAATCTTACCGTGATGTTCCTGCGAACTTCTTTAGTGTGGGCGTGTATTAAGTCTTTCTCTTATATTTATTGGAGAGCTCGTAGCGTGGTTTCCTTAGACGTTATTAACCAATCAGCTACGTATGTTAAGCAACGTCCACTGCGGTCATGACTTGGATGGGTTACCGCTAGTTTCATTACTACTCAGCGCTTCTGTGCTTTGGAGGGAATTTGAAGGGATAGAAATCTTAACAGAAGGAGTTCATAATGATGATTGTCTATTTTGATAACAACATATAAGATGCACGTGTGCGTGTCTATGTGTCTGTTTGCGTGTGCATGGATGAGTTTGTTGCCTTACCTCCTAAAAAATGCAGAACTGATTAATATGCAATGGATGTATATGTAGCCTGAATTTAGACAGATATAGAATTATGGAGCGCTCGTTGCCAAGTTTGCTTAGCCATTCTGAATCGATCAGCAAAGTTAAGCAACGTCCGCCGCGGTCATGACTTGGATGGGTGAACGCTGGTGACATTACTACTGAGCGCTTCCGTGCTTCGGAGGGCACGTTAAGCCGTCGGTCCCGGTTGTTGTCTTAGGATAGCAGTCGTTACAGCATGGTGGTAGGGCACTTTGCAAATGCCCGCCTGGCTAGCTACCACCCTCAAGTTGAAAATCTGTCGCCAAGCACCTAACGGTGTGTTCCGGCAGCTGTCCTTGAGAGCCAGTAACTCTAGGTTAGTCTGAACAACATCCTCGACCACATCATCACTTACCATCAGGTGAGATACTGGTCAAAGGCTAACCTATAAGGTATAAAAAAAAAGAACATTTAATTCTGGCGTATGTGCGCTTGGCTAAGCACCCGCAAGGAGAAAATCCATCTGCGAGCACTTATCAGTGTAACCCACAAGCTGCCCTGGCAAACCAGTTCCTGTACCATCATCGGCCTCATCAACATTTACGATTAGGTGAGATTGTGCTCAAAAGCTAACCTAACAGCGATAGATACGGCGATACTTACGACGTTACAGCTGAGTATTGAATTTGACATTTATCACCCGATAAACCAATATAAAATTTCAGTTTTGATTTCATCCGATTTCAACACAAGTTAAGCCGTGAGTGGAGCTAGCTTGAAAATTAATTATCAAGTATCCTTTAACTACAAGTTCCTATCATGGATATTTAAAGTACATCCGTACGTGTGACACAGCTCTGACTCTATATTATATGATTACTTCTAGTAATCCTTAATATCACCTGTTGGTAAGATGATGCATCTCTCGAAAGACGTTTTTAAGGAAAACCTCGATTTGATCTACGTACTCCGGGTCTGGCAGTTTATTCATTACGACAAGGTAATCATAGGTTGAAAATAACATAACCATCCTGTAGACCATCCTAAACAAAATCATTTAACAAAACGACTAATTAGTGCCGATGGAACCTATTTTATGAATTTCAATCATATCATCGTCAACATATGTGATTCAGTAAAGTACAATAATCCCCTAGAAGTTTCTGATATCCTATTATCTACAACATCCTCAACTTTTAAACTAATCACACTATTTCGCAATTGTGTGCCTCTCAGATTATAAAATCACAAATTATATTTCTTTTTGGTCAAAATCTAAAATGGTTTAAAAATCTTTTAATGGTTTAGTATTGCCAATATAGTCCTGTGTTTTACTTTATTTACGGAACATAAGATAGCTGAGATTGGTGAAACTAACGCCTGTGGCGGGAAATTCAAAATTAAAAGGTTTTTATTCGCGTTTGATAGCTAAGTTTGGTAACCATAATATGGTTTGTAATATTGCTCGTATTATCTTAACAAGTTATGGAATAACAATTCATATGATAATAAGTAACCCCAGTAACTTCAAAAAAGTATAAAAAAAGAACAAATGTTTGCATTTAATAAGTATTACAAAAATCTAGCTATATAGTAAAAAACATTCTCAATATCTATCGTATTCCATGATCAAGTACAATATTTAGACAAATAAGCAAAATAGTCAAAAAACATATAATTGAAATGCGCCACGTTCACCTGAATGATGAAATTATTTTAAGTTACTTCTTTTTAATCTTCTACTCTAAACCATTTAGAGATTATTTTATACTAGCTTTCCGGGCGCGGCTCCACCCGCGCGTATGTCGATTATCGCGCAAAAACATTCATATCTTTTTGCGCAGTTGGATATAAACTATCCTATGTTTTTCCCGGGTCTCAAACTATTTCCATACCAAATTTCATTCAAATCGGTCCAGTAGTTTTGGCGTGAAAGCTTAACAGACAGACAGACAGACAGAGTTACTTTCGCATTAATAATATTAGTACTGATTATATTAGACAATATTTAAGGAAATACTTTATCAGAAGGCGTAAAAACTCAGCAGTCTTATTCCTTATTGATTCAATAGATTATATTTATATCATGCCATTTGAGGTTATATATTGGTTACTGTCAGTCCCCACAAAATTGCTATTACGAAAAATGGGATGTTTGTTTGCGCTTATGTGTATTTCGGCGATTTTTATACAATGTGTATTACCTAAATTATTCATGATTATCATAAAGAGTCAATGGGAAATGACAGAGGTTTAATGACTTAATTTTTAACTTATTCAATATCGGTGTAAACTATTACAATTTTGATATTCCCGTCTGCATGCGATGCCGATGCGCGATGCAGCCATTATCGAATTTGGTGGCGAGTGGTGGTCATCCAAAATCTTATTGTAATTTGGTCATTTTGTGCGTCATCGAGCAAAAACAATTAATGATTTCTCATGTTTAGTAAGACACATGCTACACAAATCAAGGGATATACAGGGTTATTGGTAAAATGCTAACAACCTCTTAGGGTTGACTTCTGCTAGTCCTAACAAACATTTAGTTTTTTTGTTTTGAAAAAAAAAAAAGAAACTATTATTTCTGTGTTTTTTATGTGTTTTTAACGGAATAAGTACGAGAACCACCTGATGTTAAAAATCTCTTGTGCCTGTAATGCATTATTTCATATATTTTATTACATTGCTCGATGTACCTAAATATTCAAAACTCTATTCAAGGGAGCGCGGTGCGGTCCAGGGCGCTTTTGTCTCGGAGTAGGCATTAAAACAAAAAAAAATATACAAAAATTAAACAAAAATATATCTCAACATGTTTGTTATGACTAGCAGAAGTCAACCTTAAGAGGTTGTTAGCATTTTACAAATAACCCTAGATAGGATATCTTTTCAGGAAATCGTAGTTATACTCAGCTCAATTAAGCACGAAGCAGCGTGTTCACATGAACCTGGAACCCTATTTTTGGACAAGTTAATAGGACCGCTCAGAATATTATTTCTTTGGAACGATAGATATTTGTTTAGAATACAGTCAAGTCTGCTGGTTTCACCACTGTAATTAGAAAAAAATCTCCAGTAATTATTTTTTAAGTTTAAAAACTAAACGATGCATATGGTAGGAACTTATGTAATGTAAGTTACCATTGATTAATTCACAGCCTGTATAGATACGGGGCCTGTATCTCATCTCTTACAGTTTTAGTATCTCTTGGACGAGCTCACAGATCAGTGAACTGTTGTTGGCAATAAAATAGTCGGTCTCTTACATCTTTTGAGTTTTATAGCCCGTTAGCAGCTTTTAAATATAAGCCCGCACGATTGATGCGTGGTATTTGCATTGAAATAAACTAAAGAGTTTTGTTTAGGGCTAAATAAAATAATCCGTAATGTTCGAAATACTTACATTGAGATACTTTTTATTGCACAAATAAAATAAAATATTTCTAAAATCCTTGTTTTTGGTTAAAAAATATCATTAGGATTCATCATTTTGTGAGGTTTTTATTCTGTTTGCGGGCGGTATGTATGTAGTACTGCACTGACATACCACTTGGGATGCTTTGGTCAATTACAATTGCCGGCTTCTGGTAAAGCCATCCTAGCTTGTAAACTAGTAAATAAAATAATGACATCACTGGCATAGCTGCTCCAGTGGTATTTATTTAACGTATTTAACCTGACAGCTGTATGCTGTAGGTACTGCTTCACTTTATGTGATAACTATACGCGTGTTGATAATGGTACCAGTCTAGAACGAACAATGATACCACATTAAACTTCTACTCGAAAATACCAAATATGTAGTTTGATAATATATTTTCTACCTGATGGTGGTAGCTGCCACCTAGCAAAGCGAGAATAAAAATGACCTACCACCTAGCTGTTAACTTTCGAATCCAACCAAGACTCAGAACGGCTGATCTACATAATGCCGCTTCAATTTATATATAGATAATTTTGTACAAATCGTGACTATGATTGTAAGAAGCCTAATTAACCCGAATTGAATATAAGAATCACAAAACACCTCATCTAAAGCAGCTGCTAGAACAACGCAAACTTATAGAGATAGGTAGGTATAACTCAGTTGAAATCGAGATGCAGTGAAAGCTCAATCAATGTTCACAACAACTCGTAAAGATAATCGAAGACCAATCCAATCAATGTGCATATTTTCCCCAGCGAAGAAAATAGGCTTACATTATTTGTAATACTTATCTTAAGTAGGGCTCTAAAGTGGTGCTGGTGCAGCCATAAAAGTAATTGAGATTTCTCACCATACCTAAACATGTCTCTTAAAATTAGTAGGCTTTGCTAACATAAAATGTCAAACAACATTGATTTATATTGAGGTGAGCTATTCTTGGTTGGACGTTTATGAAATTTGACAGCAGACAGGCAGGGCAGGGCAAAAATATTTTACTAATATCGGGATCTATACCTATTTATAACTTTCCACGATATAATTACTTATACTTGTACCTAATATATTCTTTAGATAATACCTAATACGCACTTTTTGCTTTATATTAATTCATGTCACATACGAGGATGATGGACTTTATCAAGTATAATTATACCAGGAATAAAAAGTTATCGGATATAGCGGTCCAAGAATTACATTTGTTTGTCTCATATATCTTGAAGCGCTCGTATAGCATAGTTTGCTTAGCCACGTCCGCTGCGGTTATGAGTTGGATGGGTGACCGCTAGTGGCATTGTTACTGAGTGCTTCCATGCTTCGGAGGACAGGTTAAGCTGTCGGTCCCGGTTGTCTTAGGATGGCAGTCGTTATAGCATGGTGGTAGGGCAGTTTGCAAATGCCCGTCTGGTTAGCTACCACCTTGAAGTAGAAAATCTATCTACAAGTATAACTAAACGGTATGTTCCTGCAGCTGTCCTTGAGAGCCAGTAATTCTAGGTTAGCCTAAACAACATCTTCGACCACATACTCACTTACCATCAGGTGAGATGGTGGTAAGGCTAGCCTATTAGCTATATGAAAAAATATATGTACTATGGTACACGGCAGTGCTGCCTAGATTACTATTGGGTACATAAGGAAAAAACCAGCCAAGTGCGAGTTGGACTCGCACAACGAGGCTTCCGTACCTACACAGAATGTACCAAAAAAATCGTTATTTTTGTCACAGACTTCAAGACCCTTCTTATTAATAATGCTGCGATACGCTAGATATTGATTTATAATCATACCAAGTTTGACGTTTGTACGTTGTACAGGTTTAGCAATAGTGTCAAAACAAAAAACATTAAAAATACTTTACGTGTATGGGGACCCTCTGTTATTTTTAACTTTTTGCTATTATTTTCATTTGATAGGCAATTTGCCATACCAACACATATTCAGTGAAAATTTAAATCGGCTACCTGTTACGTTTCCAAAGATACAGTCTTACAAAGGTCGCACGGACAACGAACGGACAGCGGAGGCTTTGTAAAGGTCCAGTTTTCTAGTTCGGAAGCCCAAAAAGGTGCGGAACGTTGTATCGAGGCGCATGGCATACATGTATACATGTATAATATAATGGGCATTTTACTACCGCACGACAAATGCGAGGAGAACTTTGTCAATTTGTACACACTAGGTGGCAAACTGGAAAAGATCGGTCATAGGCATTGGGTGTCAGGAAGTGTATTTCAGTTGAGTGGTATAAAATCATCAGCTACATGATGTATGATCCATGGAGATACATGATGGGTAGACATTTTTGCTTCTATTAATAATTTGTTGTGATCTACAAACGTTTTTTTGGGGCCTTATTATTGGGCTGTATTTTATGTGTTGTTATAATTGATTTGAGTTATCTATATTAAACTGTATATTACTTTTGAAATCACTGGTTATCTATGTAAAGTTAGGATATGCAACGTCATTACGTTAAAAATATAAACCACTTTTAAGCTTGTCCATTAGTTTACAAAATTATAATGGGAGGATAAATTTGTACTATGATCATGATTCGGACCCGTGACACTCCATCCCTATAGCCGGGACATGCTCTGCCAACTAATCTGCCGTAGTGAATGAGTCAAAGCTCAAATTTAGTTTTTGGCTCCAGACGATTAACCGTCTCATAAGGACCACCCTTAAGAAAAATGTCTTCGTATGTGTTGCAGGAGTACTTACCATAATGTCAACTGATGGAAAGTGGCCCTTCAGGACAACTGAATACACTGTTGTGTGCTAGGTGACTGACTTTTTACCAGTGTGACCAGATTTAAATTGGGCATTATGCCAGCTGCTTCTCTAAATTCTGTTAAAGTCTGCTAATTTTATTTTTGATTCATGCCAAAATATTGCGAATGAATAAAGACCCAATTAAATAAATGTTATGTACTTACAAAAAAATAATAATAATATTTCTTAAATATTTATGATTGAATAACACGAATTAACAATAATTCTAATTGTACATATGTACCTTTCATTTTCTGTGGTGTCCATATTATTATACAGAACCATCGAGCTATGAGAGTCCTTTATAATTTTATGGATGGCGTAAAAAAAACTGCACCCACCCTGTTATTTTATTGCATCTACATGTAGAATTGCAGCACATGTTGATTTGTTCGCGGGTCAATTTTAGTTTAGTGTGAGGTCAGTAGAACTTCTCCCGAGTCTAAAAAATCTGCCACTACTTTACCCAATTTAAGGTCCCTATTTTCGGAGTCAATTGCTTGTATGTCAGATTTGTACACCAAATTTGGAAAATGAGAACCAGTTATGGTAAAACTTCTATAATCTTTGTACACAACCTTTTGTGGGTCACGAAATAGCACTTGCTCAAGTAGGTCATTAAGAAGTAGACAAGATTTAAGTGCAATACAAAGTTTGATCAATAAATTCTGGGAATTCTCCAAAAATGTATTAGAGGAAAACAGACAGAACAGTAGGAATAAATCTTTCGTACATAATTCATGAATTGTAGAATTTTTAAAAATTTCTAGCACCACTGAAAAAAACAGTGAAACAGTTAAATTGCCAATTTTCTTCATCTTGCTAAATTTCTACGGATATTTTATAAAATTCTGCCAAAATCTGCTATATTTGTAGATCTGCGACACAATCTGCTAGACCCTAAATTGGAGATTAAATTATGCTAAAATCGCAGAATTCTGCTAAATCTGGTCACACTGCTTTTTCTTGAGGTTTACTCTAGAAATTTCCAGTCCTCCAATGAGCACATTCGTAAAGTGCCCTACCTCAGTACCATTAATTACATCACATTATGATTTTACTTCAAATTTATATTATATCAACATATTTGTTTTCAGGAGGCGAGTCAGATCACATTTTCCATCTTCACGGCTACAGCTTCTACGTCGTAGGAGTCCGCGCCTTCAACACCAGCTTAGACAAAGATACCATAAAGAAGATGAATGAAGATAAGACTCTGTTCCCTTCCAGGAACCTTATCAACCCAGTGTTGAAAGACACAATTGTCATTCCAAAGTTCGGAGTAGTAGCACTAAGATTTAAGGCCGATAATCCAGGGTACTGGCTCATGAGGGATGAGAGGTCCACACACTGGACAAGGGGTCTCGATTTTATCTTAAAAGTGGGCAATAAAGCTGACTTTGTCCAGGCACCAGCTGATTTCCCCAAATGCGGCTCTTATGTAGGTCCCGAATATTTCCTCATATGACCATGGACCTGGGTTTCACCCGTAAAAGATGTTAGTTACCTTTTAGTTGTTATTGCTCAATTATTTATTTATTTTGTGTAATGGTCGCATATAGTTTGCAAATATCAACAAAATAATATGATATGGATACAGGAATATCAATGGTACCTAATTCAATGGACGTAATTCTGATGAGGTTTAAAAACTAAAAAATAAGAAATAAACGAACGTTTTTATCTCGTTAATATTAAAATCCATATTGGTATTATAATAACACTTATGAATAAAAATAATAAAACAATTTACCTAATAACTTATGGATTAAAATATTAAACCTTTTTTTTCTTACACACAATAGTTGTAATCTCAATTATTGATATTAGAACTATGTATATTGAGGTGAACCGCAATTGAAAAGAAAAGAAAATTTAAATTTAAGGTTTGTCGTTGTTAAAGAGTTAGGTATATATTCATTTCGATTTAATCATACACATTATAAGAAATTAAGTATTTGTTCTTATTTTTGTGATTTGTGGCCCATAACAGAATTTACGTCCAAAGACAGTTTAGAATTTTGTGGAACTTCATGCATACTTAAAAGTGAATAATATGAGATTAATATCAGCTGTTTAAAATATTCATTAAATAAGTAATAGTTTATGTTTAATTAGGTGTAAATATAAAATCGTCGCATTTCTGTAAATAAACATTTTTCTATTACAATACCGTTGCCTTATTTCAAATTGATTATTTACACCAAACTATTTTTGCTTTAATAAAAATTTTAATACAATCAAAGAGATAAAGTGACTGAGAACTAAAAAATGCGGCATCAAGTGCTCGTGGAAAAAACGTAAAAGTTTTAAGGCTGTGGCCAAATAGTGAAAGTGTTAATAATTTGTGTCGAACGGTAGCCAAGTAGGTACCAAGTGCTACCGCGGTCAAAATCTCGCCGTTTCAAAAAAATAAAGAAAAAATATTACAATGGTCTGTTTGTGCCGCGTAATTGCTTATATGGTTTTCTTTAGTACAATGTGAAGTTGTATTATTTTGTCAGCGTCACTGTTTTTTTTGTATTTGTTGATTTAAATGAGCTTTATGTAGTCATTCCATTTTAATACTGTTTTCTGCTGAACAGTCCCCGTTAAGGGGCTGCCATAATCCACGCTTGGCTGGTGGCTTGGGGATCTCGGTGTTAGATGGCAGTTCTTCAGAAGGTGCTACTGACCAACTGCAAAAAAAAAACCTTCGTTTTTTTTTAACGGTACAAATCCCGTAAGCGATAAAAAATATTTACAAAACCGTGATAGTCTAAAAAAGTGTTTTTGGGTATTTTTCTTTAGTTGCCTCTTATTGGTGCAATTGGGGGGGAGGGGGCAGTCTTGTTAGCTTATGTTATGAGTGATCATTTATTACAGACACGAAGCTACCTGGTATTTGAATACTATACTTTTGACACTTATACAGCTGCTAGTAGGCGATGAAATGATATGTGTACCGTATAGTTCACGGACAAAGAGTACATTAATGTTTCATTGTGATCCTGTTGGGTGCCGTTAGAGGTTACTAAGGGAAATAATACGAGTATTTATGCCGAATGAGCAGTATGTCGCTATTCACATTGATGTCATTACATGGAACAGGGTTCTGTAAAAGATATCATTTACCGAAATACAGCAAGTATCTGCCAACAAGTGTACTCCTAAGGACGGTTGTGTGAGCATGCGGAAGGCGGTCAGAAATCCCAAGTCAATACAATCCACAATAAGTTCTTGTGTCGTTCTTTGTGGAAACACATAGTATAAATTAAAATTATCGTACATAGGTACTAATAAAATACTTCCCCGATAAGTATAAAAAGATGATAAAGATGTCAAAGCTTGTAGCTGCAGGTAGACCTACAATGAACGCTGTCGTAACACACTGCAAGCAAAACGGGTACGAAGCATGGAACAGTTAAAAAGAAAAAGATCACATTGGTGTCGATTACAGACTATATTCGCTAATTATAAATTAAGGTGAGTCAAATAGTGTTTGGATTATGGCACGTCCAATTATATCTTAAATTTAAAAAAATAATTTCGTACTCTTATATCTAGAAATAAGTCAGACATAACGAACTTTAATTTAGGGAATTTTACTGTTAGAGAATGCACCCTTAATTCGACATCATGTGTACTAAAACGTAATATTAATATTATTGAAAATCTCTAGCTATAAATCTAGGTTTGAAGTGCTATAATCGATGTCCAAACAGCAATAATTGTTTGATGCAATAATGCTTCATGGATAATATAATTAAACAGTCTGATGTGCTTCGTTGTTGTCGGCCCTACTGAGCTCACCTGAACGCCGGAATATTGGCAAATAATTGATAGTTTACCTTGTATTTGTAGGTTTGCCATACGTTTGGCATTACTTTCGTGATTTCTAGAACAGTCCAAGATTATTTTGTAGCACGTTATTCATGTTTTATTTCATGGTAATTGTCTTCATTTGAAAATTTTCTAGTCAAACGCTAAGTACTAGGTAAGATACCTACTGCAAGTAGAAAATCTGCTGTCAATGTGTGCGGCAGCTGTCTTTTGATAGCGATAATTGTACACTTATTATTGTCTTTTAATACGAATAACATCTTCCACTAAATCATTGCTTACCAACAGGTGAGATAGTCCTACGCTTTTTTTTAACGCGGGTTGTATTTTCGATATATTTGTTGTATATATGTTATGAAGTATACTAAAGCAATATTTTGTTAGAGTTTGGGATGGTTAGCTGAAGTCCAATACGCAATTGGAAAATGTATACCTAGTTTAATGCTTGTATGTCTTTTATGCTACAAAATATACTGATTTTTCAAAGTCAAAGTAGAACTGCAATCTTTATGTCAGTATGGTAAATGCATATTTACAAGTCATTAATTCAATAAAGCTTATAATGTAGCTAAGATATAATGATGTTAAAAATACGTTTGTTACGGTTTACTTTTTTTAGTAATATGATGCCAAAAATAAATTGATCTTTTAAGGTAGGACGGACGAAAGCTTAGTAACAGCTGCTGTGGTAACAGGGTACCGTTGTTTCGCACGGAGCCTTATAAAGATATTGTGAAGATAACATTCTCGAATCTGAAGAGTATATTAAAATTCTCCACGTTAAAAAACTGTTATATTAAACCTATATGATTACAAGTAGATAGCTAACAGGAAAGTAAATTACTCCAGAATTATAATGGATGTTTACTCCGTGTCGATATCACGATCGGCAATTGTTTAGACTTCAATCGGAAGCCTTCATTATGGTCTAATGTGCTAGATCCGCTGTCGCGTCCTGTTTCACAATATAACCAAATAAATCGACAACCGTGTTATGAACGAGACGCGTTGTTATGCTATATATTATATCATATTGTTATTCCTTATTTTTTATATTATTTATAGCTGATACGCTAAACTTTGCCCACTTCCTCACCTGATGGTAAGTGATGATGTGGTCGAAGATGTTGCTCAGGCTAACCAAGAAATACTGGCTCTCAAGGATAGCTGCCAAAACACACCGATTGGTGACATATTTCTACTTGAGGGTGGTAGCTAGCCATGCCCTACTACTATTGCTATAACAACTGCCAACCTTAGACAACAACCGGGACCGACGGATTAACGTACCCTCAGAAGCACCGAAACGTTCAGTAATGTCACTAGCGGGTCACCCATCCAAGTCATGACCGCCGCGGACGTTGCTTAGCTTAGCTGATCGGTTAAGGACGGCTAAGCAAACTTCGCTACAAGCACTTTAGGGTTTAAATTCTAAAGATGTTCTTCATATTATGCCATCACATTGTTTTGTTTTTATAATCAAGGTATTGAATATTATGCCATCACATTGTTTTGTTTTTATAATCAAGGTATTGAATTATATATTGGACGCCAATGACATTTTGTGATTTAACAAATTATTCAATGAATGTTCCACTCAGAAATAGTTCTTAGGCCAGACAAGGTAATGAAAAGCATCTAAAGCATTTGAATTCATTACCGAAATAAACGAAGATTTTCTGAGCTTTGTTTTAGTCCCTTAATTTTTATTTGAGACGATAAAAGAAAGCTCGTTAAAGTCGTTTTAACAGTTGAAAAAAGTTTTAGTGATTACCTCTTTTCAGACCTTATTTTATTGCTGAAGTTGTTCTTGGTAATTTATTTTACTTAAAACCAAAATAGTGCTGAACATTTTATTACTTAAGTTTGAACAGAAATTCTCAGAAATAGTGGTTTGATGTGCTGCAGGCATTTCGGAATTGGATTACTCCAATTTAAGCGAAATTCCTTGCACAAGTTTTCTTAGAAGTAACTGTCAGACTGATGTAAGCATATTTTCTAGTATTAAGTATCTAACTTACAAAAACGGCATAAATCCTAATTTGGGGTATTTCAATGCGGTCAGACATATACCCCGGCTGTGGCGGTGAATGGCGCGAGGTCACATCCCGCACATGACTATAAATTTTCCTGACGTTTTAATTTTGATAAGGTATTTCAATTTATATTCACACTTCAACCTGGTAGATATGGAATAAAAATGAAAAGGCCACGCGATTTTGATGGCATTAAAATTGAAGTCTACATATAAATTTAATTAAAAAATTAAAAACACACATTGGTACACAAAACATCAAAAAATATAATTTGGCATACAACAAGTAAATTTAAATAATCATAATGATAGTCAACTCATTCACCTGTCACTTCGAATCACAATTTATAAGTATGTAGGTAGGTAGGTATTCATACTACCGTCGAAGCATACTCGATCTACAAGCGATTAAAACTTGAAGTAGACTGTTATCAAATTCAAATTGTACAAAGAAAAAACAGAATCGATCGATCGATCCACTTAAGGGTGAACTGCCGGTCAGTTCTCCATACAAACGTCGTCGTCTCATGATCGCATCATCTCTTTGAAGCGCTCGTAGCCAAGTTTGCTTCGCCATTCTGAATCGATCAACAAAGTTAAGCAACGTCCGCCGCGGTCATGACTTGGATGGGTGACCGCTGGTGACATTAATACTGAGCGCTTCCGTGCTTCGGAGGGCACGTTAAGCCGTCGGTTCTGTTTGTTGTCTTAGGATAGCAGTCGTTACAGCAAGGTGGTAGGGCACTTTGCAAATGCCCGCCTGGCTAGCTACCACCCTCAAGTTGAAAATCGGTCGCCAAGCACCTTACGGTGTGTTACGGCAGCTGTCCTTGAGAGCCAGTAACTCTAGGTTAGTCTGAACCACATCCTCGACCACATCATCACTTGCCATCAGGTGAGATAGTGGTCAAAGGCTAACCATCAGGCATAAAAAAAAATATTCACTACATGATTATCTGATGCGTCCCCTAGTAGCAATTAATACGTTGATTGGATTGAGGACGTTGTATCGGTTAACCAAATCATTATTACGTTCATGGTAATTGTGTGACGTGCAATATGATGCCTGGTGTGAGGGACCTACAGTTATTAATTAATGTATAATTACGCCAGATTTTATTTTATTCGCGCTATAAGAAATATCTCACACTCACATTGGAAGTGAAGGCGAACTAAAATTGGTTCAATAGCCTTTGACGCAGTCTTGAAAATGTTTAGTTTTCTTAGTATTGAATAAGCCACTATTGACGTCACAGCATGGTATGATCATTAACATCAAGATTGTATCTTACTTAAATAGAAACATACAACGTTACGTTTCTGGTATTCAAAATTTCACACAGAAATTCGACTCGTGGTAATCCACAAGATTCCAAACAAAAGACAGTGAAGTATCTGAGCATTCGTTGAGTCTGTGCACAATGCCCTCATTGTTTACTTATTTCGTAAATGGCCGCTTCCAAAAGACACCTCGAAAAGCCAACAGACTAAGTAACTACCACCTTTACTGTGGCGACAATGAGTTCGCCAAAACGAAACTTGTACTGAACGTGCGCCTTTCACTTTTAAAACACTAACGCTTTGTCAATCACAATTTCATCAATATTTTTCTTTATGATACTACAATCATTGCGATAAGGTTGAAATTGCCTTCACACTGAAAGAATAATTGGAGGCGTATCTTAGACGTCAAAATGACGATATGACCTATAACTGGAAAACTTTGGCTATTATTATAGAAAGTTGTAACTGATGGTCATGTTTCATTGTTGAATTTGAATAGTGAAGCATATTTCTCTTTAACTTTGATATTTAGAGTAAAACCGCGTACTTGACCACACTTTTATGTTATATCCACCTTATGCTATATTCAGACAATACAGATTGTCTATAACATTTTTTTTCATTTCATTTAAGTTGAATGCTCAATTTTATCGTTTGTTGCACGTAATAAAAATATTCTATGAAGTATCTAAGGATAATCCAGAAATGTTCGTACTAACAAATCTACCTATGGTGGTGTTTCAAAACTGGCCGGTTTCATGATTAGATTTGCAAATGGAATTCTGGCAATATCTCTGAATTTGTGAACCTACAATTATACTGAATAAGCTAATGATCAATCAACACATAGGTACTAGGTTTCAGTAACAGACGCGGAGTTTTGTAGATTACATTGGCAAATCAACCATATTTAATTTTGGAATTGATCAAAACAAAGAAATGCAAAATGCCACTTTGTGCACTTACCTATGTAAGGTTTATGAAATGGTTATCTGGCATCGTGGCGCACGTCACCTATGAAGGTTTATATGTGCGCCCTCATTTCATCCATATTCGTGTTCTTGTCTGTCTACTGGGATGGGTAATAAAAGTACTACATTTCGGTGATCACCATTAATTATTATCCGTCAGAATTACACAAATTTAGTTACAAAAAGTTATACTAATAAGGTGGGCTGAAGTACGAACGCTCGGTACAAACGTGAGGGGGCAACTGAGCGCATGCGGCTACTTTTGCATTATCATCAAATTGCGCTCACGTTGCATGTGTCCCTACACCTACATAAAAAAGTAACTATGATTGAATAAATTGGGAACTTCATCTGTCTACGACTGTCCTTATACCGAATTTAATTAAAACCAAAAACAAGTTTTGAACAGCCTTTTTCAGGGTTCAGATTCAGTAAACCCTTTTACTAAAGCCTTTACTCGTCCATTCGTCTGTCCATGGTATCCGAAAAATCCAAAGAAAGTTAAGGTTATACGAACAAGCTGATAAAAGAAACATTTTATTAAATATAATTTCGTGTCTATTGTAAAACAAGTACACTTCGGCCCTCCCTATTCCTTATTGTACGGGCAGGCTTCGTTTATACACTACGCCGTAGTGTGGGTAAATGCTAATGGTATATACTTATGTACAGCAGTTTGTGAGAGAAAGATCTGAAATATATGTTAAACTTGATATAATTAAAGTACAACCTCTAAGGCAAACCACAAATAAGTAATAAACATGGGCTGGGTTAGACTCCCCATATGGATTCCGTACTGTATGTAAAATATCAAGTATAGGCATGTTGGAAGTCCATTTTTAACCGACTTCAAAAAGAGGAAGAGTTTCTCTATCATTCTTTTTTTATGTTTGTTACCTCAGATTTTTTGACAGGGTGAACCGATTTTGATTTTGATAACGCCAGAATACATAAATAAAGTCATGGCTCAATATGAATAGTACATTCCTTTTCCCCATCTTCACCATTTTAAATGCAAGCAAAACTGCCGCCACCTGCCCTTGGTATAGTGCACTAGTGCCACCTAGCGTGAAGAAACAAAACTAGTATTGAACTCACCCGCCGCCATCTCGGCTGACAAATTATATCACTCCGCAAATAATATTATAAACTACGTACAACAACTTTAAACCCAGAGCATTGTGCTCTTTGTAAATTCCTAGTGATAGCGTGTGATGGCCCATCAGTGATAAAAGGTGAAACGAAGGATTGCATCGTCTGCTGAAGAAGACCGCGTGGCGGGCCTGCCGTCGTGCCATCACGCCGTTCTACTACCTGGCTACTCCTGGATATTCTGTTAGGATTGCATTCCCTCGTCTTTCTTTATTCCCGCCTCTTTTCTCGCTGTATGTACTCGTACTATCCCTAACGTAATACAGTCCGCATCGAGAAGAATTTGAGTTATGCATTTTGGTGAATTAGTGGCACCGGTTCTGAATTTCTTATGTAGTATAAGATTTAACATTATCTGCATTATTTATTGCAGATAAGCTAGCCTTTGATCACTTAACGAAGGACGAAAAGCACCGCTTATACCGAAAATAATAATTTATTGCGTGAATGACAGTGAATAATACTTCATTTGAGTGATGTATTGTGTATACAGAATGTACAGAATAAGTGTAAACATTATTGTTGATTTGAAAGTGACCCCGTGGGGTGCCGGGTTAAAATTGCACCTTCCCATACCATCCCGTGGGTGTCATAGGAGGCGACTAAGGGAAAAATACTAGAAGGTGGGCAGTAGCGCCTTCCAAAGAACTGCCAACTTACACTGCGATCCACAAGACGCCTGACAAGCGTGCGGATTATGGAAAATACCCCCTTTATAGGGGATGTTCAGCAGTGGACGATCCGGCTGTTACAGTACAGTACAGATTTGAAAATGGTACAAAATAGAAAACACTTCAAAAAACGTGCCACTAACATTAGGTCAGTTAAAGTTATAATATTTTTTAGGTGTTTTCCAACAACACTATCTCTAACAACACGACACTTTCAATATCGAGGCAGCTGCGAAGAAAGTGAATAAAAGCTTGCCAATAACCTTGAATAGTAGTAGACCTTCCTCCAATAAAGTGCCTAATGGCAAAAAAAACAGCGAAAGGTCAAAGCCCATTTGTTGTCGAATGTTATGACACGGATATTGAATGGAGATGGATAAACGCAACTGAGTTGGCCCTTCACAAAGCGCTTCACCCTCGTCAAGCGCTTTTATTGCATTGCGATCCACTTTCCGGAATGGTCCCAAAGAAACTTTTACTGGGAACTATTTGGCGAGCTTTGTAAAAACAGGGGCAGTCGCGCTTTATATGGTCTTGATAGTTTTTTCGGGATGTTTTTATCTCAGATTATTTCGTATAAGTTGGGAAAGATTGAAAGCCCGAAGCGTCTAGCAAACAACATGACATTATTACAAGAAAAGTGGTGAAAAATTACAATTATTTTAGCTTGCATTTAGTCAGATCATATGTTCGATCCAGTGTTATGTATATTTCATTAAGAAATTTCAATACCTACACATTAATGCCGACTGAAACTGTTTTTTCTGTAAACTTCAAAACATGCCCAGTATTTTTATTCCTTTATTAAAATTACATGACTTGAAATGGAATAACTAATTTTCTAACATGTCATTTAATTTAATATTTTAATACCTGCATTTTTTCATTACGGACAAAAAAGATTCGTAAAATGTTTATAGCCTCATTTTTTAGGGTTCGGTACCCAAACGGTAAAAACGGGACCCAATTACTGAGACTTCGCTGTCCGTCTGTCCGTCCGTCCGTCCGTCTGTCACCAGGCTGTATCTCAAGAACGGTCATAGCCAGACAGTTGAAATTTTCACAGATGATGTCTTTTGCCGCTATAACAACAAATACAAAAAGTTGGCCAAGTGCGAGTTGGTCTCGCGCACAAACGTAAGAAACGGAACCCGTACTTCAAACGTGGCAATGTCAAATCAGGCTAAGTAATGATTGTATGTCAGTAGTGTGCGTATGGGCGTCTACTTCATGCTTGTCTTCCTATTTTTGTGTGTTCATTAAAACATATTCTATTATATCATACACAATGGAAACGTAGCTGTGTGCATTTTATGCTTGTGCTAAATTTCATCATATGTTGTCATGATATAAGATCACGGGTGCGCTCCAACCTTTTCCTTTTTTTATTTAAATCTAGGGTCTTAAGAACTTCAAGGACTTTATCATGAACAACACAATTTCATAATTTGTAATATTACTAGAGATATTTATTGAGACTTAAATAACAAAAAATACAGTTTTCAACACACTCGCTCGTAAGTCTCGTAACGGACCTTTAAGGGTATATTTTAGACAAACGCCCCCATACAAAACGCAGCTCCAATCTCATTTTAATAATAGCGAATAAAACTGAATGATTTTTACCTACGTAATCACTACCCTAATATCTAGGTTTGTGGTGCATCAGATTTTCATTAAATTATACAGTTTTGAAATTACACTAGCTCAAAAACTCGTAATTTTAGTTAAAAGAAAGACCCAACTTTAAGCATCTCTTTCAAGAAAAATAAGCATGTTTTTAATATTACTATTGCACCACAAACATGGGGAATATAATGAACTTTCTATAATAGGAATTTATATAAACATGTGTACTATCCTTTTTTAATAAATCTGGAGCTACGAATAACTGGTTCAAACTCCTAAAAACGAGTGCTATATACTAAAATTTTTAATTATTAGTCCAAAAAAAAAGGATTTAAGCCAGAAACGATAGGTCTAATAATACACTATATTTACATGTGAGTTTTTTTAATAACAAGTTGAGTTTATATAAAAGTTCACGCTTTGGCTGGCGGGTATATGTCCTTGAATGCACCGATTTTAGTGCCATAATGTAGAATATCACGCACTCATGCTTTTTGTTTGCTTTACCGCACTAGTGTGTTAAATACAAAAAAAACACAACGTTTCCACACTTCTCACCAAGGAGATTGTAGTTTGTTTCGTTCGTATTTCATATAAAACAAAACAAAGAGTTTTTTACCTACTAAAATAGAACTTAAGAAGCTTTAATTATAAACCTTCTTAATCAGATTATTATTGCTATCAAAAGATCAAGAAAATATTTTCGTATCGAAATTTTCGTATTCGTTCCTCGCAAGTGTGTTGACAAACTTCGTATGAAACTCGTGCGCGTTGTTTATTACAATCTCTACTCCGTTTAGGCTAAAACCCGTCTCGATTGTAATAAACAACTTCGCGCACTTGTTGCATAATGTACTATTAAGGTGTTGAATTTCAGATTTCCGCTTAAAAGAATTGCATCATGACCTATGGCTGCCGGGGCTGCAGGATAAAATAACATACCTACTGAAATAAATCAAATCATCAAAGATGCCAAACAGTAACACGGCCAAAATAATAATTTTATTGAATAACTAGCGGACTTTTTTTTTATAGATAGGTATTGATGTCTTCTATAAAATTGTACTCGTAGTACATCACTATGCACTATTTTCAATAATTTCCGCAGCGTACGCGATATAACGATGTTCGTTGGTATATTTTCACAAAAAGTATCTAATTCAAATAGACAAGTATTCGAAGTATTGTTAAGCTAAGAGTTCAGTAAAATATTTGCAATCAATAAGTTAATGGTAGGTGAGTAAAAATATTAAACTTTAGATACTTCCTGTCGTTCAACTTTAGCTTTTCTATTTAACAATACATTGCCTAGGTATCTTATTCATGCATATTAAAATAAATACTTAGAATGTTTTATGAAAACTTAGAATGTTGCCTGCACTAAAATTTTGCTTCTGAATTTAAAAATATTTATCACTGATTTAGACTTTTTACAAAACTCAGTTTAGTAAAAAATACGCCTCAGTTGTAGTACCCCGTTTGTTTATTTATACTTAGCTAAAATTTGATTATTTGTCAAACACCTAAAATTTATTTAGATGAATTACTTTTATTATAAAAAGAGCTGTTACCTATTTTCCTTTTTTCTGAGTTTGTTACAAAAACTTAAAAATATATTATGAATTTTTGTGTTCAAAATATTGCACATCAAACGGCACCACTTTAGATATGAAATTATTGAAGCAAAAGCTATAAAAATAAGTATATAATATATGGATGTATATTATATAGTTATTATTGATAAGATATTGAAATCTAGATATGGTAACGTAAAGAAATAACTAAAACTTGTGCTCAACAAAGCTACTTCAATTAGGGCACTACTGTGACACCACTTGTTTTTTTAAGAAGCTCAAAAAAAGTACATCTTTTATTATTTTTAATTGATGGATTTATCTGGATAAATCAACTACTTGTTCGGTAAGTATAAAATATCCTTAGAACCTCTTTTGTCAATAGTCGAAAACCTCGCACGTTTATCTTGGGATTTACAGCCCTACCCTTTTGTTCCCAATTGCCACAAGTACCGACAACTGAGGAAAGTATCTTAGACTTATTCTCGGTAGCGTAGCCACAGGTGGCAACTAGAAATTCCTCTTCACGTCAACTTGATAATTCAAGAAACATTTATTTTATTCCCCAATAATATAAAAAATACCCAATGGAAGTTAACGGCTAACAGCAACATTTATATTTACCTAAAGGTATGCTGACCACTGAGTATTGCATAATTTCCCGAAATACGGCAAAACAAAGACGCTACTCTGTAACTGTAGAGCCAGCCGAGGTCAATATTCGTCCTCTGTAGCCGATAGCATGCATTAGTAATGTGGAAACTGAACCCAGCGTAAAAGTGTGGTCTTCTCGCCTTTAAATTATTCAGCAAGCACCTACGGCGATAAGTCGTCTGTGTGGCTGCCTGGATTATAAGCTTTATAGCTTTGACAATCTACTCGTACCTATACTAGCTCCCAAAAAGTCTAGTTGCATAAATAAGGGCACCATATGTAATGTGATCCATGTAAAACAAGCGTGCGGTAAAAAAACTAAGTTTGCCTTTTTCGTAAATACTTTCTGGAATTGTTACTTTATTATGATAAATGCAGGGTAGATCTAATAGCGACAGGTATCAATGACATATGTTGGTCTGGCGTCGGTTTGCAGGTTTCCGGGTAGTTGCGGTACGCCATGTGTTTTGGCGTGTTACAATAGGGGTCTCGTCTAGGGCAGGATAGGGGACGTTCCTGCAATACCTTGGCCAAATATTGATCGAGCTAGATTTGCTCGACGGTCCTGGAACAACTGTGTTTTTGGATGTTTTTAAGTGGTAAGATATTTTCTGCTTCCAAATCGGGTCTCATTGCGTAGTTATTTATACAGTGGTTAGATAGTAATAGTAAATTTAATATTAGTGTAAGAATCTGTTACATTTGACAGCTTTTGGCTAGGCAGAGCATAATTAGCTCTGACAAGGCGCCCGGAACGGGTGGGATGAAATCTTGTCTGGATCAAATTAAGCTTGAAACTGGAACGGTGTGTATCCGTGGTTCGAGCAAAATTTGCCTTGGCCGAAGGAATGCAGGAACGTACCCCTTGTGACGGACAGACGTGGAAGACGTGGCGGGTTCGCGGTCGTGTGCGATAGCGTTCCCGCCAAAAGCCAGTACAGGGGTGACACCGTGTGGTTGTAGTCGGTATAGAGTAGTTGGTGCCGAGTCCAACATATCCCTTTTTCAAAATACTTATAAATAATAAAAATTGTTATAATGCATAAAGTCCTCCTCAGTCATAATACACCTAAAGATATACAGTACGCGTGAAGTAATTATATGTGCGTTCTGTATAGCTATTAGTTATAGTGTTAAGATATATATTTAGTGAACTTTTTAATGCAGTCATGCACTGACAAGGGCCTCGGTATGGGCCCAGTTATTTGCTGAGGGCCGAAATTGTAGCTTTACGTAATCATGATTAGTCCAAAATTGCTAGTTTTTTCAGCAAATATCATGTAAACTTATTCTCACCAAGTTATAATATATGGCTTCTACAGCAATACAGCATAATATAATACGACAATATACTAATATACGTACACACCCAGTAACCTGATATTCGAAATAGCTTTCAGAACCTCACATTAAAGATACTACTGCCAATACCGGCATCAAACACTAACATTAATCAAAGCTAACGTATGTGTATGGGTGTATTCACGTAATACCATAACACGGGTGTACAGTCCGGAACAGTGGGCCTTCGCACGCAATCCCCCCGTACCTGTAGTATGGACCTTGGACTACAAACTAGGTTAATCGCTAAGTAAGGAAACATCCACAAACTACACCTATAGTATGTATCTACCTTTATTTAAGATCTACTTCAACTACAGACCGTCTGTTTTTAATTCTAGTTTCAAGTTTTCTTGACACTGTCAAGAGATTGCAATTGTTTTTGTAAAGTATATGATGCTTTTAAAACTACATTATTTATTCGTAGATAACTAGCCTACAGTATATTATATAACACAGTTATTGCTCGAAGGAGTAGACAGAAGTGTCAAAATACCCATTCATTAGCATTTCTTCACAGGCTTCAGCACAGGCTTTCCTTTGACCACTAGTTTTCTTGATAGCTAGTGAAGGATGAAGGTGTCGAGATGTTGATTAGGCTTACTTAGAATTATTGGCGCTCAAGATTACCTGCTGAAAATACCATTAGGTGCTTGGCGACCGATTTTTCACTTGAGGTGACTAGTCCTAAAGTAATAAATCTGGCGGTCATTCGCAAAATGCCCTACAATAATGCATCCATGTTTCAACGGATATGTTTTGGGTCTATGTGAGAGCCTATTGCCACCTACCGGGAAATTATTCCAGACTTCAAGCTTAACACTATTCCTCCAATTAGGAAGTCGTATATTTGTAATATTGTAATTGTTGGAATAACCCCTGCTGTCGTTGTAATGATATGTCATTATTGTTATGTTAGTTGTAATATTGTTTAAATTTCATAATAACAAGAATAAGAATGATATTCAAATAAACTACGCAAACCAAGACAAAAATGACTATTCTTGTAGTATAGGAATGTTCCTATCCTACAAGAATAGCATCGTTTAAATTTTAAAACAGCTACAAAACATGGCTGATAGAGTTATATATCCTCAGGTATGGGAAGCAAAGCGAACCAAATTCGTCTAGACAAGGGTTGCTCTAGTTTTCGGACCTTCACCCTATTATTCAGCAATCCTGACAATATTGGCAGGTGTCACTAGGGATATCAATGTATACCTACTCGAACAAGATATGTTTTCTGTATAAAAACGGAACAGATTTTTAAGAAATCGGTCAAGTGATTCAAAATAGCGTGCGAAGTTAGATAACCTCAATCTTTTTAGGTTCCTAGACCAAACAAAACCCTAATAAATGGACTCCACTATCTGTGTGTCGCCCAGCAGGTCACGGGTCATCTAAAATTTTTAAATATATTTTTAATCATTTATATTACCAGAATAAACAGTGCTATTATTTTTTTTAGCATCTTAGCCGACTTTTTTGATTATTACTAGCTTTCCGGGCGCGGCTCCGCCCGCGCGTATGTCGGTTATCGCGCAAAAACATTAACCTCTTTTTGCGCAGTTGGATAAAAACTATCCTATGTTTTTTCCCGGGTCTCAAACTATTTCCATACCAAATTTCATTCAAATCGGTTCAGTAGTTTTGGCGTGAAAGCGTAACAGACAGACAGACAAATAGACAGACAGACAGAGTTACTTTCGCATTTATAATATTAGTACTGATTTAATTTAGATTTTATCAGACAATAGTTTGGAAGGAATAAGAAATCATTGCGAAAGAATTGACGACCTAACCGTCCTTTATGAATCGTTAAAACTATAATTACTACTCCCCTTGATGTTCAAATATACGTACAACTGGGATATGCGGGTTCGATTCCTGAACCCGCATCTTCCAGTTGAAAATATGCAAGTAATTTTTGATATTGTTATGTTTGCAATAACGCCTGCTCTGCGGATCACATTACAAAATTACAAGATAAATAAGTAGCATGTTGACATGCTTGCACATTGTTAGGGGACGGTGCTATCGTTAATCAAATTAAAACTATAAAAAAAAAAACTATGGTTACTCAAAAGATTTAGAGTTATCTCGTAGTGCCTATATTGCAGTTACAAATTCAACAAGTTATAGACTTAACAAAGCAAGGACATTAAGACAATTTAATTAGGAAAATAGTCCTTAGAGTCGTCTTCTTAATATCCCAATTAGGTCGAAAAAGGCCCATTTTCATGAAGACAAATGTTATTTTTAACGAGCTTTTAGCAGCGGATCTTTTATCATGCCAAAAATGTGACGATAAATTAGACTGTTCTTTGTACCGGTAACGTGAGATTAAAAATTTCACAGCGTGTTCTCGTAAATGTGGTTAATGTTTTTTTGATGAAACAATTTAACACGGTTACAATCGACGTGCTTGATGCGTTCATTCGTATGCACAGGTACATAAAGTTAGACCCAGACCTTTTAAAATTTTTAGACAAGGCGTTCCATATAATCACGTTCATACCACTATCCTACTTGATGTGGGGTCGGTACGTTATTTTTTAACTAACAATAGATAATACGACTATAACTCATTGTAAGAAGTTCTGGATTCGGATTTTGAAGCGCTCCACCCTCTTTGAGACTACGAATAACGAAAAACCCGCTCTCGCTTGTTGCTGAGTTGTGCTTCTTTTTGGTAACTAGGGCGTTAATTTGCACCAAAGCGCTACTCACATCGATGAACATAAGCATATTTTCCGTCAGTCGACTCTGACGACATCCAAAGAGGACATTATAGGACATAGTCTCATTCTGAATCTGGAATCGGATTAGGATGGTTACAATTAAAATAGCTGAACTAAAACAAATTAGACAAATTAACTAAGTAATTTGACAAAGAGAATATTCGTTCAGTACTCTTAAACTAGCATTGAAATGTTTATGCAGTTAGAATCCTAACTCTCAATCTTTTTAACTATATCTGGAAAAAATATTGATTAAGCATTACGAAGGTTAGTGCTGATCAAAAACAGAAGACTCCGGAGCAATCATTGCTCCGAGCAGGGTCAACATGATGACATGATTTATTAACTGGAATTAACGATCGACGAACGAAAAAAGCCACTGAAGCGATAAACTAAGAAGTAATTTAGACTGAATGTGGGCTCCCCTAAACTAGGTTTAGTAAGGCTGTAATTGATTGACGTAAGGTTAAATAATTTTTTCTACTAATAAATTTTCCTTAGGTGTCGTAAAAGGCGACTAAAGAAAAGAGTGCGCGCAATAAGCAGCAATATATATTTCCATACTAACGTAGTTTCGCCATATTATTTTATTGACCGAGCGAGAACTTAGTTCGAGCGAATCGTCTCTGCTTTAACTACAATTAAATGCTTTCGTATGTCCGGTTGTTCTTCTCTACAGGTCGCATTTCTCAACCGATTCTCACGAAATTTTGTGCGCAGGTTTGATAGGTCCTTAAAAATTATTTTCCTTTCAGTTTTTGGAATTTTTTAAAATGATGGAGATATACATTAAACGGTGTTGAATGAAAGTATGGACGCCTGCGCTTAATTCAATGGCAATGTCCTCATAAGCACGTCAGTTGCCTATGAGTGATAGTCTATCTCTCCCTCTCGTATAATCAATTATTTATTTTCGATGTTTCTGTAGCCAGTATATTGATTTCGAGATAATTAAATTACCAAGTATGTAAAATTATTATATATATACTACTTGCCTACCTATTTCTGATACTACTAGCTTGCGCTTGGGCCCACGTGTCATTGATTTTTTTGGACATAAGTCTAAGAAAATCATTTATTATTTACATTACATATCTAGATTTTGGATTTCTGGACCCATTCTCACATTAGCATGCGAACTTACCTTTATTGAATTGTAAGCTATGCAAGGGCAGTCTCGCGAGGTCTACAGCTCGGGGAGCCACGAGTATACTAAAGGTTCAAAACTCGGTGAAATTTCTCATGTATGTCCTTGAGCCAAAAATCTACATTTCTGGTTTGCCAGTTTTCTGTATATTTAATTATTATGACAATAATTAAAAAAAAACATTTTATAGAGGAATTCTTATATTCACATTTATGGGTAAAACAAATGATACATCGAAAAGCTGGCAAATTAGAAGCATAGTTATTAGGCTCAAGGATATAATTGTAAAATTTTATAGAATTTGAATTCTTAGTATATAAAATATGTCAAAACTACGTTTGGATAAAAAGCGCTACGTTCACTCTAGCCTTAAAAAGGGACTTGGATTGGGAAGGGACTAGTAACTCGTTTCTCCACAAACTCACAAACTATTCTACAACAATAGCAGGTAATTATTTATTAAAGCAGCCGTCGTGAAACTAAAAAGTTTTTAACAAAAGCTAACTCTCTCCGCTAACGATCTTTATTATTTAATGATAACCACAGTGGTGAACAAGAGGATTATATATACTTTGCACAATAATTTATGTCTGTCTCGTAATAGCCGACAGGTGTACCATTACGCACATTTGGAACCTAGCCAGAACACCTGTCCCGCTTGTTGAACGTTATCAATTCAGTACATCGGATCTACTGCTGCATAGAAAAACATTAGATCTTTGCTTGACAAGTTCCCATGTATATTGTTTGACTCTCTTCTCAGTCGGGCACTCTTGACAGAGTGGTCGTGGTTGATAAGGTGGTGGTACATGGTGGGTCTTCAACGTCATCAGTCTTCTTGTTGATGATCACTGATCTGGCAATGCTTCTACATTTTTTCCGGTTGGCAGCGTTACGCGTGCATTCAGATATGGATGATTGTGTAGCCGTTTTGATCAGATCAGACCAGCGAGTGGGAGATTTAACTCTGCCACTAATCATTCCATCGAGTGTCCTGGAGATGTGCCCGAAGAACGATAGCCTAGTCTTGATTTTAAGTTCATTAAGGATAGACACGTTTCTGCGGAAGGCAGTCCACGGGATCCTCAATAGGCGCCTCCAACACCACGCGATCCAGAGCGTCGAATTTACGGCGGTCCAGTAGTCCATAGTTTCATCACCTAAGCCTCTACACTAGGGAACCATGAGTTCTGGATCGACATATGTCTTACATGTGCATTATTATTTTACGCACACTATAGTCTGGAATAAACGGGGTCATAATTAGATATAACATACGAAATCCAACACAAAAAAACCTACACTCCATATAAAAACAAGTATCTTATTGGTTACAATATTTTATACAAATCCTAATAGCGTATTCTTTCTATACAAAAAATAAAATGTGGTAAAATTAATAACATCATTCTTACGCATATTAATCCATGCACATCATAATTAACAATAACAATAGAATTTCATTCATAAATGGACGATATCGCGAATGCCAAGGGGTTAAGGACCATTGTATGACTAGTGTTCGCTATTTTGATAATTCAGTTAATAACTATATCATTAAGACTTATTCTATATTTTAATTTATATTATATATTTTAATTTATTCGCCGCTTTGTTAATATAATTTATTATTTGTCAATATGTTCCCTAGTCTAAAACTATTTCAATTCGTTAATTTGATTAATCGTTATTTATTACAAAAAAATATTTGACTTGTAGAGTGCATCATTGATGTTTACATATACATATATACATAAAAATCACGCCTCTTTCCCGTTGGGGTAGGCAGAGACCACAGAACAAAATTGTGCTCAAAGGATCGACATCTCAAACAAAGTGACATTACTAAATAAAATAAGTTTATGCTAATTAAAATAAACAACACTATCTCTTCAGAAAGACATATTACACCTTTGACAAGAAACCTAGCAAAATGTTCTAAAAGTACCATTCATTCCAGTGCCTAATCCTACCATTTTTATTTCAAACTCGTTTACAAAGCACCTTTTAAAAGAAGAGGAATAATTTAACAAAGCGCCTGTGAAAATATAAGAGCAATTTGCGCTAGAGCGCTGATTAGTTTTTTATTGTGGTGCACTCAAGACCAAGATGAGCAGCATAGCAGAATATAATAAAATTGAGTTTTATACATGAGGGTCCTAGGGGCTAATTCTTTTGTTTACGAGATCGTCTCAATCAAACAAGGATTGTATATATATTACATAACTATAAAAACCTTGTATTTACATCAATTGGACACCACAGACGAATAATATATTTATTACTTATACATTATGTACCTACACAAGAGTTTCCGCAAAACACTAATGTTTCTTAGGATTTTTTAATCGACAGAGATGATTGCCTGAGTCTGTACATAGCTATATAATGGACTGGACGCATGTGGAAGAAATTCGGGTACATTCCACAACAGTGGAATGTCCGATAGAGTGCAGTGAAAGAAGAAAACATGCTGTGCCTCAATCTTGTACAGTGGGATAAGATCAATTTAGTATTTTCAAAGATACATCTTTATTGTTGCACAGAAGAGTATTAAAGAATTGTCTCGATATAACGATAATAGAGGGATTCGTGTATGCCTATGTGATGTAAAAAATTATGAATACATTCTTTTTCTCGGAATCGAGATACTTAATTGCGGGAGTGCCATGATATCAAAGACGCGAGAATTGAGTCTCTAAAAAATATAGAAAGAGGTTGGTGACGCAGCATTATTGTGAGAAGCATTAAAAATGAAAACATTAAAGAGGTTGTAAACTTTATTTTTAAAGTGTCGGTTATACCTTAGGTGTACGTTAAGGGGTTCCCCTTGGGGTAGAATTGCACTTCCCCATATCTTCCCGTGGGTGTCGCAAGTCTACGAGTAGGTAAATACTGGAAGGTGGGTAGCAGCACCTATTAAAGACACTGTAGTGATTTCACACTACTGCTTGGAGGCAGAATTTGGCACTGAGGTGGAACCCACCAAGACGGACTCTTATTGAAGATGCCTAGCTGCCACCAGGTAAACTGTTTGGGAGAACTTGTTTGACACTAAAATTATTAAACTGTTAGTCGTTAGGTCTCAGATTTACACATTAGGGCCCGGCCATATATATCTCTATAGGCCATATATATCTATACGGAGCCGCACCAACATTTCCCCACATACGAGTATATTAGGTGCGGCGCGCCCATGCTAAGATCAAGAGATGACTCCTGCGCTGTGCCGTGGAGATATGTCCGACACCATACTTTATTACTATTTTTCCAATTTCAGAACGCTATTATATAACTTACATATGAACCATATTTAAAACTTTTTATTATAAAAACTAACGTCCTTATCACTCATTTTAGTTATTAGTACGGGATAACTGACGTGAATCAATCAGATAGCTCTGACTATAGTTGCACAGCAGACAGTGCTAAGCGAGACGTGAACGCGGGCGTCCCGAGCTCTCCTTGAAAAAAACCACCGAATGTGGTTGAAACTATCGTAGCTATCTGACTGATTTACGTGAGTAAACTCGTATTATTTACTGAAATATTTAAAACAGTATAGAATAATATCTTATAGGCCTTTAAAGATCAACTACATACCTTAAATTTTTTACTATCCATACCCATCACTCCTTTAATGTTTCGCCAGTATTTCTAATATTCATCAATATTATATCAATGTTTTTGCTCAAAATGCCAATCACAGCTGTCAAAAAAGCACTATGTTTTGTTCATTACTGCATATGTTTAACCCTTAACTGAAGTCTCCGTGGAAAGATGGTTAACACAGCTTTAGCTGGCAACGGTAATCCTTTTAAAGGTAGCTACCGGAACACACCACTAGTTGTTTGGCGACAGTTTATATTTTTCAAAATTCGGACCCGTTTTCCAACACTGAAAAGTATTAAATAACGTATGGAAGGCGGAACATGCTATTGTGAAGTCAGTGTTTTAATCAGCATAGTACCGACTTCCACAAGTTCAAGTTGAGTGTTGGAAGCCGGTGGCATTTATCTCCCGTGGCACACCTACGGGTTTCTGGTCTTCTATGTCACCCAGGTAAACGAATAAATTTTTCAGTTAATTGACTATAACTTATAAACTACACAACCGATTTTGATGAAATTTATACGGAACTAACTCGGAGGTATACCCTTTCTAATTAAAAAGAATGATTAAAATCAAACTACTCTGTATAACGTTATGCGTGGTCATACCTAAATATGTATATACGTTTCGACTTGAAAACAATTATAAATAAAAACTTCCATTTATAAAGTCGTTTAAAAATAATATGAAATATAATATGATAAAATGGATAGGCAGCGGTAGTTTCAGAGTAGTAGAAGTTGCACAATTGTGAAAGGCACGTACCATCTTATTTCTCACTTTGAGATAGTGGTCACAGGTTAAGGGTATATTTTAGACGGACGCCCCCATACAAAACGCAGCTCCAATCTCATTTTAATAATAGCGAATAAAACTCAATGATTTTTTTACCTACGTAATCACTACCCTAATATCTAGGTTTGTAGGGCATCAGATTTTCATTAAATTATACAGTTTTGAAATTACACTAGCTTAAAAACTCGTAATTTTAGATAAAAGAAAGACCCAACTTTAAGCATCTCTATCAAGAAAAATAAGCATATTTTTAATATTTCTATTGCACCACAAACATGGGGAATATAATAAACTTTCTATAATGGGAAGTAATTTATACATGTTTACTATACTTTTTAAATAAATCTGGAGCTACGAATAACTGGCTCAAACTCCTAAAAACGAGTGCAATATACTAAACGCTATATAATTTTTTTTAATTATTAGTCCAAAAGAAAAAGGATTTATGCCAGAAACGATAGATCTAATAATACACTATACTTATATGCGTGTTTTTTTTTAATAACAAGTTGAGTTTATATAAAAGTTCACGCTTTGGCTGGCGGGTATATGTCCTTAATCCATCAGTTTTGAAAAACCCTTATCTAAAGCTTGTCATGTTCACAAGCTACCCTTTTAATAACTAACAAGTAGGCAGGTTAAATTCAGCTAATACGGGGTTGCGTGAGCTCAGCCGCTCTACATAACTGAGTTATTTTCATAATACACGCCCAAGCGGCTTTGCTATTGTGTGAGATTAAAAGAAGCTTATAAACATATTAGAGGTATTTGTCGTAAAATGTGAGAATATGTGCTAATGACTTAGGATTCGAAGTGACCGTAGCTCAAGGTTGTGATTAGTACCTACTAATGTATACGCGCGCTCGTGGTCTATACTATTCAAATTAATTTGAAGGTTTTTTTTGTAGTGGTTCATCAAAATGGGTTCACCTCGCCTGATAGAAAACGAAGATGAAATCAAGAAAAGATCACCATTGATGCAGCCGAAAACTACCCTTATTACCATCCCTATGAAGATCATTATATTATATATTTTTCATAACACCAGGATATTTGTTTATATGTAAAAGAATATAACTATATTATCTCAAGAAAATATCTATTTCCTTTGCAGTTTAAAGTACAGTCGCCTGCAATAAGAAGTATACACTTCGTAATTTTCAAAATAGTGCGATGTCGCTAAGTTTAATAATTATTGAAGTTAATGTAAACATGAATAAAAATAATCAAATTATTCTTTGATTTTAAGATACTTCTGGGTACATTAAGAGAAACAGAAGTTATTGGCACAATTTTGAAAATTACGAAGTGGATACTTCTTATTGTAGGCGACTGTACCTATAATGCAGCTCGACTATGGTACAAAGGAAATGTAGTAAGTCTAGGTTGGCCTGAACGACATTTCCAACTGCATCATCATTACTTTTTTTTGTGCCTGATAGGTTAACCATTGAAAATTACCTTGAAATGGCATGCACCTTAATACTTAATATCATGCTCACCAATTATTTGATCACTTTTTGTAAAAAATATATTAGATCCAGTTTTTAATTAATCTGACGCCGTTATGTGCGCGAATCTTAATGCAATGTCCAAATATTGATATTTTTAATCAAAATGCAAATTGAACGTTTTGAATAAAATATTAAATTTTCCCGCAGAATTCAACTGAGCCAATATTGTTTTGGCGTTTCAGCGGTCTACAGCGTTATAACAAAGCTATGAAAATAAAACACACGATGACCTTGTATTGTGAAAGCATTGGAAAATGAATCTTGTATTCGTATCGAAACGGTTTCTTGTTATTTAAACCTGCAGTCAGATAAAAAGTACTGATAAATGTTTGTTTGAAATCGATAAACCCTCTTAGCATTTCTAAAACCCTCTTAGCATTAGCACCATATGGGGTTTATATTGTAGCCTCTTTATTTTGATTGAGGTAAAAATGGTCTTGTCTCAATAATTTAATTAGGGCGTTTTAATTTCATTGACAACGCTCTTACGTAAGTCAATTTCAAATATATATGTTAAAAGATATTCATGCTATTTCAGCAAATAAAAATAACGCAATGTTCTCATTAGTATTTCTTTTTACTATACTTTTTTATGAATCCTTTTAGAAATGAAGTGTACGAATCGTTCGAATATCATTTCAAAGACAAAGATATGTGTAAAAACCCAAACTAATTTCGGTAAAATTTTTTGGAGGGCGAAGAAAAAGGCTACTATAACAATTTGAAACTTAACACGGAAAGTGTCCGACAAAATCAGTTCATTCACACATGCGCACTAATAACTGGTAGGCACTCCAAAACTACAATAGAAAATTACGATATATATATGTATATATATAGCCTCAGCAAAGTTTTAAAAATTTTAATAAAAACACGAAAACTTCAATCGTTTGCCTTAAACGTATACAAAATAATAGTAATATCATTTTATAATCCGCTAACATAAATGTTCGTCTATATAATGAGTTGTGATACGTTTCCGATCCAAACTTTAATAATTTCGGGATAGATTTGTATGTTAGTCATTATTTATACTTTATAACAATATTTTTGAAGCGCTCGTAGCGAAGTTTGTTTGTAGGGCACTTTACGAATGCCCGCCTGGCTAGCTACCACCCTCAAGTAGAAAATCTGTCGCCAAGCACCTAACGGTGTCCCTAAATACTAAGCGAAAATAATAATAGCCGTGAGGAGGAGGTGTTTTGTTTATGCTTGATAGGTTAGCCGTTGACTACTATCTCACCTGATGGTAAGTGATGATGTAGCCGAAGGTCTTCTTTAATTATGCACACAAATGCAGTTCTTTTTCACCAGGGTTGGTTTCAGACCCTCAAAAATATTGTACAAGGAAAATATTACAAATCATTGGTGTACAAAATGTTTGCCCCGGGCGGGAATTGAACCCGCGACCTTCACGATTTCGCACCGGATGCTTTATCCACTCGGTGGTTTATACCTAACGGTGTGTTCCGACAGCTGTCCTTGAGAGCCAGTAATTCTAGGTTAGCCTGAAGAACATCTTCGACCACATCATCACTTATCATCAGGTGAGATAGTTGTCAAAGGCATATTAGACATAAAAAAAATATTGAATTATAAAGTCAGAATTATGTAACTTTTATATATGCTACTCGCGTGTATTTCAAATATTTAAAAATCAGATCTTATTTTTGCTAATGTCAAAATTATAATGTTATTGTTTTCACATAATAGGATTACAGATAAATCAAAATTGTATAGTTGAGATTTATTATTATTTGACTGTTCTGTTTTGTATATATAAATAAACTACTATATATACTATTTAGGACAATTAAGAGATCAACGAAAAATTCTGTGGCACGCGAGATCAGAGTGGGTGGGAGATCGAAAATTTTTTGTCCCTCTGAAATCCCTACACAGAATATATACGTGTAATTTATTTATTTTTATAAATAGCTGATAGGCTAGCCAATGCCCTATCTCACCTGCTGGTAAGTGATGATGTGGTCGAAGAGGTTGTTTAAGCTAACCTAGAATAATTGACCCTCAAGAATAGCTGCCAGAACACACCATTATTGCTTGGCGCCAGAAAATTCAATACCGATGGCGGCAGCGTTACGTTATATATAATCATTTTTAAAAAAGATTTAACCTATTTCTTTTTTAATATATATTTTTTTTATATTAATAAGTGAAATGTTATAATAACGTACATTTGTAGTTACTGGAAGCCTAAAACTGTAAGGTATTTTCTATGGAGGTCCATTATTAGTCGGAAATTAATTAACGAAGACTCTAAAACTGCTTTGATATATTTTAGTATTTAGAAATCTTTCCTTAACTTCTATTCACTTCATTCAAATTCGTAAAACAGCTAATTTAGGTTTTCCTCTCGCGATCAAACATTTTCCGACACAAAAGAGAAGTGATTTAATCAAAAGCATCTTCCGCATTATGTCCGTATCAGATACACAAAGGCCTACGCCGTAGCGTTGTAGCCGAGTGCTACGATCACCTTTGTGATTGGCAGAAGCCAGAGTTTTTTATGAGACAATTATTTTTAATGAAGTGAAAATGTAAAACTTATGGACTTTGGTAAAACGAAAAGAGGTTGGATGCTGAAGAAGATTTTGTATGTATATCGATTTACTTTACCGATGGTATTATTAGATGAACAGATAACTTATTTAGTAATCAAACAACTTTTTGTTCTTTCTAACTATTACAGTAATCACTGAAAAGTGTTCGAAACGTCAGGACAAAAATAATGATAAATATACGCGATTTAAACCGTACAGTTGTTTAAATACTATGTGTAACAATCGCGAAAACTTTTTTTTTTGTTCGTGGGGAAATGCTGTTACGCATTCTCGCTTGCTGGGGGAGTAGGCGGGATATGCCGGACTCGGCTAAAGGCGCCCATACCGTCTAAAACCCCACGGTGTTCCGACGTCTTCGACTGATGACGAAGACAACAATAAACAACTTATTTTTTTAGCTTTAATGAAAATTTTGATTCATTTGGCACGTATAAAATGAAATTGTTCAAAATTAATTATTAGTAATTAATTAATGAATTATTATTAGTAATCAGCATTAAAAAGAATTTTATCAATTAATGATAGTTGATAAAATCGATACAATCAATTTAATTTATTCCTTTTTTTGATTGTAAGGGGGTCTATATTACTATAGACGCACGTCGTTGTTTTAAATAATTAACAGTTATATCAATTAACTTACAATTTTTTTAGTTACAAAGACCGTCATACCTTCTGCTTTGTAAAATCGAGTTATTTCTAAAATCTATGTTGAAAGCTTTTGATTTCCCTGTGGGATGGCTACTAGGGGACCACCCTATGGGGAGAATGAAATTAATTTCACAAATATTATAACAAAATCCACTTGGTTTTCCAAAGGATTTTTCGTAAGCCGCTATTCTGGTTTTGTAATTGAAAAACGTAAAATACAAATACCGAAAGAGATCAAATAATATTTTTAGCTAAAATCTGTTGAACATTCATTTTTGTTGTTAAAAAGAGTACGAATTCATGCCAACATGTCAAGTCTGACATGTTGATTTTAGCGTAAAAATTTTAACGTTAGTTTCCACGTATTTTTGTAAGCATACGTAACAATACTTTCAGCACCAAACAATCATCAAATCGAAATATGTTTAGAAGTATGTAATATTATTTTTCGTATCGTATCGTATCGTATATTTTTTATTTCCTTGCGATGGTAGTGTTTTATGTAAAGTTATAAGGCTAGGTAGGTAAGCTACAAGTTATAAGAAGTAGATTTTATACCTTGTATATTTCGTTATGTAACTGTTATTAAATAGTACGTGCATCTTAAACATGTACACATGGTTTTGATAGATGTTTATACATTTGGAATACCGGCGGTATGCCATTATTAACAGTATACAACACTACAGCTACTACTATAAAAGCTTTTAGACAACCTATGAGTCATTGCAGACTTACGGGTAGTCCAAATGCTCTAACCCATTATCAGTTAGCAGCGTGCCCAGTATGCTGGCAGCATTGTCTCATTGAATTGCAATGCGTATTCGTTGAACCAAATAGGTGCCAGCATTTTGATCACGCGTCGTGTGCTCTGATAAGTTTTGTTTGTTGGGCATAGTTTTCAAATTACAAGAAAAATAAACTAGTGGATATACTCGTATAGTTAAAATGAAAAGGTATGTACACAAAATGTACATGAGTAATAAAACACATTTGTGAACCTCTAATTTGCTATTCCATTAAACTTTGGTTACATGTTTCGTGGGGTAACTTTTAAACGGTTTTCAAAGTTATGCTTTAACTATAATTAAGGTCGTTATGCGTATTATATGTTATTTAATAACATCAATTTCTCGAACCGAATGGTCTGATGCGTGACGATGGTAAAAGACCTGACGGCATGACTCTGGTTCCGTGGAAGTTAGGACGGCCCTTAGTGTGGGACGCTACGTGCGTGGACACTTTAGCGCCGTCACATCTTTCTGTAACCAACGTGAGGGCTGGCGCTGCGGCTACTTCGGCGGAGCAACTCAAGCGGCGCAAATATGCTAACCTCGGTATGGGTTACATATTTGAGCCGTTTGGTGTAGAGACGTTGGGTCCGTGGGGACCGGGAGCTCATCGTATTTTCCAAAACCTATCTGAGCGCTTGGTCGATGCGACGCGTGATCAAAATGCTGGCACATATTTGGCTCAACGAATAAGCATTGCAATTCAACGGGGCAATGCTGCCAGCATGCTGGGCACGCTGCCAACTGGGAGTGGGCTGGAGCATTTGGACTGCCTATGAGTCTGCTATGACTTATAGGTGTCTAAATGCTTTTATTGTAGTAGCTGTAGTGTTGTATATAGTTCATAGTATTTTGTTTAATAAAGGCATACCGCCACTTAATAAAAAAATTCTATAACATCATAATGTTGCTAGCTAGATATGCACAGCACAATTTTACACAATCATCACATCAACCGGAACGTTCACAACAGTGAAAAAAATATTATGCCATAATATTGCCCCACGCTTCAGCGGCACCTTGAGGATCGCAGCAAGACGTTATCAGTTCTTCAGAAGGCGCTGCTTCCCGTATTTTTTACCTTATTCGCATCTTACGACACCCGCGGGAAGGAATGAGGACGTGAGATTCGAACCCGGCACCCCACGGGTATATACATAACACATTTTTGTTACATTATTGTTATTTCTTTTAATTTAGCCAAGAAAGTAGGTACTAAGAGAGTAAAACTACTAATAGTATCCCATAGATTCACAAGCATAGTACTGTATCCGTGGATAGATTATTGTAAGTAGGTAACCAGCAAAATTGAAGTATCAAGCATGGTGATATTGACTAAACTACGGTACACACAGTCACAGTTCACAGTTAACCTGTTTATTACCATAAAAGTTATTTAAAATAATACAACGTCAAGCACTTAATCTAATACAAAGATTATGTGCGCCTGACGGTTCGCACACTATTACAATATTATGACATATATATATATATATGTAAATATATATGTTTTTTTTTCTTAACCATACTCATGTTTAGTTTGTGGACGAAGTATGTGTCGCGTCACCACACCTCCCATTGAATATTTCTCTCGTAATGAAATATTACTAGGTACTATGGTGCTATGTTATTTAGTAAAATCATGTCACCGTTATTACCTAAATTCCACTAAACAATTTGCACAACATGTAAAACGAAATTTATAACAAATACCAGACAAATTGCTATATGAAAATAATACACCACACAAATTGCAGAACTAGACAAATTGAGAACCTGACAAACCGACAAGCAGCCTTAAATATGACCTCACTAACGCATCCGCTACATCTGTATACTCTACTGTATCAGCCGGATCGTCCACTGCTGAACACAGCCTCCCCTATTAAGGGGGTATTTGCCATAAAACCACGCTAGGCAGGCGGCTTGGGGATCGCAGTGTAAGTTGGCAGTTCTTCAAAAGGCGCTGCTGCCCACCTTCCAGTATTTTTCCCTTAGTCGCAACTTACGACACACACGGGATGAAATGGGGAGGTGCAATTCTAACCCGGCACGCCACGGGGACCAACTGTATATATTCCGCTGTTATTGCTTAAACACGACATATACATTTATTAAGCTAAAATCACCTAATAAAGCAATACGTAATCTAAGCAGGGATCACAATAATATAATGGCATCGTTATCCTACCCATTAATGACACTTTAACTGGCCATATCAAATTCATGTAACAACAGAAGCATAGTTCAAGTTTGCCGAAAAGGTTCTTACAATGGTTTTAAGTGTCACAAAGGGCGCGAATACTAAACGAATGGAGGCTTCGCGGGTCCGGGCAAGTTGGGCGGGCGGGGAAAGACACGAAGGCGGGGGTGCGCACCGGTCTAGAGTGTTGCTAGCTTATTGATATTGTATATTTAATGTGGTAATATATTTTGTATTGTTTATTATGGTGGATTTTTAGAGTTTCTTTGTAAAAAAAAAATACAATTATAACTACTCATTAATGAGCGTTAATGTTTTCAGTTATTAGATATCTTTAAAAATAATATCAAAGGTAAAAAAAGTCATATTATAAAACTTTAAGAGTATAAATAATAATACAAACGCATGACGGTAGGTCATGCGTTTGTATTATTATTATGTGAAAATCACTTATTTATTTGCTATCCAGACAAAGCATCAAGTAGTAAATATGTCGTCACCCTAACGGTATGTTCGGGCTGCACCTTTGAAAGCCATTTCTCAGTCTAAACAACATAATATTCTACGTCGTCATTATTACTGCGGTACCATAAGGTGAAATAGTGGTCAAAGGCTAACTTATCAGCAATATAAACGTTATATAGACAAATAAGTCTGGATACTGACGGAATGAAATAATTTACTTATTTTTTTACCTGTTTCATATTTTTATTAATTAGTTGGAAATTTTAACCTTATGTATGTACAATATAGTTACCGCTGCCATGAAAACGTTTTATAAAGATATTACCTAATGTATTAAATTTAATTACTATTCAGCAACCTGTCACTATATCTTGCTTTGCGTGGTTTCCTAATAACATCCAAATCATGTCATGATACACATTATGCAAGGAATATTTGGAATACGAAACGTGTAAAGTGGTAATTTATCGGATCCTCTGGCATCCCCGCAAATGCGAGCAGACTTGAGCGCGCGACACCGGCGTGCGAACGCTGCGCCAGCTTCATCGGACCTCGCTGCTTAGTACAAAACTTACTGAGTGATCAATTTGAGTGAACTTTTTAAAACATGCAGCATCTGTGAGTGCGCGTACTTACCCACAGTTCAAAATTCCTGTTGCGCTTTTGCCACCAAAAACGCCGAATTTCCAAGGCCGCACCTTTTTGGGCCCTCGTCGATAAATTTGTAAGTACCTGAACGTTTTCTTTTGTTGTCGTCAAGCTACGTGGATCAACGGATTTTTGTTAAGTGTAATCCAAAAGCTTTTAGCGGAAGACGTTAATTTCGAACGATTTTCTTTAGAATGCAGTTGGAACATTGGATTTCATTCACGTATATAAACTGTCTATTTTGTTTTAAACTTAAGATGCCAGTTTGTGTATTTAAATAGATTTCGTATTACTTTCACGTAACGGGTGGTAAGGGCTGGAGACTAACTTAATCATCCAGAATTACGTGAAGAAGTTTCAAAATATGGCTAAAACCATTATTTTAGAATATTTGCTTTTATAGCAAGGTACGTTGTTTTAAGCCATCTGCATTAGGGCTCGCAAGTCTAAGTACAATACATTTGATTCTTTTTATGACGCAGTTCCTGATGATGTCTGCAATATTTGTCGGCAGTAGTATATGCAATCATTACTTTATGCCTTATAAGAAAGCTAGCAGATAATAGTTACTCGGGTCATGTAATCGAGAAGTACCGGAGTAAGTAGAGAAAGTACCGGATACTACTTTGAAATGTATGCGCTAGAAAGCATTGCTACTACTATGCTTTGCTAATATGTTCATGGGTTTTGCTAACCACATTTAAATTTGCTCACCACTTTATAACCTTTAATAGGTTATAGAGACTAAAATTTCTTAAGTGGGTGGATCGGGAAATTCTAATTAAAATTATAATTTTCTGATCTACCCACGAACAGTACGCGTGGGATTGAGTTATATTCTTAAATTTTTCATGGTGCTTCCACGATTTCTTTGCAATTCCCCCCTTGCTAAAAAATCGGTCACCGAGAACTTAACGATGTGTTTGAGTGCAAATAATTCTAGGTTATCCTGAACAACATCTTCTACCGCATTCATTGACAAGATGGTTGTCTAAGGCCATCCTATCAGCTACACAAAAATATACTTCTGGGCCAGACCATGTTATATAACCAGATGCATAATAAGGTATTGTTTCTGATCTTGTAGCCATTTAGTGGCTGCAAAATCACTTAAGAACGTTGAATTCAGGATGAAAAATATCACTTAGTCTCTGGGTACAGATGTTACATATATTTCATTTTTATCTACAATGGTTAATTTTTCTTCATAATATAATTTAGCCACTGTTTAATTATTGACTTAGAAAAACGGTGGTTTCGTTATTACTTATTCACATTTGTTCCTAACTATAACTAGCGGGTTTTTATTGAAGTTCATCAGTAAATAACAGTTATACAGTCTCTCTTTTTTAATGTTATTTGTTTTGTTGTTTACCCGACGATACCAAAAAAACCAGTACTTTTAAAATGGTTATATACTTATATTCACTGTTTATCAAAAGTAAGATAATAATGTTTACGTTAAGGCGCTATGTTGTTGACCAGAGTGGGGCGAAGGATTCTAAAGTTAGGTCCCTATTGGTACCCTTAAGATTCAATATGTACCGCCAGAGGCAATATAATATTAAAGTGGCGGTGCGCCAATTGATTTATTAAATACATTTTTTTAACTTTTTACAATAAATTAAACGCAGTAACTTTTTTATACAATATCAGGATAAATTTTACTGGGTAACTACGTAAGAAACCTAAAATTTAAGTTCAACCTCTAAGGTAGCTGAGCAACGAAAATATTCATGTTCCTGAAAATTGTTATCTGCTTTCTAATGAGGTCTTTTGAAGAAAACATCAACCTACTCCTCTCGCACATATTGGAGTACGAATCGTCGTTTTTCGAATAGATGAAAGGGATGAAAATATTTATTCTGGGAATTGGTATGGGTTGGCATGGACCTTTTATTGCATTGGTTAATATGATTAATTTTAATTTTCCGTTTATTATTTGACTGCCGGAAAAGGTTTTATATGAATGTCTTGTAGTCTATACATTGTTAGGTTTACAAAATTTAGAATTTTTTTTGTAACCGTTCCTTCAATCGTTTACTTATTCATATCGATGTATTTTTTAATCGCTGATAGATAAGCCTTTGACCACAATCTCACCTGATGGTAAGTGATGATGTGGTCGAAAGTGTTAAACAGGCTTAACTTAAAATTACTGGCTCTCAAGGACAGCTGCTGAACACACCGTTAGGTGCTTGGCGACAGATTTTCTACTTTGAGGGTGGTCGTTAGCGGGCATTCGCGAAATGCCCTTCCACCATTGTTAAAGCTCTCAAGCCTGCGGCGGGATTCGAACCATGGACCTGCTGCACGGCAGTCCATAGCCAAAGCCACGGAGCTATCACTGTTTATGTAAACACGTACAAAACGAACGGAGAACCTTGAGTATAAAAGTATAAACAAGCATTTTCAAATGTCATATCAATTCATATAACTTCTCCAAATTGTTACTGCTATTAAACACCAACCACTGAATGTTTTTTCCTCATACTGTATCAACAGGGGAAACAATTTAGACACAACGTATCACTATTAATATTTAATGTTTCCCTCCACGTTCCGGGCCGGGCTCGCTATGAAAGTTTGAAATACGGTTTCCTTCCTGTGCCGGGACCATCCGACGACATATTAGCTTCCTGGGGCATTGCTTAGTCATATCAAATCTGAAATTGTGAACTTGTATTTATGTCATCACTCAGATATAGCTTGAAATAATAGTTTACCAAACTCACTAGAATACCTAGTACCTTAAATAACTTCGGTACGTTTGGTAACTGGTTGAATTAGGCTCAGTTGTACCTTTTATTAGATACGAAGCTACCTATTGGGTTTTTTTTCCAATAGTAAGTTTGATTCATTTTAATGTACGGGAAATATTTTTGTCTTAGTGTTACTACCTACTGTTCTTTCATGAAGTTCCGAAAAAATATGCACTTGAAAATTATAATTAAGTACGTGCAAGTTGCAGAAAAAACACTCAGTATTATGTGACAGCTGTCAAAGCGACATGTTTTCACTTGGACTAGTCTCTCCTATAAATATATCGACTTTATAAGCCGGATGCGTGAAGCAGAGAGCTGGTGCATAGGGTTAATAGATCGTCTATGCAACGTCGTATTTGGATGTCTTCAACATCCGAACCCCGGCACAAGAGTTCGATCAACCACGTGATCATCACCGCGAGGCAATGTACCCGCTACAGACGGAATTGATTACAATATACTAATACCATGATTACGAGCAAGGCTATAATTTTTATTATGTTTGATACATGCATTTTTTTGAGCTACAAATTAGTTAAAATTGTATGATATGGTCATTCTATATTTTAACTAAAAGTAGGCCGCCGTTTTGGTGAACTATCGTAATGCCTTTGCGGCTGAACGTTGATTAGCTGGTAACCAAAACAACGCTTTATTACGCTTAGAATTTATGTCACAAATCTAATTAAATGGTTTGACTGTGTCATATCGACAGTCTTTTGTTTTATGTTAGGCTAGTTTTTAGCCACTAGCTCCAACACTAAGTCCCGATGTGGTGAAACATAAAAAAGGTTTAATCTAGAATTTCAATTGGCTCTCCAAGGTGCTGCTGGAAACCTGTTTTAAGTGATGATGTTTGTTCTTATATGTTTATTAGCCATGCAGGCATTCACCTGACTTTTTTTTTGTCAAGTGGAAGTTTACTTTGGTGTGTCAGATTAAAGAACACAAGCAGAGAACACTGCTGTGTCAGATAATCTGCCTCGAATCAGTTGTATGTAAACAATACTATGTTAAGGTGTGAATGGCACTGCAGCAAGTGAAATTACTGGGTGAACCTGACATAAGCACTAACGTCTCGGAATTACGAGCGCAGTGCTATGTCAGGCAGAAGGGTAAGACTGCAACTGTAATGGACAGGTGTGATACTAACCACCAGACGGGTGTTGCCCATCTCGTCACTACATAACATACAAAAAATTAAATAAAATATGATTAGAATTGGTATACTTACACGAGAACTAAAAAAAATCCGCATTCCTCCAATTTAAGTGTCAGTCGCAAGAATAAGTTCAAGCCAACTCGTTTAAACTTCCAAACACTCGCGTGCGGATATAAAATTGCCCGAACAAAGAAACGTCGGGGGAGGTGGGATAATTTATTCCTCCGGGACTCCATGGATTTATTCTAGATGGACAACACAAACTGACCCATGAAATAGGGAAGTATACAGGCAGAATCGCTCAGTTTATTTTATGGGTGATCCCAATATCCACTAAATTTTGCAGAAGTTTTTCGTACGGGGTGCAAACTCTGTTGTGATGCATCAGATGTCAAGTGTTTAGTAAAATATTAGTGTAAGGTTTATCACACGTTCATTATATACTCTCTGCTATGAGCTAGCACTCCTTTATTATCATATTTTCTTATATTATAAATGAAGAAAAAATCTAGAATGAGCAATTGAAAAAAAAGTGTTACTCAAGACCAAACAAGAAAGAAGAGAAAAAATTATTGGCCACATTTACGAAACGATAATTTGAAAAAAAACTTTATTGAAGGGAAAATAGGAGGAAACCGAGGCAGGGTCAGGTAATATATTATCATGTCGTGCAAAAAAGTAAAAGAGGTTACCTTAAACAGATCGAAATGAAAGAGATTACATCAGCTGCACCGGCAAGAGTCTAAATCTTAAATTATAATAATAATATAATAAATGAGAATGGTTTTGTCTGTGTGAGGCTTAAGGGATTTTGATAAAATTTGGTACCTACATATATTTCTTAATATCCAATAGTGCAAACATGTTTCTTAAAAGTATTAATTAGTATTAGGCTTATACTGTATATGTGCAGCAAAACTACGGCGTTATAATTAATAAGGTACAACCGCATTAAATCTCCATTGAATTCCAATTTTTATAGTTATATTCATAAGGTAAGTTAATGTTATTTTGATTGCTTCGGTGAGCATGCTACCAAACTTCATCTATTTCTATGGGAAATTATTTGAGGGAATTGGGTTCATGCACACAATATTTGTTTGAATCGGCATACCACGAACTTCAGAAGTTATTTCACAAGTATAATATAAGCAAATCATTTATGTTCTTTATGCGTTTCATCGTTCCATTGAAATTAAAACTGCAAGTTATATATTTATTTATATACAGAATCGATTTGTAAATCCCTTCATTTCGATACCCTTTTCGATGGGATTGGGAGAAAAAAAAATTCTCCCACAATATGGCGTTTAAAATTCGCCAGTTTGTTGTTTGATTTTTTTATGTACCTAGTGTCACTTGCGCTATCAAGACATATCCAATAATAACTCATACATTAAAATCGGTAAAGCCGTTTAGAATTTATGGTGGAATAAAGAAACTCACAAACATACATACATGAACCTTGAAAACATAACAATCCTTTTTTGGGCAGTTGTGTAATAAATAGTGGGTTTCTTAATATAGTTCACGAATTTAGAAGTCTGGCTGAAGAATTTATAAGCTCGTAAGTATAGGATGCCTGAGTTTAGGTTTGAAATGCAGCTCACTCTAATGATGCTCTATACAATGCGTTGTCCCCATTTGTCAATTATACCGTTTTGATATTCCAACGACGTTTTGTTCCATTAGAAATGTATTTCTGACGGTGAGGCAGGACGTGTCGACGGGAATTTGAATGTTGTTTTCATATTGCTAATCGAGCCATTGAATCGTTGAGGACAAATTGAATCGATTTTTACGTATAGTCATAGAGTTATCTATGATAAAAATTAAAAATAGTGCTTGAGCAAGACTAAGCTTAAAGACATGCCAAACAGTGGGTGATACGTCTAGACAATTAGCAAAATATTTTTCACCGAGAGGAGAAAGTGACCGAATAAGAATTGCAGTTTCTTCCGAGTGATATAGTGCTTAATGCTAGGTATATCTACGAGGGAAATAACAGACAAATTCTATGTATATAAAATAGTCAACGTTTTTGTGGAAGAACATAATATATGTCAATAAGTGTTAATAAGTCAACTCATGTTTACAATGGATTTTCATATTCTTTTTATGTCCGCTCAGCACTTTGAGAATGGTTTTTTATACACTTTTTCCGCCCGCATATTTGTACAAGAGTAATGACATTGGTTCTGCTTAATTTTAAAAAGTAATTAGTCACTTCTTACCCTATAAAGATGATTAACATAGGTACTTAAGTATACGAAAACACAAGCATTTGGCAAAGATCTCATCTGATAGAAAATTAATACATGGTTAAAGATGGTATGCATCGTTAAAAGCAACGTGTAAAAAGTGTCGTTTTATTCTGGTCTTGGAGACTCCCAGCTCAAAGATATTACGTAAAAATAAATAAAAGCAAAATATAATTTAAGTTTGGACATGACAACCGAAACCACTCTAAAATCACATTACTGTTAAATATAACACTCATTTTTGGGCAGTCGTGTAAATAGTACAAAACTTACTTAAAGTTTACACCACTCCATCAGATGGGGGAAGGTGAGCTTCCGGTTGAGAATAAAGGGAACTTTGTTTGAGACAGCTGAATTCTTATTTCTTTACGGCAATTCGTAAACTTATAATACATAGGAAAATATACTTTATTTCGCCAAGAATATCCTACTAATCCTACTAATATTATAAATGCGAAAGTTTATGAGTGTGTATGGATGTATGGATGTATGGATGTTTGTTACTCTTTCACGCAAAAACTACTGAACGGATTTGAATGAAACTTTACAATAAGCTTATAGCTTATACATCAGAATAACACATAGGCTATAATTTATAAAGATATACTGTGTAAATTGACGAAAATATCAAAAAAACTGTTAATAAGCCACACTAGAAATTTTTTCGACGTCTCAACCCAGATGAAGACTCGCGTCAACAACGTCGTCCAAAGTGCGCGCGCCGGTGTCGCGGGCAGCGTTGCCATGGAAACAAAAAACAACTGATTAGAAATTAGCTCGACAAGAAATGTCAAAAAGCAATTGTATAAATAAGCTAGATCATGGTCTAAGAAAACAAGGTCTTCTACTCCATAGGCATGCGTCACTAACAAATTGGCTCTTTATTAAAACGTGATTGCAGCAGAATACAAGTTCATGGTTCTTTTTCATGCGAATGTTTTGTTATAAAATATCAATACAATATTTCAAACGTCTAATAGAAAGTCACACATGAATCAATGTTCATCTCAGTAAATGGTATGAAAAAAGTTGTCTCCCTATGGTTCCACCATTTTGACAAATATCGCCGTCTCTGTCTCACGTATATGATTTGCATCTGTTTCAATCTCGCTCATGCACATATGCGCAGTGATTCGCAAACTTTGTGGTCGGCCCATTTCTGGAAGCTACGAGTATAATAAAAAACATGTAATTTTTTTCTATTGTGACGGAACAAGCTAACAAGCTCGAGGCCCACCTGATGTTAAGCAGACTAACCTCTGCCTATAACAGATGCATTTCGTCACAAGTCACGAATTGCACTGCGCCTGTCCCCAGGAGACATAGATGTTAAGTCTCTGTACCTGTAATTTCACTTGCTCTCAAGGACTGCTGCCGGAACACACCGTTAGGTGCTTGGCGACAAATTTTCTACTTGAGGGGGTCGCTAGCCAGGCGGGCATTCGCAAAATGCCATTCCACCATGCAAAAAGTAACTGTAAGAGTAAAAGTAGAAAAAGCAGTGATTTGAAGTTTTTTCATTTCCTGCAAAATTGTTTCATTCTTACTGCGACTACTAAATATGGTATGTAATGTAAAATTTCTGTGGTTGTATAAAGTATCTACCTAATTGGTTTTTACTTCCGATATTTTTGAGTTTTCTTTGATACTAAATTGTACACCAAAATACAGATAACTGGCTTTTTCTTCGGCATAGAAAATAATTACTTGATTTCAATCTACGAAAAATTTAGGCCTATTAGCATCGACGGTACCCATTATAACAAAACTACGAACATACACTGTACGAACTTGATAACCATAATTTATTCAAGAATCATTCATCTGTTTAACTTAAATCAATTTCACGTGATTTTCTTTATTAAAAAAAAAAAGGTGAAATCTATTAACTGTTATTTTACTGCCCCCCAATTTCCTCAAATTAGGTATAAAGTTTGAGAGCCGTTGATGACGGTATGTTTGACAAGCTTGTGTCCCGGTCACGTGACAACCGGTCTCGGAGTGTAATACCTGGCGTAGTATATTATTGTACCATGAGCTAGATTAACACATTTTATCATCATCCTTCAACCCGCGGGTGAAACCGCGGGGCGCAGCTAGTAGGCAAATAAATCCCAGCGCCAATTGGCGTTCTTAGATGTTGATGGAGCCGAGTCTATTTTGGCTTTCTCCCATACCATAGTGTTAATGTGACCCATATTCCTTTGCCGTTTTCATGGGCAAACCTTTACTAACGAGGGAGGTGTTTGTTCAACTGTGGACACTATGGATCTTGATTTCATAATGTACCGAACATTGTGTATCAATTGTGTCATATCAAACATAGCAAATTTCTTTTCGAAGAGATTTAAAACGCAAAATTTAGTTGAACACTCTTTTATATGACATAAGTCATTTAACTATAAAACGTTGATAAACTGACTACTGTCGATACTGTCTATTGACTAAGAGTAATTTCCAATGAGGTAACGTACATGAAATGTTTTTAATTTACAATGAAACAGACACAAAATAAATTTATTTCGCAGTTCCCAGTATTGTTGCCGTAAAATATGAACATCATTTAATATTCTGTGACACAATCCGAAATTAATGCGTTCAATATGAATGACCTGCTATGGACGACCTCGTTATCCAAAAACAAATGAAAGTAATCAAGTCGAAAAGCGACCGCCACGCCATGTTTAACGATTATTCAAATGAAGTAATCCGTGTTAACTTTCTTCTATTGTCCCAGCAGGGCCTGGCTGCTATAAAAGACCGTCTCATAATAGGGTGAACAAGAAAAATGCGAATTTACATAATTCTGCGGCCGCAATCTAGACTGGTGAAAATGAAAAAAGGTCGGAAGCATACGTATTGGACGTTTTTTTAAATGTTTTTCACGGTTCAGAATTTAATGTGTTTGCCTGGGTTCCTCTTGATCATAGTATAAACCAAACAGCACCAAATTAAACAATAATTAAGTTTTTTAGAGTACATATTCATGTTTTACTTAGAGTATTTCACAGTTTGTGATTACTTAAACGACACAAACGCTTGGACTAGTTCGCCTCTGCCAAGCTAGCGCCTGTCACCTACGTAATGTAAATAAATATTGTAATAATTTTACTATATAGTATGTATGTACACATTGTTAAAAAACGTTTAAAAGAATGACCCCGAGTTTCTTGGCCATTCTTCTCGCAGTGGCTCTGTAATTTTTTTTGCTGAACGTGGCAGTACAATATAGTATATTTCAATATTAAAACTTTACTAGTTATGTATAACGAGCTTTTTTGTTTATACAGAATTTACTATGAATCTCCAACAATTTTGTTGGAAATTCATCGTAAATTATGCATAAACGTAAGGGTAAACTCTGCATTTGTAAATTATTTAATAAACGTACAATAAGTTAATAAAAAAATTAAGGAGTAGGAGAAACATAATATCACATATCAGTGTAAACAAAAAAATAAAATCGTAGTAATTACGAATATTATTATACTCGCATACTCGTTTTTTTGTTTCAATATTTCTAAATCAATTCAATTATAGATTTTTATAATTATTAGGTATATTAGGTACATAACTTGCGTGTAATGTTTTAGTCAGAAAATTTAAATACTAAGTAATCAAAGATAAAGAAACTGTCTATTGGCTCTTTCTGATTTAAATCAGAATTAGTCAATATACTTTTTGTCTAAAATATACTCAATCAGATATTGAGTAGTAGGTGCATGATTTTTATATTTTTTACATTCTTATTTTTTTACTGCGGAATTTTATACACAGTATAAAATTATGTTAAATCCAAAAAAATATAAATTTTATGACAATCGAAACCCATTCTTTTTGTCTGATTAAGCAGCTGTAAGTTTTACCTATGAGCTTGTTGTTTACGGGATACAAAGTTAGAGCAAATTCTGAGTCACAAACTTTTCAAATAGAAAAGCTTACATTTAATTTTATTTTTCAATATTCTAGTCATATTTTATACCGAGATGTTGAAAATTAGCAATCGTTAACTACACTGCCGCATGCTTCGTCGAAATGTGTAAAAGCGCCGCTTTGGCTCAAAGCATCCCAGGTCCTGGCATATGATTAAAGTACCTTGGTTCGATGACAGGGTCAGACAAATTATGGGATTTAAAAAAGTTCAGTAGCAGTCCGGAAGCGGGATCTGTGCCTGTAGATAGCAATAGTAGCTGTTATAATTGCGAAAACCCTAAAACCTACCGAAACGGTATGTTTGCTAACATAAAGTTTGTATTATAGTACATTACATTGATGGACTAACGTGTAAATGTGGGCCGAGGCGAAACCGAGGCACACATACGTAAGTCCATCAATGCCTAGTTGTGGCCAAGGCTTGTATAGTGCTTTTCTCAAATAATGCGCGGAAATTAAAACAAAGTAGTACCTAGGCAGAATTTTTTATTTGAAGATACAGTTGTTAAATGTACAATTTTCAATAAACAGTGTTCTATTTGCAAGCCAGGTCGAAATTTAAATAAAACCTTTGATATGTTACCTCCTTGGTTGCCATGCTTCGAAGTAAAAGATCATTCCATTTTTAAATTACACGACAGATTTGAGTTTACTATGCAATTTATTTGGCCGCTAGACACGACAGATTTAGATTTTCATATATTTCTTGCCGGCCGCTGCGCGCATGTATTTTGCCAGTACAGCAATTTCGATTTATCTCGAAGAAGGTTGTCAAAATAATGGTCACATTTCCAAGCATGTTTGAGAAAAAAATATTTTTATTCTTTCAAAGATGCTTACTCAGCGGCTTATATTCCAGAATTATTAGGACAGGAAAAAATATCCCGCTCATGACTACTTTACCTCTCCTTGTAATTTTGTTACTCATGATGATACAAGATTATGCCCGAGATTGATGAAATCCAACTTGATTATAAATTCCACCCAACAAAATATTACAGTTATATAATGTTTTAACCATAACTTTATTAATAATTCAGATCAAAACATTCTAAATAAATTTAAAGGGACAACTTAATTAGAAACAGTCTGCAAAGTTGTTTTCAGATAAATGTGATTTATTATTTCAGGATAACAATGAATTCATTCCGAATGAAATATGACGGCTTGTGGGCGTTGTAAAAAGTAATAATGTTCAATAAAGTTAGCAAACCAGATCAAATGTATTTTGAAAAATCAAAGACTATAGCAATACCCCAATTACGAAATAGCTAATCAGCGATATTAGACAGATACACAGGTCGGTGTAGTGTCACTACACAGTCACTATACTTTTATGTTTGAAAACACGGGTGTTTGAGTGTGAAACAACTTACTATGAGTCGATATCTCTATCGATGATGTTTCGGCTTCTACCGGAAGCCTTCTTCAGGATGTTATAAGTGTGGTACCTCCGCGCGTAAGATCCTTCACACTCAAGCAGTGTTTTCATACTTAAAATATAAATATGAGCGTAAGTTCTTATAATATGAACCATTACACTATTCATAAAATATCGATAATTTATCACAAAACATTCATTAGGTACTAATTATCATGAGCAAATACGAGTATAAAATAATATGTATTACATAAGACTGAAGCTCATATTATATATGTACCTACCACTACCAAAGCAGCACTCGAATATAGGAACTTGACAATTTTCGGACTGTGGCAGCAATGATCAACAAACATTCTGTGTTAATTTCAAAGATCAACCAATACAAAAACAACTAAAAAACAAAAATAAAATAAAAAATAAAGTTACTTCTCTTGATAAGCTTGACTTACCTATAATTATTTTTAATTTTGTGAAGCTCAATCTTCTGTAGCGTGGTAAGAAAATTCAATATACAAAAGCTGATCCTTCTAAATTGGCTGAGCAAAAAGAACCGCCATAGATACAGTACTAATGCCTTTGTCATTCCGGAGCAGGAAAAGGTTAACTTCATTAGCTGAGTGCGAACTGAAATAACGTTCAACGCTCGTTTTTAATCTAATAACACTTTTGAGCATGAAAGCTTTATTTTTAGTGTTCCGTTCTAAAATTGCAATAAAAGATCGTTTGCAGTCAAGTCTATGCTTTCAAAGATAATATTTTTTTTGCATTGAAACGTTATGGAAATAGTTATTTTGACAGAAACAAACATTATGAAAAATAAACGTCATCGACAATGTCCGAGTGCCAAAAGACGTGTGGCACTCGGAGACTGCCGCGGTAAAGCTTAGCATTTTTTAACTGTATAACTGCCGGGCTGCATGGCGTGCGTCTGAACGCTGCATTAAACTGACCTAGTGATAGGACCAAAGGTAGGCATTGGCATTTCATAACGGTACCGCACGTGTCTAAAAGTAAAAAAAGCATAGCATTTTTTATCAACCTCAGACCGAGTTTTTATTCGGTCTGAGTTATCAACTTATGCAATTATAAATCTCGACACGTTAAATGTCAAAACCTTTTCTGCCAAAATTTAATTCCTTTTACGCACTGTAGAGGCGCTGATCAAATATAGTATCACCGCTGTGCCGGTCGGAGTGGCGGGTGTTAGGTTATTTTCGTTACGGAATTTCTGGATTCGGTCTCCACGCTCAAGGCCCGCGATAGAAGCTATGCAATAGCTTAAAAATTTACTTCCTTGAGTTACATAAACGTATCTTTGTGTGACTTAGCAATTGAGTGTTGTTTTGATGGCAATACAATAATATGATACCATTATAGTGCGTTCATACGTGCGCGTTCAACGTGGCATTCACCGGGTACGGGAAAGTGCACGAGCGTGTGAACCGTCTTTCTTGGCCCGCCGACGCGTGCCAAGTTGCATTGACTGCCGGGCTGCACAGCGTGCGTCTGAACGCAGCATTAAACTGACCTAGTGATAGGACCAAAGGTAGGCATTGGCACTTCATAACGGTACCACGTATCCATAAAGTCTTCTTGCAATTTGTCTCGAGAAGCACTCGGGCCAAATAGCGCATTTTTTATTTTATTATACTTACCTCTTTATTTAGCAGGTGCCTTACTACAATCTCCTTTCTTTTCACTGAAGCAATGATAGACTTTTAGATGCTGGAACCTGCCAACGCATGCCAAGTTGCATGCTGGACTGTCTGCCGGCCTGCACGGCATGTGTCATACACGTGGTACCATTACGAAATACCAATGCCTTCCTTTGGTAAAAGTCTAAAAGTCTTCTTGCAATTTGTCTCAAGAAGCACTCGGGCGTTTTATTATACTTTCCTCTTTATTTAGCAGGTGCATGATGCTGGATCCTACGGAGCGTCAAATAAAACTCAGTACAGAATTGAGAGACAAAGAACTATTTGCCAAGGATAGTTTAATACAGTGAGAAAATTTTAAATAGGGAAGAGTTGAAAAGCTCCTTTATACTACTTTTAAATAAAGAATTAAATAATACACAAACTGAACCACTGTTAATCAAAAAGCCAACTAGGTAAATATGTCGTCTACCATATTTCATAATGGATCAAAACCTCAATCACCCTCAGATCGTCATGTATCATTTGAAGCATGTTCGAATCCGATCCGATCGTAATAAATCATGTTACGTAATCGTGAACTAACTTTTTAGACTGTGACTTTATTGTTGGTACAAGTTGAGTAAAATCAAATAAAAACAGTCCGTTTTGATCTTCATTTTATGGTTTCATATAACTTGTAACGTCATTTTGTGTTTTATTATCTCTTGTGTTGCTATTATAAGAAAACTATATACTCTAGCATTTCAAAGTATTTTTAAAATAGAGTAATAATTGATTAACGGTACAAAAATAAATTGTGATTCTTATACATGCATTATAGGGGGTATTGTGTTATCCACCAAACCGCACTGGGCTTGCTAGAAGAATTGTATAAAGCACATGAGATTCAAGTCGTAGTAACATGATTATGATTACTTAATTATAATGATCAGAAACAGACTAGTTTTTCTAAAAAAACCGACTAAGTCAGACTTACAAATACTTTGTAATACAGTACCAATGTGTTCAATGGTAAGCATTTAAGGAATAATCATTTATTTCATTCAATTAGGGATCAACTAGATTTGCATTGACATGGTTTTAATATTTATTTGTATTTCGGATACTTTAGAGTTTGTATTGGTTGGTACCATACCAAGTTTGACACTTATGTTTTCACGATACAGCAAAAATTATAAAAACGCAAATAACGCGGTTCTTATACGACGTGCCACTAATTTTTAACTTTTATTATTGTCATATTATTATTTAATTACTGTTATGTTTGCCCTGATACACATATTCTGTGAAAGTTTCAACCAGTTATCTTATAATTAATTACCTAATACAGTACAAAGAATAAAGAAATATGGGAGCGGATGGCAAAGGAATAGGGTTCTGTTTTCTCGTGTTGTAGGTACTCTAAAACACATGTTATAAAATTAGTATGGAGCTCTTTGTGCTAGTTTACCCGGAGAAGTTCCGTCACCATACCCGTTTCTACCGCCAAACAGTAATGTTTGCATTATTGTGTTCCTGTTTGATGGGTATGAGTGCCGGTAATGTTAAAGGCTTAAGACTTATCAACTTTCTATCGTAGGGTGATGAGTGCAGTGTAGTTTAGCACTTATGACGAACTGCAACTAGTATAGGCAGAGGTTACCGCTTAACACCAGGTGGGCTTCGTGCTGGTTCTTGTGTAACATAAAAAAATGGTAAGGTAACTCAAAGTTAATTAAAAATAGAAGTCTCTTCAGAATCACTATAATTTTACGCTCCATATCTTGAAGACATAAATAGACATGTTTTTATCAGCTCAATGTGATAATAAAACCTAGTTTCGTAGCTTAGTACCCAGAGTGAGTACTGCTGAAAACATCCTAACACTGTCAAACTTAATGGATATCGGGTCTCAATCGATCGAACAATCTACGGTTTTTGTAGGTAAAGTAGGCAAGTAGAATGTTGAGACCTTGACTTATATAGTCACAAATTTCCGCTTCCGATCGATTACTACTAATTTAATCAAAGCCTCTGTGCGATGAACCGTGCTCTTTTTCTAAACTATATCAGCTAAAGTAATGATAGTCCTCAGTAATACAAATATAATGATAGTCATAGCAAATATGACTATCATTATATTTGCTGTCCATGCTGCGCAGGCGGTTCTTGGTTCGAATCCCAGCACCGGCTTGAGTTTCACGTAATGGTGCATTTTGAATATCTTCGCCTGTCTATCTACCACTCTAAGCAGAAATACAAAATCTGTCACCAAGCATCGAACGGTGCCTTCCGGCAGTTGAGAGCCAGTTACCATACGCGGCCCCTTTATCACTTACCAATTAGGTGAGAAATTGGCAAAGGCTAACCTTGTAGCGGTTAACTATAGCTTAATCAACCTCTTGTGAACATGCCATCTCTAAATTGAGTTTGATATGGTCTGGTTTCCTAGCAGGCAGCTCAGGAATCGTTTACATCGATCACCTATACTGAGGTGACAGTGTGCTTCGCTACGTCTCCTGCCACGATAAGGGATGCATATCTTTCAGTGACTTATAAGAAAACTGTGTATTTAAACCACTACACTTAATGTGGTATAATACTCTGTAGTATTTATAATTTATACGTTCTGAGACATCCTAAACATCGTTTAGGAAGTTATCAAGAAATAAGGATTAATCTGTTTTAGGAACCAGTAAAATCTTCCCTTGACCCTTTTTATATTCGTATACAACACCATGAGCATGAGCAAATGTAGGTATGACTATCAACGACATCAAAGGCTATGTTCAACGTACTGTACTTGTTGATTATTTCAATCAGAATAGACTTTTCTTAGATATTTCATGACCATATGCACGTATGACACCTATTGCATCAAAGTATGTTCAGCGTACTGTACTTGTTGATAATTTCAAACAAAATCAACTTGTCGTAGATATTATAAATAACATAGGTTTTATATACAATTCAAACCAGCTCGAGCACTCAAAAATAATAGAAGTATTTATTTTTTTTCGCTGCGTAATATTAAGCCTATATTTACCCGCAAGAAAAGGGAACAAATGTCAATGAATACCATTTAATCTTTGTCATTTGCCGTCGTACTCAAAGCGAGTCTCTAAAGTGTCCCAGACGACTTTTACTCAACTATTTGCCAGTTCGCCGCACTTTGTTTCGTCAAGTAATGGAGACGATATGCGTGAGTAATACCAGAGCCATCCGACCGCGAAATAGCTTATTTCCCTCGACCATTAACTGAACGACTAGGTTCCACAGACACGTTCTAACATAAAAAACTCGATTTTTCCAACAAAGTGCTTTGCTATGTTATTCTGTTATATAGACAGGTTTTTAGATTTTTATTGGGTCACGTACGACCTCCTGCAGTGAAAACCCGCTCATAAACCTTTATGAGATGTAAATCGTAATGTTTACACGAAGCTTTTTCCAGATATAATACTAAAGTACTTGCAGTGTAAGTGTAAGTTAGTACGATGTATATAACTCATCATATCTTCTTACACCACTGATGAGGTATTCATCTGTAGCTCGCAGTTGTTTTCAAATAGATAAAGAACAAAAACTTTTTGGAAGTTATAACAGTTTCTATTTTAAGCACAGCCTGTTAATGAGTTTAACTAGAATTTACTTGACCCTTGAAAATTAAAGGGCTGAGGTATAGATATAATATAACTAGATATCAAAAAAAAATTGAGTGGAAGATTCGTGGCCTGAGACTTAGCGTGCGATAGTGCTTGAAAGAATTAAATCGAATATTGCGTGTTCAGCGAATATCACATCCGCAAGCTTTGCGCTCTAAATATTTGTGGATGTTGTGCTTGTTAATTACTATTCAACATTTAATAAAACATCTATAGTCAGTAGTAGTTGTAGGCAGAGAATTTCATGGCAGGCAGAGTTTTTTATACTCATACAGACTGTAATGTGAAATGCATACCATATTGACTCGATCTTATGGCTGCTTCTTGGTTGGTCTGGTTCTTTTACTGCATTTATATTAGGTTTTAGTTTCTATTTATTTGATTATTTTCTTCTATGTTATTATTATTATTTTCTTCTAGTAGGACATGTATTAATATTTCCATATCAGTAAGTATTTCATTATTACTTGCCTGTACGTCACTTAAGCCTTGGCTAAATATCAGCGCTGTAGGCTATGCTGTAGGTTCTCCCATTGCATTGTGCTGAGCCAGGGCTTTTTTGGGACTGAGGGTACACTCCGGCAATGTTCTTATGTATTTTTGTCTCTTATATTATATAAATACCTATAATATTAATGTTTTGTGATTGTTATGCACACAATAAACTCTTTCTTTCTCTGTTTATATCTCCATATGATATAATAATATTTAAAGCAACAATCGTTTGCAGTACTTGAATACTAAATGCATCTGTGTCAGATGCAAGACCTTCTTTGGATGATCGTTTAAACCAATGAATGGCGGCATAATGGCACTTGCTACGGATAACTACGTAAACATTACTACTAAATATATGATTTGACTAATTACAACTACGTCAAAGACCGTTGTGATCGTTATCTCAGTAATTTCACTAACAACCCACGTTCCTTTCACATCTAAACACGCGAGTGTTCGCACTCTTCTGCTTCGAGTATGGTACTTGGTGAGTACCATAGCAGTGTCATATTTGACACTGCTATGGTACTCACCAAGGCGGACTCTTGCTTGGTGTTGCCTAACTAACCTACCATCTTGTATTGAAAGGTCCTGAATAAACACAAAGGATACTTTTTATCATCATCATTGTGATCATCACTTTTAATCATTGTATTTTTACGTGGCTGAAACCGCAAGGCGCACTCGTTATCTAGTTATTTATTTTTTTGCGATTGAAAAATATAGCATTGGTCGTGGTCACAGCATGCGTAAACATGGTCTCGGATCTATGCAGCCTCTAAAGTTTCTTCCCTTAACACCTGGACGTCCCAATTGGCCCGAAAATTAGAAATGCTTATTCGGCCCCTACATCCAGTTAGTGAAATAGAGCGTTAAGATGGCATTTAGTCTTCTAGCCACCTGCCATATAAGTATAATAAATAGTATGCATATAATATTATTAGAGCACAAAACAATTTGTCGACTCCAACCCGTGTCCTACGGTTACGTGCCGGATTTCTGAACCACTCAGCCACCGGAACATACTCATTTGAGCCAAAACTTTGCTCTCCAATTGTATCACTTTATCCGTCATAGGGGACAGTGCTGGTCATCAAGCAGTCTACTAGACTTCATCTTATCGAAACCATCGTATCGTATAAGTACTCCCTACGTTAGGCCATATACGTTAATGTTTAAAAAGCGTTAAAAATAACCGCATCAAAAGGTAACCTACATAAAAGAAAACCTTGTTTCAAGATGTTACGTAATACGAGTATTCGGCCAGATTACGGAAACTGTAGGATAACTGCCGGACTTCCTCGAGTTCCATTACGTAAAATAAACGCAATTCTAGGGTTGATTTGTAATAAAACGAAATAAGGGAAGGTTTTCTCCGTCTTGATTAAATCGGGGTTAAATATTATTACAGGAATCGTCGGCAACACACGAAATTGGGTTGAACGTATGTTATGTACGTGGTTATGAGTAGAACAAGCGTTTGGTTTCTTTCATCGTGTGTTAAATGAATTTTGGGTTGAGTTTGAATAAGCCTAGCTGCGTTCATTTTATCAGTTAATATTTTTGATCTATCAAATATTGCATCAGGAGAGTTTATTCCAAGTAACGCTTCTGGACAAATCTGCTTTGTTTATCCTATATATGTATTTTTAGATTATTTGGTTTCGTTTTTAAGACTTTAGAATTTGTTCTTACCGAAACTAAAATATCCCGTAGTCGTTTTACAACCATGGTTGCTAGGAACAAATGTAGAGTTAATGAAATGTCAACACTGATCTTATTACTGGTGACTCCGGGAATCCATTCAATTATGCAAAGTATATGGCTCACTCTTTTATTCATACGCGTAAGTATGAGGAAAAGCTTTCTAAATGCGCCTATTTCTTTTTATTCCATGTTTTTAAATATCAAGCATTTTGTATAAGATAATTTATTACAAACATTTTTATTAACAAGTATCTCGTTCGGTGTTATTTTCGTTCGGCTTTGATGTCATTAAAATTGTATCATCTCGGGACGATTACTGAAAATAATTAGCTTTACATATTTATTTTTGAAACATATTTACTAATTTATAGTGAAGCGCTCGTAGCGTAGTTGGTCTAGTCGTTAACCGACCGCTGCTATCATTACTGGGATGGGCTAGTGGCATTACTCCGAGCGCTTCCGTGCTACGGAGGGCACGTTAAGCCATCGTACCCCGTCGTTGTATTAGGACGGCAGTCGTTATAACATGGTAGTAGGGTATTTTGTGAATCACCTGACTAACTGCAATCCTCACGTAGAAAATCTATTGACAAACACCTAACATTGTGTTCCGACAGCTGTCCTTGAGAGCCAGTAAGCAAGGTACGCCTAAACAATAACTTCGACCGTATCATCTCTTATCATCAGGTGAGATAGTGGTCAAAGGCTAGGCCTATCATATAATAATAAATTAAATCATTTCATCGAAGGTTGACAGAGCGCTGCAAGGCCAATGCGAATAGGGAAATTTTAGCCTTCAGATCTAATCGAACCTTAACAGAAAGTTCGTTTATATTACCTACTAGCTTTCCGAGCGCGGCTACGCCCGCGCGTATGTCGGTTATCGCGCAAAAACATTAACCTATTTTAACGCAGTTGGATAAAAACTATCCTATGTTTTTTCCCAGGTCTCAAACTATTTCCATACCAAATTTAATTCAAATCGGTCCAGTAGTTTTGGCGCGAAAGCGTTACAGACAGACAGACAGACAGAGTTACTTTCGGATTTATAATATTAGTACTGATTTTAAGGTGTGATCTTATCTTAGTGAGTACTATTAATGATAAGCAGGGTTATAGAACTCACTTGTAGCAGGTTTTGGACTATGGACCTCCTACGTGGCCTTCTATTGCCATTACTACTGGGCCAGTATTGCTCACACTGCGCTGGTCTGCTTGATCTATGAATTATTCAATGAAGTTTACAAAACCCAGATAAATATTCATATATTTATCTGGGTTTTGTAAGCTTCAATAAAACGTCGTCGTCTGATTAAATTCGCCTACATTATACATACACAATTAACTGAGTTAAGCAGTTAAGGATGACAAAGTATCGTCTCAACTTGACTTTCTTGATAGTTAATACTCAGTTATAACGATTAAATTTAGATTAAGGATTAAATGCTTAGTCTTAATCTTTTTGGAATGCCATCCATCACGCTATATAGCTATGTTAAAAGCCATAATCCCAATTGATGTGAGCGAGTCGTGGTTGAAAACCTTCTACTATAAGTTAGAATAGATCATAAAAGTTGTCCGCATTTTTTACGATTTCAGTGAAACCAATATACTACGGCGGTTACACCCTTCCACGGTGCATCATTTCTGTCGATGTTGAAAGCTATATATATGTAGAAGGTGTTCTGTAATTTGAAGCTTGATTTTTTGCCTGTAGAACACCAAGATGATCGAGTAGATCGACCACCAACAAATTTAAAAAATCTACTATGGCCCGTAGAACACCGAAAACCGTAGGTGTGTCAATGGGAATTTTTTTATTACCCGTGGAATACCCAGGTATTCAACGAGGTGTCCCAAGGGCAGATACCGGTCAGCATTAGGACAAAAAAAATGAGCACCTAGCAAAATATTTGACGTTTACTTAGTATTTCTCGAAATGGCTATGAACTAAGTATTGTTATATGGATTATTGTTAAATACCTAGATTAAAGTTAGGGTCTATTGGTGCATTTGTTACCTCTATGGAAAGGCCGAGTTCTATTATTATCTAACCTATACATTGTTAGAACGCAGTTGCGACGGGAGTTAACGCGCGAAGTGATATTTTGATAGGCACGATAATTATGACTCTTGGTGAGAGTAATTAACTGCTGGATTAAGTCATTAGTGTCATTTATATATAGGATAATTTTTATCCCGATTTTGTACCCAGTACCTGAAGGTGCGCGTTAGAATCGTATAACTCGTTGACGAAGTCGCGATAATAAGGTAGTTGCTATGTGGTAAAGTCAATCTACACGGAAGTGGCAGCGGTCGGCGGTTTGTCAAATCATTATCGACTTTGTATCAATCAATACAATGCATAATATCGCTTGAAAAACTTGCACAAGTCCCTTCTTCCATACAAGCTTACCGCGGTACATCGCCTTAAATTCTATCATCCTATAATATATACATAAATTATAAACATGAAAACTGTAAAATGGTTTTACTGTAAAACTGTCACTTCGCCGCTTCCATTTCGGTGTGAATAGTCGCTACACTGAGAAAAAAAAGCTACGTAAATCCCTAGACCACTTACTTATGTACGGACCAAATCAGGACACTATTACGTAAGTAGGCGACAACATGCTGCGTAAGTAACCAGCAAACGTAGGAAAGCCCGTGATTTTACGTAGCCCACTCAAACTCTTTGTCATGAAGCGCACTACGTAAGATCCCTAATGCATAGTTTAAGTAGCCCTCTCCGAGTACATCGTCATAGACCAGGATATGTAAAATTTCGCACTCCATAGCTAATATACGTACTACAAAGATGAAAGTGCGTTACGTCTTGGTGTCTCTCACTTACTATACTGGTGTAGTCTACGTACTGTGCAGATGTAGGTTCATTACTTCATGAGGCCTCATACGTACATACAGTGTGTAGCCTACGTACTGTGCAGATGTAGGTACATTACTTCATGAGGCCTCATACGTATATACAGTGTGTAGCCTACGTACTGGGCAGATGTAGGTACATTACTTCATGAGGCCTCATACGTACATACAGTGTGTAGCCTACGTACTGTGCAGATGAAGGTGCATTACTTGATGATGCCTCATACGTACATACTGGTAAAGCCTACGTACTTTGCAGATGTAGACGCATTACGTCACGGTGCCTCTTACGAACATGCTGATTTGGACTAAGTACTGTGCCGATGTGGGTTAATTATGTCAATATGCCTCTTACGTACATGCTGGTGTAGCCTACGTAATGTGCAGATGTAGATGCATTACTTGATGATGCCTCATACGTACATACTGGTATAGCCTACGTAATTTGCAGATGTAGGCGCATTATGTCACGATGCCTCTTACGTACATGCAGGTTTGTCCTAAGAACTTTGCAGATGTAGGTTCATTATGTTAAGATGCCACTTACGTACGTGCTGGTGTAGCCGATGTGCTATGCAGATGTAGGTTCATTACGTGATGATGTCTTCTACCTACATACTGGTGTAGCCTATATATTGTGCAGATGTAGGCGCGTTACATCACGATGCCTCTTACGTACATACTGATATAGGCTACGTACTTTGCAGATGTAGGCGCATTACGTCACGATGCCTCTTACATACATGCTGGTTTGTCCTAAGTAATGTGCAGATGTAGGTTCATTAGGTCAAGATGCCTCTTACGTACATGCTTGTGTAGGTTATATGCTATGCAGATGTAGGTGCATTACGTCACGATGCCTCTTACGTACATGCTGGTTTGGCCTAAGTACTGTGCAGATGTAGGTTCATTAGGTCCAGGTGCCTCTTACGTACATGCTTGTGTAGCTTATATGCTATGCAGATGTAGGTTCTTTACGTAATGATGCCTTCTACCTACATATTGATGTAGCCTAAGTATTGTGCAGATGTAGGCGCATTACGTCATGATGCCTCTTACGTACATACTGTTTAGCCTAAGTACTGTGCAGATGTAGGTTCATTATGTCAAGATGCTTCTTAAGTACATGCTTGTGTAGCCTATGTACTGTGCAGATGTAGGTTCATTACGTGATAATGCCCACTATCTAAACACTGGTGTCGCCTACGTAATGTGCAGATGTAGGTGCATTAGGTCATGATGCATCCTTCGTGCATATTGATGTGGCTTACGTACCGTGCACATATAATCCCAATACGTCATGATGCCTCTTGCGTACATACTGGTGGAGCTTACATACCGCGCAATGTAGGATCAACAGGTCAGGATGCCTCTTAAGCAGCTCCAAGTCGGACTGCACCTACATTTAATCATATTATAAAGAATACACAAGTATATACGAACATAAGAGGCACCATGAGAAGCGTACCTGTATGCTGCACAGTACGTAACCGTACAAAAGTCTAGAAGAAAAATAATATCAATAATAATAAATACTTTATTGTTTATTAATTTTACCTTTCATGTACAGTGATAAATACACAATTACTTAACATACTTAATTTAAGATTATTATTAATTATTTAAGACTAAGATACAGGCTGCAAGGGAATGCTTTCTGAGTCTGAAAACTATCCACTAAGACTAAATGTGAGAAAATTTCAAATTATGAGCATTTTTTTCTCGAGTTTTCATAAAACATTTGCAGGCTCATTCTAGGTTTTGTATGAAGTTTCAAAAAATGAAGTTTTCGGTTGATGGTTTCTTATAAGAAGGCAATCAAAGATATGGCCTGACTCCATACTTTTCAGCTTCAGAAAGCTATCTCTTATATCTGTATTGATTAAAATATTTAAATCAGTGAGGCCACGCCTTATTGGTTTATCGGTTTTACTTTCTATTCATCACAAGTAACTTTAAGTTCGATTTTTGCCTTAAACTTAAACTAAGAAATAAGCGATTTACCTAAATAAAATTTATCGCCCCAAGTTTACTGTTTATTTATTACTTAGTTAAGGTTTCTACTGAAAATATATTAAAATACGAAACAGTCTTATTCCAACTTGAAGCCAAGTACATGTTAATCAGGGTTAGTATCACACTAAAAGCTACCTACTACTAGAGGTAATTTACATGGCATAAGATGTAACTAAGCTAACACGACAAAAATCTCATAATTATTCAAGTAAAATAATTCCACCGAAAAAAATATTAAATTCGATGGATGTTTAAACTTAAGGGGCTAACCCAGCACCTAGTTTTCATAAAAATCTTTAATCAGACAAATATCATAAAAATATAATATAAAACCTGTAATGCTCTGTCCACACGCACCGTCTTGCCTTCAGGTAAGCCCGTAAGATCACTATACAAACAGCGTATATTGCTGGGAAGACTTATATACCGAAATCGATAAGCAATAGCCATCTATCAATGTATGAAGTATGGACGAGTTTACCTGCAGGCAGACGGTGCGTGTGGACTAAGACATACTTCGTACAAGTTTTATTTCTGTATTATATTAATTAAGTTTTAGTCATCAGGTTATTGCCATGGGTAAAAAGCATCCTCGCTGATTTTTAATAACGTTACTAACAGCCACCACCAGCGAACATCCATTGGTTCATAAGTTTTATGCTGGCTGTTAATAGTTTAATCAAAAATCATCAACGGCAAAAACTTGATTACAAGAATGTAATATGTTATAGAAATATGTAATGTACTATGATACATGCAAATTTGGCTGATCAAATATTAGTATGAGAACTAAGAGTTGATTTCCGCCCTAAACCAAAGTAGGTATATGTCATTCAGTATATGAATCAAACTGCTAAGCAACCAACAACAAAGCTAACTAATATAGGTGGTAATTTACGTAATGCACATTCGATAAGTCTTATGTAATTTTAAAGCAAAGTAGGTACATAACGTTCAGATGAGGATCAAACTGAAGGCTACCTACGACTAGTAATTTACATAATATGAGATCTACCTAGTACGAAAAGTAACTATAATATAATAATTATTCACTACATGAGCCTGCTCAATGTATAGTTGTCGATGTAAATCTGAATTGGAGTAAGATTCTTTGAATTGAATCTGGAGTAAAATTCTAATCTATTGTCGACCTAACAGTGACATAATACTTTAAACTTCTTAGTAATGACATTGTACAAGGTACAGGAGACACAAGCGTTTCATGGAAACAAAAACAATAGCTTTTTTTTCTTTTCACTTCAAAAGCGTAGTAATGATGGTTAAAATCAATACTTTCCAATTCAAGGCATTTAAATACAACTTTGTCATCACGTTTGTAAATTTTTTCCACTTCCGCAAATGTAGGCAAACCAGTGGATTCTATAATATCTAAAACCAAAATGGAAGATGTTTTAAAGACCACACCATTCAGCTTAACCCAAGGTGTCAAATACCAATCTGTGCAAGGATCATTTGTAAACTGATTTAGGCTTCCGATCTCCATATCAGGAATTTTTATTTTTTTTCCCGAACAAACTTTACTTATGGGCTTGTTTTTTATAAATAAGTCATTTAATACAAGCTGATTCTTAATAGCAATCGTTTTGCAAATATTAACTCTACTACATGATGCTCTTGCCACAAATTTACAAATACGATGTTTAGCTTCGAATCTCATAGTCCAGATTTGTGTAAGAGGTCCAAATTTTCTCAGCATTGCAGGATAATGTGTTAGGAAGTGAAACTTTGGTGTTAATTGGTTTTCGGTCAATTCACAGTACAGCTCATTTAATTCTGATACTAAAAACTTTACTTGGTCAGCAGTGCTGATATGAATTGTATGACTCATGAGTTTATCCAACAGTTGTCTTAACTTAATGTACAAAGACCAAACATCGTTATTATCTGGCACATTCGTTCCGACAATAATTCCAAAGTATCGCACCAAAGTCAGCATTTCCGAAGCAGATACCCTTAACTTTATACATGAACCATCTTTAATTACAGGGTTACACGGTTTTGAAGTCGCGTCAGGTGCATAATCAAAAAAACGTAACTTTGAGTTTAAAATTTCTAAGCTGATAAGCCTCTGAGTTTGTACCAAGGTCGTGATAATAAAAGTCATAACATACCGACAACAACCTTCTAGATAGTCATGCATCACATCTACCGCTACATTTTCAAACAGATTGAAGTCATCAAGGGCAAGCCATACACATTCTTCTTTGATTCCAGTCTCAAAAATATTATGAATTTGCAAATCATGTAAGTAGTTAGTATTGTTTCGTAACAACTCATTGTTTTCAAAATACAGTGACTTTATCTGTTCTTTATTTGCAGTACACATCCTACATGGTCGGTTTGCCGAAAAACTTTCAACAAAACCTAAAATTCCATTTAGACCTAAGTTATCGCCTGTCAGCGCTGCGACTTGAAATTTTACAACACCTGTATATACTTCGGTTTCAATGTTTACTCCGTTACTTTTTAAATTATTGAGTTCTTCTATAACTTTATTGAATATCATATTATTTCCACAACTGACTCTGTCGGAAGAGTGAAATAAAGCTAGAATAAAAATATGTTGTAACTGTGACACGTAGTGAGGAGGGAGACAAGGTAAAGATGCGTAAATACCACCAAGCTTATGAATCCCGGCGTGACTGCCTAACGGGTTGCCAACTTCGAAATCATCAAAATATATCAACAAAGGTAATATAATTTCATCTTTTTTTGCCATGAAACTGTAATTTTGTTGTTGCCAAACTGAACCTTGAACAATATTTTCGATGCCGAATGGGTTATTTTTAATATGATCTAAATAATCCAAGGTATCTTTCAGCACATTACTCAAAGAAAAGAAATATTTCAAAATATCTTTAATTGGAAATATTTGTTCTGTACAAGGCACTTGTGTCATTGAAAACCCTATAGAAGTCTGTTTTGTCTCCAAGCGCTGGCCAACAACCACTTCACGAGATTCCAAGTAAGTTCCTAATTGTTTCAAATGTTTAAGACATTTGTGCTCGGTATCAAATGCTTTAAATGTTTCACTATTGATCTGAAGTGTTTTTTTAACAGCCTTATGGATATCTATAGTGATTTTTTCTTGTTGTACCATACCGTAAAACTTATCCAGTAAGTTCATCTCGGATTTTTTAAAATAATTTTGAAGACTTTCTAAAAATACTTGAACTGTTTTTCGTGGTATCATAGGGTTAGCATGTAAAGAAGAAACCATATTCAGCGAATGGTAATCTATAGAAGTATCATCAAATTTACTTGATTCTAAAGTTAGAAATGCAGTACTAGTTGATGGTGAAGAAATTTCTTCTGAATTTGATTGGGTTTGAACACTGTTTATGTTGTGATTTGCACGGCCATCGGCATTTACTAATTCTAAAGGTGCGAACGCAGTGCTAGTTGAAGGTAAAGACGAGTCTAATGCATTTGATTGAATTTGAATGCTATTTATATTGCGGTTTCCGTGATTTGAGAAAGATGGTTCATGTTCTCTAAGTAAATGTCTTTTAAATGAATCAGAAGAATAATAATGACGCTTGCAATCTTGTTCACCACAAACAAAAACTGATTGTTTAGATGTAAATTTACAATACATTTTTATATGGGTTATTAGCGTTGAAGGTGTGGCTTGCAGTTTTTTACAAAAGTGACAACAAAACATTGTATATAGAAAATTTACATTAGATGGTGGTTAAAAGTAAACGGTGTAGAGAATGGAACTAGCCGAATTAAATAATGCCAATCACATTTACCTTGAAAGCTTTTTTCATACACTAGCTTATGCCAATTATCTATACAAACAATGCATATATCAATTTGTCCCCTTGAGTATGTGCGATAACTTATTAATTAAGTTCTAAATCAGCAAGAATGGCATTAACAGCCTGCGTTTTTCTGTCGAATCTCGTTGTAATTCCGTACATTCCTAATTGGATTGCTGTCCATATGTCCTCACACTCTTCCGGGTAATAGGCGCCTGTCGCATGAAATATTTTAAAGGCGCAATCAACGGCGGTGATCAGTTTTTGAAAAGTGTATATAGTGGCATTGATAACTACGTACGCTTTCCTAATTTCAACTGCCGATGAGCCCACAAAAATGACGTATGGCTGCACCGTGCGTCCAAGTTTCTTAAATTTTTCAGTTTTTTCAATAATTGAAGTTGTGACTTCACCTTCGTTGGCTGCTTGAGATACGAACCCTTGGCTAATCTCGGCACGCGAAGGTTTCCACATTGGTTTTTTTTGCTTTCGAGTCGGTGAAATATTTATCACCATTGGTAAAACCATCAAAGCTATATTTGTTGCAGTTTCTGCATTGGTATCTGTAAGTAAAAGTACACTATTAGGTAATGAGCAAATATCTTAGGATAAAATTACTCAAATATAAATTTACTGTTAAGTATTACAAATCATAATAACTTCATTATCAGCAATGTGTCCGCTAAATTCAGAAAATATAGTCAGAATTGATATAATTTAAATTATTCAGTAAATAGATATGGGCATGGCATAGACCAATGAGTATTTAAGGTTAATTTAAAATAAAATAAAAATTATCACGGGCTCTTAGGTGAATGAAACTAACACAACTTAGAAAACACATTGCTTGTGATATCCACCATAAAGCCTTGGGGCAGCGAAGTGGATTTTGACTTTTAGGCCCACTTGCACGCATAGTAGGGTTAAATAAATAAATACAAAGTTAATAAACTCCGAGATAGTTACTTAAAATTTTAACTGTCATTGTGCCTTGCAACGCAAAAAATTAACACCTAGTTAGCAGCTAATCTGAACTTTAGTTTTTTTTAGCTGGGAACATTTAAATTTCTATGCACTTCTATTGTAACCCTGCCGCAGATGAA